>CAMZMU010000098.1:13049373-13649373 GCA_947311845.1 Poa pratensis
TTCATGTATGATTTTATTACGGCAGAAACTAGTTACACAAGATTTAATTCACAATTCATGTTCTGTTGCTCACAAAAATGTGTCCTTTTAAGGGTAACTAACACTGGTTAATTCAAATCCACAAATTGACCCTGTTCCATTTGGGTACATAATTATTCCTCCATAATTTTTATTCTACAGAAAAGGGTATAACACTATATTGAATTACTACTGAGGTTCTGTTGCTCCAAAAATTCTACCAAATTAAGGGAAGCTAAGATTTCACAATACTAAGCTAACAAAATTGACCTCATGTCATTTGGAGTTCTAGAGTATCAGAAACAAACAAGTTTATGAAATAAACCTTCTATGTATTTGAATTAGCATGCATTTGTTGTTATCTAAATGATATGGGCTAGTGCCATTGCTTAAGTAATTTCACAGGCTTTCCTAGGGAATTTTGGTTTATAATTTTTGGACTTACAGAACTAAAAGTTATTAAATTTCTAACATGCATACAATATTTGAGCATTTTCTGGAATTTCAAATCGAAAATGAGTCGGAGAGATTTGGCCTCACTGGGCCGGCCCATTTATTTTCCCGCAGTGGGTAAATGTTTAAAATGCTGAGGAGTGGGGCCTGCCCGTTCAGCGGCTTAGCTTACGCGAAACGGTAAGTTGCGTTGGATTAAAATCCAACGGCCCATGACAAAAGCAACTCGGCGCGACCACAATTCGGCGGCGCCGCCGTGCCTGATGGCGGTGGTGGTTAGGGGGCTCACCTAGGGGCTCCTGGCGACTTCGAGAGGGTGGAGAATGGGTACAGGGTCCTGGGGCAGCCAGCTGGAGGATTTGAGCGTGTCGGGGGCGTCCTGGGCGTTGGCGGCGAGCTGCACGGCGTCCACGGACAAGGTTCATCGATGGCAGCTCCTGGGCGCGCTCCTATGCACGAAAAGAGAGAGGGGAGAGGTGCTGAGTGCTCGGCGACGTCAGAGAGAGCAGAACAGAGAGAGGAAGGAAAGAGGGGAGAGGGTGGACATCACGGCCGTGTCTCTTCCACCTTGACGGCCAAGCGTGTGCGTGCTCGGCACCCCGGCAGGAACACAGAGGCAGCACCTCGCACCTCCTGGCGAGTGCAAGTGAGGTAGGGAGCAAGGGAGAGGCAGGAAGAGTGTGTGGCAAAGAAGAGGCTCGGTGGGGGTTTCATAGCCGGAGGGCCGCTCACGGTGGTCTGGTGCATTGATACTCTCCAACGTATCCATAATTTCTGCTGTTCCATGCTTATATTATACCATTTGCTACATGTTTTATATACACTTCGTATCACTTTTATGCATTTTCTGGGACTAACCTATTAACAAGATGCCACAGTGCCAGTTCCCTGTTTTCTGCTGTTTTTGGTTTCAGAAAGTTACTTCTGGAAATATTCTCGGAATTGCACGAAACAAAAGGCCAGTCCCTATTTTTCCAGCACGTACACGGAGTCCGAAGGAGAGACGAAGAAGCCAGAGGTGGCCAAACCACCTGGCGCGGCTGGGCCCACAGCCGCGCCAGGTGGTTTGGGCCCCTCGGGGGTCCGCCGACATCGCCCCTTCGCCTATTTATTCCCCGAGACGCGAAAACCCTAAAACACCGAGCCTTTCATCCAGAACATATTCGCTGCCGCCGCCGTCGTCAACCCTAACTCGGGGGGTTCTGAAGCTCTTCCCGGCACCCTGCCGGAGAGGGGAATCATCACCGGAGGGCTCTACATCGCCATGCCCGCCTCCGGAGTGATGCGTGAGTAGTTCATCCTTGGACTATGGGTCCATAGCAGTAGCTAGATGGTTGTCTTCTCCACTTGTGCCATCATGTTTAGATCTTGTGAGCTGCCTATCATGATCAAGATCATCTTATTGTAATGCTACATGTTGTGTTTGCTGGGATCTGACTTATATTGATACCTATGTGGAGCTGAATATTATATTATCATGTCTATGTCATTTGTGATCTTGCATGCTCTCCGTTACTTGTTGAAGCCTTGGCCAAGTGAATACTTGTAACTCCAAGAGGGGGTATTTATGCATGATAGTTGGGTTCAACCTCTATTTAACCTGGGATAGTGACAGCAAGTTCTAAGGTTGTAGATGTGTTGTTGCCACTAGGGGTAAAACAGCAATGCTTTATTCAAGGATGAATGTATTGTTTACATTACGCACATTACTTAATGCAATTGTCTGTTGCTTGCAACTTAATACTGGAAGGGGTACGGATGTTAACCGGAAAGTGGACTATTTAGGCATAGATGCATGCTGGATAGCGGTCTATGTACTTTGTCGTAATGCCCAAATGAATCTCATAGTAGACACCACAGCTCACACATGCATGTTATATGCACTTATCAATTGTCAATTGCCCAGCTGTAATTTGTTTACCCAGCATGTTAGTTATCTTATTGGAGAGACACCACTAGTGAACTGTGGACCCCGGTCCATTCTTTTACATCTGAAATACAATCTACTGCAATCATTGTTCTCTACTGTTTTATGCAAACAAACATCATTTCCATTCGATACGTTTAACCCTTTGTTTTCAGCAAGCCGGTGAGATTGACAACCTCACTGTTAAGTTGGGGCAAAGTAATTTGATTGTGTTGTGCAGGTTCCACGTTGGCACCGGAATCCCTGGTGTTGCGCCGCACTACACTCCTTCACCAACACCTTCGAAGCAAACCTCGTTTTCCTACTGGTCGATTAAACCTTGGTTTCATACTGAGGGAAAACTTACTGCTGCACTCATCATACCTTCCTCTTGGGGTTCCCAACTGACGTGTGACGTACAAGCATTGTTTCTGGCACTATAACCTAGAGCCACCAACACGTTTTCTGGCGCCGTTGCCGGGGAAAAGAATTGCTTCTGCAAGGGGAGTCTCTCACACCCAATCTCTTTACTTTGTTATTTGTCTTGCTTAGTTTATTTTTATTTAGTTTGTTTGCTCTCTATATCAAAAACACAAAAAAATTAGTTACTTGTTTAATTCAGTTTATTTTGTTTTTCAAAATGAGTACTCCTGAGAACACTAAGTTGTGTGACTTCACTAGCACAAACAACAATGATTTCATATGCACTCCTATTGCTCCACCTGCTTCTACAGCAGAATTTTATGAAATTAAACCTGCTCTATTAAATCTTGTTATGAAAGAGCAATTTTCTGGTGTTAGTACTGATGATGCTGCTGCCCATCTTAATAACTTTGTTGAACTTTGTGAAATGCAAAAGTATAAGGATATGGATGGGGATATTATAAAACTGAAACTTTTTCCTTTCTCCTTGAGAGGAAGAGCTAAAGAATGGTTGCTTTCTTTGCCTAGAAATAGTATTAATTCTTGGACAAAATGCAAAGATGCTTTCATAGGGAAATATTATCCTCCTGCTAAGATTATATCCTTGAGAAGTAGCATTATGAATTTTAAACAACTTGATAATGAACATGTTGCTCAAGCTTGGGAAAGAATGAAATCTTTGGTGAAGAATTGTCCCACTCATGGACTGACTACTTGGATGATCATCCAAACCTTTTATGCAGGATTAAATTTTTCCTCAAGGAACTTATTGGATTCAGCCTCTGGAGGAACCTTTATGTCCATCACTTTAGGTGCAGCAACAAAGCTACTTGATGATATGATGATCAACTATTCCGAATGGCACACCGAAAGAGCTCCTCAAGGTAAGAAGGTAAATTCTGTTGAAGAAACCTCCTCTTTGAGTGATAAGATTGATGCTATTATGTCTATGCTTGTGAATGGTAGATCTCATGTTGATCCTAATAATGTTCCTTTAGCTTCATTGGTTGCTCAAGAAGAGCATGTTGATGTAAACTTCATTAAAAACAACAACTTCAACAACAATGCTTATAGGAATAATTTTGGTAGCAACAATTATAAGCCTTATCCTTCAAATGGTTATGGCAATTCTTATGGTAATTCCTACAGCAACAATAGAAGTGTGTCCTCTGATCTTGAAGCTATGCTTAAAGAATTTATTAGCACACAAAAAGCTTTCAATAAAACTGTTGAGGAAAAGTTTGAAAAAATTGATGATCTTGTCTCTAAAGTTGATAGTCTTGCTCATGATGTTGAAATTCTAAAACTGAAAGTTATGCCTAATGAAGTTAAAGATATAAGTCATTTGCTACAGCAAATGCCATCCAAGTTCGAATTGATAATAATATTAGGATGTTGGCTGAATTGCATGCTAGGTGGGAAAAAGAGGAAGAACTTGAAAAAGAGAATAGTATAGTTAGAGTTTGTACTATCACCACCACTAGTAATGCTAATGTTTCACATGCTAGTAAACCTCCTACTATTGATGGTAATGTTATTGGTGTTGTAATGTCTCTACTACTTCTGCAAGCGTTTGAAATTGCCTAAAACTGCTGAAACTTTTTCTGATAAAAGTGCTGAAATTTTTCAAACTATTGGAGACAATGGTTCCACCACCATTGACAATAATGATTTTGATTTTGATGATTGTAACATCTCTGAAGTTATTATGTTCTTGCAAAAATTAGCTAGAAGTCCCAATGCTAGCACTATTAATTTGGCTTTTACAAAGCATATTACAAATGCTCTTTTGCAAGCTAGGGAGGAGAAGTTGAAACTTAAAGCTTCTATTCCTAGGAAATTAGAAGATGGTTGGGAACCCATCATTAAGGTAAAGGTGAATGATTTTTATTGCAATGCCTTGTGTGATCTTGGTGCAAGTGTTTCAGTTTTGCCCAAGAAGCTTTATGATATTCTTGATTTGCCACCTTTGGAACATTGTTATTTGGATGTTTTTCTCGCTGATAATGCTATGAAGAAACCTTTGGGGCGAGTTAATGATGTTTTTATTACGTAAAAATAACCTTGTCCCCGTTGATTTTATTGTTATGGATATTGAATGCAATGCATCTTGTCCTATTGTTTTGGGAAGACCTTTTCTTCGAACTGTTGGTGCCATCATTGATATGAAAGAAGGTAATATAAGGTACCAATTTCCTCTCAAGAAAGGTATGGAACACTTCCCTAGGAAGAGAATGAAGTTACCTTTTGACTCTATTGTTAGAGCAAGTTATGATGTTGATGCTTCTTCTCTTGACAACACTTGATTTTCACTTTCTGCGCCTAGCTGAAAGGCGTTAAAGAAAAGCGCTTATGGGAGACAACCCATCGTTTTTATTTGCTGTTATTTTTGTTTTCTTTGAGTCAAGGATTTTGTTACTTCTGTAGCAACTCCTTTGTATCTTTATTTTATCGCAATGTTGTGCCAAGTAAAGTTCTATATTGAAAGTTGATGCAAGATTTGGATTTCTGCGCAGTGACAGATTTTTAGCTGTCACGGATTTGAGCTTATCTCCCTGTAGAAAATTCAAAAAATTCTGAGAAAAATCACGCATATTCCTGAGATATGTACGCAACTTTCATTATTTTAGGCCAGATCCATCTGAGCAACTTAAGTGCCTCGAAAAAATTCGTCATTCCAGACTGTTCTGTTTTTGACAGATTCTGCCTTTTGTTTTGCATTCGCTCTTTTACTGTGTTTGTGTGGATTTCTTTGCTCCACAAAGCATTGGTGGCTGTAGCTAATGTCCAGAAGCTTTGGGATTGATTGTATCATTACAGAATATGAGAATTTTTGATTATGCACTAACCCTCTAATGAGAACTGTCTTGAGTTTGGTGTGAAGGAAGTTTTCAAGGATCAAGCGAGAAGGGTGATATTATGTGATCAAGAAGAGTGAAAAGCCTAAGCTTGGGGATGCCCCCGTGGTTCATCCCAACCATATTCAGAGAGACTCAAGCGTCTAAGCTTGGGGATGCCCAAGGCATCCCCTTCTTCATCAACAAACTTATCAGGTCATCTCTAGTGAAACTATATTTTAATTCTTTCACATCTTATGCGCTTTACTTGGAGCGTCTGTGTGTTTTTATTTTTGTTTTTGTTTGAATAAATTCGGATCCTAGCAATCCTTGTGTGGGAGAGAGACACGCTCCGCTTTTTCATGTGAATACTCATGTTCTTCACTTATATTTGTTGAGTATTCTTAACTAGCTACTGCAGTGCTTTTAGCTCCTGTTTTTCATGCATCTCTTCGAGCTGTTAGCACTTGTTTATAAATACTCTCTTGCTGCATTATATTATCATTTGGAGAGTTTATGTTTAATAAATTATTGGTGTTTGTTTGGAAGAAAGAAAATGCTACATGTAGTAGTTGGTATTGGAAAAGACATATGCATTCTTGTAGATCATTGTCTTGTTTTGATTTGATGCTTTGCAATTGTTTTGAGCTCTCAAGTAGATCATGTTTAAGCTCTTGCATCATGTAGTTAAAGCCTAGTAGTGGAGAACTACCGTAGAGCTTGTTGAGACTTGGGATGCATATTTGTTCTCTCTAAGGTCTAGATATTTTCTGGTAAAATGTTTGAGCAACAAGGAAGACAGTGTAGAGTCTTATAATACTTGCAATATGTTTTTATGTGATTCTTGCTGTACCGGTTTATACTTGTGTTTGCTTCAAACAACCTTGCTAGCCTAAACTCTGTACTGAGAGGGAATGCTTCTCGTGCATCCAAAACTTGAGCCAAAACCCATGCCATTTGTGTCCACCATACCTACCTACTATGTGGTATTTCCTGCCATTCCAAGTAAATATTTCATGTGCTACCTTTAAACTATTCAAAACTTTATTACTCCTTATTTGTGTCAATGTTTTATAGCTCATGAGGAAGTATGTGGTGTTTTATCTTTCAATCTTGTCATTTACTTCTGACAGACTTTCACCTGGACTAGTGGCATATACATCCGCTTATCCAATAATTTGCAAAAAGAGCTGGCAACGGGGTGCCCAGCCCCAATTAATTACAACTTTCATTAATAATTCTCTTCACATGTTTTGCCCTGATTTATCAGTAAGCAACTTAATTTTGCAATAGACACTCCTCCATGGTATGTGAATGTTGGAAGGCACCCGAGGATTCGGTTAGCCATGGCTTGTGTAAGCAAAAGGTTGGGAGGAGTGTCATCTATAAAGAAACTAAAATACATGTGTAAACAAAAGAGAAGAGGGATGATCTACCTTGCTGGTAGAGATAACGTCCTTCATGGGAGCCGCTCTTTGAAAGTCTGGTTGACAAGGGGGTTAGAGTGCCCACTACCATTCGTTGACAACAACAAACACCTCTCAAATACTTATTTTGTGCTCTCTATATGCTTTCGAAAACTTAAAAAGCTCTAGCACATGATTTAATCCCTGCTTCCCTCTGCGAAGGGCCTATCTTTTACTTTATGTTGAGTCAGTTTACCTACTCCTTTCTATCTTAGAAGCAAACACTTGTGTCAACTTTGTGTGCATTGATTCTTACATATTTACTTATTGCACTTGTTATATTGCTTTATGTTGACAACTATCCATGAGATATACATGTTACAAGTTGAAAGCAAATGCTGAAACTTAATCATCCTTTGTGTTGCTTCAATGCCTTTTACTTTGAATCTATTGCTTTATGAGTTACCTCTTATGCAAAACTTTTTGATGCTTGTCTTGAAAGTACTATTCATGAAAAGTTTTTGCTTATATGATTCATTGTTTACTCTTTATCTATTTGTTAGCAAACTATAGATCATTGCTTTGAGTCACTTCATTCATGACATGAGCCTTGCAATATATTGATCAAGATTGTGTGAAAGCATGTCTCCTCAGAAATTATTTGTTGTTATCGTTTTACCTACTCGAGGACGAGTAGAACTAAGCTTGGGGATGCTTGATACGTCTCCAACGTATCCATAATTTCTGCTGTTCCATGCTTATATTATACCATTTGCTACATGTTTTATATACACTTCGTATCACTTTTATGCATTTTCTGGGACTAACCTATTAACAAGATGCCACAGTGCCAGTTCCCTGTTTTCTGCTGTTTTTGGTTTCAGAAAGTTACTTCTGGAAATATTCTCGGAATTGCACGAAACAAAAGGCCAGTCCCTATTTTTCCAGCACGTACACGGAGTCCGAAGGAGAGACGAAGAGCCACGAGGTGGCCAAACCACCTGGCGCGGCTGGGCCCCAGCCGCGCCAGGTGGTTTGGGCCCCTCGGGGGTCCGCCGACATCGCCCCTTCGCCTATTTATTCCCCGAGACGCGAAAACCCTAAAACACCGAGCCTTTCATCCAGAACATATTCGCTGCCGCCGCCGTCGTCAACCCTAACTCGGGGGGTTCTGAAGCTCTTCCCGGCACCCTGCCGGAGAGGGGAATCATCACCGGAGGGCTCTACATCGCCATGCCCGCCTCCGGAGTGATGCGTGAGTAGTTCATCCTTGGACTATGGGTCCATAGCAGTAGCTAGATGGTTGTCTTCTCCACTTGTGCCATCATGTTTAGATCTTGTGAGCTGCCTATCATGATCAAGATCATCTTATTGTAATGCTACATGTTGTGTTTGCTGGGATCTGACTTATATTGATACCTATGTGGAGCTGAATATTATATTATCATGTCTATGTCATTTGTGATCTTGCATGCTCTCCGTTACTTGTTGAAGCCTTGGCCACGTGAATACTTGTAACTCCAAGAGGGGGTATTTATGCATGATAGTTGGGTTCAACCTCTATTTAACCTGGGATAGTGACAGCAAGTTCTAAGGTTGTAGATGTGTTGTTGCCACTAGGGGTAAAACAGCAATGCTTTATTCAAGGATGAATGTATTGTTTACATTACGCACATTACTTAATGCAATTGTCTGTTGCTTGCAACTTAATACTGGAAGGGGTACGGATGTTAACCGGAAAGTGGACTATTTAGGCATAGATGCATGCTGGATAGCGGTCTATGTACTTTGTCGTAATGCCCAAATGAATCTCATAGTAGACACCACAGCTCACACATGCATGTTATATGCACTTATCAATTGTCAATTGCCCAGCTGTAATTTGTTTACCCAGCATGTTAGTTATCTTATTGGAGAGACACCACTAGTGAACTGTGGACCCCGGTCCATTCTTTTACATCTGAAATACAATCTACTGCAATCATTGTTCTCTACTGTTTTATGCAAACAAACATCATCTTCCATTCGATACGTTTAACCCTTTGTTTTCAGCAAGCCGGTGAGATTGACAACCTCACTGTTAAGTTGGGGCAAAGTAATTTGATTGTGTTGTGCAGGTTCCACGTTGGCACCGGAATCCCTGGTGTTGCGCCGCACTACACTCCTCCACCAACACCTTCGAAGCAAACCTCGTTTTCCTACTGGTCCGATTAAACCTTGGTTTCATACTGAGGGAAAACTTACTGCTGCACTCATCATACCTTCCTCTTGGGGTTCCCAACTGACGTGTGACGTACAAGCAATTGTTTCTGGCACTATAACCTAGAGCCACCAGTGCACGGGAGAGTTAGAGAGTGGGAGGGCTTACCATTGGTGGTCTGGGGTGGTGCAGCAACGGCACAGGGACAACCGTTAGGGCCATGGATCGGAGGCGTGCCCGGGAAGGCTTGTTTTTTAGCTCTGCCCTCGGCGTGTCCCGCAGGTGCTCGATGGCAGCTGACGTCGTTGTGGGCCAGGGAAGGTGACGTCGACGTGTCTGTGGGGTCGAGGCGAGCACAGCGAGTGGCTAGGCGGCGCGGCGAGGGCTGGGGTATAGGAGACGGCGTGGAACGCCGTCGGCGCCCATGTGCACGGCGAGCAGGGGTTGGGCGAGAGAGATACGAGTGGCAGAGGCAATCCAGCGCGCGTGGCCGCTGCCCAATCGAGAGAGGAGGGACAGGGCAGTGGGGTGGCGCGGCCTCGGGCAGTCCCGCACCCGTTTCTCCTCTCTACCGTGTGAGGTGACCGAGGGGAGAGGGAGAGAGAAGAAAGCCAGGGGGAAACGGCCAAAAGGCAATGCACTCGAGTGGTCTACAGTGCAGGTGTGAGAGAGTGAGAGAGCACTGGATTTGGTGGATTTTTGGATGAATTTGATTTGGAATTTGAAAGCTAGGGTTTTCTGCCCACCAGGTGTTCGACAGAAGGTCTGAACCAATTTAAATTTTGAATTTTGGAGAATTTAATTCATAGATGGCTTTAGACGTATGAAAGAGGGGTTGTGTAATTTCCCTGTATTTTTGGTGTGAATATAAATAGGGTTTTGTAAATACCCTAGGAATTAAAGAAGAGAAAATAGGATTTCATAATTTGAAATAATTTTAATTGGAAACTATATATTTTTGAGGAGGGAGTGATATGAAAGTGAGATGAATATTATCTCACCTTGTTAATGGAATTTTGCTAAAGAAAATAATTGTTTTCATAAAAATAGAGAAATAGGCAGAGAGAATAATTTGATAAGATCATTTTCTTAAGTTAAGATTTTAATTCCTGTTCTTGAATAATTTTAGAGGTCTTGTTTCCATTTAGGTCACATTCCAAATTTGTTGCCAAGTGTGTTTTAAATAATGTCCAAGCACATTTGATTAATTAATCACACAAGCAAGCAATAAAACAAGGAAATAACAATCATCACAGGATAAATAGCAAAAGTTTTTGTTGGTTCCAAATTTTTGACACTTTGCAACTTGTTACAAATTTTGGGATGTGACAAACCTTCCCCCCCTTAAAATAAATCTCGTCCTCGAGATTTGCTAGGCTTAGGAGCTAAAAAGGTCTGGGAATTCGCTTCTAAGATAATATTCACGCTCCCAAGTAGCTTCCTCCTCAGAGTGGTTGCTCCACTGAACTTTGTAGAACTTGATCATGCGTCTCCGGGTAAGACGAACATCTTCATCGAGAATCTTGACGGGCCTCTCACGATAAGTCAAATCATGGTTCAGATCAATAGAGAGGTGGTCGATGTTGGGGAAGACGTCCGGCTTGTCGGGGACCTCAAGGCACTTCCGGAGCTGGGATATGTGGAAAACATCATGCACTTTTGAGAACTCCGGGGGCAACTCCAACTGATAGGCTACTTCTCCGCGACGGGAAACGACCTTGAAGGGTCCAATATACCGTGGCGCCAATTTTCCTTTGACATGGAAACGTTGCATTCCTTTAAGTGGCATCACTCAGAGATAAACAAAATCTCCGGTTTTGAAGGTGACGTCACGGTGCTTGGGGTCGGGGTAGCTCTTCTGACGGGATTGGGCAGTTTTGAGACGCTCACGAATGAGTTGGACATGTTCTGCTTCACGAAGAGTATCTGGCCCAAACAATTTGCCTTCTCCGGTCTCGGACCAATTTAGAGGGGTACGACACTTCTTGCCATCGAGGGCTTCAAACGGGGCCATTTGCAGACTGGACTGATATCTATTGTTGTAGGAAAATTCTGCAAATGGAAGGCAATCCTCCCATTTGGATCCATAGGACAGGACACATGCGCGAAGCATGTCCTCTAGTATCTGGTTTACTCGCTCAGTTTGTCCTCCGGTCTGGGGGTGATAGGTTGTGCTAAAAGATAGATGTGTCCCCATAGCTTCATGAAGTCGCTTCCAGAATTTGGAGGTAAACTGGGTGCCTCGATCGGACACAATCCTCTTGGGCACTCCGTGTAGGCTTACAATTCTGGAAACGTAAAGATCTGCCAACTGCTTCCCAGTATACGAGGTTTTGACGGGAATGAAATGGGTGACCTTGGTCAGCCGGTCAACAATGACCCAGATTGAATCATGGCCTCGGCTTGATCGCGGAAGTCCGGTAATAAAGTCCATACTGATTTCTTCCCACTTCCATTCGGGAACTTTCAGGGGTTGAAGCAATCCAGTGGGTCGCTGATGCTCTACCTTGACTCGCTGACAAATATCGCACTTGGCTATGAAAAGACCAATCTCTCGCTTCATCCCATGCCACCAAAATTTTCCGCGGAGATCTTGATACATCTTGGTTCCACCGGGTGAATGGAGTAGGGGGTATCGTGGGCTTCCTTTAGGATCAGTTCCTTGAGTTCCTTGACATTGGGCATACAGATGCGACCGTTGTATCTCAGAACTCCTTCAGCATCCTCGGTAAAACCAGGTGCTTTGTCAAGAGGGATCTTTCTTTTAACTAAATGACCCGTTGCACAATTGCGCAACTACCGAAGCAATACCGTATTGTTGTCATAGTCTCTCTTTATTCCGCTACCACCCATTGATTGAAATTAAGCTTGTTACGGGCAGGTAATTGGCGGTCATTTTTAGTTCGATATGGCACGTTGCATTTTAAAAACAGATGGCACCAAGTTTTTTGGGTCGAATACTTTAGTGCGAATTAGCATTACGACGATTAATAATCTTGTAGCACGCATATATGTATGTGGTATTTGGTATCTACATTTTTTTAGTTAGAGGGATATATTTATGAGCCATATGATCCTCACGTTCGCTTCGATGTTTTTTATCGATTTGAAAATAGAATAGGTAGAAATAACTCAAGAAACTAATTTTCTTTGGACTCATTAAGCTCGGTTACATATGAATACTTACATGGATTGCATGAAACATCAATTAAAAATGAAGTTTAAATCGGTGAAAAGACACAACAGAAACAAATTACTTGCTCCAAATATGTGAGCGGCCACGCCATGAGGATGTGGTGCCGTACCCGAGCACGAGAGGACTTGGAAGTAGGGGCGGAGCTAGACTAATTCATGGGTATGCAATGAATACCCAATATTTTTGGCGAAAATAAATCAATATATAACCTCATATACACTTGTGTATGTGTGTACTGGTAGTTTTTTTTTTTTTTGAATTTGTGTACTGGTAGTTGTTTTACATACAGAACGCTGGAAAAATCGTAACAGACCAGCACTCCCACGTCCCAACCTCTCTAGTAACACTGCTGCTAGACACCATTAGACTCACGGGGTAATTATCTAGTGGTCGGCTGCACTTCCTATCCTCTCCTCGTCACTGTAGCTCAAGAGAGGAAGGCGATTTTTGGGGCGACTCCGTCGACCCACCGCGTCTGCGCCGCTGAGGCGTGGGATTCCTCCCTCCGCCGGCCGCCTCGGCGGCGGGAGGGTGGGGATCCCCGTCTCCGGCCTGTACATACGGTAGGGTAGGGTGGAGATCTCGCCGGCGGCGCCCCGGAGGAGTGGGTGCTGGTGGTGGGGGTTTTGGTGTCGGCGTGCTCTTCTCCGGCGGTGGAGTTCTTCGGGGCTCGTCGTCGTCGCGCGCGACTTGCAGGAGCTCGACGCCCGCGTGGTGGTCGAGTTCGTCTGCTTTCCGTCAGATCCGCGGTGGCGGCGGTTCTGGTGGTGGAGGAGCTTCTTGGAGGCAGCTGTGCGGGCTCGCGGTGGGCAGGTGGAGGATCCGGCCATCTCCGGTGAGGTGGTTTGGCGCAGGCCCCGGATCTGGAGCAGGTTGTGCTTGGGGAGACCCCCCGACCGATGCGGCTTCTTCGTCGTCAGTGCCAGTTCTTCGGAGCTGGTCTTTCTTGCGGTTCATCGACGCCTTCGGGTTAGGAGTTCGCCTGCTTCCTTGTGTGTGGGTGGTGTAGGCTGGTTTCAGCTTCGTTTTCCTTGGATCTTCTCTGTTCTTGCTTGTATCCCGGTGTGTTCTTCGTTTCTTCATGTTTAATACAAGTATGGAAAATGCAAAAAAAAAAAAAACCTCTCTAGTTGGGCCTAACTCTACTTTGGGCCATTTTCTCAGTTACCGCTCCAGATTTTATTTCACAAAACAGCGTTCCTCTTTCTAATTTCCTCACTATTCCCTCCTGAGCTAAGGCACTGGGCATGCCATAGTATTGAATGTGAATTTCAGCATCAACTTTTTAATGTATATTGTTGATTTTAGGTGTGAAATAAGAAAAGTTAAATGCTATTTTTCCTTTTTTCTTGCGATATTAAATTATTGGATACATTGTTAAGGCTATGAATAACTTTTGTTTCATTCATTTTAGTGTTTACTTTGGTGTCCTCTATTGTAGTGTTGCAATTTTATTTTTCGTAACTTCGCATACCCAATACAAAAATGCTGGCTCCGCCACTGCTTGGAAGAACGTGGTCACGATGGCGCCAGGCCAGGTACGTGACGAGTTGTTGATGGTGCACATCGGCGATGAGGATTACCCACCCGACGCCACGGCAGAGCTCACCTACGTCTACCACTGCCACATACATAATGCATAGTATTTTTAGCTTATTGCCAGGATCTGGACATTATTTTCTCACGTTTTATTGTTGCTCGACCACTCGCAGATTCTGGATCATGAGGTTAACGCCATGATTCGATCACTAAAGCTGATCAAATGATTATCCTTTCTTCCCAAAATAGGATGCCTATAGTTTTTGGTCAAAGTAAAAACATTCTCTATATTGTATGGAGTGTAAGTGTATACTATCGCCATGCATCTAAACACGTCGACAATTTAACACAAAACAATTCAATTCCTAATCAGGTTTCTATTAAGGCATTTTGGGGCTCCGCATCGGCGCGGGACTTCCACTGAAGCTTGGACAGGCAGCAGGCGACGTCATGGGTGCACGACTTTCCCAAGGCCATATCCGGTCCTCGACTAATCAGTTGTCGCAACGCTCTTCATCGCATGTACGCTAAGGAGATGGGGCGAAGATTCTCTTCGATGCAGTACTTGCGTATATGCTTTTTGGAGCTCTTCGTTAGAACTAGAACGGCCTCCCCCGTGCAAAAAGCCACCGTTTGGCATAGGTCGGCGTGCGCTTCTCCTTGGTGGTTTTCTGGTGAAGTAGAAATCAATGTAGAGTGATGACGATGACATGGGCAACATCGCCGAATTTTTTGTGGCTTGTATAAAAAAAAAAAGATGTCTCGTGAAAAATCATTTAAAACACCAGAATTTGTCTTTTTTATATAGGCCACATAAATGTTGTTTTTGGTTGAAACTTTTTGTTCATACATAAAATGTCTATTTCTACAACCAATTTTTTTAATTTTTTTGATATTTTAAAATATGATTTTTAAATTGTGGGTGCATCTACACCTACGAGCCGAAATAGATTTCCGGCATAATCCATCATTAAAACCAATATATGTGCTCATAATATTTCACATTCATGTGGTATTTACATACTACGAGACCCTTCGAGATCATTCGATGGCTTCATCAACTTCGTCTTACTTGTGGACTACGAGGTGTATTAGGTGGGGTGGCCGCCAGGAGTGGTGATAAAGGGGGAGTCAAGGATTGTTAGAGCGTAGTGTTCAAGCGGAGTGGTTAGAGAGTTTAGGGTGGGGCCGTGGGGGCTTACCTTCATCGAAGAAGACATGGTGATCACTAGAGGGGAAGGACATCGGACTGGCAAGGGCGATGGTCGTCAAAGCAAGGTGGCGTGACTATGTCAAATATACTAGCAAGAAGAGGGTGGCACTTGAGCATCGCATAAGAATTGGATTTATGACTCATATTAATGTGATGCACTTAGTGTGTGTCCATACTTAGTGGAGCTTATCATGTTTGCAAAAAGCGAAACATGTCGCAAAGTAAAGCGAAACCAACATGAAAGTCATAAAAGAAACTTGTCACGGGAGTTACCTTTTGACACTATTCATTGTTTTATTAAGTTGAGGTGCCTATCAGGATGTCATTTTGCTAATGGGAGCTGGTCCTTTCTTCTAAATCTATAGGGAACAGAGCTAACTTGCAGTTCTTTTTTTTTTAGAGCGTTCAACTTGCAGTTCTTACATTTCAAATATTATCTATCGTTAGTCACAGGCAAAACACATATCGATTTTACCAATCATCCAAAAAAAAAACGACAATCATAGGCTCCCACCCGATGATGTTGGACGGAGCACGGATGGATTATGTTAATGATCTAAGAAAATCAACTGTGATAGACCCCGATGCTATGAAATTGGACGGCTGGAAGATTCATCAAGTTTTACACAACCAAAGGAGGTGCACGCATTTTTTATTAACGTTGCAAATGATCATATATAATTTTATTCTCATATATTATATTTCACTTTAGCGGATCATGGTTGGGACATAAATGGATTCTATCAACCTTGAAAACACAACCAAACGAGGAACACACATATAAATGTTTTTTCTGTATATAGATATTTATCTTCATTTTATGTTTACATGTCTGATATTTACAAAGAAGAAATTTAAATCACCGTTGCAACGCACGGGCATTCAACTAGTAGCACTAATGTGCCGTCAGATGTCACTTCTTGTTCGACAATGCAAATGTCACGGTCAGACCAACCATTCACACTACCAGAAATGTCAGTTACTGTACGCACAAATTACTACAGGAGTTTTAATTAGGTAATACTATGATGGACAAATACATCCGGTTGAACACGCACAAAATTAAACAATTCATTTTATTGAAGAACGTATCCTGCTTCCTTCATTTATGTTTCCACAAATGGACAAAACATTTGAGGATTTTCTCTTTAGTATCCTGTATCTACCATCTTCAGTATGTTGCATCCCTGAGTAATTGGATACAGACTCAGGAGCCATCATGATATGTTATCGTGAGTAACATGTGGAGAAATGCGCAACTCCTCATTTCAACTATATCCCCATCCCTTGAGCTTGGTTTGAAGCAACAAAAATTCTCCATTGATCGCAAGGAGCTTCCCTTCCATGCCCATACTTTTACCAGCGCAAGATGCACATACATTTGAATTAAGTTCTCAAATAGAACTAAATTACCAACCTTAACACAAGGATATTTGAACATGATCTGGGTCGCAATATTTAGAGGACATTGTAAGCATAGACATCTGGCAATACAGCATTTGCCTCATGTTCTTGGTGATGCTGGGGGCCTTCTCAGGTTGGTTGACCTTACTGTATAGCATCATCAAGATGTTGTACAACATGGCAGTGAAAGCAAAGTTGAGCTCCTGCGTGTTTTCTATAAGTGTGACTCGGCCTTGTCAGTCGTTAACTCTTTGCAGTAACAATTTAGAAGAGCACCAGATGTGAGATGAGTTTTAGAAGTTTCAGGGAGGTCCATGAAGTACTTCTCACTTCTCAGCAGCACCATCCGTGGACTACTTGATCACTGACAAGGATCCATGGCTCTTCTGATCATGGAGTATAGGTAAAAGGGGAAAGTAAGTACATGTATAAACAATCTGCACTATAAAGTCTTAACCTTCCACATGTCTATTGCTATAATTAGTAAGGAAGAGAGGAAAATATGTGATGAACTGCCTTCGCTGATCTACAATCTAAATATAGTTGAATCTTTTACAGCTAACCAATGATTTACACACACAAAAAACCAGCAGAAAATAAAAGAAGGTTACTTTGGATCAACTCCTGTAGTTGGATACCTAGGGGCTAGGTCACCAATTCGCATCACGGATCAGCCATGTCCACCACCTGTTGAATGATATGCACCGTCAATTGTCAGTTATCACTAAATCCGCAATAAGCCAATAAGCACCGTAATTCTGAAACACTCTGGCCTGTGACACGCCCTAAAAATACCAGCAAACGAAGTATCAAACACATTGAACAAATTGGCAAATCATGTGCATCTATTTATGTACATTAAACGAACAGCACAGAACTAAACCATATGACGAATCAAGTCTAACAGACATCTCAATACAACAGACAAAAGGATGGCAATTTTCCCGTAGTTCCGAAATATTTTGAATGAGAGCAATCTAGACACTCAGAAAGATCAGCTATCACAACTTCTAGTGCATGAGCATATAGTAGTACATGATTAAGCCCACCTTGGGCATCGACCTTACAGCATCTTCACTGTTTCTTTCGAAGTTCCCAAGGTGGAATCACTGAATGTATAGTCGAAGAACAAGGACGATGGATCAAGAATAGTGAAATTACACAGCTGAGACCTGAGATAACTACTCCTAAATAACAAAATCAGCTAGTTTATTATTGCATCATATATAAGCACTCTACTTGCTTTAAAACTTGAAACCAAAATACGCTTTAGATCTACAAACTATCACATATATGTGAGCCATGGCTGCTACTTGCACAAGATTTTAGACATCACGAGTATGATATGTAATTTATATCTTGGTCTGATGTTCTAATGGACAGCCAAGGGGCCTGTCCTGGGAAGATGATTTCAGTTGTTAGAGTGGTATAATCAATCCCGGGCACCATATGAAAAAGATTGGCACGCAGAGCAAGATATTTCATGTTTCAAACTATGCACCTAATAGGTACGTCAGTTTTGCAATACAGATCAAACTTCATTTCGCTATCAGAACTCATTAGCTGAAAAATAATTCAACAAATTCCAGGGCCATGCAGCCTAGGACTATAAAACCAATGTTCTCATCAAACCCACGACATAAAGAGTTTTAAAGGAATAAGCCAACACTATAAACGCAAACCAGGCCAAATACTCTTGACAAAATTATTCCCATGTCCTTAAAGAACACAACAAGCTGCAAATGCATGGTCAAATGCACGGTCTGAACCTGTGGTTGCTATCTCCAAGCGGCGGCACTATTGTTGAAACTCTGTTCAGAGGTCATTCTACAGGAATAAACTGAAATTTGGAGAAGTTCTGTATCAGGTTGATTGTAGAGCCGAAAGTTACGTACAAATTGAGTAAAAGAGATATCGTTATTAAATGCAAAGGAATTGATTGGAAATTGTATATATTTTTAAGTATGAAAACGATCATAAAGTCGCGTTCAAGTGAAAATCACACATCTACATTGCACAAAACCTTCAGAACCGAAATTCAGAATTTTGTTTTTCTATAATACCTGAAGGAGCTAATTTATTATTAACCAGACCAAAGTGCTGTAGCAAAAACAGGGGGACAGATATTTTACTGGCACTCTTCAAGTCAAGTAAACATCTTAGTATACATGAGCCTATAGGATAAACTCACCTAAAATCAATGTAGAGTATTGGGGAATTTTCTGGAATCTCACCCTCCTCTTCATTCCTTCACACATAGATATACAGGGGAGGAGTTCTTACATTTTGACCCACATAACACACACCTTTTTACAATTCTAACCCTAACAACACTTCCCCTCAAGATGGGGCGAAGATATCAATGAGCCCTATCTTGCCACAAGTTTCACTAAATGGTACAACACTAACACCTTTCATGAAAATATCAGCTAACTGTTCTACAGACTTTACATAAGACACATGAAGTGTTTCCTCATCTAGTTTTTCTTTTATAAAATGTCTATCAATCTCGATGTGCTTAGTTCTATCATGTTGGACTGGGTTATGCACTAGGTTAATGGCTGCTTGATTATCACAGTAGAGCTTTAGAAGTCCACCACCAAATAACTGAAGTTCAGACAGTAAAATCCTCAGCCACAGTAGCTCACATAGACCAGAGGCCATAGCTCTAAATACAGCTTCAGCGGTGGATCTAGCAACCACACTCTGTTTTTTACTTCTCCAACTCACAAGGTTACCACCCACAAATGCACAATATCCAGATGTTGATCTCCTATCATCCAAGCATCCTCCCCAGTCCGCATCAGTATATCCCTCTATTCTTAGATGTCCATGATTTGAAAACAAAGATACCTTTCCCTGGACAACTCTTAAGATACCTCAAGATCGTATGAACCGCATCCAGATGACCAGATTTGGGATCATGCATATATCTACTTACAATGCTGACAGCATAAGCAATATCCGGCCTTGTATGTGACAGGTAAATCAAGCGACCAACTAACCTTTGGTACTGATGCTTGTCTACTAGATCACCTGATTCTTCTAGAATACGATGGTTCTGCTCAATTGGAGTGGTCGCTGGTCTACAATTTAGCATGCCAGTTTCAGCAAGTAAATCGAGTATATATTTCCTTTGCGATAAGTAAATACCTTGTGATCCGTATACAACCTCAATTCCCAGGAAATAATGAAGAAAGCCTAGATCCTTGACTTCAAATGACTTGGCCAACATCTTCTTTAAGCATGTTATCCCATTATCATCATTTCCTGTGATCACAATGTCATCAACATACACACTAAGGATAACAATTTTGCCACTTTGGTGTTTAAAGAAAAGGGTGTGATCTGCATTGCTTTGTCGATAACCCATAGAGCATATCTCCTTTCTAAACCGTCCAAACCATGCTCTAGGTGACTGTTTCAAACCATAAAGGGATTTTTTTAGCCTACACACTTTACCCTTTGTCTCCTGCGTATCAAACCCGGGGAATTTCCATATAAACTTCTTCCTGCAAATCTCCATGAAGAAAGGCATTTTTTACGTCCATTTGAAACAATTTCCACTTGTTATTTACTGGTATAGATATAAGTGTCTGAATAGTGTTCATCTTTCCCACTGGTGCAAAAGTCTCATCATAATCCACCCCATAAGTTTGGCTATAACCCTTTGCCAGTAATCTCGCTTTATATCTTTCTACCCTTCCCTCTGAATTTTGTTTCACGGTAAACACCCACTTAAAACCAACAGCTCTTTTATTAGGAGGAAGAGTAGTGAGGATCCAAGTGTTATTCATATCAAGTGCTGTCATCTCCTCTATCATAGCAGCCGTCCACTCTGGATATTGTTTTGCCTCTTGCCAATAGATGGCCTGTAATCTTTCACAAAACATACACACCCAAACACCTTAGGTGGAACCACATATGTTGTTTTGCCAATCAGACACTCCATAGGTGTCTTGTAACCAAGTACCCTGGATGGCATTCTGTTTATCAAATAAGCAGCTGTCATCACAGCTTCACTCCACAGAAATTTTGGCACATTCATAGCTGTCATTATGCAACGAGTGATTTCTAGTATATGTCGGTTCTTCCTTTCTGCCAAACCATTCTGCTGAGAAGTACCTGGACAGGTTGTCTGATGAATAATCCCAAAATTAGACAAGTACTTATCGAATTCCTTATTCACGTACTCCGTGCCATTGTCAGTACGTAATATTTTAATGCATGCATTATATTGTGTCTTGATCATATTATGAAAGTCAACAAAACATTCGAACACATCATCCTTGTTTCTCAACACATAAACCCAAGTGACTCTAGTACAACAGTCAATGAAGGTAACAAAAGAGCGGTAACCATGCAAAGATGAAACTCCACTAGGACCCCACACATCAGAATGTATAACTTCAAGTGGCGTGTTACTTCGGTTATCAGATGGCATATAAGAACTCCTAGTTTGTTTCCCAAATTGACATGCGTCACAAGACAATTTTTTCTTCCTAACCTTATTGAACAGATCAGGATAGAGCTGACCCAAAATGGGAAATGACATATGACCCAACCTGCGATGTTGTAGTAGAAATTCTTTTAATGGTGAAGAGGATAACACATCTGCAACAGAAGGTGATACTTCTTTGTCCAGGTAATATAAATCATCATGCATGCTCCCTGTTCCAAGTTGTTTTCCACTTCCAAGCTCCTGAAATATGCACCCATTTGGAAGAAAGATGGCAGCACAATTAAGCTCACGAGTAATACAACTGATGGATAACAGATTAATGGGAAAGGAGGGAACGTGTAGTACAGAGGGTAAAGAAATATCAGGACTGCACACGATTGTCCCTGAACACATAATACTCTGAGTGGAACCATCAGCAAGCCTAACACTTTCTCCTTTTGAATGCGGGAGATATTTCATGAAATCCTCATATGAACCGGCCATATGTCGAGATGCACCCGAATCAATCAGCCATGGTGACCCCTTGCATCTAGGTTTAACAGGAGTTGAAACATTACCACATTGACCTGCACATGAAGCAATTTCTTCGCAATTTTCCTTATCCTTTTGTTTCATTCCCTTGAACTGGTACCATTTCACTAATTCAACTGGAGTTATCTGGACTGTAATACTATGAGATTTTCCACCAATTTCTGATGTCCCCGTTCCAGCTGCACCAGCAGGGCGTGCAACACCACACCAATTACAGAACTTATGAAATGCAAAATTCACATTTTTGCAGCCTGAATTTGGGCACAGCCAATCCCCATCTCTTCGCCAACATTTTCCAGCGCCATCACCAAGTCCTTTACCTCTGCCTGGTCCATTATCCAATACCATTCCCTGCTTACCAAATCCACCAAACGCAGTCCGGTATTTTCCATCCATAACTTACAACACAACAGCAAATTTTCCAATTTTACCTTTGCAATTTCTGAGCTCCAGGAACCAACTCTGCCTCCAATTCTCTCAATGTTACGTTTCAGACAGCAATGAGCACCGCAATGCAGTCGAGGACAGAATTCAGAAATTGACCTTCTTAGCTTGTGCTCCTCCTGGCCGCTGCAGATGCTCCTCGTTTCGGCCTCGCTGCCAAGCCCACGGCGAAGCCAGCCAAGGTCGCTGCAAAGTCGAAGTAGGACGGTGCCTGGCCTGCTACGCCTCCTCTGCTGCCCTGTACGCCCCACACCTGCGCCTGTCTCCACCTGTGCACTGCCTCACGTGTCCCAGCGCCTGCACGCCGCCGCGCGCCCGAGCACTGCTCCCGCGTTCACCTTGGTCCTCAGCGGCTGTGCCTCGTTCAGCTCCGGCCGGCCGGCCGCGCTTGTCCCTGCTGGAGCCTTCCTGTACGAGCACTTCTCCTCTACTCTTACTCTCAGCAGCTCGCCTGCAATTTCCACCAACGACTCACCCCCACAACCAGGAGCTCCACCAACTGGTACTTCACCTCCACCACAACTACGAACACTGCCGTTCCTCTCGCACCGGTCGCCGCCTCCTCCACACCCACGACTTCTGAAGCTGGCTGGCCGTGTCCGCCTCTCTCCTGCTACTCCTCCCAATCAGCACAAGCCGCAGCTGCAGCGCTGGCCGCCGATTCACCGCCGGCAGCCACCCAGCGTCACGTGCTCCGATACCATGTAGAGTATTGGGAATTTTCTGGAATCTCACCCTCCTCTTCATTCCTTCACACATAGATATACAGGGGAGGAGTTCTTACATTTTGACCCACATAACACACACCTTTTTACAATTCTAACCCTCACAACAATCAACAACTTTCAATAAAATCAAACATCTATTATTTTCCTTGAGGAGACAGCCAAAATATGTTCTACCACCATTATTCAGATCGATGATTTTCTCTCAACATCGATGTGGATAATGAACCATCACATGGCAAACGATTCCTCCTTGCTGCCGCCATGCTCTGTCAGGCAAAAACATATGATATAAATGTAAAAACACATGTAGGATAGGCACAGAACCTTCAAATTACACTTTGTATTGCATCACACAATATAGTATGAAAAAAGGGAATACCGGTGATTTTCTAATATCCTATCTGGTGTGCTATCAATAGTAGTACATAAAAGGGAAAATTTGCTCCTGGACACTATTATTTTGTGTCCTTTGCCCAAACACACTAAACTTTTGTGTTTTTGCTCAGTACCATTACAATTTTATGGTCATTTGCTGTAACACACCATATGTATAAAAACGAAAATATTGACCTCTTTCATTGATTGGACTGTTTGGATCCTTGATCGGACCGTCATTCCACGTCTCAATGTAAGTATACTCGGGGGCAATGGATCAGATTCCAGGCCAAAAGCGAGCAGGTGGGACGAAGAGCTAGGCCACCAGCGCAGCGGATAGCGCAGGGAGCGGCGGCTGGCAGCGCGGCGGGGCAGGAAGTAGCCGGACGGCAGCGCAGCGGGGTGGGGCGGTGAGCCGAGGCCGGCCGCGCGACCTGCCGGCAAAGCCACAACACCGTTTCCACACCTAGGGATTAGCAGGGTTATATGTCCACTTCATGATCGATGTTGATTGCAATCACATTGCATGGACGTGCTGAGACAAAAGGCAGAGTTTGCTTCCCGAGAATTAGCCCCGCAATTTGACCCGCAACAGCCATGATTTTCATCGAGGATGGAGATGTACGGTAGAAAGTATTTTTTTTCTCTTTTGCCTTGACGGTGGTTTGCTTTCCAAGATGGTATTTTTCCTCTCAACTTTCTGTTTTAGTATATGCGGTGTGTTACAGCAAATGACCACGAAATTGTAATGATACTGAGCAAAGACGCGAAAGTTTAGTGTGTTTGGGCAAAGGACACAAAATAACGGTGTCCAGGAGCAAATTTTCCCTTCCTCTATTTGCCCCGATCTGATCTAGACTGCTCGCGATCCTTCTGGTGCTCCTCCCCATCACAATCTTCCTCCCCTCCCCTTCTCATGGCGGCGCCGCCCCTACCAGCCCTCATTCCCCATCCTCTTCACTCCTCGCGCTCGCCTTCCTCATGATGGCCTCGGACACAGAGGCCAAGTCTCCTCGGGCAGGCTGGGCTGTAGGTGTCCACGTGCTCCGCGACGCCCTGGACAACATTCACACAAGCGTGTACGGGCTGGCGTTGCAGATGGCGGCGACGCTGGGAGGGGTGGAGCGAAAGAGGGAAGAGGAGAAGCGCGGCGGCGTCCCCGGCCCGCTCTTGCCGTGCACGACAGGGAGTCCGGCAGCATGGCAACCGTCACGGTTGGCCTCACCAGCCGCATGGCATGGTCAGATGCCAGCATGATCCACCGCCGCCTCCTCCTTGCGCGGACGCGTTGGACTGGACGCCGCCGTTGCCCTACTCCCCGAGTTCTCCGCCCGCCATGGAAATGTTGCCTGTGGAATCTACGCTAGCCTGCAACAGCAAGGTTTACCCGCTTCTCTTTTGTCTTTTTTGTGTATTTGTTGTTCGTTTCTAGCTGTGGATGTATGGTAGCACGTATTTATATATTGACGGAGCTAGCACATATGTATGGAATCATCTATGTGACTTAAGGAGTAGTATGATTATGGATAACTAATTAGATTAGAATCGGAAACTGCGTGCTGCCGGTTTACAATTCCAAGTGTGCATGAATTACTGTGAAAAATGTTTGCCATCCGCAAAGTTCTGTATGTATATTTCTAGGCACAATTGGTGATTATCTTTTGTTTGAATAAGGCAATTGTTGATCATTCCTTCCCTCTGTGCTAGGAGGCATGGTTAATTTTATCCCACTGATCAGTATAAGTAAGTTTAGCTTCTGTAGTACTGGTCTCTTTGGCTGGTCCTCTCGCCCTACGTGATTCAAATTTGACAATGGATCAATGACGTCTAGATTATTCACTAGAAGCTGAAAATAGGCTGGTCTCTTTCGTGCTGTCATCTGTGTCTCAGATCATTGATCATTCACCCTAATAAGTATAGTTGTGTCTAGATTATACAGGTTTATTAGATTATACAGGTTTATTAGATTATACAGGTTTGCTGTCGTAGACTATCACAAGGTTACAGATTCCTATTCCTATTATAATGCATGGGTTAACTTTTCGTTCTCATGTTTTCTGGTTCATGCTGGTAATGGAAGCGTTGTCTTAAAATATTTTAGTTAAGATTGCATTTTGAATTATATACAATATAATTTTATCGTCTAATTTTCTAGGACCGCCTACAATAATGATAGAGGTAATACCTGATCTATGAGCGCACTTGCTGGATGAGGATCTCAAGAAGCTGTGGCCGAGTAGTTTTTCCTACCAACATCAACTGAGAGGTGGTACTGAAAAAAGATGGGCATAAGCTACAACATTCTTTCTGTCTAGCTTCCGAGGCATGTAAGCTGTTCACTAGAAGCTGAAAATATGGTAGGTAGTAATAGATTGACTTGACATGCCATTAAAAGTATTTCAATTGTGGATTATAGCTACGTATCCTAGGTGAAATGCTGGAATGGATAGAAGTATTTTGGTGCAATGCAACTTTGAATTTTGTGTTTAAAACATTTGATACTGAAGTTGTGTGGTGCTTCAGATCTTTGTTTGTAGCCGATTAAAGAAAATCGACTAAAAGGAAGATCACATATAATTTTTATGTGTTAGAGATTGTTAAATTGAGCACGATGATATTGAGCACTATCATCATGCTCAAATAAAATGTTTAGTGTGCAACAATTCTCAATTATTTAGTAAATGTTGATGAAACGTGAACTGAGATGCTGTATGGATTCCCTTCGACGATTGTCCCGACATACAAACCGTAAGTAGCTAACCCGTGAGATAAATACTCCACTAATCAGCAACGAACACGAAACCTGAGCGACACGGTGCGTTTGTTCATTTTGGATGGGTCAAGTCAAGCTTCATAACAGCTATGCTTCATGTATATTGTACATGCTGACATTATGTTTCCTGGTGTTAAATTTGGATCAACGTGCGTTGCACGTGCACCACTACTTCTTTGCTGTGATATGTTCGATTCCTTTTGGTTACCCTGGACTCGAGTTATACTGATATGATCCCACACCATGCGATTAACCTTATGGACACAGCCTCACTGATGCTTGGAAATTGCTAGCTCGCACAAATCAACAGCCATGATTCGAATTACAGTGCTTTGTGGTTATCTTTACAAAAGATTGATAACCTTCACTCCTTGGTCAATGTCCTCTAGCTTGGAACCAAACTCTGTGCAGATTAATCAATACTTTGGTCTAAAATACTTTTGCTTATGTATGAGACGGACGCCGGTACATTTATTTTGGGCTTACGGTACCCTTAGAAATCATGCGACGCTGCACACCAATTTTGTTGGCTTATGTATGAGATTCGTGTGCTCCACGATGCTTACATAAGTATGCATGGTTCTATTTTCAATATAAAATCTAGGAATGTAAAAGTGTAGAAGAAGTAATCCACATAGACCTAGTAAATTGCCCCATTTAATTGTTAAAATGTGTGTTGCACGTACATGCCAACTAGTCATAGTAGAATCAGCAAAGTGAATATTCAAATAACAGTCTCCCAAAGGTGCTAGATCAAGCATATCATAAAGCTTTTTAGGCATAACAGAAATACTAGCATCAAGATCACACAAAGCATTGCAATCAAAATCTTTGACTTTCATTTTAATGATGGGTTCCTAACCATCTTCTAACTTTCTAGAATAGATGCTTCACGTTTCAGTTTCTCTTCCCTAGCATGAATAAGAGCATTAGTAATATGCTTAGTAAAAACCATGTTTATTTCACTAGGCTTAGGATTTCTAGCTAGCTTTTGCAAGAACATAATTATTTCAGTGAGATTACAACCATCAAAATCGAAATCATTATCATCAAAAGTAATGGGACCATTATCTCCTACACTTCAAAAAAATTCAGCACTTTTATCAGGAACAATTTTAGTGCTATCAGGCAATTTAAAACTTTTTTCAACCGAAGTGGAGACATTCCCAACACCAATTATCTTACCATTTATAGTAGATGGCTTACTAGTGCTTGAGGTTCCAACATTTTCAGTGGTAAAATAGTACAAACTCTAGCAACACTACCCTTTTTAGCAATTTCAGCATCTCTTTCCCACCTAGCATGCAACTCAGGTAGCATCCTGACATTGTTATCAATTTTAATTTGTATAGCATTGAGAGTTTTGCTCTCTTTAACATCATGAGGCATATTCTTTATTTTTAAAAATTCAACATCAAGCACAAGACTATCAACTTTAGAAGCAAGACTATCAAGTTTCCCTAGTTTTTCCTCAACAGTTTTATTGAAAGCAGTTTGTGTACCAATAAAATCCTTAAGCATGACTTCAAGATCAGAGGGCACACTTTTATTATTGTTGTAGGAATTACCATAAGCATTGCCACTATTGAAGGATAGGGCTTATAATTACTGTTACCAAAGTTATTCCTATAGACATTGTTGTTGAAGTTATTATTTTTAATGGAATTCACATCAACATGCTCTTCTTGAGCAACCAAAGAAGCTAAAGGAACATTATTTGGATCAGTATGCACTTGACCATTCGAAAGCGTAGACATAATAGCATCTACTTTATCATTCAAGGAAGATATTTCTTCAACAGAATTTACCTTCTTACCAGTTGGAGCCCTTTCGGTATGTCATTCAGAATAATTTACCATCATATTATCTAGAAGCTTTGTTGCAGCACCCAAAGTGATGGACATAAAGGTCCCTCCAGCAGCTGAATCCAATAAATTCTTTAAAGAAAAATTTAATCCTGCATAAAAGGTTTGGATGATCATCCAAGTAGTCAGTCCATGAGTGGGACAATTCTTAACCATTGCTTTCATTCTTTCCCAAGCTTGAGCAACATGCTCATTATCAAATTGCTTAAAATTCATAATGCCACTTCTCAAAGATATAATTTTAGCAGGAGGATAATATTTTCCAATAAAAGCATCTTTGCACTTAGTCCATGAATCAATACTATTTCCAGGCAAAGATAGCAACCATTTTTTAGCACGTCCTCTCAAGGAGAAGGGAAAAAGCTTCAGTTTTACAATATCACCTTCTACTTCTTTATACTTTTGCATATCACATAGTTCAACAAAATTATTAAGGTGAGCAGCAGTATCATCAGTACTAACACCAGAAAATTGCTCCTTCATAACAAGATTTAACTGTGCGGGTTTTATTTCATAAAACTCTGCTTTTGAAGTAGGTGGGGCAATAGGTGTGCATATGAAATCATTGTTGTTTGTGCTAGTGAAGTCACACAACTTAGTATTCTCAAGATTACTCATTTTAGCAAAATTAAAACAAGACAGAAAATAACAATTCGAAAATAAACTAGATGCAGGAATTTAATTTTTTTATGTTTTTTTATTTTTAAAAGCAAACAAGATAAAATAAAATAAACTAAGCAAGACAAAAACAAAGTAATGAGATTGGAAGTGTGAAACTCCCCTTTCTGTAACTTCCTGATTCCCCGGCAACGGCGCCAGAAAATGTGCTTGATGACGTGAAAGCACACGTTCGTTGGGAGAGCCCAAGAGGAAGGTATGATGTAGTCCTGCAGCAATTTTTCCTTGTAATTCTACCAAGGTTATCGAACCAGTAGGAATCAAGAGAGCTTCAGAAGGTGTCAGCAGCACCCAATATGGCACGGCGCAATGTCAGGGAATGTGGTGGCTGATGTGGACCTGCACACAACACAATCAAACTATTTTGCCCCAACGAAATAGGAAGACTGCTGAAAACAAAGGATTAAACGTATGGTGTGGAGAATAATAATTGCAGTAAGTAACAGAGAACAAATGATTGCAGTTGGTGGATTTATTAGTGTAAAATAATGGACCGGGGTCCACAGTTCACTAGTGGTGTCTCTCCATAAAAAATAATTAACATGCTGGGTAAACAAATTACAGCTGGACAATTGACAAATAATGAGGGCATGACAATGCAGTATATGACAAGATAGTTTACTGTGAGATTTATTTGGTCATTACAACACAATACATAGACCGCTATCCAGCTAATCTATGACTAATAATCCACCGCCAGGTTAACATCCGTGTCCCCCGTTGGTATTAAGTTGCAAGAAACGGATAACTGCATTAAGCAAAGTGTGTAATGTAAACAATGCAAATGACATGTAGATATAGCATCGTTGTGTTCTTCCTAGTGGCAACAGCACATCCACAGACTTATTCGTTTCTGTCATTCGAGCCCAGATTACTGGAGGCATGAACCCACTATCTAGCATAAATACTCCCTCTTGGAGTTACAAGCATCTACTTGGCCAAAGCATCTACTAGTAACGGAGAGCATGCAAGATCATAAGCAACACATATATATAGATTAATAAACAACTTGATCATAGTATCAATATTCATCGGATCCCAGCAAACACAACATGTAGCATTACAATAAGATGATCTTGATCATGATAGGCAGCTGATACGTCTCCAACGTATCCATAATTTCTGTTGTTTCATGCTTATATTATACCATTTGCTACATGTTTTATATACACTTCGTATCACTTTTATGCATTTTCTGGGACTAACCTATTAACAAGATGCCACAGTGCCAGTTCCCTGTTTTCTGCTGTTTTTGGTTTCAGAAAGTTACTTCTGGAAATATTCTCGGAATTGCACGAAACAAAAGGCCAGGTCCCTATTTTTCCAGCACGAACACGGAGTCCGAAGGAGAGACGAAGAGGAGCCAGGAGGTGGCCAAACCACATGGTGGCGCGGCAGGGGGCCCCACCGCGCCAGCCTATGGTTTGGGCCCCTCGGGGGTCCGCCAACATCGCCCCTTCGCCTATTTATTCCCCGAGACGTGAAAACCCTAAAACACCGAGCCTTTCATCCAGAACATATTCGCTGCCGCCGCCGTCGTCAACCCTAACTCGGGGGGTTTCTGAAGCTCTTCCCGGCACCCTGCCGGAGAGGGGAATCATCACCGGAGGGCTCTACATCGCCATGCCCGCCTCCGGAGTGATGCGTGAGTAGTTCATCCTTGGACTATGGGTCCATAGCAGTAGCTAGATGGTTGTCTTCTCCACTTGTGCCATCATGTTTAGATCTTGTGAGCTGCCTATCATGATCAAGATCATCTTATTGTAATGCTACATGTTGTGTTTGCTGGGATCTGACTTATATTGATACCTATGTGGAGCTGAATATTATATTATCATGTCTATGTCATTTGTGATCTTGCATGCTCTCCGTTGTTGAAGCCTTGGCCACGTGAATACTTGTAACTCCAAGAGGGGGTATTTATGCATGATAGTTGGGTTCAACCTCTATTTAACCTGGGATAGTGACAGCAAGTTCTAAGGTTGTAGATGTGTTGTTGCCACTAGGGGTAAAACAGCAATGCTTTATTCAAGGATGAATGTATTGTTTACATTACGCACATTACTTAATGCAATTGTCTGTTGCTTGCAACTTAATACTGGAAGGGGTACGGATGTTAATCGGAAAGTGGACTATTTAGGCATAGATGCATGCTGGATAGCGGTCTATGTACTTTGTCGTAATGCCCAAATGAATCTCATAGTAGACACCACAGCTCACACATGCATGTTATATGCACTTATCAATTGTCAATTGCCCAGCTGTAATTTGTTTACCCAGCATGTTAGTTATCTTATTGGAGAGACACCACTAGTGAACTGTGGACCCCGGTCCATTCTTTTACATCTGAAATACAATCTACTGCAATCATTGTTCTCTACTGTTTTATGCAAACAAACATCATTTTCCATTCGATACGTTTAACCCTTTGTTTTCAGCAAGCCGGTGAGATTGACAACCTCACTGTTAAGTTGGGGCAAAGTAATTTGGTTGTGCTGTGCAGGTTCCACGTTGGCACCGGAATCCCTGGTGTTGCGCCGCACTACACTCCTTCACCAACACCTTCGAAGCAAACCTCGTTTTCCTACTGGTTCGATTAAACCTTGGTTTCATACTGAGGGAAAACTTACTACTGCACTCATCATACCTTCCTCTTGGGGTTCCCAACTGACGTGTGACGTACAAGCATTGTTTCTGGCACTATTGACCTAGAGCCACCAGCAGCTCACAAGATCTAAACATGATAGCACAAAGTGGAGAGACAACCATCTAGCTACTGCTATGGACCCGTAGTCCAAGAATGAACTACTCACGCATCACTTCGGAGGCAGGCATGGTGATGTAGATCCCTCCGGTGATGATCCCCCCTCCGGCAGGGTGCCGGAAGAGCTTCAAAACCCTCCTGAACTAGGGTTGACGACGGCGGCGGTGACGGAACTTTTCATGGAATAATGCTCGGGTATTTAGGGTTTTCGGGATGAAGGGAATAAATAGGCGAAAGGGCGGCGCCGGGAGGCACCCGAGGGGCCCACACCACCCTAGGGCGCGCCAGGCATGGGCGCCGCGCCCAGGGGTGGTGTGGCGGCTCCCTGGCGCCTCTCCGTGCCCCCTTTGGACTCCGTGTACGTGTCGGTGAAAAACTTGTCCCCGTTGATTTTCGTCCAATTCCGAGAATATTTCCCGACTAGCTTTTCTGAAACGGAAAAACAGCAGAAAACAGGAACTGGCACTGTGGCATCTTGTTAATAGGTTAGTCCCACAAAATGCATAAAAATGCTATGAAGTGTAAATAAAACATGTAACAATAGGTATAAAACCAACATGGAACATCAAAAAAATATTGATACGTTTGGGACGTTTCACTGCCTCGGGCGTCAAAGTTGTTCGACATTGCCACGACGTGCTTGAGGGTGAGGCTGGCAAAGTAGGAGTGGGGTGAGAGAGAGGTGGAGACGAGGGGCCGAGATGGATGCTTTATATCGGCGGAGTAGGCTGGGGGGTGGTATGCCAGCGTAAATGCGACCCGTATGCAGGAACGCACACCGCCTAGGCGTCCCGTCGCGTCGCCTAGGAAACCGCCCGGTGTGGTTTCCGCCGTTACGTAGGCCTTCTGCACGGCGTCATTAATCGCTTCTGATCGAGCCGCGTGTGTATGACAAGCGGGCCCCACCTATCTAAGACCCTGTCCGCGCGTTATCCGGCACCCCCGAGCGGGGCTCCAAGCTTGGAGGTGTGTGGGTTCCGAATGTTTTTGGGTCGGCCCTGACGGATTAGGGGTTCTGATGGGACTGATTTCAGTCTGGACCGGTTGAGCCTTTGGGTTGATCGGAGATGCTTTAACCGTGCTTCTACTGACTGCTTGTGCGGTGTCTCCTAGAGCCTAGTGTACGGCAAGGCAACCCCCTCTCGGTCGCAAATACCTATGCCAACTAACGAGACTACAACTTGTGCCGACCAGATCCAACAAATTTTGGGCAACATTTAATATGGGTCATCTTTTTTCCTATGGACGCGTTTGGTAGCCTGCAGATTGCCCGGCCATGCCCGCCAGCTGCAATCGCATGACGTTTGATTGCCTGTGAGAGCTCGTGAGCCAGCCCAGCGCGCTTCTCAAAGCAGACTCGGACTAGGCCTAGCAGGCACGCTTCCGTGGAGCCAGGCCGAGCGCGCTCCTCAAAGCATCGCTCACCCTCCTTACTCTCACTTTATCCCCTTCCTACCAATCATTGCTACAATGGTTGAATCAAAATAATGTCTACACGAAAATGATGCGTAATGATAACGTGGTTCCATTCTACTAATCGGTTTTGACTTTCGTTAATTGTTATCATCTAATTTCGTGTTCATCTTTGACTCTTTTTTAGATGAATTTCATCAAATTAACCGCACACAATTGATGGTTTGAAATTTCCTTTTAGGAGTAGCTTCTCATCACCATTTCACACAACTTTCGTGTTGTAAGATTTCCGTTTCGATGGTTGTAGGCGAATAGATCTTATGCCATATGTGCGCGTATTTAGACTGTTCTTATTGTACGTGTCTTTTTCAACATCCGCATGGTTGTGATGGTGTTCATGGTGTGTTTGTGGTTCTTCGCCGCAACCTCCCCCGCCGTCGCAGCACACTCCGTCGTGGGCGTCCAGCTCCGCCGCGGCCATGTCGTGTCGTCTCCGTCGAGCTACGTCGCCGCCATGCCACGACGTCGCCGTCGACCTCCGCCGCCATGCCGCATCGTCTCCGTCGAGCTCTGCGGCCGCAATGCCGCCCCGTCGTCGGTCCATTGGTATGTCACGTACAGTTGTCAAGTGTGGTGGTGATGCATGTAAAATGCATACATGAACTTTGCATTATTTTTACTTATATTCCAGTCATATTTGCATCATATAAGGGTTATATCACTGTTTTATAATGATTTTGGGAATATTTGACATGTTTCCTTTTTTTATGGAATTAACCCTGCGCAGGCAGAAAACCCTATTTCTTTTTTAATGTTTCAGGGACCCAAACGACGTCCAAATCACCTGCAAATTTACGAGCGTCAATATTTGAAAGGAAGAAGACTTGGCGGCGAAGGAAGCGAACAAGCGGAGCCCGAGGGCCAAAAGAGGTGGGCCCACGCGGCCCCTGTACCAGGCCGCGTGGGACCCCTCAACTTGGGCCTCGACGCTCCGCTGCCGTCGATCTTTCCTCCACCGACTCCGTTTTGACCTAAAAACGCCTATAAAAATAGTCCCCCGACGTTCTCTGGAAGGAGCGCCGCAGAAACACAAAAACAAACAGAGACTGGAGTTGCAGATTGGAGGGGGAAAACTCCGGCGGGGCGCTGCCGGCGTGGTCTCCATCTTCTCCAACACTTCTCCACCGTCTCCATGATGAAGAGGGAGTAGTCCACCTCTGGACTATGGGTTTGTGGAAGTAACTTATGTATCTCTCTCTCGAGCTTCACTAATTAGTACCGTATGAGCTGCTGAACATGATTACGGTCATCTATGTAATACCTTTGTGGTGGATCTTTTTATGAGTTAATATATGTTTGAGATTGCAATGGTTTTGTTTCAGTTATGAAAGTAGATGCATATTATGTACCCCGTTCTTATTTACTTGTTATGATCAAGCATGTTTATGAGAGCGTGTGAGGGGGAACGTGTGCATTAGTTGGAGTAACGGGGGGTGGCTAGTGCAGTGAACGTGAGAGAAAGTTCTGCGATCCACTTGGTGTTTTACCTTACTTTGTTGCCTCACTAGGGATAAAAAGAAATACCATGCTACCGGAGATGTGGGTGTGACCATTGCCACTTCCTCCATGACTAGATCTAGCATGTTCTTATTTTAACTTCATGTCATGATACTTATTGCTATACTCTGAGTTATCTTAATTACTGAGGTGTTATGATTTAGTTCGCATCTTGGTGGAGTATAAGAGAGACTAATAACCAAAAGGTCTCTATGTTAGGACGTGATGCCCATATAATTATAACTTGTCATTAAACTGTTGTGTTGCAATCTCATATGTCAACTCTAGTGTTCCATTGTCTACCACTTTATTAAAGAGAGAGTGCATTTGTGAAACCATGAACCCCGGTCCATTTTTAATCATAAGAAACACCTTTCCAACACTTTTACCACTTTTCCATTTTCTGCCATTTAAAAATCCGAAAATACAAAAACACTTTTACATCTTGCATTCATCATATAAAACCCAAAAATATCATTTATCATTGCTACCACCATCCTTGCATATTTATTTACCACCATTGCATATTTATTTCTTGTTTGCATTGCATATTATCTTGATATCATTCTCACACCTTGTGCTTGACAACCACTAGGTGAGGTTGAGGACCAAAACATTTACTTTGTTTTGTAGGTAACCAAAAGAAGGATAGGAAAGATAAATCTTCACTACTGATTCCCCGAGAGTTCGATATTAAACCCTCGAGTCACCCTCGTGGGGAAAACACGTCTTCCACTTACTACACACTCTGCACTTGGAGTCTCAACCTAACCCATTTACTTTTCACGCAGGTAACTACGTGAAGGGCCATCAAGAGTGCTTTCTGGCGCCGTTGCAGGGGAAGATACGAAGCTTCCTGCAGAATATTTTTCCCGTCAACTACACGCCATCAAGACTGTTTTCTGGCGCCGTTGCCGGGGAATCATTGCTGAAAGGTTTATCCAAGGGTCCCTGCACTAGCTCTGTTTTCTGGTGCCGGATTTATCCAAGGATATCTCACCAAGTCAACTTCATCACCAACTTGTGCTAACACCTAAGCTTGGGGAGGTTGCACCTACGTGAGCATCATCTTATCCATCTTTACCTTCAAAGCAATTTATCTTGTTTTGTCATTGTCTTGCATATTTATTTTCAGTTTTGCATAAAAAATTAAAAAACACATAAAAACTTGCTAAAATGGGAGAAAGAACTAAGTTGTGTGATTACACAAACACTCCAAATGATCAATTTATTGCTAGGCCCATTGCCACACCTAAGATAAATGCTGAGAGTTATGAAGTAAGTCCTAGTTTGTTGAACTTGATAACTAGGGAACAATTTGGCGGTAGTGCTATGGAGGATGCCTCTATGCATCTTCATGATTTTGTTGAAATATGTGACATGCAGAAATTTAAAAATGTGGAAAGTGATATTCTAAAACTGAAGTTATTTCCTTTCTCACTTAGAGGAAAAGCTAAAGAGTGGCTGCATTCATTACCTATTGATAGCATTAAAACTTGGGATGATTTAAAAGAAGCTTTCATTAAGAAATACTATCCCCTGTTAAAATTTTGCAAAATAGAAACAACATTCTTTCTTTTAGGCAAAATGAAAATGAACATGTTGCTATGGCTTGGGATAGGATTAAACTTATGCTTAGAACTTGTCCATCACATGGGGTCAACGAATGGACCATATTACACTCTTTTTACAATGGTCTAAATTACATGTCTAGAAATATTCTTGATTCTGCTGCTGGAGGTGCTTTTATGGGAAAAACTATAGTAGAAGCTAAGAACATATTGGAAAGCATTTTGCAAAACTATAGTCAATGGCATACTGATAGAGCACCTAATCCTTCTAAGAAAGTGAACTCCATAGAAGAAACAAATGATTTGTCATCTAAAATGGATACTATTCTTGCTTTCATTAATAAACAAAATATTGAAAATGTGCCTTTGCAAGAACTAGTTGGTAATAATCCTGAAAATATTGATGTCAACTTCATTAGGAACTATGGTAATAATGGGTATGGTAACAACAACTCTTATAATAAACCCCCATATGTTCCCAACAACCGTCCTTCTATTCCATATCCTAATGCTAGTGATAATTGGAAGCCTATGCCACCACGTAATGATAATTTTGAGGCTAATAAAATTCTTATGGAACAAGTTGCTAGTCATAATACCATGATACAAGAGTTGAATAAGTCTGTTGCTTCTATTAGTTCTGATATTAAAGGCTTACAACTCCAAACTGCAGGACTAGACAAAGCCTTGTCAAAACTAGCTGATAACCAAGCCACTTTATTGAGTATGTCTGCAGGGAAACCACAAGCACCACCTGTGGTTGGAATGAATTCTATTAATATTGCTGAAAATGTTCCTCTTACTTTGGAGGAAACTCTTAATGAATTATTGAACTATCCTGAATATTTGTTGCCATTTATGTCTCAACTTGTTGGATTAAAAGAAGAAGTTAACGAAACTGAACATGATGAATCTCTTATGTTGATTGAGTTAGAAAAGAAAGTTGAAGAAGTTAAAATGCTTAGTGAAGTAAAGGATCCATTGCTTGACTTAGAGAATTGTAGCTTGCATGAATTAATATCTATCTTACAAAAATTTGCAAGTGATCCTTCTATTAATGTTAACCAAGCTGGTTTTGGTTCTTATATTGCTAATCATGTGTAAAAGAAAAGATTGCTAGGTACAACCAAGAGGCTATGATACCACCTAAGCTTGGGGATGTATGGATTCCCAAAGTCCTAGTAACCATTGGAAAAGAGACACACCATGCTATACTTGATCTAGGATCTAGTGTCTCTGTTTTATCTAAAGAACTATATGAAGTACTTGAATTGAAAAATCTTGAAAAATGCTCTATTGAACTTGCACTTGCTGATGATTCCATTAAACATGCTTTAGGAAAAGTAAGTGATGTTATGGTAGAGTTACATATGACATTTGTGCCTGTTGATTTTCTAATCATGGATATGGGGAATAAAACCTCTAGTCCAATTATTCTTGGAAGACCTTTTCTTCGTACTACAGGTGCTATCATTGATTCAAAAGAAGGGAATGTGAAGTTTCAGTTTCCACACAAGAAGTGCATGGAACACTTCCCAAGGAAGAGGGACACACCAAAGTTCAAGCTCCCTCATGAGCTTCGTCCACAATAAACATCAAGTAAGAAGCCTAGCTATATGGCTATAAAGAAAGCGCTTTACGGGAGGCAACCCGGTTGTTTTTATTTGTGATTTTCTTTGTGTCCTCTTGCTGTAACAAGAGACTTAGTGTTTAGTTTAGTTTCTGGAATTTTTAATAAAGTGCCAAGTTTTACTCATTTTGGTTGAAAAGTTGCTTATAGCGTTCGGAGATATTATTCCTGCACGAATCTGTGCACGGTATGATTTTTAATTCTTATTCTGTAACTCCGAATGAGCTCATATTTAAACTGTAGTAGCAACTTTTCATCCTCTGTATGCATGAATTTTTCGGAATTTTCCGACAAAGTTAAGTAGGGTAGAAAAATACGTTTAGCTGCTGCTGTTTTTCTGGACAGATTCTGTCCCATTTTGTTTGATGCATGCTTAGAACTTTTAACTTGAATCTTTTTGATCCAATTGAGTTTATGAGTAGGCATACAACATTATACACTTTCTGGACATTCATATGAATTTTTGTTAAGGATTATATGCAGCAAGAAATCTATTTGTTTATCACTACTAATGTGCCCCACAGAAAAAGAAATGGGAGAAACGGTGTTTTGAAGTTTTTTCACAGGGATTAGAGGAGATGCACCAAGAGCTATCCAAGGATGGTGAAGACCATAAGCTTGGGGATGTGAAGACAACCCCACTGGACCTACACACTCTCGGTTTGCACACGTCTAACTTCTGTTTTTCGATCGAAACACTTTATCGCATAAACTTGGAGCGTCTTTTTGTTTGTTTAGGTTAGATTTTTATTTTGTGAGACCACCACACTATCATTTATATATGAGAGAGCTACTGGAAATTTGGGTTGAATTATGTTGGATGCTATTATAAGATTGGGAAAAGGGATGTTGAGTTAATTTTAAAAGATACATATAATTGCATGATTCATGAGCTTGTTAATGAGTAATAATTTGCAAATATTTTATCAAGAGCTATCTTTTATTCATGTTTTGATGCTAAATGTTATTCTACCTTGTTTTAACATGGATTAGTTAGTTCTATGGACACTCATGCATGCATTTAGATGGTCAACTTTCTCCCTCTTGCTAGCCCAAAAATTCCAACAAGCAAAAACTTGTTTCCAACACCTTCAACCAAAGTTTTTCCAGTGAGTCCACCATATCTACCTATTAGCTTTATGCTATTCCGAGTATGTTTATCATGATATTTGTGTTATCTATACCTCTGAATGAAAATGCTTATGTTGTTAATTGTTGTGGGAAAAGTTGGTTATATAGCTCTCTCGAACTTGATGCACACTTTACTTTCATTGCATAAATAAAATATGACCCATTGTGATTAAAATTATGATGTTGTGGACTTGACAAATGTCTTTGGTTGAGAGTTAGCTCATATGTGCTGTCACATGGCAAGCTTTCAACATTGCACTTCATCTCATTTAGTTGATATCATGTACTTTTGTTTATGGATGCTTACCATGGGTGAAATAAATGAGGAAATGAAGTGAGTTTAAATGAGTTTGTATAAATGGTTAGAGAGACGCCTGGGCCGCTAATCTAAGCCATGCATCATTCATGGTGGAAATTTACTTACATGCTATGGTGAACCTTCTGTGATACACCTTACAATAAAAAGCTATCCAATGGTAAATAAAAAGGGTGTTGAGATTGTTCATTGTGTTTGTTTGTCTTGTCATTTTGATATGGGCTTGTTCCATATCCTGGGACAAGAGGTACCCCAGTTGACGCTCTTAATGATACTATTATTACTTACAATGATATTTAACTTGAACTTGCTTTGTTTTCCAAGTTGAGTAACACATGGAGTAGGTACTTGTATTCAAGGGGCATGAGACTTTCAACCTGTACTTTGTCAAGCACACTACTCATATTGCTTTCACTTTAAACTTAATCATTCAAGATGCTATGATAGGGGAATGAGAGCTTGACACCAAGGATTACCATATTACAATCATTGACTTAAGTAGAGAAGTTCAGAAGTTAGATGAAATTTATTCATGCTTTACCTCTACTCATATATATATCTTTCCAAAGTGTCCACCTTTTATATTCAGATTTTCACCAATACTCTATGACCATTGTAGGATGTTCTTACTTATTATTATGCATACATGTGGTCCATAGTACTTTTCTCTTATGTTACACTTTGTGAATTATCATTGAACATCCTTGCATTGAATACTTGATATCACTTCATAAACTATCTTGCATATTGCTACTCCTTTTAAGAATGAATCATTTGACTCTATGTAGCAATAGTAATCATCTTTGATATCCATTGATAGTATTAAATTGCAAAGTCCATGTTAGTTTTATCACCTTCATACTCGAGGACGAGTATAGGTTAAGCTTGGGGATGTTGATGCATGTAAAATGCATACATGAACTTTGCATTATTTTACTTATATTCCAGTCATATTTGCATCATATAAGGGTTATATCACTGTTTTATAATGATTTTGGGAATATTTGACATGTTTCCTATTTTTTATGGAATTAACCCTGCGCAGGCAGAAAACCCTATTTCTTTTTTAATGTTTCAGGGACCCAAACGACGTCCAAATGACCTGCAAATTTACGAGCGTCAATATTTGGAAGGAAGAAGACTTGGGGCGAAGGAAGCGAACAAGCGGAGCCCGAGGGCCAAAAGAGGTGGCCGCGTGGGACCCCCCTTGGGCCTCGAGCTCCGTTGCCGTCGATCTTTCCTCCACCGACTCCGTTTTGACCTAAAAAGCCTATAAAAATAGTCCCCCGACGTTCTCTGGAAGGAGCGCCGCAGAAACACAGAAACACCGAAACAGAGACCTGGAGTTGCAGATTGGAGGGGGAAAACTCCGGCGGGGCGCTGCCGGCGTGGTCTCCATCTTCTCCAACGACTTCTCCACCGTCTCCATGATGAAGAGGGAGTAGTCCACCTCTGGACTATGGGTTTGTGGAAGTAACTTATGTATCTCTCTCTCTCGAGCTTCACTAATTAGTACCGTATGAGCTGCTGAACATGATTACGGTCATCTATGTAATACCTTTGTGGTGGATCTTTTTATGAGTTAATATATGTTTGAGATTGCAATGGTTTTGTTTCAGTTATGAAAGTAGATGCATATTATGTACCCCGTTCTTATTTACTTGTATGATCAAGCATGTTTATGAGAGCGTGTGAGGGGGAACGTGTGCATTAGTTGGAGTAACGGGGGGTGGCTAGTGCAGTGAACGTGAGAGAAAGTTCTGCGATCCACTTGGGTGTTTTACCTTACTTTGTTGCCTCACTAGGGATAAAAAGAAATACCATGCTACCGGAGATGTGGGTGTGACCATTGCCACTTCCTCCATGACTAGATCTAGCATGTTCTTATTTTAACTTCATGTCATGATACTTATTGCTATACTCTGAGTTATCTTAATTACTGAGGTGTTATGATTTAGTTCGCATCTTGGTGGAGTATAAGAGAGACTAATAACCAAAAGGTCTCTATGTTAGGACGTGATGCCCATATAATTATAACTTGTCATTAAACTGTTGTGTTGCAATCTCATATGTCAACTCTAGTGTTCCATTGTCTACCACTTTATTAAAGAGAGAGTGCATTTGTGAAACCATGAACCCCGGTCCATTTTTAATCATAAGAAACACCTTTCCAACACTTTTACCACTTTTCCATTTTCTGCCATTTAAAAATCCGAAAATACAAAAACACTTTTACATCTTGCATTCATCATATAAAACCCAAAAATATCATTTATCATTGCTACCACCATCCTTGCATATTTATTTACCACCATTGCATATTTATTTCTTGTTTGCATTGCATATTATCTTGATATCATTCTCACACCTTGTGCTTGACAACCACTAGGTGAGGTTGAGGACCAAAACATTTACTTTGTTTTGTAGGTAACCAAAAGAAGGATAGGAAAGATAAATCTTCACTACTGATTCCCCGAGAGTTCGATATTAAACCCTCGAGTCACCCTCGTGGGGAAAACACGTCTTCCACTTACTACACACTCTGCACTTGGAGTCTCAACCTAACCCATTTACTTTTCACGCAGGTAACTACGTGAAGGGCCATCAAGAGTGCTTACTGGCGCCGTACCAGGGGAAGATACGAAGCTTACTGCAGAATATTTTTCCCGTCAACTACACGCCATCAGGTGGTGGATGGTAACTTCATCCATGTGAAAATAGATGAGACTAAACAAGATTTGCATCCAACCAAACAAAAAGGAGTTGTTAGTCCAGCCGGTGCCACGTTCTTTGATGCAGGCTACCAAACGACATGCACAATATGACTAGGAGGGTGGTTTTGTGAGACCTGGCCCTGGAGGGCCTAGTCTCAAAGAGTGCAAACTTAGATGCAGGCTACCAAACGCACCCTATAATGTGACAATGCCACAGATTCTTGACCAGCTAAGAGCATCTCCAACCGGCCACCCCAAAATTGGCCCCCAAACTATCCGCGGACACGTCCGGACAGACCCCAAATTTAGCCTCCTCCAACCGCATCCCCCATTTCCCAACCCCTAAAACCATACAATCCATGCACGTAGGGAATTTTACGTAGATGATGAGTTCATAGTTCATCAAGTTTAGACATACTACATAGGAGCAAAATATACATCTACAAACTAGCAAAATAAACTTCTCTCTTGCAGTGGCAGAGCGGGTCGAAGACGGTGCGGAGCTTCACTCCGGCACCTTGCCCTTCCCCTTGTCGTCTGCGCTGGGGCGGCGGAGGCGCTCAAAGATGGTGTAGGGGTCGCCGCTGGAGCCGGAGGTGCCGTCGCCGCTCCTGGACCGAGCCGCGACGAGGCAGACATGGCGCGCCTGCTCACTGGCGAGGCGGGCGACCGTCGTCTTCGTGTTCGTCGGCCGCCTGGACTCGGCGATGGCGGTGTCGAACATCTCCTTGTTCTTGCGGCGGCGGCGGCGGGCGTCCGTCTCCGCCGAGGTCAAGGAAGCGGCGACGACCTCCAATGGGACGTCAGCCTCACGTGCGCTCCTCGCCACTGTCGCCGCCACCGCTCGAGGGTCGGCGGTGCGGAGGAGGCGGAACGCGCGCCCCTCCGATTCCGGTGCCCTCCGTGGAGGCAAAACCGAGATCACACGCCAGCCGTCGGATCCATCCGGCAACATCCTCCATCCAGGATCTACGCGGCGGCGCGCGGTTGCATTGCCCGCTTGCCGACGGCGCCGCTTTCCTTGAGCGACAGATCAATGCCGAGGCAGAGGGCTAGCTCGTCGTCGTCGATGGGGGAGCCGGGCCGCGCCGGCGCCACCGCACGACGGGACTGCACCTCCGGCTCCAGGTCCTCCTAGTCGAAGGAGTCCGACGACGACATGGTAGGAACGAAGCGGAGGAGGGGACGGTGGCGAGCGGAGGCGAAGAGATAGAGAAGGAAAGGGGATAAATAGGCCGGTGGGGAGCGGAGACGGCAGCCTTAGGCGCGGTGCCGACAAGACCACCTCACCTTGGACGGTGCCGGTCAGCCTCCCTCCGCGTGGGCCCAGCTGGTCAACGACTACATGCCGGCGCGCCCGGACGGCTCCAAACCCTCCCCCACATATGGGCTAGGTTTGGGGTTTGCCGGTCAGCCCGGACGGATGGGCTGATTTTGAGGAAGGCGGTTGGGTGCTTGTTTTTTACCAAAACCTATCCAGTCTGTCCACCGGACGTTTGGGGCCTATCCAGTCTGTCCACCGGACGTTTGGGGCCGATTTGGAGAGGCCGGTTGGAGATGCTCTAAGCCCAACTTAAAATGTTCCAATCCACTTGCTCCGTCCATCAGTCATCAACACACCCATGAACCATTTTCTGGGTAGAGAGCGAAGACGGAGCACCCCCAAAATTAGACCCAATACGCTCGACTATTATTACATAATTAGACATTAAATTGTGAACTTTTGATGATTGATGAAACTCTGCATAGAACTTCGACATGCCATATATGGAATCTCCAGAATTAAATTCTGGACACTCAGATTACATATGTTGCATGTCTGGACTTCTGCTTTTGCGTTCAAGTTGTCAAATATGCATAACATTTACTTTGGAAATGAGCAATCTAAGCTTAATTTTTAGCCACTCAGCTTCAGCATATGCTAACCAATCAGATGAATATAACAGAAGGGACGACAACAGAGAATAAATGGTACATCCACCTATTTTCCCTCTTTCTCTTGTACACATTTCATCAAAGGCTTGCAATTCGTGATGTCATGGATCACACAATCTACGTACACAATAAATTTTCAACAATCAACTAATGCTTCATCAGGGTACCAAGTGAAAATTAGAGCGCAACAGAATACCCAGATGCACAGAAGAGGTAGTTGTCAACAAAAGAACCAGGAAGCTACACAAGGTTTCCATCTGGAATTCACAACTTGTATATTGCGTTATCATCTGCTATTGGGTACTTGTTACCTGCAACGACCCATCCTTCTGCAGCTTTAAGCTGAGGCTAGTGAACCGTTCCCTGGAATACTGTCTGGAGGCTTTTCTCCAGTCAGTTCCAGCCTTCATCATTGCCACGAACTCCTCAAAGCTTATCTTGCCATCCTACATTTTGTGAAACCACCATGTTCGTTGTTTCAGTCAAACAGTAAAATGATATAGCCATGGAGAAGACGGGAAACAAAACAAGCATGCTTTGCCAACTAGTCTGTGAGGAAACACAAACCTTATCAGTGTCTACATCACGCATGATGGCATTGATAACCTCTTCATGATTTTGTCCCAGGTCATCAGCTAATGACTCACTGAGCTCATCAGTTTCAATATATCCACTCTGGTTTCGATCAAAGTATCCAAATGCCTTATGCAGATGCTCGTCATTGCCGATCTTTCTCAGGTGAACAGACAGAGTAACAAATTCTCCATAGTCTAAGCATCCGTTTCCATCAGCGTCCGCCTGACATAACATGCATGGCTGGTAAATACTCTGATGTAAAAGTATGCATCTAGAGCTAAAGGATCTTTTGAAATTACTATTACTGAAGATCATTTGTTCTACATACTGCCTTGCAAGTTTCTCATTTGAAATTTTAGGAGTCCTTAAAATTACTATCACTAAAGTATGCTAACAGTTCCATTATATTCAATTTAACAGGTATGATCAGTAGATTCTGATATTTGATGTAAACTTGTGAAACCTAGTTGAGCAGTGCAGAAAGGGTGTTTCTAATTAGAAACAAAAGACTCCAGTCTTATAACAAAGAGGTGCAGAAGTTCCCCGTAATGAAGAAAAACAATGAGTACTCACAGCATCCATTAGTATTTTGACATCTGCATCAGACATTTGGTGCCCAAGCTTATGCAGACCAAGCTTCAGCTCATCAAAATTAATCATACTATCTTTGTTAAGGTCCATCTTTTCAAACGTATCCTTTATGCCAGCCACCTCTTCTACCGAAAGATGCTCAGCTATGACCTGTAGTAAAACAGTTACATGAGGAAATTCCCAGAAAACAAGTCGAATGTAGAAAGAAGACTATTGAGGCTCAAGTAAGACCGATGTATACCCTAAGTGCATGCTTCTTGAACTTGTTCATCACAGAGAACTGTTGAAGTCTGGCCTTAACAGTTTCACCCAAATTTACATTTGGGGCCTTCTTAATATTCTGCAACCAGGGATGATCTGGAAGAAAATCCAAGTTATGGAGGAATCTTCAGAAGTCTATCTCTACTCAATTCTAGTTGCAAGGTTTCCCAACTTGGAATATAAGTTGCACATCTATGCAACTCCAAACAATAAATTTTTAGGTTGGAAAGTATCCGTGTCAGTTTACAGACAGCAGGAATCAAATATGGTATAATTAACTAGTGTAAAAAAGAGAGTGGGGAATTGGATTATTACCAAGCACTTGCTGGGCAGTTAATCGCCGCTTTGGGTCTGGGTTCAGCATTCCCCTGACAAGGTCTTTTGCATTATCTGAAACCCTTGGCCATGGATCTCTTTTAAAGTCAATGACAGAACGGATAATTGCTTGAGCAACACCTTGTTCAGTTTCTGCATTATAGAATGGAAAAACAAAGATATTATTCAGAAAGAACATTCAATAGCACAAGATAAGTATATTTTTCTCAACCGCAGTCCACAGACCAATCATCCCAAAGCCAAAATAAGGAGAGAGAGAAAACTTCAATGTAGAACATGACACATGGCCTCTTTACGCAGACAGGAAATCACATCACATTGCACGTTTACTATCTTAAATTTTCAATGTAGTTGACATATGCCACTTGAACAGTTGACCATTTTCAGGTACAGAACTGACCTGCCCAGAATGGAGGGACACCACATAGAAGAATGTAAAGAATCACTCCTGCACTCCAAACATCAACCTCTTGGCCATAATTTCTCTTTAACACCTCTGGAGCCATGTAATAAGGACTTCCAACAATCTCACTGAACCGTTCGCCTAAATACAATGAACAATCAGCACATTAGGCAAACGTATGAAGTAAAAAATGGACAGCATAAGACAGGCTAGTCTATCAGTTATGTCCTTGATCACATCATCAGACAAGTAGCAGACGGACAAAACCAGAAAACTTGAGAAATAGCTTGATAGATTAGGATATGATGAATGTACCTGGAGTGAAGAAAACGGAGAGGCCAAAATCAATTGCTTTCAAAGCCGCAGTTTCTTTCTTGTTTGCAAACAAGAAATTTTCTGGTTTGAGGTCCCGGTGCATCACCCCATGCTTATGGCACATCTGATATTGTACACGAAATACACATGTCCTAAGTCACTAAACAGACAAGAAAAGGAACTGCCAATTCAAAGATGCAAGCATGGAGATATAAGTTAATAACCAGAACGAACATATGAAATAGTAGATCATAACCTAGTCAATCGAACCTATGGACAGCAGACTCATCATTGAGAGATAGCCAAAAAAGTGATCCCAACAATGTGGGAGGAACAAAAGCATATATAGTAGTAGCAACATCTAGTATTTCTAAATCTTCCCATACATAGTAGTAGTTGCTATTTCTACCATAGACTGAATCACTTGCTTGGAACCATGAAATCACAGTGTGAACAAGAGCAACCTTATAACTAGTAAAAGCAATCAAAATAACACCGTGAGGTGTGAACCCTAGATCAGTAACGAAGGAATCAAGAAGGGGTGGATGATTAGTATCGTCACCTGCACGACCTCGACTATGGTCTTTGTGACCACCGCGGCGGCGCGCTCGGTGTAGTGTCCCCGTGCGACGATCCGGTCGAAGAGCTCCCCACCCTCGCAGAGCTCCATGACGAGGTGCACGGCATTGTCGTCCTCGTAGGTGTCCCTGAGCGTGACGATGTTGGGGTGCTTGGGGAGGCTGCGCATGATCTCCACCTCGCGGCGCACGTCCTCGATGTCCACCGCGGTGCGGAGCTTCTTCTTGGAGATGGACTTGCAGGCGAGGGCCTCCCTGGTGGCGCGGTCGGTGCAGAGGTAGGTGACCCCGAACTCGCCGCGGCCGAGCTCCCCGCCCAGCTCGTACCGCTCGGCGATGTCCCGCCCGACGGGCTCCCGCAGCACGACGAGCCTGGAGGCCCCCGGCGGCGCGGAGCGGTTGTACTCGATGGAGAAGGGGTTGGGCTTCTTGTTCTTGCCCTTCTTCTGCTTGGGCTCCTTGTGCTTCCTGCCGCTGCCCTGCGGCGTGACGCAGCAGTTGCCCATCTCCCGCCAATATAGTCCGCCGAATCAGGAAGAAGAACCCGCCCGGCCTGGCCCGACCGGAGGAGATCTGCGAGCAGAGCGGAGCAGAGGAACAGGCCAAATCAAGAAAATGGTGGAGCGCGTGCGCGTTTGGTGTGTGTGGAGAGAGATAGAGAGAGAAAGGGGAAACGGGGGAGTGGGGTGGTTAAATTGTGAGGGGATGAATTTGGTGTAGACGCGGTCAGCGGTGGCGGCGTGCGGCCGTGTGGGAATCCGCCAGTGCCAACGACGGGGCCGACGAGGAGGAGAGGAGGAAGGAGACGGGCCGGGGAGAAACAGACCGGCCAGGGCTGCCTGCTGGTCAAAGATCTCTAGTCGAGTCTCGCCTTGTATCTTTTCTTTTTCTTCTCCCCCTCCTCCCTTTGCTTCCTTTGCTTGTTTGTACTCCCTCCGTTCCAAATTAATTGACTTGGTTTTGTCCAAATATGGATGTATCTATACTTGTATGGTGTCTAGATACATCCATGTGTAACCAAATGTGTGTCAATTAAATCCGAACGAAGAGAGTAGTACGTGGCTTTGTTTAATGGTGGAGAGGACTTTGGAGAAAGCTTTTTTGGGGAGTGATGAAGGGAACTGGTAGTAAAGGGAAAGTAGGTTAGGTGGGTGGATTTATATTGTCATCAACCATGATCTGTGCAATTTTGTGCTGTCTAAATCATAGCGGCCAGCTCGATGTTTTCGTGGGGTAGAAACAACCACTTAATCCGAGTGTCAAAGTCAAGCCAAGTGGTTTTTACTTTGCAAAAAGTTATACCGAGGAGATAAAATCGATAAACCTACACGCGGCTCCTCTGCTATCACTCATTTAAGAGGGTACAGTGCTATACTCTAGCCTTTCCAAAATATATGTCATGTTTTATTTTGACTTAAGTCTAATATAGTAAAATTTGGTCGAGTTTTACAAAAAATATGAATATCTATATACCAAATAAATAATTAAATATATTATTAAATTATATTTCGTTATACAATTTCTGATATTGATTAGGAATATTAGATGTTAATATTTTATTCCCACGAACTCTATTAAACTCAAGCAAGTTTGACTTAAGAAAAATATGACTTATATGTCGAAAATAAGAGAGCATGAATACATAATGGGACAACTAAAATGTCACGAAGTAATAATGACTTTGACTACTACGAGCCCATACAATAATGTTTAGATATGCACACAGTTACCTAGTCATCATATAGTAATACGAGCTCATATAATGTTACAAGCGGGTCGATGGTCGTTTACGACGGTGTCCATCAAAATGTATATGTTTCACCTTCGAGCATGTAGAGACATAATTGCGCGCCAAATCTTGCTTATAGAAAAATAAATATGAACATAGTTATGTGCCCCAAGCTTGGTGGTGAAGATATTGCACATCGCAATTAATTTCAATTTGGATTTTTTTTGTAAATCTTATTATTTAATTTGCAAGAACAGAATCGTGTGCCCCAAGCTTGGTGGTGAAGACATCTCCATTTTCAAGTAATTAGGCATTGACGACGATTTGAAAATCATATGTGTAATAAATGTATAAGATTTTAACATTATTTTACATATATTGACCTAATCTTCTTCTTAAATGTCTAGGATATTTTTGGATCAAACCTTCACTCATAGTACTTTTTTTTATTTGCTGGGAAAACTGTAATAATACCTTTATAATAGCACAATGATGTTCTTATTTGCGGGAAAAGGATGTTTTCATCCGTGGCTAGTAAAAAAACAAGAAACTAATATATCAAACATGAGCAATATTTGCATTTGTAGTTTCACTTAGGATTCCAATGTTTACATGCGTCTTATTTTCCACAACTCTTTGAGATGCCGAAACCTTTTTCACCGAGACGTTATTTGCCTTTTTTTCATGTGGTACTTACAATAACAGGTGTTCACGGCCATAGATGTGAGAATTTGAATGTTCACCACACGAATATACTCATGTTGATCCCTCATGTTCATCCAGGGGCTTTTATTTTTGGATCGATTTGAGTCGTGCTGGACATAAAGCTCGAAACTCGACGAGTTAAAACGAGCGCTCATTTGCTCGACTCGCTTAGCTCGTCTCGTTATACTAATGAACAGAGCCAAACAATGATTTTCGTTTGTTATCGTTAATGATCTAAACGAGCGAGCTAACGAGACTCACGAGCAGCTTGTTAGGCTCGTTAATTTGGATCCCATCTTTTTTTTTGTGTGGAAACCCTTCTAACTAGGAGCCTGACATGTGACAGCCCAACACTGCTCAACAGGCCCATATCGTAGCCTAGATTTATGGTCTACCCATGTAGGCAACATCGAATCCCATTTATTCCTTGTCAATCATCAATCACCGCGTCATCTCCGACGCCTCGTCTCCAAGACTATATACACGAGGTGGCAGGCGCCTAGGGTTCAATATTTATATTTAAATGGACCTATGCATGTTTGTACGCATGGCATGATTTCTAAATCCAGATGCATTTTCTTAACGAGATGCTCGCGAGTCCGCGAACATTTAACGAATTGAGCCAATCTTTAAATTTAGTTCGATATCCTTAATGAGCTTAACGATTCAAGGTTTAACAATCTCGACTCTTAACGAGCCGAGACTTAACGAGCCGAGCAGCTAGTTAGTGCAGCCTTGAGGGACTTTTATGGTTGCTCCTCTGGAAGTAGCTCCACGGTCACACGGTGGCACGGTTCTTTCTGTTTAACTTTGTTGTTCGCTACTCCTGAAAATGCACGGGTACGTGTCCGTGTAAACGGAAACGGGGAATTAATTCCTCACCGCGTTGCCTCGCGCGGATCGTGCGAATGGTGGTACAAGCGCGTGCACTATGCCAAGGGGGAAATAAGGAAAACGACTCGCGTTCACACACTCGATCTCATGCCGCGGTGACTCGGGATGGACGGTGGATCATACTGCCACGCAGCGGGATGTTGCGATCTGGCGGATAGTTCATGTCATGGCAGCTCGACGCTGGAAAAAAAAGCGTGGTCATCGTTGGTCCTGAAGACCTGAACCGTCCACCAGGTACTACTCGGTCGTCGTAGGTTCCAAGCTAAATTCGACTCCTTTTGTTCTTCGACATGCAAATTCGCCTTCTTGGAAACACTTCGACATGTTTTTTTACTCCGGCAGAAAATTAACCGCACGCCGAGTCCTGCAGAGCATGCTGATGGCAACGGAAACCGGTTGGTTAATGAAACATTTGATATGCACCAAGTTGCTGTCGCTGCTACCCACTGCCTTCAGAAAACAAGTCCATGCCATGCCATTCTTCAGCTGGATGAGGACAGTGTGGACGTGGTCGGACGGCAGGGATCTTCAGTGGCGGTTGCTTCGATCAAACTATCGAGGATGCTTCTATTCGTGTGCAATCATAAGAAAACACGGCTGGAAGTCTTTGGGTCCTTTCCTAGCATCCCAGTTGATAGTCGTCGGCCCTGCCTGCTTGCCGAGTCGCGGTCAAACGGGATCAGAGAAAATTGCACCAGCTGCTGCTGGGGGAGAACGTGTTTTCTCATTCTTTTGTATGCATGGAGCAACTAACACCTTTTTGCTCAAAATGCCGACGAAAAACAGCCTACTTGTAGAAAAGAAAATGTGCATTTAGAGGAATGGAGGGGGTGGGGTGCATTTGGACTTGCCGTTTGTTTGGTGCTTTATTAATATTTATTAAATCAGGCTCGCCTACACGAGTGCGGATAAATGGAGCCCGAGTTCTAGATAATTCTTTATTTTTAAAATATCGAAAATCATATTTTTAAGTTTCGAAAATATCTGAAAAGAATCCTGGATTTATAACTGTGTCATATTCTACCAACGTGTAAAATTTCAATTAGATATCCGTTGCATTTCAGAGGATGTGCAAAAATGACAAAATCTTACATATGAAAATAGTGAACATTGCAAATATTGAACTCTCCAAAATCTGTCTGATTCTGTTATTTTCGTGTAGAACCGAATATGAGTTATATTGAGTGGAGATTTTGCATGTTGGTACAATGTATCATTGTCTACATCCAGGATTTGTTCAGATTTTTTTGAAACATGAAAATATGATCCTTCGAAAGGTATTGCTACTAGTTGATAGTCGTCGGCGCTGTCTGCTTGCCGAGTCGCGGTCAAACAGAATCAGAGGCCACTGTTATCAATATCCGACTTGCGAAGCAGCCAAGCAAATTAGCACGACGAGCAAACGAGCGGATGCAGCACATGATCATTTATTTAAGGGAGAGCTGGGAGAAATGAGCGGTTGGCAGGCACATGATTCTTCGATTCATGGTATAGGAAAAGTGTACCAATAAGAAACCTATAGGATTAAAGTCTACATAAATCCTATGGAAAGATTATTTCTCTTTGATTATGGTGAAGAAATTTTCCATGAGGCCTAACCTCATGTTCTTTTCCTATGAAGTCTGCAGTATAAGATTCCAATGATATTATTTCATATGAGATATGATCATATGAATTAAACGGATGCCGAATGAAAATTTCCATAAGATTTTAATTGTACATCAATCCTTTGCAAAACCTATAAATCAAATGAGCCATGGAAAATGTGCATTTAAAGGAATGGGGGTGAGGGATTGCATTTGAACTTGTCATTTAATGATTTAACAGTACTATAAAGATACCTGGCGCGTTGCGGCGGGAATCTGTTAAGACCTCAAATGCATGAATAAAATGATATATGTCGTGTGAAACACAAAAATGTAATCGGTGTGAAATGGTTGTATTTGAATAATTTAAAATCATTAATGTTTAGAAAAACATTATTGCTCTTGCATCTATTTTTTAAGCCTTAGATCAAATAAATCGGATGTGGAAACTAATGACATGGATAGCTTACGTGGAGAGATGTCATGCACATTGCCACATAATTTTTTTGAAAATGTTTTCAACGTTACATATAGAAGAACATGTAATTTTCGAATAGCAGTTAGATGGTTCTCATCATTGAAAACAATTTGCAAAAATGCTTGGTCGCTGACGAAATTAATTTAGGTTTCGACTTGCGTATATATATTTTTATTGTATGATTGCATGGCAACATGATGTGTTCTTATCAATCGGGCGACTAAACGAGAAAATGCGCAAGTTTAGATGGATAAAAGATGGATATTGTGGATAAACTATCATTAATGAATGTTAATGGATGACATAATCAATTGGATGGTTGAAAAAATTGACTGTATGAATAGACTATCATTAATGTAGGCATCTCAATCGTTCTAAAGAAGTGATAGAAAATAGAGAGTTTAGATCAAACTACTATCACAAACTCATTGTCCGGGGTGGACTATTGCATGTTCATCATGGAGGCAACAAGTGTTGATGGAGAGGTGAACGAGAGCTCTGGCGGCGATTCCCCGTCCAATGTTGCTCCGAAGGCGGCCTTCTTTCTCTCTTATTCGTATTATGTCTTGTATCTTTATTTCCTGAAAATTAGTAGGGAATATACATGGTGTTTTTTTAGGTCAAGACGGGCTCCTTGGTCATAGGCCTGCGCAAATTGACGACCGGCGCACCTGGGCCCCACGAGGTAGATGGGGGTCGACGTGCTGGTGACCCCCATGGCCACGTACTATGTTGATTCCTCATGTGGTTCTTCTTTTGGTATTTTTGCTTCCAAAAAAATATGTGCATGCTTTATTTCGTCGATCAATTTGGACTAGAAAAGGTTTGTGAAATGTAAAATACAAAACAGAGAATTTCCTGCCTCTTAGAATAAAATAACACAATAATGGTTTAGTAGAAAATCACATAAATTAATAAAATGTAAAAGGACATATAAAAATAATATAATATGATAACTTAATATGCTCGTCTTCAACTATATATTGAGATGATAAAATATAACAAGAAAATCAACATAATAAACTTCAAAAGACATAGAAAAGTTCTAGACGTATCAACAACCCCAACTTAATATTCTCGTCTTCAAGTATTGAGATGAGAAAATATATGATTTCGAAGTTTGTTATTATAACATACTATATGTACTTCATGCACCGTGTTCTGCTAAGTGCATTGGAGCTTGGCCTTCCCATAGTCCTAATCAAACAAAATAAATGGGCATGTAGAACCATGATTTAGCCAGTTTAGCCAAAAGACCGGTCTCAACACCGCCTCATGTGTAAGTCGGTATTTTTTTTCTAAACGCTCGTTTGATCCTTTTAGAGAGGCCTCAAATATTTATTTTAATACAATGCCCGATACGGGTGACGTGGTGACTCCCGGGAGCATATGCTTCCAGATTGTAAAATGCATTTTAAATGCATCTCAAAATGGCAAAAAAAAAATCTAACAAAACTTCCGCGCGCGCATGTTACGACATTCTATGTGCTCACAAAGTGGTTTGACGGAAAACCACAATTTTTTATGTAAAAAATGGTGCTAAAAAGTCTCTTTACGAAGCATATTTTTGTCGTTTTAAACATGACATTAAAAATATCGATTTTCCGCGAAACTTGGCATGCGCAACTATAACGTTGAGATGTACGCGACAATTTGTTTTTTTACATTTTGTAAATCTTTAACTTTAGGCATTTTTTAATATATTTTTATTCATTCAAGCGTGAATTACCGTGCATAGGTATCTAGGTAGTAACTAAGATTTTACCACTTTATCAAACAAAAAAGCACTTAGGAAGGTAAGTTTGCTCGGAAGGGAAGCATTCCGAATGCACAACTCGAAATGACACTATGAAGCTAGACAATTAATAACAACGTTATCCAATAAGTTTTTAAAGAGTTATAAAAAATGTTTTTTTGTTTTTTAAGAGAAACGATTTCCTGTAAGTTGAGGACAAGACCCAGTGCATCCCAGTTCAAAATAAGGCCGGCTTATTTTGCTGCATGGACAAATCGACAACTTATGTCCGGCCTTCCGAGTTCTCAAAGTCAGACGGTTAACGAGAGCCCAGTAACGGAAGCCAGCAGTGGCCCAAGCCCCAAGCAAAGCACGAGGGTAGCAGAAACAGCTCACACGGGCACCACCGCCGGGCGCCGCCCGGCCGTGCACGAGGACGACGCGCTTCTTCCTTTTCCTCGGTTGCTTCGCCGCTCGTAAACTTTTTACACCGCTGTGCGTGGACCCACCTTCGCTGTAGATCGCCTCGTGTGGTTAATACGAACTGGCTGCTCACCGAGGCCGGAGTGTACAGTGCTCTGACAGAATGTAATGTACTTACATCGTGATCTGTGAAAAGTTGGCAAGCCGGAGGCAGATATTTTGAAAAGAGTTCCCGTTGCTGCTTCTAACGGTCTGGCTTGGGAAATTGGGATACGGGCCTTCGTTCGAATTTGAATTTCTGATCATGTATGCACAACGGATATTTGTAGCACTGCGTACGTGGATTTGGTAGTTGATGAAGAATAGATGATCGATGAGCGCGAAATTTCTGGATGGTATTAGGCCTGCGCATTTCATGCATCCATCGTTTGTTAACAAGCATCATCAGGGCGACAATGCCTTTAGTTACTCGAGTTCGAGACATCCTGTTCTAGTTATCACTAAACTGTTTTAGCTAAAGTTTTCTTCGCAATACCACGAAATTGCTCTAAAACAACCTCTCCTCGATCGAACTTTCTAATGTTTGTGGGCGTGCTGAGTCGGATGTCCTTGCATTTTGGGACCCTCGGGACAAGCCTTGAACTGAACTAACAATTCTCACCCACCATCTGCTAAAGACCATCAAATTGAAAAGTAAATACGGCTGGTACCAAGGACGTGGTATATGCTAGTAGTTCCCATGCCAGGGATTCTAACCAAGTAACCAACAAACATTTGCATGATATCATAAAATAACGCTGTAAAAGTAGGGCAAAACATAATTACCATTTAACATGTTGATACACCAGGTAGTAACTGGGATTCATCCCAAACACACGAACACGCTCGGCGCATCAGGCATATTAGCACACCACCACGCGGTACTCCACTAGTTTACTAAACCCCAAATTAAGTACCGTCCTTACACATGCAACCACGTACGTATGTATGTACGCACGCACGCGAGGAACACCAACTGACCAAGACATTCATCATATACGTACGCCTGCCGGCGGCTTGCCGGCGACATGCTCAGAGCTGGTGGCAGCTGCCCTCGAGCGGCGCCCCGCGGTGGCACTGGTTGTGCTCGTAGGGCTTGCAGCCGTGCCGCATCACGCCGTGCAACATGGGGAGCGGCCCGCAGAGCTGGTTGTAGGAGAGGTCGAGCGTCTGCAGGGTGGTGAGCGCCTCCAGCGACTTGGGCACGGTGCCCCTGATGCGGTTGTGGCTGAGGTCCAGGTACGTGAGGTCCTTGGGGAAGACCAGCGTGCTGAGGTCGAACTCGAGGTCGTTCCACGAGAGGTCCACCTTGCCGATGGGCCTGCCCTCGGAGAAGAGGAAGGAGGCGTCGCCGGTGAGCCTGTTGTGCGACAGGTCGACGGTGTTGATCTCGTCCTGGGCGTCGTCGCGCGGGATCGGGCCCGTGAGCTGGTTGTAGGAGAGGATGAGCGACCGGAACTGGCCCTGCACGAGGCTGGCGGGGATGGAGCCCGTGAGCTGGTTCCGGCGGAGGTCCAGCGACCGGAGGTTGGGCAGGTCGGCGAAGGAGTTGGGGATGGAGCCGGTGAGCCTGTTGTTGGAGAGGTCGACGGAGTCGAGGCTGCGGAGCCGCGCCAGGGACTCCGGGATGACGCCGGAGACGTTGGTGTGGGAGATGGTGAGGAACTGGAGGTTGGGGAGCGTGGTGAGGCAGGCCGGGATGGCGCCCTGCAGGCCCGGGAGGCGGAAGAGGGAGAGCGACATGAGGGACGTGAGCCCCGCGATGGCGGACGGGATCTGGCCGTGCACGTCGTCCTCGCCGTCGATGAAGACGTTGTTCACGCGCCCCGTGGCCTCGTCGCACCGGACGTGGTCCCACGTGCAGTAGTCGGGCGAGGCGGCCGACCACGTCTTGAGCGTCGCAGGGTTGCCCAGCGACTGCTTCACCCGGAGCAGCGCCTGCAGATCGCCCTGCTTGCCCGTCGGGTAGGAATACGCCTGCGGAGACGCGAGCAAGACGAGCGCGAAGAAGAGCGGGAGGATGGTGGCTGTTGTGGACGCCATTGTGAGCTGAGCTCTGGAGCTGAAGAAGGTGGCTGAAGTGGTGAGTGAAGAGCTCGCTCGGTCTGGAGGTGGTTTTAAAAGGACGTGACTGAGGGGATAAATGTTAAAGTTTTATTTTTTATTTTCTGATGACTGCCACCAAAATCGAGATTACCGGACCGGACAGCGGTGTTGTTGGGTCGCGGGAGCAGCATCGCGGCATGGCGCTGGAACCGGAACCATTCTGGTGGTGGTGGATGAATCCTTCCCAGATTGCAACCGGACAAGGAGCGACGTGGTAAACTTTTTTTTGCGTCTCACTTAAGTGGATACAAGTTGTAGTATCTGATCAGATACACAGCCACACACACGCACACCACACTCACACCACACACACCACTAGCTGTGAAGCTAATCTAGACCTACAACTAGAACCGACTTTGTCTGCCCGGTACAGGATTTTTTCCCTCATGGAGCTCACAGGCGAGACCAGAGACACTTATTGACGATGCGGAATACTGTTCCTAGTGAACAGTACCGCGGACACTGTTGCCGCTACAGTGAGACACCAGAAATTCGTCCCGCAGGGATCGAACTCTGGCGGGTGGAGTAGCCACCGCTCACTCCAACCACTGGGCCACGCCCAGTCCTCAGCGACGTGGTAAACTGGGAAGCATCCCAGTGTGGGTTCGGCTGGGGCGAACTTCATGATTAGCATGTGGAGCTCCTCCTAGACCCAGGCTTTCGCACCTCTGTATTTCGGCGTCCACATATTGGGCAGCAACTCCGGCTCGTCACGTACTGGTATTAATTCGGTTGCATGTGCTTGCCGATCTCCAGAACCAAAGACCGGCGTCGCATAGCGCCACTATTTTGTTTGTCTTAGTCAACAGGAGAACAATTAGGGCTTCTTTAATCCAAGAAACAATTATACTCCTAAGAACTCTACTTTTCCGTGGAAGAAGAGAACCTTCATTTATGTCGTGATGACTCATGATCAGAAGGCCTAGACAATTAAGTAATAATAAGTAATTAGGGCACACACGAGAGACCCCGCGTCTCTCCTAGGCGACTCGGGGAACCCTAGTCCACCGCCACAAGCAGCCACCGTCTGCACCGTGTTTCCTCACTGTCGTCGGGCAAAGCCTGTGCTACCGATGACAGCGGCGGGGGCATCTCTTCCTCGCGCTTTCGGCCCCCACCCGGCGCCGCAAGAAGATCTAGTGGGGAGGTCCCCGTGTCGATCGATTCTCTGGCCATCCGGTTCCATCTAGCGGGTTGTCGCGTCTTGTCTTTCCTCGTAGCGTCACGGGCTCGGCGAGCTCAGCGACGACGCCTAGGGCTTCGGCTCAGGTGCGTCCAGATGGGGTGGGGTGGCGGCTCCCTCTCCTGCTTGTGGAAGATCTTGCCAGATGCGGGTTTGCGTCGCGCCCTGAACTCGCTGGTCCGTCGGATCCTCTCGGCAACAAGAATGGTGAGGGACGACTGCCAGTGAAAACCGAGCCGACCTCGGGTCATGGCGGACGATAGCGGCGTCTTGTGCACCGTTCTCTTGTGGAAGGCATCGTCTCTGTTGTTCTCGTCTCCTCTCTCAGACTGCTCTGTGGGAAATCCTAGATCTAGATCTCCCGGATCGGACGATGGCGACGCTTCATGCCGTTCTACCTCCTGAGGGCATCATTTTGGTGCAAGTACTGGTTGGAGGGAGCAGGAGGTTGAGCGGTGTTTCATCTACCGCATCGACGACGGCAGGGTCTTGGCGATGACCGCGTGAAGATGGACGCGCGCATGGAGGTAGTGCTATTCGTCGTCGACGGCCCAACAAGGTCATTGCAACAAGGTCATTGCATTGATCACTCTGAAAACGAGGTGGCTGAAGACGATGGTGAAAATTTATCAGCGTGCGCATGTGGTGCGCGCCGACTCTATGCTGGACCGGTTCTGTGCTCCTGGCTAGCCGTTGGACAGTCTGGTGAGACTTCCGGATTTTGATGATGTGTGGAAGTGTGTGAGGTCTAAGCGCATGGCTCTGATCATATCCACCTTTTTATCAAGCTTGTAAGTGTAACGACAATTGTGGCGTCTGGTTGATAGATATATTTCAGGTTGTGTTGTTTTTTATATTAATAATAGAAAAAAAGATGTATGACATTCTGATGGAGAAGTCTCGGGGGATTCAAACTCCATTTCGAAAAGAAGAAAAAAATGCCATGACTCGTGCCAACCTAATTTGCCCTTTGATTCCTCCATTTATTTTCTGCATCGGCTCGCATCACACATATCTTTTTTTCGAGAGTGGCTCGGACATATCTTCATGCCTTATTTTCCCAAGAGTAATCCCGGGAGCCGGAGGCGACGATGAAAATGTACATGCGACAAACCATGATAAGTGCCACGGACACCTCTCGCGGTGCCACGTAGCCACTCACTCAGCACGGAGAAAGCGCACGCATGCACCGACTCTCTGACCCGAAACGAACAAGCTAGTAGCCGCCCTTTAGCAGCTCGGCCTCGGTATCCCCATGTGAGGCTCTGAATAATGCGGCATGGAGGTACGTGTCCGACAGGGTTCAGGCCGCACACGAGACCGCATGTGGAACAAAGAGGAGCTCGCGGCGAAGGTCGGAAAGAAAAAGGATTCTTTCGGCGGAGCCAGCCTCCAGCTGCGCGTCACATGGCCGCCGTGGAGATGCCGATCGGCGAGCGTGCACGTTGAATTGGATCGTGTGAAAAACGAGCCGAGGCGAGGGCAATCGATCCATCAATCGGAGGGGGACGAGAGAAATATCTTATCTTACTCCTACAAACTGTAGTAAGATTTGTACTACTCGGGTGTATAGTATACACCAGATCGATGCTAGCCTCGAGGGAGTGACAACTACCAAGTGGCTGGCGGGTCATACGTCACGTGCGCCCTGTAAAAAGTAGAAGAACTAATGGCTGTCTGTGCTGTGCCGCAGCCGCGCAGGCACAGGCAGGAGTGAATTCATTCATACATACGCAGGGCCGGCGGTGGGGATGGATAAGTTCATTGCCAGCGTACAGGGCGCTCTGCCTTCTGCCGGGCCACCGCGCGCCCGCGGCTGATCTGATCTCACATGCCCAGCCGAGCAAACAAACCTCCCAGGCGGCCAGGCAGATCGATTCTCTCCGTCCTCCGCCATTATTACCGATTGATTCGAGCTAATCACTCATTCGTGAAATCATACGCGCGACAGCGTGCTGCGAAGCGAAAGGCAAGGGCCCGTGAGATGCGTTTGCCCGGGCGCTCGATCCCCGGCCCACCGGAGAATCCGGTGCGCCAGCGGCGCACGCGCGTGATCCTCCGGCCGGTCGCCGAGGGCTCGACACCGCGCGCGCTCCTGCATGATCCCGCCGTCGCGTCGCAACAAGCCCCGAATCATGGAGCGGCGGCCGGCGGGGTTTGACGAGCGCGCGGTGGGGCGCGATCGACGACCTGCCGACGACGTGGACGTCCGGTGTCCGCGCTCGCTCGCAGTCCAAGCAAAGCAAGCTTCTTGTCCGGTTGCTCCGGATATGAGACGCACCAGATCTGGGGACGGACGCACAGCACATGCATGATCGATGGATCATGGATGCGGAGGGGCGATGCACGCACGCAGTTTCGTGGACGGAAATGCAATCGTACGTGATGCTGCTGAGTGCTGGACCTCAGTTCAGCTTTTAGATCTGTCGACTTGCTATCTAACTCGCCGAGCGAAGTGAAATGCGTAACAGTAAGCTGATTCGGCACGTGAGGTGCTGGTATCTGGACTGGAGATCGGTGACCCTCGGATCCAGCGGGAGCTGAGGTTTGTTCTCCTTTGGCAGAGATAAACTATCACCTGCATGCTATCAGATTCCTCTAAACAAGTACGGTTTGCCCCCAGGTAGATATATATAGTTGTTCGAGGTTAGGTTAGAACTACAGTACAAAACGGAAAATGCATAAAGAAATCACCACGGGAGGAAATAAATAAAGATGGACGGCGGCATAGAAGACCTACAGTGCATGCGAGGTTCAAAGTTCATCTGTTCTGTAGCCACATCGAAATCAGGATACAGGAGCAACAAACAAACCATGAATTTAGATATAATCAAAACGCATAGATCGAGCTGTGATGAAAATAGTAGACAAACCAAGATGTACACGGTTCTCCATCAGTGCATCTACGATGGGAAAGCAACCCCAGAATCTTGCTTAGCGAAAGCGAAATCCAACGAGAAACCTCTGTGATCTTTTACGGGAACTCAAAGACTGCCGACACGCTAGGAACGGTGGAGTGTAATCCGGAAGAGATAAGGCAAATCGAAAGACAAAACAAATTGAAAAAGAGCCAAAAATCAGTAGCTGACAGAGCTGAAGATCGTAGAGCCTGGGACCGCCACCACGGGAGTACCTTGCTGCTCTGCTTCACCCGCGTGTCAGACGGCCATTGTTCACAGCTCGCTCATGTCGGCGTTTTGGAATTTTCGTATATCCACGTTGTTGCTACAAACAAATTATTTCCATATTTCTTTTCCCCGATGTGATTGATTAGTACAAGAAGAGGCAACCTAGTCTCTTTTTTACACAAGACACAACTTACTTTCTTTTTCCGAAACTAGGGGCAATTTACTCTCTTTAGAAAAACCTTCTATCTGAAATAGAAGTTAAGGATGCTAGTTCTGGTTCATATGCTGCTGGTGCTCTTGGACGAGACAGTTTCTCTTCCCCTTTTATCAGAAACATTGTGATTTAGTAAAAAAAAAGAGAGGTTATGCATGGCTTTGGCAAGACACCTCCATGAGGGGAAACTTGATGTTAAAATGAAGAAGTTGAGGCAAAAGAAATGAAGAAGAAGTCCAGGCCAATTGGCTTAGGAAATTACATTTTTAAAATCTTTACAAAACCTCTGACTAATAGAGCTAGGTTTATTCTTGGGAGTGTGGTGTGTGCTAGGGAAATTCTACATGAAGTAAAAAAAACTGGTCTTCCTGGTCAGGTTTTGAAACTAGACTATGAAAAGGCTTTTATGACAGGCTCTTGAAGTTTCTCGTACGTGAATACTACTGATAGCATGATATAATTGGTGGTCCACCAGTTGGGTTTGGTATGTTCCACGCAGGATATCATTGTGTTGATCTAGGTTGATTGATCATCATTGGTCGAAGGAAGCTGCTAATAGGAAAAATTCGTATATGCATCCACGCAGGCATGCATCAACGCATGTGCAACACCTCACCATGATGAATAAGCCCTCAATGCCAGCAAAACATAGTTTGCTTACAACACATGTTGGCCTTAAATACAAAAAGCAAATATGAGGCACAGAGGATCGATCAATATATTAGCTAGCAAATCACATCCCTTCTGGCACATTTCGAAAAAAACATCCCTTCTGGTAGTACCAAACTGTATGTAGTATTACAGTGTCCTGTCTATAAGCTACCAGAATCGTTGGCCTGCTGGATGCCTGGATCAGCCAGAGGCACTCTCTGGGTTCTTACCGCCTGCTCGACGCCGTCCACGGAAGGTTTGATGTACAGGTTGAACACGACGTTGGTGAAGATCGTGAAGATAAAAAGCGCTGCAGTCGAGAACGCTATGTACGCCGGGGTCATTTCTGGGAGCTCATCGCTTGGCCGTCCCCGCTGTATTATCATATCCCGTTCCAGGTAAGGGTCTGTGCCAAGCAAAACAGAACTCGAAGCAATCTGAGTGTTAGTATGCAAGTAGTCGCCAGCAATTGCAGACTTTTGATGATCAGTGTGGCTTCATATAAGAAATTTGAAGTACTGGGGTACGTTTTAAAGTGGTACGTATCTGCACTGAATTGCTAACTGCTCTTGTTCTTAGGTACTTGAGATATGACGAAACATATAAGAAATTTCAGTAAGAACGAAACATACTATACTATTGTTTAAATTTCAGAGGCCACGCGAACGGCGAACATACACTAGTTCAACTGCAGATGACATCAATCAATTATTGGCCGGGATTGATGAAGATCGATCATGAATTCTCGATGACCCGGGAAGGACAAGGGAGTAGACACATGGACAACCGGAGCGGCAACTTGGCACGAGGAGAACGGGATCGGAAAAGGAAATGATTGATTACCCGGGGGAGGAGGGGGCAGCGGCGGCCTCATCTTGGGCTCCTTCAGCCCTTCCAGATGGGCGTCGAGCTCCGCCAGCCGCCGCAGCGCCGCTTCTGTCGGGCTAGGCTCGCCCTCCTTCTCCGGCGACGACGAGGAATTGTCCGCGTTGTAACATAGATGCATCTTTCTCCCCGTCACAGGCCGAGGAAGAGCGGCGAGGAGGAAGCTCCTTCCGGCCACGGCGCTCGCGGCGAACGGGAGGAAGCGGAGCTCCATTCTAGACGGCAGCGCTCGCGAAGCATCGTCTGCGGCTGCGGTGGTGAAACATTCGCGGTGTGGATAACGATTTGAAAATGGGCCAGAAAGCCCAAACTACGTGAAGCCTGTAATTTGCGTCGTGGGCTTATCGTGGGCTTTGGGCCCATAGTCACGGCCTGTTGAAAAATCATTTGCTTTTATGGCCTGTAAGACGAGATCCCCCACCACGGGGGCACCAGATTCGTGTGCAGAGCGGAATTCTGAAGCGAGCAAGGGGACCAACGGCGAACGCCACCGCCGATCTCATCCACTCTGCGCACGCGGCGGGGGGAAGGAACTGCGACCGATGGCGGCATCGGGATCGGGAGGGGAGCCCGCGAGGCCATGGACGGCGACCAGCACCTGGGCCGCAGCCGGAGGCGCGGCGGTCGAGGAAGCTTTGTCGTTCGAGACAACCGCGATCGACGCCGATACTTCCCCCTCGGCCGTCGTTCTCGCCCGCCCGCCCTCCGACGGCGGCGAGGACCCAACTCCCTGCGAAGTTACTGGTGGGTCCTCGTTTTTCTCTTGGAAAGCTCTAGCCTAGTGGAAGAATTTTGCGATTCGATTGCGAATTGCTTTGTTTGGATGTTCCGTGCCGCTGATCGGATGCAGATGCACGCGCTGTTGGAAATTCTCTGTTGCGGTAGTCAGTGATAAACCCTAGCGGGCTAGTACCCAGCCAACCCCCAAACTGGCCATCGCTGTTTGAGTTCCAGCGCAGAGTCCGTTGAAATTGAACTATCATATCAAAGTTGTTAATGCCCAATTTCTGTTCGCAAGCTCATATTAGAAGTTGATATCCGATCAGTATATGTGATATAGTATTTATTATATAAATGTGTAATACTCCAGTCCCGCTTATTCTGCCTGTCATCACAGTAATTAGTAGTTTGGTACCACTAGGAAAATATCTGCTATCTTTCTAAAGCTTTAGCATAAACGTTTTCCAGAAGTCTGAAATCGAAGTAATTTGTAGTTTGTCTGTTCTGCTATGAATAGCCCACGCAACATCAATCTGGTTGAAATTCCCATGATTTGTTTCCTTTGTTTAATACTCCCTCCGATCCAAATTAATTTAAGTTCCAGTTGTCAAACATCTTTAAGTTTAAAAAGTTCATAGAAAAATATGCTATTATCTACAACTTCAAATATGTATAGTATGGAAGTATAGTTAAAAAGTATAGTATGAAAATATATTTTATGATGAATCCAATGAAACTGATTTAGTGTTGTAGATATTGATAGATTTTTCTATATACTTGGTCAAACTTAAATAATTTTGACTTAGGACAAGGCTACTACTTCGATTAATTTGAAACTGGGGGAGGGGAGTAGTGACAATCGCATAATCTTATGGCTAACTTATAATCGGAACTCAAACTAGAGAATTAGTACTTATTTTTCCTCATTTCTATTCAGTTGGCGGTATATCCATTGATTTAGCATTGCAAATTTGAAGTCAGGCTCCATCTCATTCTATGTACACCATAGTGTCTTTCATGGCCAAATTCCTGTCGGTCTCATCTTGTTTTGTAAATAGCAAATATTTAACTGGTTAATATCGAATATTTATTCATTTCATGATCAATGTATCTAATCCATTTCTTTCTTCAGTTAATTTCACGGGAAAGTACGAGATTCATAGAGTCTATGTGCGAAGTACAGCTCGGATTTATGAAATATACTATTCAACTAACCTGAAGGATACCAGTAAAGATTATTATGCACTGTACGCTGTGGAGTTGCTGCTCAAGAACCGCTTCCTTCTAGTGAAGAATGTACGTCTCAGAGTAGTAGCAATGCTGCAACTGGTGAAAAGCATGAACAAGAGACTAAAAGTTTAACCAGTAGCAGTGATGAGGATAGCTGGGTTGAAGTCAAAATTCCAGAGTCTCCTCTTGGAAATGTACACCCGAATCTCAAGAAAGAAATGTGATAGGAAGCTGCCAAAAAAACACTCTGGTATTTCTTCATCTTTTTTTTCTTGTCAACATTTCTTTCTATTACTCGTTGTTAAAGAAATGTTTCTTATATTCGTACATATTACTTTTTTTTGTGTGTAACCCAGGTGCACTACGAAGCAACTGCTGAGATAACTGATGCAAACCCATGTGTATCTCTTACTGTCCGTCTTCTTTCACTTCAGTCTAAGACATCAGTGCACATTGAAGAGATCTACATATTTGCTGATCCTGTTGAGTCCACCAGTGATGATTCTGTAGCAGATTCTGGAAACATGGGAGGTAGTTCTTTGTTGGCCATGCTTGTTCCTGGCCTCATGCAAATTTCCAAATCCAGGGACTGCAAAATAGACGAAAAATATTTTTCTGATGGCTTGAAGGACCGACTTCCTGAAGGTTCTACGTTGAAAGATAGCATCCCATGCGAAAACATTGTGCAAGAAGCAGGGCTATATGGTACAAATGATTCCAAATTTAGCTCAGCGGGGATGGAAAGCAGACTACCACCCGTGCACAGTGCCACGCTATGTGATGAAAATGGCAACCAACGTGAGCTTCTGTTAAGTGATCACAAGCCTCTTCCATTGCCTATACAAACAACAGAAAATATACCAGTGACATCGGAGAAGGTAAGACAGTTTCAAATACACATCAGGATACTAGTCCTGTTACGAACGAAAATGTTACTCCGCACAATCGTATTGAGAGAATGCTGGATACTCTTCTCTCTAAGATGGAGAAGGTGGAGTTATATTGCTCTGGGTTTGAGGACAAAATGATGAGGCCCCTCGGTAGCATTGAGGCAAGGCTTCAGCGATTGGAGCAGCAGTTTGATTCATTCTCTGTGGAGATTCAGTCTTTACGAGGTTCTTCTGCAAGAATGTCAGCGCCAGATGTTCAGTCTGATGCAACTAACTCACAGGAAAAGGAACATATGATGGCAATTCTAGACTCCCGCATCTGCAACAAAAGGCAGCCAGGCTTGGTTATCAGGGCACCAGAATTTTCCTTAGAAGATTCATGTAGTTCAGATGTGGCTGATGAGAATATAGTTAACTTACATGGACCTAACGTCGTGCCAAGGCTCCTTGTTAAGGCCCCTGATTTCATCTATGAACCGAGTTAACATTTGAGAAGCTTCATGATGGGCCTTTACCTTCTGAGAAAGAACATAAGACTTCCCCAGGTCTAATTATCAATGTTCCTGAATTCCCTAGTGATGAAGAGGATGAAGTGGAGGAAGATAAAGAAGCAGAAGCTGGAGATCTTGATGATGGTCATACAAATTCTTATGATACTCTTAGCAAAAGAACTGACAACAGCTTCAAAGGCAAAACTCCTGTAACTGTTGATGGTGCATTAGTGTCTGCTTTGGAGCGTTTCTCACTTCAACCAAAGGAACATCACTTTCAAAGTCTGTTGCTACCAGTGCCAGTAATTTAAGTGGTGGAAATTCTGCTGATCCCTCTAGTTCCTCCTTTCCTCATGGACACGTTGATGAGATGTCCACTAAAGATGGCTCAGTTGGACAATTAATCGTGCTTTGGTTGACACAAATAAGATTGGTACTGCCATATCTTTTCAGGAGGTTGATGTGGCTCCTCACATTTCTCTATCCAAGGCAAACTTGGTTGCAATGTTGAGGTAAATGAACAGACTATTGATCTCTGTACGGACAAGAAGGCATTTGCTAGCACTGAACCATTGGGTGTCCCTTCACGGTCTCATACAGGATCTGTTGATGATCTCACTAGGTAAATGGACAGAACAATTGTCCTACTTCGGACATGATGCCGCTTGTCATAAACACTGAACCTGTGGATGGTCCTTCTCTGCTTCCTACACATTTGGGTCTGTTGATGAGAGAACTCAGGTGAAAGCAAAACCTCCTACAATATTCGAATCCGTTGATGGGACCGTCAAGTGAATGAAAGCAGACCTTCTTTACCATTGGCAGAGTTTCTGGCAGCAAGGAATGCTAGCTCTTTTAGGAATGGTACTTCTGAGGTATTCCGCGGTAATGATGGCGCTGCAATACCATCCTTCCAGAGAACATTGGCAGGAGCTCATAAGGACTTGGAAGGTGCTGATAGCAAGGCGAGTCAGAAAAACCCAACCTTTCATCTTTCGCTGTTGAAGAAAGCTTTAGAAGTTGATGAGGGAGACAGAAACTTTGCGATGACATATCCACCGAGACAACCTTTGAACCATCGAGCTATGCAGCTTCTGCAAATGGTGCTCACAGGCATGGTACCGGTACAATGGATACCGTGTCAGATGAGGATGGAGGTTGGAGAATACAGAGGACAACATTAGTTTTCTGGTGGGATGAACTCGGTATTCTTCGAGCTTCCTGATTCCAAGAAAGGATGGTATGAGAATAGCAGCTTGCCCTCAGACCCCAAGGAAAGCTTCAGAAAACCAAATGTGGAACATTCCTGGTCAGGTTTGAGTAGAATGGGATCATTTGGTGGGGTTTCTTCCAGAGAAGCCATCAGTTCAGGTAACACTGCGACTCCTGTGGAAGATCTTTTTGTGTGCAGTGGAGCTAGTTCTAGTATGACCCCAATTTCAGGGGTACAGCTGCAAAAGGTTCATGACTTGCTTTATGAGTGCGAGCATGACATATTGGGCATGGCTTTTGTAGGTAAAAGAACAAGTACGAGCAACCCTTCTCTCGAAATCTTGCTTGGGAATCTTCTGATTCTGAAGCGCAAATTTCTGATCTTGAGGACGTTAACAGTGATGATGGCTTTGGTTCAGATCATTTGTTCACGACATTCTCATCTTCAGATGATGATGCTTTTGCCATGGATAGGCCTTTAGTTGATATGCCAGTACCATCTGAGGCGAATGTTTCTGCTGCCAACAAGCCCTTGGTTGATTTGGTTGATCTGACAAAACCTTCAGTGAACAAGCCTTTTGCTGACGTGGCTGATCTGGAAGATCCTTCAAACTTGTATGCTTCTGCGGTTGACGAGTTTTTGGCCAGTGTAGATGATCTGTCAAAAACGTCAGAGACATTTGTTGGAGGGATCAGTGGAGAACATTCTGATAGCCTTATCTAGGATCAAGGCATACTCGCTCTACTTGTCAAAGATAAGATAAAGGTATCCTCAGCTGCACTACTTAGTTCTTACCTGGTGTGCCTTGTAAAGTGATCAACGTGTTTTCTTCCGCAACCATGAAGTTTTTTGTACATATAATGGCTAGACAAGGCAGTTCTTACCTGGTGTGCCGTATGTGTAAGATATTAGCATATTTGGCCTTAAGCAAAACAGCAAAGTTTACTCTTATGAAAATTGATCTTTAAACCAGTTAAGTGTTTGAAATTGCGAAGAATAAACTTAATGATAGGAGCATTCTCAAGATGATCTTAACGTGGAAATCATGTCATCCACGTATTTTTAGATGGCTAACCCATCTTCTAGTCAATTCAGGAAAGATATATCATATGTGAAGTTATGTTCGGAAGTTCTTCAGTATCTCTATTTTTTTATTTTGTGATAGAAGTTATGTTTTACCTTTTTTGTTTGTGTACTGTGATTAATCTGATATGTAAGATAGCACGATGATACAATTCATGCCACAGTTCCATTGGTATGAGCACAATCCAGTAATAACATAGTTTTTTTTCCTTTTGGTCCAAAAAGTACTACTCCCTCCGTTCGGAAATAGATGTCTTCCATTTGTCCAAATTCGGATGTATGTGTACACTAAAACATGTCTACATATATCCAAATTTGGACAAATCCAAGACATCCTTTTTCGAACGGAGGGAGTAAATCAATAAACCTGTTTCCATTTTGAAGAGATGAAACGAACTCTCATATGTCGAAGCCCCAGTTGGCAGTCCACTACAATTTCCACAATTTCGCATGTAGCGTCCATTTCCTGATAATCAGAGATCAAACTATGTAATCACCAATTATTAGGATTTAGGAACACGCCATGTGAAGTGAGCAAACAAAAGAACAGCGACATTGTGTACACATGTGAGTTTGTTTGATGCCCAACCGTGCTCTTCTATTTTTTCTGATGCCCATCGTGTGCGTACGAGTGCATGCACATGGGCTAATCCTGATCATGGGCCAGTGATGAAGTCGCGCCGCACTACAAGCATTTAACACAAGACTAGGCCCACTCCCTGGCCATCCTCGCCGTAGTGATAGTGTCCAGGTGCAGCGGATCCATGAGATTCGTGTTCTCTCTCCTTTGAACAAGTGTAAGGGCATCTCTAGTCGTTCGGTCCCCTAGGCCAAAAATGGCGCTATTTTGGCCCGCCTGGAATGCAACGGCGCTATTTCACGTGCTGGGTGGCGTCGATTCCCAGTCGCCGAACCCAGACCGCCTCCAGCCGGCGAGTTTGGGCCATATTACGCGCATAAAACAAAGACCAACACAATTAAAATAGTTCGACATACAAATTCACACATAAGAATAGTTCAACATACAAATCCACACACAAATAGTTCAACAATGCAAGCAAATAGAACAAATCAAACTAGCCATTGGCATTGTCGGCATTGCCATTGCATTTGCGCTCCCACAAGTGCTGCACAAGATCATCCTGCAGTTGTGTATGTGCTGCAGGGTCTCGAATCTCCTGGCGCATAGCGAGGAAGGCTGCCCATGTTGCCGGAACCTGGTGATCTACATCTGCAAGAGGACCCTGTCGGTAGTATGGCTCAGTAGTCTCAGGCACCGGATGATCCCGCTCACTCTCAATGATCATGTTGTGCAAGATCACACAACAGTTCATCACCTCCCACATGTTGGCCTTCGACCAAGTCATGGCTGGGTACCGGACAACAGCGAATCGAGACTGCAGCGCACCAAATGCCCGCTCAACATCCTTCCTGCAAGCCTCCTGGCACTTGGAAAACCAAGCTTTCGCGCTTCCTGGCACAGGGTTGGAGATGCTCTTCACAAATGTTGACCACTTCGGGTAGATGCCATCTGCAAGATAGTAGCTCTTTGTGTACTGGTGCCCATTGATCTCGTAGTTCACTGGAGGGGCATGACCTTCAACAAGCTTGGCGAAGACATTCGAGCACTGCAACACATTGATGTCGCTGTGAGTTCCTGGCATACCAAAGAAGGAATGCCAAATCCATAGATCATGTGTAGCCACGGCCTCAAGAATCACACTGCACTCTCCTTTGTGGCCTTTGTACATCCCTTACCATTCAAATGGACAGTTCTTCCATGCCCAATGCATGCAGTCGATGCTTCCAAGCATCCCAGGAAAGCCTCTTGCTTCGTTGCAAGCTAGGATCCGAGCAATGTCTTCCGCATTGGGTGATCGCAAGTATTTTGGCCCAAACACTGCCACCACTGCCCGGCAGAACTTGTTCAAGCAATCAATGACAGTGGACTCGGACATGCGCAAATAATCATCCTGCGAATCAGCGGGAGCACCATATGCAAGCAACCTCATGGCCATCGTGCACTTCTGAATTGAGGTAAAGCCAACCGTACCGGTGCAATCCTTCTTCAATTTGAAGTAGGTGTCGAACTCCCAGATGGCATGCATGATGTCGAGGAAGAGCTTGCGGTTCATCCGGAAGCGGCGCCGAAACACGGCCTCGTCCTGCATGGGATGATCGGCGAAGTAGTCGGAGTAGAGGATGCAGTACCCTTCGTAGCGCTGCCTCGGCTTGCTCTTGCGGCGGCCGCGCGCCGAGCCACCACGCCGCGGCCGCGCGTCGTGCGCGAGCAGGCCGACGAGGCAGGCCAGGATCAGCAAATGCTCTTCGTCGTCGAGGTCGGCTGGGCTTCCTCGTCGAGCAGTTCGGCGAGCAGCTCGTCATCGTCGGAGTCCATGGCTGGGCGGGCAAACCGCCGAACACCTAGCAGGCGAGGTGGGCGCGAGCCTTCCCAAGAGCCTTCCTCCCGGCCAGATCACGGCGGAGGGGAGGGCGGCACCGGCGCCGTGGTTTGGGGCGAGATGGTGGGGTTCCTAGCTGCTTGCGTCCGGCGGAGGAGGGAGGGGTGGTGCCGGCGGCGAGATGGCGGCGACGGGGCGGGATAGAGGAAAGGGCGAGGCGGGGGTGGGAAATGCGCTGTCTCCCCGACAGTGCTGGCCCACACGCGTTTTCCCTTCCGCCGACCCCCCCAGGCGCAACCCGGCGCGCTGGGTTTGGGCTGGGTGCGCCGGCGCCAAAACGGCGCTAAACGGCGCTATTTGGGCTCCTGGGGGCGACTGGTAGAAAAACGGCGCTATTTGGCCCAAAACGGCGCTTTTTTGGGCCCTGGGGGGCGCTGAGGGGGACGGCTGGAGGTGCCCTAACAGTTCACAGGATTTTCAGGTATTGTCGGATCCAACATTGAACCTTGGCAGATTTGTTATCGACGATGGTATGCAACAAAAGATCTTAAAAATGCATACCTGTTACTATGTCCGATTGACGTATTAAACCGACAAATCGTGTACCCGGTGCATTTTAACCACCCAAAATGATTTCAAAAAATCCGGAAAAAAGTTTGGATATTGATAATACTCATATCTAACATGTCACAAGGTTTCAAATCGAAATTCATAACACATATAAAGAAACAAAATAGACAAATCCGACAATGAATAGTGCCTATAAATGCAAGTTGGGCTTTAAATTTGACACATTGTCACTATTGATAACAATTTGTCATTTTCACTGCCGATGTTGTGTTTCAGATTTAAACTTGAATGTTAGAGAGAATGTATACTTACGTTATGTCAATGTTCAAACTATTTCTCAGATTTAAAAGAAAACTTAGACGCTAAACAGGAGACGGGTGCGCCGGGTGCACCAAATTGCCACGTTTCACAGGATAGCTCTCCGCTTTAATCGTCGTTGTAGTACAGCCCGCGATAATTATTTTGAATCAGAGGAGTAGCGCTTTTATTGGCAGTGATTCTATATTTTTTCAAGGAATTGAAGTTTGGGCAATCTCAGTCTGAGATTTTACTAAATCTAAGTACGATGATCTCATAATCCCACTTGCAACTCAAATTTTACAAAATCGTGATGCAAGTCTAATGGTTAGAGAGCTGCAACCCATGTGTAACTGGAAAAAAATTAGTTGCTATCCAGTTATACTTCAAAATCTCAGTTGCAACCCAATTGAAACTTACAAATTACACAGGTGTTGTAACTCATGTGTAACTGAGAAAATCTCAGTTGCAACTCACATAGCACACAAATCACGATAAAAAATCTAATGGCTAGAGAGTCGACCGAGGTTTAGTTAATTCTCGTCGGCTTAGAATTAGCAAAATGAAGTTTCTGCGACAATCCTTCTATGCTCCATACTTCTGAATGCATCAAAAGAATGGTTCCACTTCCACATCAATATGAAGAAAGCACAGGTCACAATCAATTTAGGATGCGGTACTGCTATGTTAGTTTTGCCAGGTGTGTCTAGTTTAGAACATGGGTCAGTATCCAACAAGTGGAGACTGGAGACCTATACCTACAAATAATCTCCGAGCTCCATAACTATTTGCCATTTCTCCCAGACTCGCACCTTGTTAATTTGACATGTGACTGAGCATAACTATCTTCCTCCAGGACGGTATCCAAATCTGCTAACTGTACTCTAACCCTCGTTCGGCCGGAGAACTGACCAGGACAATCTCATCGACCGACACACATTCTGTTGTTCAAAGTCAGACCGGTAGGTCGAATGCCAGCATCAATGCATAAAATTAAAATTCACAGGGTCAGTTCTTAACATCAAATTACCCTTTTGCTCGAGTATTCTTCAGTAGATCTTGATAAGTCAAAACAAACTGCACTCTTCTTCAGTACACTGGGGTCTCAAAGCTTTATATCAAGATGCTGTTAGTTGAGCATTTAGGAACCCATAAAGGAAGCAGGACAAGGTGTTGGGGGACAGAGAAACACTACGTATTCAGTTTAGAGGGAAGTATAAATGAAAAATATCAAAGAACAGAAAACAAGAAATTGATGATCGATACAGCAGGCTTGCAAATGTACACAGAACAGTAATTCACTGCATTATCTTGTTCATATTGACATACACAATCCTTGATGACAAAACAAAATATAGGCAGCTCTTGCCCTTAGACACTCAGCTGAGCAGGCAGAGCACACCTTCCCATTCTTATGCTATGTACTTCTGTGTCTGTGACTCCCTTCCACTTTGCAATACACCATATCAAACACAAGAAAGGAAAAAATAAAAGGAAGAGGGAATGATGAGTATGATACACCATACATGTGGATACAACACTAAAACAAGAGTTCCACACAGCAAGCAGCAATCACAGGGGTCCTGTGAAGCGGAGCGGTGAACGATCCAACGACGGCGACGTTGAGGAAAAAAAAAGCGAAATGGTGGGAGGTTGATGAAGAAGGAGCAGAACAGAGCAGTTCAGAAGAAGGAGCGTTTGGTGGGCGCCCTCCCGACGGCCCTCATGAAGTTGGCGAGCTCCAGCACGCGCGCCACCTTGGTGCCCCTCTTGGCCTCCGCCGACGCGCGCTTGTCTTCCGCCTTCCTCCGGGCCTTGGCCACCTCGTTCTGCGCCTTCTCCATCGCCTTGGCCCGCTTCTCCTCCAGCTTCCTCTGCACGCGCGCGTCCAAGAAATTGACACCGTCAGAATTGGTTCAGAACCTAGCTGGTGGGGATCGTGGAATTGATGGGTGAGAAGATTGGAGTGGAAGAAGGTTCCTGTACCTCGTACTTGTTGAGCCATGCGCTGGCCTTCTCGACCTGGTCGCCCTCCCAGCCGTTGATGACGACCTCCTCCCGCTTGAAGCGGTTGTTGACCTTGGCCACCTCGGCTATCTGCCACGCGGCGATCTTGCACTCCACCTCCTCCTTCTTGACCTGCCCCACCGACAGGTCGTCTCCCTGGCCGGCGCCGGCCACCACCACCTCGCCGTCGGCCGCCAGGCGCGGCGTCGTCGCCCGGCGAGGAGACGGGATGGGGTTGTTGTCCGGCACGATCGCCAGCGGGTTCGTCTCCTCCAGCTCCTCCTCCCCGATCCTCCCCAGCCCGTCGACGTCCCCGGCGCCACTCGCTACATGCTCGTTCCCGTTAGCTGCTGCTGATGCGGCGGCGGAGGCGGCGTTGACGCTGGCTGCTGCGGCGACCATAGCGGAGAACTCCCTGCTCATAGTAGGGAAGGGCTCGCTTGGGGCGGTGTCGCTCCCGATGGAGCGGATGGACGTGTGCCTGCTCCCCCCTGCTCCCGCCGCGGACCCCCACGAGTCCCTGCTCCCCGGCGGCTCCGGCGGTACGACGATGTGAGCGCGCGCGGCGGGCTCACCGCGTGGATGTCCCTGAACTCCGGCTCCTCCTCCTCGATCACCTGCTGCTGCCGCTCCTCCCCGATCCCACTCCCCTGCTCGAAGACGACGACGGCGAGGCTGCTGCTGGTACCACTAGTCGCCGTTTGTACACTCAACATGTGGCACCTCGCCGGGTCCGACCCGACCTCGATCAGCCGCTAATGCGCTAAGAACCTAGCACACACGAAACCATCTGCGATTAATCAGTACTATATTCAGTGTGTGCTGCTCAGCTCAGCTCAGCTGAAGCTCCCAGACGCTATCGATCGAGCTGCGCGGTGTGGTGTGGTGTGGTGCGGTGGTGAGTTGGATGGTGGCGCAAGGAGCCTTCTTAAATAGAGCTCTCAGGTTGTGGCAGTGTAGGCGCCCACCAATGGGGAGGGCGAGGATTAGAGTGAGAGGAGCCGCACTTGCTGGGCAGAATTTGGGATATTTTCCTATTTTTGTTTCCATTTCCTTCGCCTTTCGGGCGGCTTCGTCGCGGTTTCTTATTCTGGGGGATTTTGTTTGTTTTCTGGGAGGAAGCGTAAGGGTCGCGTGGGCAAAGTGCGATGACTCACACTATAGAGACGTTCGCTTACCCGCAGCTGAACACAAGATGATTAATTTTGTCATATCCTTGCTGCTTCTGCGGGTTTGGATGGATTACGTACGAATGCACAAATATAATTGTTATCGCAAGCCAGAAGTAGGTGCAACTGGGAGTACCATCGACCGATTGATTCTGCCGGTCATGGTATACGAAAAGAGTGATGCTGCTCGACAGAGACTTCAGAGAGTTTCTCTCGTTATGTAATCATTTACGGAGTATGTTAATTACTACTCCAGCTTTTTCCTAGTTATCGCAAGCCAGAAGTAGGTGCAACTGGGAGTATGAGAGTTACACACGCGCGCTCCAGTGTGAGGATTAGGTTATACTAGTATACAGTTTTTTACTAGTTTGTAAGATTAAGAACCAGGCAAGTACTTATTTAATTACTACCTACAGCTAGCACAGAAAATTCAGTTAGCGCTTTGTTTACCGTGTGTACGTGGGGAAAATGAGGTCGTGTCATGCTTAGGGACTAGACTCGACAACCAACTCTCGGTGCTAATCATATAGAGACGTTCGCTTGGCGTTTTATCATGGGGATAATTAAGACGTGGTCACCGTGATAAAACGTGGTCGGCCGCGGTAAGCCGGTAACACATCTCACTGTCACGGAACTAAAAGCGGTGGGATTTTTTTGCGTGAAACACAGTACAACACAGACGCTCACATATATGTGCACACATTCACTCCTATGAACGCACGCACACTCTGCCCCTATGAGCACCTCCAAAAGACTGAGCTGGCGGTCGGGTCTTAAGATTGACGAAGTCACCACAGACGTCTCGCTGTCGACAGGAACGTCGTATTCCACTGAAGAATATTTAAAAGCGGTGGGAATTGACCGCATGCAAATGCAAACAGCGAACAAAGACGTGGTGGCAAATTATCGGGCAAGGTCGCGTGGGCGGTGGCCCAAGCTCGATAGCTCCATTATAAGTGGGTCCAGTCTCTGCGTTTTATTTTAAGCGGTTGGCGCAGACAAGCTAGGCCATCCCATCTCCCGTCAGTGGGCCCCCATGTAACCGGCCCAGATGCGTTCGGTAGAGATCATTATTCCTAAAAAAAATTAGAGGGAAGCCTAAGAATAAAAATAATTGGAGGGATGCATCGCCGGCCGAAACGAACAAACCCGTCAGGTGCATGAGACCTTACGAGTTGTTGAGGCGACATTGCTAGGGTCGGCTTCGATGTACGCATGTGTTGGGTTTATGGCCTTCTGCTGAGAATACGCGCGGGTCTTCATGAGGAGAGTTGACGCACAACATGGCATTGTCTCCAGCAGCTCAAAGAACAATTTCAAGCAGTACGAACTAGCTACTAACTGTACCTTAATTAAGGGTATGCCCTTTGAGAGTTAACAACGTATATTGGCAGCCTCCTGGATAAGGGCATCTCCAGCCGCCCCCCCCCCCCCCCCCCCCCCCCCCCAGCGCCCCCAGGCGGCTTTTTTAGCGCCGGCGGAAGGAAAAAAATTCCAGTCGCGTCCCAGGAGGCCGATTTCCACCGTTTAGCGCCGTTTTTAGCGCCGCGTTCCCAGGCCAAACCCAACTGGCCGGGTTCGGCCTGGGGGGGGGGGGGGGGGGCAAAACGCGACGTGGACCAACCTTGTCGGCGAGATGAGGCGTTTTCCACTCCCCTTTTTCCCTTTGCGCGCCAATTCTCCCGCCATCTTCTTCCACATATCCTCTCCCATCCCCGCAGCTCCCGCCATTTTTTCCCCATTCGCCCCAGAACTCGCCGCCATGCCGCCAAGGAAGTTCAACGGGCCACGCACCTCCGCCGCCGCCGCCGCATCCTCCTCCACCTCCGTCGCCGTGAAGAAGAGGAAGCCCAGGCAGCCGAGGAAGAAGCCGGACGGCATGACCAACGCCGAGTGGATCGCGGAATTGGCGCGTTGCAAGGTCGAGACCACCGGCCGCCGAAAGAGGGAGCAGGCGCAGCGCGCCAGGCAGCTGGCCGAAGGCGGCGGCGATTCCACCGCCCAAGAAGAGGAGGAAGAAGATGAAGAAGGAGAAGAGGAGGAGGAAGTGAGGGAGGTGGATGCGCCGATTCCACCGCCCAAGGTGAGGATCGGCCTCCCACCTCATCCGCAGTTCGCCGGATGGGCCAGCCAATCCAGCGTCGCCTCGCCGACAGGGTTCTCGCCGTCGGGCTACTCGCCGTCCCCGTCGCCTCGCTGGAGCGTGTCCCCCCACTACGTCCCCGTGTACGCCGATGGCGACCCACTCGGCGGATTCAACCCCAACATCGCCTTCCCGCACGGTGCGCCTCAACCTCCGCCCCCTCCTCCCCCCTATGCAGGATCGCCTGGATACTCGAGCTCGCCGTCGCTTCGCCGCAGCCTCAACCCCATCATGTTCGGCGGAATGCAAGGGGACACCTTCATGGGCGACCTCATCGCCGCCTGCTCCAATGTTGCGGCCGCAGCCCCTAGGTTCTTGTTGCAGGCCGTGGAGTCATCGCAGGCCTTCGTCGAGCCGGAGACGCAGGAGACCGCCGAAGAAGATGGCGAGCCGGTGGACGAGGTCCCCGGCGAAGAAGAAGCAGCCCCAGCCGCTGCCAAAGGCAAGGCGAAGAAGAAGGTCCCCAAGGTGCCGAAGCCGGCCGAGCCTCGGGTCAAGTGGAGCTACAAGTAAGATGTGCTCCTCGCCCAAGCATGGATGAATGTGAGCCAGGACCCGATCATCGGCGCAAACCAGAACATGGATAACTACTGGAAGCGGGTCAAGACTTCGTACGATGAGCGCCGGATCGTCGATCCCGAGTACGCCTGCTGCCTTGATCGCGGCGAGAAGGCCATGGCGAACCACTGGGCGGTGATCCAGCATGCTTGCAACAAATGGCACGGCATACAAGAGGAATGTCTGCATCGCCCGAAGAGCGGCGGCAACGCCGAGACGGAGGTGAGCTTCTTTTCGCCATGGTTCCCCCAGCTATGCCGTGTTTGCTCATTCGCGGCTTGTTCGGCCTTGTAGTATGTCCGCATGTTCGACATGTACCGCGCCGACGAGAAGGTCGAATTCAAGTTCCTCCACGTCTTCACAAGGATCAAGGGGTGCGAGAAATGGAAGCAGCTCCGTGACCAACTTTGCAAGGCCAAGGAGTACGTCCCCGACGCGGCGGCAGCTGGAGCTTCTGAAGGGCGCCCGGACGGCCACAAGAAAGCCAAGGCGCCGAGGGATGGGGCACCAGCAGCGGCGAAGCTCCAAGCGTCGATCGAGACGTGCATCGCCGATGTCGCTATCAAGGCCGCCAAGAGAGACGAGAAGACGGAGGCGAGGTGGACGGCGCTCATGGCCAACCAGGGCACCAAGCTAGACCTGCTCAAGACCACCACCGCGGCGAAGAAGAGGAACAATGACCTTGCCTTCCTCATGGGCGGCGACCCTGCGGCGATGGACCCCCAGGTTCGGGAGTGGTTCATGGCGCATCGCGAGGCCATCCTCTTCACCCCGACGACGCCGTCACCTCCGCCGAGCACCACAGACGCTTCGGTCAAGCCGAGTCCCGCCACTGCAGCCGACACGAGCTCGGCCTCGGGTACCGCCGACACAGCCACGCCGCCGCCGAGCACTGCGCCGATCGCCACTCCGAGCTCCGCCCCTACTCCGACGACTGCACGCATCGACCTGGACGACGACGCCGAGGTGTCGCCGGTGACCATCTGATCTGCGCCATCGGCATGCCGAATGTGGCACTACGTCGCCGGACAGTAGCGTGATTCGATCGCCCATTCGTGGCTTCTTTTTGTATAATCGCCTATATGTATGATCGCCAAGCTGTGGCTTTCTTTGGATCGCCGAACTCGGGCTGATTTTGGGGCGGGAATATGAACTTTTAAATTATGTTGATTTGTGTTCGCCTTGGGTGGCCGAACGAGTGGAAAATCCAACCCCCAGGCCAAAGTTAGCGCCGGCGCAACTAGCTCGCTCAGTTTTAGCTGGGCGGCTATGAAATTGTTTGTATGATTATGTTATATACTACGTATTAAACGGAAGTAGGATAAGTTGTCAGTTGTCACCTCATACATAGCACATGAATTTTTTTCACAAGGAAATCTGGTAGGTTAATTAAGCATAAGAGAAAATTTAGACAATAACCTGATAGTGTTAGGTGGTCGGGCCCTACGCTATATATGCTATATATGCGCTTCCCTGTTATATAGTTCTCAACAAAAGTTTGGCCAAAGGCTTTCGGCTGAGAGAGAATAAATCAAGCTGTTGTAAAGAACTTTATACCATCGTTGTTTTGATTGGAATATTTAAAGTGTTCTGATGTTGCTAAGGACTAAATGGATGACAAATTTGCATTCACATATTGGAATCTTCATTTCTTGCTTATCCTGAATCCATATCAAATCTAGATCGTTATAAGCTTAGTACTGTATGGACCAAGCTTTATACTCGGCGTTTAGCTCGACCCCGTGTGAGCTTGCTCAAATTTTAGTATGAAGTAAGGAGTCTAGCGTACTCGCTCAAACTCAACTCTTTTATAGCCCTGCCAATACCCCCTACTAATCCAAGGATAAAGAGCATTTTGTTTGTTTGTTTGTTTGTTTGTAACTCAATGAGGTGTTAATACAAAGGAAAAATAATGTCAGTGGGATTGGGAATTATCGTGTAATTTTCCTTCCTCCTTAAAAACTGTAATAAAATAGATCATTACGTGCTAGCCAACGAGAAGCCTGTCCAGTGAAAGTTCTGCATTTTTGCATCTTACTACTCCCTCCATTGTCTTAGCTTTTTGTCAAATTCATGTATATCTACATATATCTAGACATGTTTTAGTGCGTATATTCAATTATTTTAATCCACATCTAGTCAACATATGAAGTAACTAAAATATCTTATATTTCTCCTCCGACAGCGGAGCTCGTGGAGCTTCGCGGTGGTGTACCAGCTCCGTTCGCTTCTTCGGATCTCCGAATCTGCTGGAAGCTTCTTTCCCCTCCCAGATCTCGCGTGGCGGCGGATCTGGGTTGACCTGTTCGATGCTGAAGATGGTGATTCAAGCGGTGGCGCTGTCGGAGCAGGGTGGAGGCCCTCCGGGGTTCGAGGCTCGAAGATTTCCCGTCCGCTCAGGGACGACTTCCGATCCAAGGTTTCGAGGAAGTTGCAGCGGCGGCGCATCATCGACACGGCCTCTTCGCCGGCGACATCGACGCAGAAGGATTTGGGTGTTTTTTCTATCTTTTTGTTGATCCTTTCTGCCTACTTGATGTAATCATCTTCATGTATCCTCGCAAAAAAAAAAAAGAACGGACAGAGTAGAACACTACAAACGAGAGGAGATCAGCCACTCATGGACAATTTTTTCTGGACGTATTGCGTCCCGACTGGCAGAGGTCCAAGGGCGAGTAGCACATGTTCACGAGCATCGGCAACATCAACAAAGCTCGCTCCAAAGCCCCCCATCTGCTTCGAAGGGTTGATGTGATGGCAGATCAGTTCGTGACTGTGCTCCATAGATACCCTCATCCTTCTCTATTGGATGAACATCTAATGAGCCTAAAAGACTAACGGTAAACTCTGGCAACTACATTGGCTAATAAGACTATTTTTATACATGTCACCTCGTCTAGACATCGAGTAAATTATGTTTGCATTTCATTGGCAAAAAAAAAAGCTACATTGTACTAAACTTATGGTGCATTAAATTAAACTAGAACATTGTGTGACTAAGTGTAGACGTCTCACACAATAAAAATAAATGATGTACCAGATCACCTCTTAGCTAAGTAAAGTAGAACATTTTTTCTCTCTGGCTCAACAATTATCCTGCCTTACACTATTATACATGCCGCTAGAAATCCTAGCTGCTAAATCAGACACTCTTCATTATTCACGTGCACAACATCGTGTTTTCATGTACTCCCTCCGTTCCAAAATAGATAACTTTCATTTGTCTACATACATCCGTATGTAGACATCTTTTAGTGTGTACATACATCCATATGTAGATATATGAAAGTCAAGTTATTTGGAACTGAGGGAGTACTACCTTTGTAGCAAAATATAGCATGTTTTACCATTTTTCTGATACGGATGTATCTGGACGCATATTAGTAGGGAAAGGTTGGGGATCACCCGGGGATCGGTCCTCCTGATCCTCCCCCTCGCGGTGACGCCACGCGTCCACTCGTAGCCAAGGAGAAAAAGCAGAGCGACCCACGTGACCACGTCCACCCATCCTTATCGTCTCCTATCCATTCGTTCGCCTCACCACCGAGCCTCTAAAAAGCTCCATGGATCCCCTCGGCCCGGCTCTCCGCCGCCACAGCACGCCGGCGAGCCGCCGCCATGCTCGCCCGGTTCCATCCTCTCTTCCTCGCGTCCTCGCCACCGCCACGCCCTCCTCCTCCCGTGCTGACGAGGCTCCTCAGCCCCGGCCTCCACCAGAAGCTCCGCCCGGGCGGCCGGGCCGGCTCCGCCACGGACGAGCTGATGGCGACGGCGAGGTCACTTGCGGCCGCGAGCTTGGCGGGGCGGCGGTGCTACCACGGCACGGCGGCGGTGCTCCCAACGAGGGATGGCGGGGCCGGCGATCCGGAGCAGCTGCTACTGCCCTATGGTCGCCAGTGCTCCCATCCGGCGTGGGGCGTTGCTCCCATCGGAGTCGGACCGTGCTCCCATAGGCGTCGGGGCGGTTCTTCCAGCACCGTCAGACCGTGCTCCGACCGGCGTCGGGCGGTGCTCGCGTCCGACATCAAGTTTTTGTCAATGAATTTTTTGCCTTCTTCTGATGTGGTGCAAATTTTGGAACCTTTTGTAGCATCATGTTTTCTCTTTTGATGCAAATTCAGAGAACATTTGTAGCAATTCTGTTCTTTACACGATGCAATTTCTCTTGATGTGGTGCAAATGTTTGGAGCAAAAATATTCCCATTTTATAGCAAAATTTCCCCCTTCGATGCAAATCTGTAAAATAGATGGAGCAAATTTATTTTTTATGATGCATTTTATCTTTGGAGAGGTGCAAATCCTTTGAAGCTCTGTATCAATTTTCTACTCTTTCTAATGCAAATCCACATAAGGTTTGTAGCATGATTTGTTTTGGGCTTTTCAATCTGTCCACGGTGCACATCCGTAGCAAGTTTCTTTCTTGAACAACAGTTTTTATAAGGTGGTGCAAATGTTTGAAAGTTTTGTAGCAAAAGCTTTCCCCTTTTGACATTTGTAGCAAATTTTTGTTTCTTATATGATGCAATTTTTCTTCAAGACGTGCAAATTCTTAAAAGTTTTGTAGCAATTATTCTCCTTCTGATGCAAATCCAAATTTCTCGAGATTTCAAACAGTCCATGGCGCCGCCGTGCTGCTAGCGCCCGCCGGCGAGAGGCGCTTGCCCTGAGACGGGGCAGGGCAGAGGGCGCCGGCTGAAGGAGAGGGGCGGGCGGAGCGCACTGGCTGCTACCGGAGCCGGGGGCAAGGAGGGGCGCGGGTTGCCGGAGACGGGCGGAGTGGAGGGCGCGGGCTGCCGGAGACGGGGTGGGCGGAGCACGTGCACGGCGGCGGCCCGAGATGGAGGTCGGGTAGCGCGTGGGGTGAGTTGTTCGGGAGGGGATGAGTGGGTTGGGGAGATGGATCGAACGGTTCTCCTGCTCCGCATCGTACGGCTGCGGACCCGGGGGATTGGACGGAAAGATCCCCCGGGGAACGCCTAGTCCTGTCCATATTAGTACGTAGATTCAATAATTTCATCCCATATGTATACGGAGGGAGTAGTAGACACTAGACAGTGATGTTGTAACTCCTGCAGAAGCAACGATAGTAACTTTGATGTCGGAAAGTGGTAGTCTGGTAGAGGCACCCGAGCTCAATGGAGATTGTTTTTAAAATTTCGAAAATTTCGAAAATACAAGCAGATTTTTTTTGTGAGTAAAAACTATTGGACCAAGTCACACAGGTGCGCATATGTTCGTTTTTGTTTCACGCATTCACACACGGATATACTCCATGTGCGTGCACAATTGCTGGACGCAGGATAGCAACTCCCGAGTTCCTGACTGGACCCGAGCATACAACACAGCGGGACCCACAACACATGGTGGTGCATGCCTCGATCGATCTCGCACGGCAAAACCAGCCCTTCGTGACATGCACGTCAAACGCATGAGGAAAATTCACTTTACAGGCTGTTAGGAATGTCGGAATTGTTCTATCTTTGACGTGGTCGAAGCACGAACGTGAAGAAGATTTTTTTTTTTTTGAATTTTTCCATATATATTAAACCAACAAAGAGTACACGATTACATCGATTACAAAAAAATACTAAAAGAGACGAGCAAATCTATGAGATCTTCAAGCCTTTTTTTCTTCCATGACACAATCTTGTACTTTTCTGAAGGCAGCCATAGAACAACACCGAATACACCAAACCACACCTGTGAATACCAACGAAGGTTCTCCCCTTTTAATTTTGAGCCGCAATGCCAAGGCTTTGTGCACGCACGCATCTATTAAATTAATCAAGCAACATCGGCAAGAGCACCACCACTGATATTTCAGGGACAAATAACTGAACCACTTTGTCGACGTCGTTGGGAGCCGAGAGAACGAATCACCATTGCCGAAAACGCAGTAGCCGGGATAGATAATACGAGGACAAACCTCCTCGCGGCAAGCATGAGAAACAATCCAAGATTGATCTGGCGAAGAAAGATCTGAAGAACCATACCTAGACAAACTTAATCTTCCACAACCACCATTGACGTCGGGAAGGAGATCTCGCCGACGAACGAAGCGCGGAAGATCACTTATTGCAGACGATGCCATCTCCATTGACGAAGAAGATAACAAACAAAACCAAGTTCTAACATTAAAGACCTTTGTATAGCGCCTTGCGCGGGTCCGAGGTCCCCACCCCTCCTAGTGCCAGCGGCACCTAGAGGAGATGAGGACCCGTCAATTCTTAGATGAAGACGACGATGAAGATGTAGATGGCGCCGGCGGCGACGGCTAGGTTCTTTCTTTCTTTCTTTTTAACGTGAAGAAGAATTAATCAGGAAACTTTTAGTGGCAAGGAAGGAACTTCTCGTACTCTCGTCTCACGGGGGAAGAAGATTGAGAAGGATCCGGAGAGGACGGGGCACGAGTGATTCCCGGTAGATTAAACTGCTGGATAACAAACAAGCGAAAAGATTAACATCCGTATCTGCGACCGACGATCCTCGGCAAGCTATGGAGAATTGGAGATTACGGTGTACTGGTAGGTGGTGCGTAGAGGATCCTGGCGACGGGTGAGGGGCAAGGTCCAACCTTAACCGTACCCTACGCTCGTAAACCCAGCCCCAGCCTTGTAGTTTTCGGGCCCGGGTGAGCTTAAAAGTGGCTAGCTAGGGGCCCCACCACGTCATGGGGAGCCATGGCGGGAGGCACACTGCTCCGACGCGCTTGTCTCCCGAACACGTGGGTGCGCTACGCCGTTACCGACAGCGGCCGTGACCGGCGGCGCCGCCGTCGCCATCGAATCGAGAGCACTCGAGCGAGTCTCGGCCGGAAAACGAGCTCTGCCCCCGCGCGCGCGCCATCGTTGCCAGGCGCGCACGTACGCTCCGTCGCTGCCGATGCCATCGATCCATGCCGGCCGTGTCCCGTATAGCCCATTCATGGCGCGAACGCGACGGCGGGACCGGCCGATTACCCTCGACTCGAGTCTCCACATACCAACCGCCGAAAAAATCTTCATCGATTCTTGTTACTTTTTTTTTACTAGTTCTTTTGTTTCTGTTTTTGTTTAATGGGGTGGAATAAAGAAATCTGGGTTTGATGCGCCGATCACTTTCGCGGCGGGCCTGCTGCGGCTGGTGCGACCTGCCACTTGCCGTGTTGTCGTTGGTAGAATGGAAAGATATTGTTTGGGTTTATGAATTGTATGGCTTTCTTTTGTGTAGTAGATTACTTTACGGCCGGGTGGTCACTGGTCAGTGCGGTGGAACCACTAGTATCCGTTTCGAGAAAGATGTCAGAAAAATCTCTCGAGTTATACCATATTTATCCTCTATAGCTCTAGGCTCTTCGGAAATCCATTTTGAGTTGTAGCTCTAGGCTCTTGCCGTGATGTGTCATCTGTCGTGTACAAATTGGAAGTATTATGGCCAGGCTATGTATGCCTTTTTTCAGGGAAACTCGCTTCGTGCTTGACTAAAGAAGAGGAGTAATCGGCCTCCATGAAGTTTTGGGCGAGACCACGTAGTTTTTTTTTTTCTTGAGCATCAAGACCACGTCCACGTAGTAGTGGAAAGGGATTCGAAGATGCCGACACGCACCTGGTTCACCGGCCCTTCATCATGGCATAACGAATCTATCGTGAGATTAGTTAAGGCATGGGCATGGGCTTTGTTTTCCTCCCGGGCGACGACCAGTGTGCGCTCCTTTTCTGATCGGGTGGAACCCAGACGTGATCGGATGGATACATGCATGCTGGTTGTGGCTGTTTTTTTTTCGAGAACCCCGCAGAAAGCTGCGTGTTTCACCGGAGCGAGCTTTCGAGCCGGTGACCCCGACGTTTACTAGCATGCAGCTGGTTAGCGCCTGTGCGTTAGTGGGGCGCGGAATATTGACACGTCCTGGCTAGTGGAGTTTTTGGGATGCGCACGTACGGCTATGTGTAATGTACGCGCCGTGATGTCTGCCCTTTTGTCATTTCCGACCGACCGTCCTTCCACTGGATAAGTGCAAGCGAAATCATAAATTATCCAAAGAAAACCAGACACTGCCGCTACCAAGGTGCGTAACCCAACTCGATCATGAACTAGATTACAGAGCAATTCTCTTCGATCGGCTTGTGGTTGCCTACTACTACTAACACTAGATTTAAATATGTCGTACCATTTGTCGGGCAAATGTGTAGCAAAAGAACATCGGGTCGTGTAATAAACCGGTCCCAAAGCTGTCGGCAAATGCTTCAATCTTCTCTACTAGTCTCTACCTCGTCTGCAAGCACGGCGTGAGGGACGACAGTACGGCCGGTGCAAACAAAAATCGAATGGTCAATATGCATCCATGACCAACAAATAAATCATGCATATTGTATTATGTGCCGATAAAAGAGAAGCGAGCGCGGCAGAAACGGCCGGGCCCGTTGTAGGAAAATCAACGCTGAAAGCGGCTGCCCGGCGACCGCGAGCGCGGCCGCACTCCCGGCAGGAAGCTTCCTTCTCCGGTGAGTGCATGCACCGGCAGGGGCGCCATCGAAGCGATCACGAGCGTACGAGATGCTCTGGCGCCCGCGGCCGTCGCGTCTGATCGGCCGTATCCGCCGCGACGAGACGGGCTGGAGATCGATCGAACGGTATTCACCTTAGCGTGAACTCTCCGGTGATCGCCTGGTCGGTCGCCAACCGGCCGCTGTCGACTGTCGCGTCGCGCATGTCGTTTGCGCTTCGCTCTCGTCCCGTGCCACGACCGGCCGTAGATCGAGTAGAGACGCTAGCTTGTTCATTCGAGGGATAAGAGTAGACGACTGATGGACTGTTCGCCGGTGGATGCCAACTTATGTAACGTCAGTCACTCTGAAAGAAAAACAGCAACAACTGCTCCATTACGTTGGGACGTCCGTCATGTTGGAGCATACGTACAGTACAGAAAAATCGGTGATCTATCTGACGAGAAGACAACGCGCTCACGTTGTGGCACACAGCAGGTTAATTGGCAGAGGCCGAAATATGCATATATCTTCGCAGATCTCGCTCCTTTGTCTTGGTCTCTTGATGGTTACGTTAGGGATCGTGTAGTGTGCCGTCGATCCGTGACGTTGGCGAAGGTGAGTTAGTAGCTTGTTTAATCCTAGCAAGGTGCTGTCGTGATTCGGGGGTGACACGTACGGGCCGTAGAACCTCAGGTCAGGTGAAAGATACTAATTTACTCAAGTTCAGGTCAAGATAATTCCCTTCTTTTTTTCAGTTCAGGTCAAGCTAGCTAACCGACCATTTGGATCTACCCGGATAGATTGGACCGGTTGATTTGAAACCTGAACCTGGACCTGAGTGGACAGCCAAGAATGAGTCGTTATTGTTTCTTGAGGAAAAATAAGGAAACTTTCAAATTAGGTTGCCAATGGTTTTGCAGGGACAGTGCTAGTTTGTACTCTATAAAATAGCGGAGAGAAAAATAAGCAAAAGAAAAAGTTTATACTCTAAAATAGGAAAACGTCACCACTCACCAGCTAAATCATTCAGCCCGTCGTCTCATGTCGGGAGGTCCTATACTACGCGGTACGCGGCGGGAGCGAAGCTTCGCGTACCCGCCATGGGCTGCGGCCCACCTCCCCTCCTTCTTCCCCGACCGCACCCTCTTCTTCTTCTTCTTCTTCTTCCTCTCGTCGTCTTCTTCCCCGAACCGCCCCCGCCGGCCTAACCGCCTGCTGCCGCCGCCGGCGCTCGGCGCCACGCCGCCGCGTACCCGCCATGGGCTGCGGCCCACCTCCCCTCCTTCTTCCCCGACCGAACCCTCTTCTTCTTCTTCTTCTTTCTCTCGTCGTCTTCTTCCCCGAACCGCCCCCGCCGGCCTAACCGCCTGCTGCCGCCGCCGGCGCTCCGCGCCACTGCCGTGCCGCCTCCGCGCCCCGCCCTGCTCCAGCCGCCACCTCCGCCGCCGCCAGGACGGCCATCCCTCTAAAGCCCCCCGCACCCTAAACCCTAACCCTAATTTCGGCCGTCGGCGAGCTCCCGACCGCACCCCTCCCGCACCCCCCTTCGTTAAGATCCTTCCTCGCCTCCGCCGGCGACACCGCGGCCCGCCGCGTCGTCCCCGTCTCCGGCGAGGTCCTGGCCTCACCTCCACCAGGGCGACGTGGCCTGCCACGTCGACCCTGACGTCGGTGAGTGGCTATGGCGCCGGCGAGCAGCGGCGTCGTCTTCTTCTTCCCGTCCTCGCACGCCATGGGCCGCGGCCCACTAGGGGGTACGCGAACGTTAGTTCGGATCGCGGTACGCGATATATAGGTTTTACCTCTCATGTCTGCTAGACAGCGGACGAGAAGACGAGATGGGCCGCATGCCCGCGAGGGAGGAAAGGCTGAACAAGCAAATTGCCGTGCGGCCCGCGGGCTAGGTTACGCAACGTCCTCTACCGGTATTTCCAAGAGTCACAGCGCGGAATCCTATTCTACGACCCGCTGCGCGGGTTATCACGAAAACGCCGGCAAATCCTATGTGGCGCCCATTAGCGCCGCGTAGCGATAGCGCCGCCTAAAGATTCGCGCGGCGTAGCTTTACTGGGTCGGCCCGTTGGTGCCTTGTTCCTTTTTTTCTTTTTCTTTTTCTGTTTCTTTTTCGTTTCGTTTCTTTTCTGTTTCTTTTTTCGTTTTCGTTTTTTCTTTTATGTTTTGTTTTCGTTTTCTTTTTCTTATTATTTTTCGTTCTTTTTATTTTTTTTGAAAATGGTTCCAAATATAAAAATGGTTTCAAAATTGAAAATGGTTCCAATTTTGAAAATGCTTCCAATTTTTTAAAATGGTTCCAAATTTGAAAATGGTTCCAAAATTGAAAATGGTTCCATTTTTGAAAATGGTTCCAGTTATGAAAATGGTTCCATTTTTAAAAATGGTTCCAATTATGAAAATGGTTCCAAAATTGAAAATAGCTCCAAAATTAAAAAATGGTTCCGAACTTAAAAATGGTTCCGAATTAATAATGGTTCCAAATTTAAAAATGGTTCCAAATTGGAAAATTGTTCATTTTTTGAAATTGGTTCCAAATTAAAAAATTGTTCATTTTTTTAAAATGGTTCCAATTTTGAAATTGGTTCCAAATTTAAAAATGGTTCTGAATTTAAAATGGTTCCAAATTTAAAAAATGGTTCCATTTAAAAAATGGTTCCAAATTTAAAAATGGTTCCCCTTTAAAATGGTTCCAAATCTAAAAATGGTTCTGAATTTGAAATGGTTCCAAATTTGAAAATTGTTCATTTTTTAAAATACTTGCAGTTTGAAAATGGTTCCAAATTTAAAATTGTTTCATTTTGAAAATGATTCCAAATTTGGAAATGGTTCTGAATTTAAAATGGTTCCATTTTGAAAATGGTTCCAAATTTAAAAATGGTTCCCTTTTAAAAATGGTTCCAAATCTAAAAATGGTTCCGAATTTAAAATGGTTCCAAATTTAAAAATGGTTCCATTTTTTAAAATGGTTCCATTTAAAAATGGTTCCAAATTTAAATCTAACATTTTTTTCAAAAATCTAACTTTTTTCAAATCTAATTTTTTTCAAAAATCAAAAAATTGAAAGTAAAATAAAAACCGATAAGAAAACATAGAGAAAAAAAGAAACAAAAAAAAGAAATAAAAACCATAAAAGAATAGGAAAAAACAGAATTTCGACTAATGGGCCGGCCCATTAGCCGGCGCCTTTCAGGAGGCGCGAGGGCGAACCGCCGCCTGCGGGAGCCACAAAGGAGCTCCCTGTCGTCGTATCGGCATCTTGGATAGGAGACGGGGTCCTGCTAGCCGAGGGTGAACGTAGGGCAAGAAGGTGGACGTCGTCAAGGTCGGGATTGTACACGGCAGTTTACCCAGCTTCAGACACCACAGCGATGGCGGTGCCCTACGTGCTGCTATAACTCACTATAAGGCAATATCGCCGTGAACAGGTTACAATGAGTTGGTTGTAGATTGATTCGATCGTGTGAGAGTATGCCCTAAAGGCTTCCCGTGGTCCGGCTTATATAGGCGGCCGGACCTAGGGTTACAAGGTGATTATGTATCCAGCAAGTATACGGAGTCCTAAACCTAGCCGGCAAGTATGCCGCCTTCCGTCTTGATCTTGGTGGCTTCATGGGCTTCAGTCTTGGGCCTCCTCCTTGCCGGCATCCGCCTTCCTTGGTCGTCAGCTATCTGGGCCGCCCGGCAGGCAAAGCCTTTACCACCACTGCGGGCCACCCTGGACTAGCCGGATTGATCCATGCTGGTGATACCCCTAGTAGGTATATCCCCAACACTCCCAAAACGCATACACCCTACCAAGCATTCATGTTTTAAATGAGCCAGCCCATATAGAGCCCGGTTTTGGGAACCTTCTGGAAACTTGGGGTTGTTTTTTTTTCTGCGTTTCCGGTTTTGCAGCCTTTTCTATTTTCCTGTATGTTTTTTCTATTTCTTTTTTGTTTTTCAAAAATGTTCAAAAATAAAAAATGTTCAGATTTTAAAAAGTTTCAGTTTTAAAAATGTTCATATTTTCTAAAATGTACATATTTAAAAAAATTCATATTTTAAAAATGGTTCATGAACATTTTTGTCCAAATTCATAAACCATTTTCAAATTCTTTCAGCACATTTTAAATACACGATCAATTTTCAATTTCATGAACCATTTTAAAATTCATGAACAATTTTCTAAATTCATGAACATTTTTAAAATGTGTGACTGATGACGTGAAACACACGTTCGTTGGGAACCCCAAGAGTAAGGTATGAAGCAATACAATAGAAGTTTTCCTTTGAGAACAAAATCAAGGTTATCAATCCAGTAGGAGTTCGAAAGGTTCAACACAGTGTCAATCTACTCTGGCTTGCTGAATACAACACAATCAAACTACTTTGCCACAACGCAACATGAAGGTTGTCAATCTCCCTGCCTTGCTGAATACAAAGGATTAAACATATGGTGTGGAGAATAAATGTAAATTCAAAAATGAACAACGAGCAAATGATGGTGGAAAACAGTGAAAAAAGTGTTTTTATCAGTGTAAAAGAATAGACCGGGGTCCACAGTTCACTAGTGGTGTCTCTCCAATAAACAGATAAACATACATACTGGGTAAACAAATTATAACTGGCAATTAACAAATTGGAAGGGCATGACAATTCTATCATGACAAGCTAAAGTTCACTGTAGTATTTAATTGGGCATTACAACAAAATACATAGAGCGCTTGCTAGCTGCATCTATGACTAATAATCCACTCCCAGGATAACATCCGTGTCTCCTGTAAGTATTAAGTTGCAAGTAACAGATAATTGCAATAAGCAAAGTGTGTAATGTAAACAATTCATATGACACGTAGACATAGCACCGTTGTTTTCTCACTAGCGACAACAGCACGTCCAGAGACTTAGTCATCCCTGTCATCTTGAGCCCAGGCAACCGGAGACATGAACCCACTATCTAGCATAAATACCTTCACAATTCATCGGAGACATGAACCCACTATCTAGACATGACACTGGCAGCTACTTGGCCAAAGCAACCACTAGCATCGGAGAGCATGCAAGATCATAAGTAAAACATATAGATAGATAGATGAACAAACTTGATCATAACTTCACAATTCATCGGATCCCAGCAAACACAACATGTAGCGTTACATAAAGATGATCTTGATCATGTTAGGCAGCTCACAAGATCTAAACCATCTAGCTACTGCTATGGACCCGTAGTCCAATGGAGAACTACTCACGCATCAGTCCGGAGGTAGGCATGGCAGTGTAGAGCCCTCCGGTGATGATCTCCCCCTCCGGCAGAGTGTTGGGAAGAGCTTCAGAATCCTCCCGTAATAGGGTTGGCGACGACGGAACTTTTCGTAGAATTGTGTTCGGGTGTTTAGAGTTTTCGGGACGGAGTGAATATATAGGCAAAGAGGCGGCGCGAGGGGGTACTCGAGGTGGCCAGACGATCCCCCGGCGCGGCCCCACCTTCTGGCGCGCCGAGGTGGCGTCTGGGCCCCCTAGGTCCACTACTAGGAAACTAGCTATTCAGTGGCGCGCCTTTTTAGAATTCTGTGGCGCATATTGGATGCGCCACAGGATTCACGCCACTAAATTTTATTTCTGTGGCGCATATCTACATGCGCCATAGAATTCTCACATTTCTGTGGCGCATCCACACGATATGCGCCACAGAATTCTCAAAAAAATTTAAAAAAGGTTCAAAAATTCAAAAAAATAAAAAAAAAACAAAAAAATGAAATAATTTGAAAAAAAACTAAATATTTGAATTTTTTGAACATCTAATAACACTGCAAACATATCTCAAATGATGACTTCCCATTAGGTCACCCATCCTCAGATTACTCCAACCCAAGCACGCTAAACTTTTAAGTTCTATTCAATCCAGCTACCCTTATGCTACTAAAGTTCTTATTGATATGAGTATCATATCAACCCTCTTAAGCCTTATATGTGTATATATGTGTGTAGTTTATGTGTGGTATGTGTATATATGTGTGCTTTTAAAATTTAAAAAATTCAAAAATTCAAAAGTTTTAAAAGGAAATTCAAAATTTTGAAAAAATTCAAAAAATCCAAAAATCCAAAAAAAAAATCAACAAATCCAAAAAATTCGAAATTTTAAGAAAAATGTATTTTTTTTAAATGGCAAAAAATAAGAATTTTTTTTAAAAAAATAATTTTTTTTTGAAATTTCTAAAAAATTAGAATTCCTCGAAATTTTTATTTATTTTCGAATTTTTTTATTTTCGTCATTTTTAAAAAATTACTTTTTTTTGGATTTGTTGATTTTTTTTGGATTTTTTGAACTTTTCTAGATTTTTTGAATTTTTTGAGTTTGTTTTGGATTTTTTGAAAATTTTGTGGCGCATTTAGCAATATGCGCCACAGAAATTTGTATTTCTGTGGCGCATATCAATGTGCGCCACAGAAATGTGTATTATGTGTATTTCTGTGGCCCATATAGCAATATGCGCCACAGAAATACACATTTCTGTGGTGCATGTGGTTTACGTGCGCCACAGAATTTCAAAGTTTCTGTGGCGCACGCACTTTTATATGCGCCACAGAATTCATTTCTATTTATAGCTAGTTTCCTAGTAGTGGTTGCCTCTCCGGCTGCCCTTTGGACTCCGCCTTCATGTCTTCGTAAAACTGGTCTCCGTAAAGTTTTATCCAATTTCGAGAATATTTCTATACTAGCTTTTATGAAACAAAAGGACAACAGAAAATATGAACTGACACTGTGGCATTTTATAGATAGGTTAGTCTCAAAAAATACATAAAAATGATATAAACTGTAAATGAAACATGAAGCATTTGGTATAAAACAAGTATGGAACATCAAAAGTTATAGATACGTTTGAGACGTACCAGTGACATTTTTAAATCAGTGAACTTTTTTGATTTTTTTAAAAAAAATCAAAATTACAGAATAAAAAGTGGCTATTTTTCTTGAATCGGCTTTAAAAGACGAACAAAAAAACAGAGAAATAGCTTGTGCAGAGTTGTTGGGCCGCTTCAATACCTCTTCCACACGAGCGTCGACGGCTCGACATGTGGAATCGATGCTTGAAGCATAGAATAGGAGCGCCCGGTCACAACGCTTGTAGCGAGCACGAGAGAGCACTTGTAGCGAGCACGAGAGAGCGCTTGCTCACAACGCCACCCCGCATGGGCCAGCCGAATACACAAGATTTTTTTCATTTTTTCCTTCTTTGTTTTTTTTCCTTTTCCCTTTTTTAATTCTTATGTTTTTTGTTTTGCTATTTCTTTTTTATTGCTTTTTCTTTTTTTTACTTATTTTCTGTTTACTTTAATTTTTCTGTTTTTTACTTTCATATCCTATTCTCGGATAAAATATAAAAATATTTGTTTGAACACATGAATATTTTCACCTAATTACATATCCTATTTGCGAAAAGTAATTTTTTTCACCTACAATAGAAAAGGGTTCACGAAAAATTAAAAATGTACACATATACTAAAAATAATTCAGGCTAAATTAATAAGTGTTCACATATAAAAGAAACGGTTCAGATAGAAAAAGGAATTAATTTATTTCTGGAAAAATAGAAAAAAGAAATATGAAAAACATAAATACTCTTGTATTTCTCCAAAAAGAAAGAAAAAAAATTAAAGATACCAAAAAAAAAAGAAACAAAAAAGGAAAGTAAAAAAACAACTCGAATGGGCTGGCCCATGCGGAAGGCTACTGCGGGCTAAGACGATGTTCCAGCTCGCTGTGAGCGATAATATAGTGCTCGCGTATTTTCAAACCTAAAGGACGACTCTGAGCCCTTTTCCTTTTGTTTGGACTAGCCATCGGAACACAAATGGACGAAATTACAAGTTATTAAGTTAGTTATAAGAAACAAGTTATGATGTAGTACTTCTTCACAAGATCGTGCTCAGGATGAAAAATGGATGGACTTCCTCCGCTACCCGAAGTTGGCACTATGCAGTTTTCTCTCAACCGGTGTCGGTGTATTACTCTTTGTTAAGTTAGGGTCTTAGTCATGAGAAGACACTTCAGTGCGATTTGGCTAGTCCGATGGATTAATAGGGGCTCAATGACAATAATCTTACCATGTTGTGTCCGATGGAAAAGGCCCGCAACACGAGGACCTCCCTAAGATGGCTTGCGGTATAGAGTGTGTTCATATTGAACTTGATACAACAAGAGTAGGTTGACGGGATATAGATAGCCAATAGTCTCTAAAGGAAAAAACTATAACACCCACCGGGATGATCAACCAGTTCATACTGCCAACATGACGATCAGTAGGCAGCTTGTATCACAAAGCGGCTAGCCGTCGGTCAGCGTCCTTCGACAAGCCGACCACTAGATGACAAACTAGCAAACCAAAATTCACCCTCTGTACCGACATCGACGGGAGCATATGGACACGATCGATAGTCATGGTTGGCCCAACGGCCATATCCTGGCGGGGTACGCTGACGCCACCCCCTTGGGGTCAGGTCCGGACCCGTAGAATCAGGTTTGACCCTCGCCACGGCATCAGGACACCCCAAAGTCTCCGTTGACGGACAGTGCGGCATATCACACGTATGGACCGGCTAGCCGGGTGTCAGGTACAACGTAGCCTCCGTCCCATCATAGCCCATACCCAGGCCTCTAGTGCCACACCTTCATGTCTATAAGTGATACGTTTCAAACGTATCTATAATTTTTGATGTTACATGTTGTTATTATGTCAATTGCTACATGTTTTACATACATTTCATACCATTATTATGTATTTTCTGAGACTAGCTTATTAACAAGATGCCACAGTGCCAGTTCCTGTTTTCTGCTTTTTTTCTGTTTCAGAAAAGCTAGTCGGGAAATATTCTCGAAATTGGACGAAAATCAACGTACACCCCTATTTCACCAGAAGACTCCATGGGCCAGAAGGACAAGTCCGAGGGAGGCACGAGGCCTCCACGCTAGGCCTCGGCACGGCCTAGAGGGGGGTGGCACTGAGGGGTCACCTCGTTGACTCGAGAACCTTCCGACGCCGCCCTTTCGCCTATTTATTGCCTCCGCGGAGAAAACCCTAAAAGACACGATGATTTTCCCGAATACGACTCTGTGCTCCGCCGCCATCCGAAACCCTAATTCGGGGGACAGAATTCTCTGTTTCGGCACCCTGCCGGGATGGGGAAGTGCCCCCAGAGCCATCTTCATCGCTGTTGCTGCCTCCCATGATGAGGAGGGAGTAGTTCTTCATCGAGGCTGAGGGCTCTACCGGTAGCTATGTGGTTTATCTCTCTCTCCCATGGTGTGATCTTTATGTGATCATGAGCTTTATAATCTAGTTGAATTCATAGATGTTTCCCCTTCATTGTTATAGTTATGCTACACTTAAGCGGTTTTATCATTATAATCTTCGGAGTCATGTAAGAACACGTTATCAAGGTGACAGTGTAGGTGACGTGTGTGGCTCTATCAATAGATTAGAGGGATACTTACCATGAGTTGTTCTTGTGTTGGATGTCACTATAAAATTGTGGTGTTTGTTTAGTACTATTTTAGGATGCTCATAGTGATAGCGTGGGGTGCCCTAGATGTGGAATACAGACTTTAAGGTGTGCTTTTATAGCCCTATGTGGTGTCTGTTTACTCAGACTTTGAGGTGTGCTCTTTGTAGCCCTACGCAGTGGATTGGTATTTCTATCCAACGAGAGAATAGTTCAGAGTAGCATGTGAAGAGAAAGTATTTATGTGTTCAGTTATATTATTATTGTTGAGAGTGTCCACTAGTAAAAGTATGATCCCTAAGCCTTGTTTTCAAGCATTGAAACACCGTTTACTCTCAGTTCTGCTGCATGTTTGCTGGCTTCCATTGTTACTACAGATTGCAATTACCACTTGTAATCATCCATATCACTTGTATTTCACTATCTCTTCGCCGAACTAGTGCACCTATATATCTGACAAGTGTATTAGGTGTGTTGGGGACACAAGAGACTTCTTGTATCTTAATTGCAGGGTTGCTTGAGAGGGATATCTTTGAGCTCTACCTCCCTGAATTCGATAAACCTTGGGTTACTCACTTAAGGGAAACTTGCTGCTGTTCTACAAACCTGCACTTGGAGGCCCAACACTTTCTACAAGAATAGAAGTTATAGTAGACATCAATAAGGCAGTGGCGTGCCTCTATATAATGGTCATGCCTCTCCTACGAAAGGGGTTTATCATTCTTCGCATCCACACTCATACTACACACCATACGCCATGTTCTTCTTCCATATGATGAAGAACATGCCAGCCGGCACCTCCCTTATACTCTAAGCACCTCACACGTTTGAATAAATCGACATACACGTTTGCATATGAGACCACTGTTGTGCAAAAACACTAGGGTGGAAATTGCATGCTTATGTGAAATTGCACATTATGGTCACCAATGTGCAATTGCAAGCTTCAGATATGGTTAGGCTGATGTTTTCATGTTCGGTTACAATTTATGTCGACTGCGAATTCACATACTATTTGTATAGTTGAAAATTGTTGTGCAAGTGCATACTAATGTGACAAACTGAACGTCGAGAGTTCAGCTGCAGTTGCATACTACTGTGTAATTGTACAACTTAATGTGCCATTGCACATGGAGGGTTCAACTGCTATTGTGATGAGGATTATTCATGGAATATGATGATTCTACATGTTTGAGCTGGAAAGAAGTATTGAATTTAATTGATGATTATTATAAGGTTAACTCAATCCTAAATGAAAATAATACTTTGACATTTGAGAACTTTATACTACCTAAGTCATTGTATTTGTGTATCATTAGGTTTGAGTTAATGAAGTGCATATCGCATGGAGAAGAAGGTACACACAAAGAAGGGATCTCTTTGACAACCGTCGAGATGGCAAGCACGAGGGAGGCGAGGGAGGAAGTGGTGCCATCAAGGAAAGAAGATTCGGTTCAGACAGACAGAAGTACCAAATTTGAAACGACTGATGTTTCCTCATACAGAATCCAAATAATGCAAATAAGCACTTTATGGAAAGATAATTACATGTACTTTCCAATGGGTAGGCCCTCAACCCCCGGTTCGCTATGTACCAGGCATGGTGACCAAAACAAGTCGGCAGTTGTTTCTGCCAGTTTCCAAAAAGAGTCATTTCAAGTTAGGAAAGATAGAGATATGATTGATTTCGACCCCAACCCTATGTTGAACGTCTAGCAGCCTTTATATAGGCTTATAAGTCGTGGCTTTTAGGGTTAGACCATGTTTTAAGATTAAACCTTTTGTTGAAAAACATGTCGATACAAAGCCTATCAAAAAATATTATAAGCCCAACAAAAAGAAACAAGTGGACACACAAACATAACGACACGTAGTCCAAGGCAAATGTAGGCAACAAATTTATCAACCGAGCACTAACAAAAATCTCGGCTAACCGAGAGTTGGCAAAAGCGTTGAACAATTGTTACTTCAAGACTTTAAACCATCTAGTGAAGGAATCAAAATAGAAAGATGTATCCCAAAGCTTAGATATGTGTGATACGGGACGCCTGATCTTTCAGTAAAATTGTGGACAACTAGTGCAACGCCAATGCACAGACTTGCGGCTCTATGGATATTCACCCAACTCGCACCGGATTCATCGCCGCCGACTATGAAGCGGTGATCGCCAAGACCTCAATCCCCAACGAAAAACTTAACTTGAACTTGATCTTCAGAAACGGAAAAACAGGTAATAGAGGAACATAAAGCGTTACAATGTTTCCATATCTAGATTAAAGGTAGTCTGAAAAATTGGTAATAGAGGAACAGAAAAATTAATGCCGTGAAATTTTTTAAGCATTAACTTGATTTAGGTAGTAACTCATCTCCAACATGAGCCAACATTTCTCCTCGGTAGAACAAGATGCCGACAGGTCCGATCACGCAAGCTCATGCGAAACCTCGTGTGATCGGACCTCGTGTGATCTGAAAGTGCATGTGCCCTCATGTGTGGTTTTAGTAATTAATGACAATCTCTATGGACTAATGGTTGCATTGAGCTATCCTTGTAGGGCTTATCCATTGGCAATGCTTGAACACCATGTGTTGGTATCAAGATTGAAAGAAGAAGATAAAGTAATGACCAAAGTAATATCCAAGTCATCATATATATATTAAGAGAAGAAGTTGAAGTGCAAGTTCAAGAGAAGCATCTAGAAGAAATCCTATGCTTGAAGCTTGTCACCCTTTTGGAGATATTGGTCAAGTGAAGATGTGCCTTATAGAGGCTCTCCCATATTGGTGTATGGGGGAGCGATATGTGAGTCTTCACCAAGCAAAGCGCAATCAAGAAAGGTGGTCCACTTGAAGAGATCAAGATTGTCATCATCTAGCTCAAGTGGAATGCGCAAGGCAAAGGTATGATCTTGATAGGGTTTCTATTTTACCGGTCTCATGTTGTTAGTGAGAGACCGGGTTATAGGATAGACAGTGTTCTATCAAGAGGGGCTCTCAAGTGAGTAACTTGATCGCATATTTGTGGAGAGCACAAACCTTTGCATACTTGGCATCATCATCTCTCTTGGTTCTTATGTGGTTTTTCTCCTAGTTGGGTTTTGGTGCTTGTCGTGATCTTCATGACAAGCCCAAGTTCTTCGAAAACGGTTTTTGGTTTGAAAACTTGTTGCGTTTTCGTGTTGAAAATATTATCGGTTTATCTGTGAGGAAAGTTCCACACCTTCCCATGTGTGTCAACTTAACTCTATTTTTGTAGGAAAGCTCTTGTCGTTACCTTTCCAACAAAATTGGTTTCACCTAATTTGGAGTTCAATCGAGAAAGTTATTGGGTTTACAGTTTTGCTGATTTGCTGCTGTTTTTCCTGGCCGGAGTGTCCGGTGTGCCAGGGCCGGAGTTTCTGGTGTGCCTCAACCGGAGTCTCCGGTGTAAGTTTCCTGCGACGGCTCTTTTTCTAGGGGCCTATAAAAAGGCCCCCCTTCTTTCCCAAAGAGTCAGCTCTTCCAAGCACGAATTTTCCCCCTCTCTCACCTCCATTGTTGACCTTGGAAAGCTTGCCCCTCTCTCAATTCCTCCCATGATTCTTGCATATCTTTGAGGGACTTGAGAGAGGAGATCTAGATCTACATTTCCACCAATCCATTCCTCCTCTAAGTGAGGGGAACCTAGTAGATCTTGATCTTGGAGTTCCATTTGTTGAGTTCTTCTTTGTTCTTCCTCTCTTCTCCCCCCATAAGCATTAGTTGCTTTTGGTGGGATTTGAGAGTGAAGGACTTGAGCACTTCTTGTGTTCTTGCCATTGCTTTTGTGCATCGGTTTGTGCTCTCCACGAGGATTTGTGGAAGTGAAAGTTCGTGAGCTTGTTACTGTTGGGTCTTTGTACCCTAGACGCCTTTTGTGGCGGTTGAGGCCTTTTGTGGCCACTTGGGAGCTCCCAATCCTTTTGTGGGTTGTGCCTCAAGATTGTTGTAAGGGACTCGATTTCTGCCCAAAAGGAAATCAATAGTGGAAGGTGACCGAGCTTTTGGGCAAGGTTCATCGGAGAATAGGGTGAGTCCATTTGTGGCGTATTGAGTTTGAAACTCACACCCCTCCAACGAGACGTACTCCCCAAAAAGGAGGAACTCGGGAATACATCCTCGTCTCCGCGTGCCTCGGTTATTTCTATACCCGAGCTCTTTACATATGCACTTTACATTGTGATAGCCTTCGTGCTTGAAGTATTACTAGATTTAGGGGTGCGCCTTGGCGCGTGACCCCCCGAGCCCTGCCCTGACGACACGCCATACACTATGCTAATAATCAACGGGTTTAAATAATTATGTCCATATGTAAGGTCGAGAACCAAATTAGACAAATAATAAACAAAAAACAATTTCGCCGACAAACACCATGCAAATATCCAGGAAAACCAAATAAAGTTGACGTGAGAAAACACAAAATCGAGACAACGTTAATTATCACAGAACTGCATCGTGTGAACGGTTCCACTTTCTGTCATGCATGCGTGAGTTATCGTGGGACGGTTCCTTGGCTCCCGTTCTCCTGAGTTTCACGCGGTTATTAATTAAATCCCATTCTTATTCTTGCTATTCTTAGGCTTTGCTAATGAACTGTGCTTGTAGAGCATCTCTTCTCAATCCTCTCTCTCTTCGTCCGTCGATGGCTTCTGGAATCCGCTCCCACTCCGCTGACAAGAGGAAGACGGATGACAGTACCGAGGCAAGCGGTGGATCTGAATCATCCAAGGGGGCCGTTGGGTCTAGAATCATCCCATACTCGGTATCAAAATCATTTGGTTTCTATTTTCTATTCCTGTTATCGATTCTTACCCGATGTAGTCACACTCTTGATCTTTCGGTTGGCTTACCTGTTGATTCCATAAAATCTGATGTAGAAACGTGCACGAGGATTCCGAAGACATGAAGATCATCAGAGCCCTCACCCGCCAGTTAACTGAGCGCGACGAAGAGCTCAATAGGATCCTGAAGGAAACCACCGCAGAGGTCCTTCAGGCGCACAAATGTGCTTTGATGACATAGGAAACCTCGACGGGGCTGATGAAGAGGCTCGACGAGTTAATTGCGGCAAACCTGAAGCTCCAGAAGGAGAACCAAAAGCTTAAGGTTGAACTCGAACAGGAGCACATCCGCAATTTGACCCTCCGAAACAACCTGTTGGATCTAGCCAACGAACACCCTTGATACTTTCCTGTATTATCGTCGACATGTCTTCAACGTTCTCCGTATACATTTAGTTTCCGCTATGAACTTGGCTTACCAAAATGCCCCAGCCTTGGACTTGTCATGCAATAAATTATCTCCACCAAATGTAGCTTGCCATGCGTGCATAGTTTTCGTGGTCGCACTGCATCATGTGTTTAAGACTCCATGGGCACAATAGTCTATCCACACTTACTATATGTAAACTGAGGGAGTATTTTCCTTCGAAGATCTTAAATAATCAAATCGGGTTCGCGAACAGGCACTGTACTTCCCAACCTGATACAAACCGCTTCCCTTCATATAACATCACAATATGTCGCCGGCTTAAGAAATGGCAGGCTTCGAAAGGAAGGGACTTGGTTGCCAAGTTTCCAAAGTAAACCCTCCGAGATAGGAGGGCCCCACCGTTAAACAAACACCACAATAAATACTGACAGAAATGAGAGCGGAGGTAGAGGACTTACCCACATTAACTATCTGCACCTGCTTATCTCCTTACCTAACCTACAGTCACATTTAAGCCGACGTTGACCGAGTTTGCCGACTTCCTTATGTACACGAAGCTCCAGATGGGAGCCGGTTGGCAATCAATGGAGGTGGTCTCATAGGTTCCTCGATTGTAAAATCTCGCCTCGTCAGTCGTGACCTGCGAAACCATACGATTAGCCACGTATGGGGAAGGAGAAGATACTATGAGGATATCTATACATATAGGCCTGCTCTAACGACACGGCATACACGATGCTAATAATCAACAGGAATAAGCAAACATTCTTGATCGATCGACTTAACAGAGGAAAAGAAAAGATCGAACCAGCGCATGGGAAAAAAAACGAAAAATCACATTAAAAGAAAAACACGCCTTGGCAGTCCTGCCGACTCGTTCGCTCGCTGGAGTCGGCGGATCGCCGAACAGTAAGACGAGAAGGTCATTCTAGCCGACTCCCAGGGCCGAGACCTGTGCGGCCGCACAAGGCCCTCCGGTTGCTAGGGCCCCCACCTGCGACGTTACCTACAGGCCTTTGGTAAAAAAAATGTAAAGTGAATGACAACCATTCGGCCCACCGTGATTGGCTTGCTAGCAGTAGCAGTTCAGGTCTGAGGCCTTTGGAAAGCTACAGATTAAGCACGTATGCAGCAGCCATCACGCGTGTCTGGAACTCTGGAGCATTCAACTCCACCCGTCTAGGTCGCGTCCCTCATCTCATCGACTTCTCTTGCGTCTCGAGTCTCGACTCCTCATCTCCTTGACTCCTTCCTTTTTAGCTGCTCTCTCCCGTCGAAGATTTCTATCTGTTTTGAGAGAATTCATGGAGGAGCAGATCATGATTTGTTGATTTTCAAGAAATTCCTCGTCGACTGCAACTGTCAGTACAATCCCCTCCTATATAGGGGTTAGCATATTGTGTTGATCTGATTCCGTTCGTGCTCCACTTCTCCTTCCTCACTCCCCAATCCCCATGGCCTCGCGGGAGACCCAAATTGAAGAAAGGGCATATGCAAGCCGCACGGGAATAAGGGATTGACGACATGGCAGGCGGCCGGCGCGGTGACGATGCCCGGCGGTCAGTGGCAACGGAATTGCTGGTAGTGGCACTCGGGCGACAGGGCCCCATTTTTTCGTCTTGCACCGGGGCCCTGAAATGCCAGGGCCGGCCCTGCTGACTCCAGGACTCGGCTAGCACCAACATTTTCTGAGAACAGAAACGTACAAACAAACATATGTACCGTGTCAACACATAATAAAAAAAATCATCAAGCCGGCTAACACAACACAAACACAAGGAATTAGATTAACCCTAAGACTGTATTATTTACTCCTACCTCTGTCTTTAAACGCCGTTCCAACCGCATGCCTAAAAGATCCACTCATCTAAGTGATAGGATTATACGTAGTCCCTCGCCACCCTACCTCGGAAAGGAACGAACATCATCACGACACCACAGACTCCCACACGCAACTACAGAGGGCACATCATCAAAGAAAGCGTCAGCCGGCTCGCGAAACATGTCCGAGAGAGCAGATTTACTACTACACACACACCGCTACCTACACACGCGCTGGACCATTATTAAGCCGGCGATAGTATGTAAGCACTACCATGGGATTCAAGACGCAAACATGGTGATTCAAGACGCATAGGGATTCCACCGGCATCGCCATCGCCGTCGCCACTGCCGTCGCCTGTCTCCCGTCGCCAGTCGAATAGGAGGAACAGACAAGGAGCTCTTCGCAAGTTCCGGACGAGGTTATTGTACAGCCGCCTTCGCTGTTGGGGTTTTTCGGTCGCCGACGGTTCCAGTACCAATTCATCAACCCCATTTGAATGGTCAGTGCTATCTTCTCTACATATTTCATTTACCTTCTATTTGACTTGCGAAATGGGGAAAAACCCAAGCTCTGCAAATTTCCATGTTTATGTTTAAAATAGGAAACAAAAGGCGACGAATGTCCTATGTGCATTCACACACCAACTTTCTGTCGTCGAAGCACTCACCGTTTAAATACTTTTAGAGTCCCGATTGAATACGAAAATCACCAACAACAAGTTGTAAGTATTGTCTTTCAAATTCGAGTGAATGTCAATTATTTCCCTTCAAATCGTGCGTTATTAGTTTCTCCACTTTTTTTATTACAAGCAGATTGTGTCCTACTGTTTAAAACATCTTCTAGAGAACCTGACAATTGACACTCATAAGAACTGGATGGAGGCTAAGTGTCCAAAGGGAGACACATACTACTTCTACCTAGAAAAGTGGGAAACTGAAATTGATTGGACTAATATGGGTAAGCAGCTAAATACTACTTCAAGGTTAACCCATGTTCGAACCTATATCTGTGGAACACAGTGGAGAGCACTCTGCATATGCTATGGTATCGAAATCGGTGATGTTGTCAAATTCAAGTATGATAAAAATCAACATGTCTTTAACGTTGAAGTGACTGACGCAAGCAAAGCTACCAAACCTTTTGGTCAATACTCTGGTATGTTAGCTTGTGTTATTTTGCTTACAGACTCAGCAATTCATATACTTCAAACTTACTGTACTCGTCTATTTGATCAGAGTGTAAACAGATTGTTAAATGCTGCAAGCCAGCCCTTTTGAAGACCATATTTCATGAACCAAGAGATGTCAGCTTTTCATAAATGAATGCAATATCTTTCACTTTATTCAAAGAGGCCACAAGGGAATTAGACCCTGATGAGTTCTTTGAGATCCCTCAGTTCTACGTGCGCAGGATTGAGGATGATAGTATAGATATAGAATCTCTGGTATCATTCACACTTTTTTTTGCATCTGCACATACCCGATACTTGCCTTCATTTTCACTTTCCTGATACAATGTTCATGTTATTTTGGTCAGCATCTCAAGATTCAGGTAGTAGATGGTTATATACTTCCATTACAAGGGACCTATCGTCTATACGCGAGAGACTTTGTCGAGATCATGGGAACATATCGCATAATAGAAGATTACGGCGAGTTCATTGGGAACTGGGATCTATTCTTCGACAAACGCAGATTCACTTTGGTGATCTCTTCGCTATCAAGGTGGAGATCCCGAAGGAGCACATCAAGCTGAAATTTGAGAAGGTCAGCGATGACGTCCAGGAGACCAGCAAAGAGATCAAACAAATAGTCAAAAAAGAGATAAAAAAGAGATGAAAGAAGAGTGACAATATTACTATGCTATGTTCTTGTTAGGAAGTATTTTGTTCAGTGACTACTCTAAATAGGCTCTTATGCTTGTAATCGCGACAAGAAATGTTTTTGTTTTTGTCCTAGGACATGTGTGGCACTGGCATTTTTTTGCCGCTGAGGTTACTGGTCGAGTCCCGGAGTCGGCAGGACTGACCTTTATGTATTGGTCGAGTCCAGGGAGTCGGCCGGACTGAATTTCTCCGTCTCACTACCTGTGGATCCAGCCGACTCCCTGGAGTCAGCGTGACCTGCGTTCTTCCGGCAACTCAATAGAAAAGGCAACCGAGACGACACGGCTCCCACACGCTTCTCTACTGTGCCTATCTTTCAACGCCGAGAAGGTACTTGAAAAAATGAAACAAAAAACAAATGAAATGGACGGCGGGACCATATAGCATGAGAAACTCATCGTGGAGTCGGCAACCACCGAGCCGGCAGGACAGATACCCGATGCAAACTAAGAAACCGTGACCACTCCCTGCATTAAATCATCCCCAACCTAACCTCAACGGGAAGAAACGTGACCGGAAGAACAACAAACGGATTCCATGGATACATGCCACAGGTCGACAGAAGCACGGCGGAGCAAGAAAATCGAGGAAGAAGAAAAGGGGGAAACGAAAACTGCAGTAACCATCCGATCCATAAAATAGCCTATATACCCCGTTCCCTGAAGTAATGTATTTAGGTCGGTGACCAGTCGGAACCAATGGCGAGCCGCAGCGTGACGCGAATTCGGGCCTTCTGACTACCAGCACAGTGCAACGTACCCGCCGACGAATGAAGGGAGGCCTATCCTCTTGTTAGGATGTATTTTGTTCAGTGACTACTCTAAATAGGCTTTTATACTTGTAATCGTGGCAAAAAATATTATTGTTTTTTGTCCTAGGACATGTGTGGCATCTTGCATATTTTTGCCGATGAGGTTACTGGTCGAGTCCCGGAAGTTGGCAGGACTGACCTTTATGTACTGGTCGAGTCCAGAGAGTCGGTCGGACTGAATTTCTCCGTCTAACTGCCTCTGGATCCAGCCGACTCCCTGGAGTCGGCGTCACCTGCGTTGCACAACTCGACCACCCGACTCCAGGTGCCGACACGAGGTTTTGTCTTAGGGCACCACCCGACCCCGCCGACTCCAGGTTCCCGTCTTAGCGCACCACCCGACCCGGCCGACTCCAGTTGCCGACTCCAGATTTCCGTCTTAGCGCACAACTCGACTCATGCGACTCCAGGTGTCGACTCGAGGTTCCGTCTTAGTGCACCACCCGACCCCGCCGATTCCAGGTCCCCGTCTTAGCGCACCGCCCGACCCCGCCGACTTCGGCTCCCGTCTTAGCGCACCACCCGACACGGTCGACTCCAGGTTCCCGTCTTAGCGCACCACCCGACCCCGTCGACTCTAGGTTCCGTCTTAACGCACCACCCGACCCAGCCGACTCCAGGTTCCTGTCTTAATGCACCACCCGACCCAGCCGACTCCAGGCTTCCGTCTTAAGGCACCACCTGACCCCGCCGACTCCAGATTCTGCAACCGACACTTCCCGAAGCTTACAGTTTTCCATAGAGTTAACTGTACACTAAAATGTGTCCCAATTTTAGTCATTTCAAGTGGAGCTCCAGTGGTGATCATGCCAAAACAAGTAAACTTTTACACACGTCTAGGGAAGAAAATCAGTACCAATTTAGTCATTTCACCAATTTAATCTCTTCCTCCTCTCTAGGCCATCTACTATGCAAATAAACTAATATCTTTATGTTGTTATGTAGTCTAATCCGTATAGGCATCCAAGATTCGGTATTCTCAACATCAAGAGATAAGGTTCTTATTTTTATGACTTAGTCTTTTAATTTTTTTTAAACAGAGTACCAAATTTGACTCATGGCCGGCTCACTGAAGTCGGTCTCAACTGGCATGCATTTACCCACCCAACGCGTGGAGTCGGCGGAGTAGGTGACGTCCAAGCGACACGGCCACAACTCATGAAGACAAAAGGATAAGACCAAGACAGGGTACCAAGTTTGACCATCGCCGTTGGAACATCTTTATGGTGTTATGTAGTCCAATCCGTATAGGCATCAAAGGATAACGCCAACACGAAAGAAATAAAGAAAAGGCCTATATATTTCCCACCGTACACCTAAATCACAAGCAACGGTCATTTAAGAAATGTGACACACAGGGGCGTCACGGAAAGATAGGTCAGACACAGCACGTCATACAGACAGACATATAGGCAAACCCACCACACAAACAGAAAAAAAAACAGAGCACAAACACATGACAAACGCAAAATAAAAATACAACAACCTTATGCAATGTAATGTAAAAACACGGTAACAAACCAATCTTTGCCCAAAGAACGTACACAAAAAAGAGGGAGTCGCGGGACACCCCTCCTGTCATGTCTTGTGGCCACGAACGGGTGGAGTCGGGATAGATCGAACTCATCCAAATCTATAGGTGGTTCAAACAAATATTAAACATTTGGAGAACCTTTCTCGCTCGTCCTCTGTCGCCGGCGGTGAGCAGCGGAGTTATCTCGTCCGAACATACACAAAAAAAGGAGTCGGCGGGATAGCCGAGCAGTGAGACGGAGAAGGTCAGTGGTGCCGACTCCCGGGAATCGACCAACACATAAAGATAAAGGTCAGTCCAGCCGACTCCGGGACTCGACCAGCACATAAAGACAAAGGTCAGTCCAGCCGACTCCCGGACTCGACCAGACATAAAGACGCCCAAGCGACACGCCACAACCCATGAAGACAAAAGGATAAGACCAAGACAGAGTACCAAGTTATGTAGTCCAATCCGTATAGGCATCAAAGGATAACGCCAACACCGAAAGAAATAAAGAAAAGGCCTATATTTTCCCTACCGTACACCTAAATCACAAGCAGCGGTCATTTAAGAAATGTGACACACATGGACGTCACGAAAGATAGGTCAGACACACCACGTCATACAGACAAAATATAAGCAAACCCACCACTCAAACAGGAAAAAAAACAGAGCACAAACACATGACAAACAGAAAATAAATATACAACAACCTTAAGCAATATAATGTAAAATCAAATTTAACTGCCATACCATATGAACCGGCGGGTACCCCCGAGGCCAAAATCTCCAAGCAGACCCACCAAAGGAAGATCCATCCAACGAACCGACGACCTACAAAAAAAAATCAGACGATCCAAGGAAAAAATTCCGCTGTTTTTTCGTAACGGTTAAACCGCGGATCCACTAATTTGTTCATGTTCAGCGACACGTACTATCATGTCAGTTTTATTTTCCATTGAGTTGCCGGAGAAACGAATGTCAGGCCGACTCCAGTGAGTCGGTGGGGTAGATGCCAGGGTCGATGCACAGTAAACATAGAAGACCAGTCCAGCCGACTCCAGGGAGCCGGCGGGGTCAATGCCCAGTAAAACAGAGAAGCCAGTCCGCCAATTTTGGCTCGCCGGCTCCGTGACTCTGATACAGACAAGCATCACATGAGAAAATAACCAATGAAAGGTAAAACACAATCACACGGAATATAGACACAAGAAATAGAAAGCCGACAGAGGAACGCACATAGAAAGATGACATAGAAACACACGTACCTATACCGAAAAGGACCCGCAGCAACATAGCATGAAAATAACCAAACACGTCCACAAATAACACACACGTTCACCGACGAGGAAACGAAAGAAAAAGAACGAATTTACAACCGGGATGAAGCCGGCACAGCCCAAACGACACGACTACAGCAAAAAAGGAAGCCGAAACAGGACGAACGTAAAATTTACAGCAAGAAACCGGCCTGAAAAAAAAATCTCTAGCAACACGACAGGAACACGGTCCAAAGCACCGATCAAAAGCAACAAAGACCTCAACGCCCAAAACGATACGGCCGCAAGAAAATCGAGAAATACAATACACGAAAAAAAAAGCAAATACGGCAAAAGTAAATCAGCAGCAAGAAACCGGCCTGCATCAAAACGGAAGAACAAAAGAAAAACTGTTAGCAACACATGGCAGGAAGACGGTACAAACAAACGATCCGTAGGAACAAAAGGATTCGCAACAGGATAAACACGATCCGAAAGAAGACAGGGAAATACCTGATACACAACCCGGGGCGAAGCCGGCGCGCAGACACCCTATGTAGTCGTGTCGACCTGCATCAACATGGGGAAAACAAAAAAGAAAACACGTCAGAAACACGGCACAGAATAGTGAAGCAACCGATCGTAAATACAAAAGGGAACACGAAAAAACTACACGACGAGAGGACCGTGGACAACAAAACTAATCAAACACCCAAAAATCACACAATAGCACAATCACAACAACAAACAATAAAAGGAACAAATCGCACACAGCAACAGTACAACGGAGCAAGAACAGAGAGGAAGAAGAAAAGAGGGAAAATGAGAGCTGCAGTAACCATCAATCCAGAAAACACCCTATATACCCCGTTCCATGGCACTGTATTTAGGTCGGTCACCACTTGCAACCAATGGCGAGCCGCCAGCGTGATGCGAAATCGGCCTTCTGACTACATCACAGTGCAACGTACCCGCCGACGAATGGAAAGACGTCATGTAGGACGGTGAAATCGGACCCGATTTTCAGCTTACATCACGAACAATGCCGATCCTGCGAAATACCGAACGTGCCCCGTATACTATAGAAAATACGCACTTTACTGTAGAAAATACGCATCGGCGACGCACGCAAGGAAAACATCGGCGACGCAATGTCCCGAACAACCGACATGTGGGCCGAGAAGAGGAAGGAACCCGCGGTCAGCGAGGGAGAGGGGAGAGGAACACGTAGCACGATCACTCTCCCGGACGGGCACTCCCTAAAACCCATTACGGTAAAAGTACAAATTCAGCCAATGGGACGAGCGTAGTGCGAATCTGCACCACCCAGACCCGTCCGCCACACCGATTAAACACGAACCGTGAGGCTGACGGGCGGGCCCTCGGGCTACAGCGGTGATCCACGTATGACGTCAGCGAGAGTGGGTGCACGAAGCTTGGTACGGTTAGCGACTTTGCAAATCCCTATTCATTCCGACTCCAGGAGCCGGCAGGGATCGGACGGAGCGGAGGCACGGAGCGGAGAGGATCAGACGGCCAAAAAGCCCAAATCGCTGAGGAGCCTCCAAGGGGTCTCACCATTTATATCTTTAGATATCTTGCTATCACTTTGTTGCTTGTCTTGCTTAGCATAAGTTGTTGGTGCACATAGGTGAGCCTAGTATATTTAGGTTGTTGGCTTGTTAATTTAAACAACTAGTTTTATTCCGCAATTATCAAGGCTAAACCGGAAAAGTTTTAAATCGCCTATTCCCCCCTCTAGGCGACATCCTTGTCCTTTCATGATTGAACCAGTCGGCATCTCAATGTGAATATCTAAATCTAAATCTTCTGTGTTATTTGTACTTGGAAATCCTCATGTAGTAACTCATCTCCAATGTGAGCGCCAACATTTCTAAGTACAAACAATACAAAAGATATTGGTAGTATAAATTTCTCTGAAAATAAATTGTAGTACCCGTTAAGGATTAAATTCACCTATTCTTGTAGTTGTTTCGCTCGACCTCGTGTGATCGGACCAGTCGGCATCTCGATGTGAATATCTTGTGTTTTAGTTTCTGTGTCCTTGATTAATAATTGGAGAATGTGACAATATAGTAGATGTGCCCTCATCAAGTTGGCTCTATCATACATCCTCGTTGGAGAAGGTTCAGATACAATGTCTTCGATCCCAAAGACCAACCTATGTCTCTTTTAGCTAGGGCACGAAGTCCATGCCAACAACTAAGGTGAGATCTTCAAAAAAGTAGGCGATCGTCGGCCTTCACAAACTTTTGTCGCCTTCATAAAATACCAAGAAGGTTTTCAAGTGACACTCTAGCCGTCTATGAGGCATACACCTCCAGCAGGAAACAACACTTGGCTCGCACTTGGACCCTGAAGCCCTCACAAAGATTATACTTCTCAAAACACTACGTATCTACAAAGATTGGAGTGGAAGATTGGATCTTAGTGTAAGAGAGAGATAGAGCAAATGCATGAGCATGAAAGGGTCTCTTCTCTCAAAGATCCATCTTCTTTTGCCTTAGAAAAAAAAAAAGCGGAAATCTGACCGTTACATGAAAACGTAAACATGCTCGGAAGTACCGGATGGTGAAACCAGAAGTTTCGGACTAGTTCAATATTTGAACTGTTGGAGTAGGAAATGTCAATTCCGGTGGTATGCGCTGAAGTTCAGTGGTTTTGAATGGACCAAATAACCCAAATGATGGAAATTACCCAGAGGTATCTAAAGATTACATCTTTGGGAGAGCCAGCCCCTTCCTCATAGCTCAGCCATTCCTGACCGTCCTATGGAATCCAGATGCGATCCTGGCCATCCATTTGATGACTAGCCATCCCTGGTCGGCCGGTCAATTTCTACACGCATGGACGTCGTCTGTGTCGTTGCTGGTGGCCCCTTTTTTCCTGGACCCGCATGGCAGCTTGTGGGGTGGGTTGTTTCAGTGTGCACTGCGGGACGGGGGCGTCGCGGCGCGGTGTCAGGGGCCGTAATTCGGTCAAACTCGAGGGGCAGAAACGGGATTTCGCGTTCACTCCATGGCGAGGGAACGGCGGCCGTATGCGCGTGGCTGAGCGGGAGGCGACGCCGGGTACGCGAGCTACAGCCGGTGGTCGCCTCCGCCCCTGCCCTCTCTGCCAGGCGCCCTGAGAGGCAATATGCTCCTCGCTTCCTCGGTTCTGAACCCTAGGAGCTCATTTCTCGATCTAGGGTTTCCGCCAGCAGTTCTGCCATCCTCGATTGCATGTCGCCGCCGCGTCTTCTCCACGCGACCAAGATGCTTAGCTTCTACCCGCTTTTTCGTGTTTCTTTTTCCTCTGTGCCCTCTTCTTACGTCTGTCCCGAGCGCCGCCATCCTTGGTGTTGAGGAGCTGCTGGCTCTCTTCCCCGTCGCCAGCTAGCTCTCCACTGCGCCCTCCTCGTGGACAACAGGGGAGAATGGTTTTCCACCGCATCTGAACCTCCCAGCCTCAGATCCGCTCGACTTGCTGCACTTGGCCTTCCCGATTTGTGTCCTGCCCTCTCTCCACTCATCCCTCTTTTGATTTAATCCTTAGAACCTCTCATCTTTGTTTGTGCAGATTGTTTGTCATCTCTGCCTGTAAAGTGTTCGATGGAAATCCAAGCAGGTTGTTGTGAGTTTTGACCTGCTCTTCAGTTGGATCCGTTACTCCCTAGGATGTGCCGGTTTGAGGTGAGTGCAAAAATTAATCTTTCCCCATCGAGTGGTCCTACTGAGAGGTAGAGGTTGCTTCCATGTTCGTCAGATTGTGCAACAAAAATTGTAAGCCATGCGTAGAGGTAGAGAGGTAGAAGCAATTTCTTAGATTGCTAGGGCCTAGCTGGATATGCTAAAATGCTTTGTTTCTCATACCGTGCATTATATTTGGCTCCCAAGCGTTGATCTATTATGGTTAATTCTTCCATTATGATATTCGATGCATCCTTAATTTCCTGTTTGCTATCCAATCCAGATGTACAGTTCAGCTTATTACTTCCATTGTTGAGTGTTGTTAAATTGCTACAATGGTCTGTTGGTAATTTGATGCCGACGAAAAGTTCATATATGGTTGTTTATTTTTATTCTTCCAATAATTTCATGCAATGCTCTTATTTTTGTTCTTCTAACCATCTAGAAAGCGCGGATACGGCAGAAAAGTTGCGTATCAGGGTTGGATACGTATCGGATACAGGATACGTATCGGATACATCAGGATACAGAACGCCTCCATCGAACTTGATGCATTGCTATCCAATGCAGTCCAGATGTTGAATGTTGCTCATGTATTACTCCAAATGATGATCGGAAGTGGCAGGCATGTACAGAAAGTCACGAAGACTTCTATATACTACTAGTAATTCTCATTCTCGTACAAAAAATCACTAATTTATATATATTATTAACTTAATTATATATATACAAACGTATCCCCGTATCCGTGTTTTTGAAAAATCGACGTATCGGCGTATCGCTGTATCGGTATCGGTATCCGTATCGCCGTATCCGGGCATCCTAGCTAACCATTTACCTCATTCTATCATGTGCCTGCAGATAGTTCGCTCGTGTGCTTATCTAAAATTTTAAGGAAACACACCTAAATAGACAAAACGGCAGTACATATTTCAGGTAATGTTGGACTGTCCATTCTCGAAGTTTACTTAACTAGAAATCGATAGAACATTGCTCAAGCTTACACATAACGACAACATATACACGCTTGCTTACGAATGATTGGTTTAAACTGTTTCTCAAAGTCTCGACCAATTTTTGTTTCTGCAAAATGATCAACAATAATACCATGAAGGTGCCAATGCAATGGAACCCAATATTTTTTCTGCATCATCAAGGAGTTAAGCGGAATTTATTATTTTATATGGTTGAAGAAGTGAATTGCGATGTCAGATTTTCTTCTTATTTTTAGAGATTTTCAGACACAGTAGGAACTGAATCTGTAGTGCCATTTCCTTTAATTTAGATATTCCACTCTGCCTATACAATATGGGAGCCACCTTTTTCCTTCAGATATTGTGTTAGTTCATCGCGGAGTCAGGTCTGAAATTCTTGTGCTGCATTATCACCTTTGTAAGTCTAGAGAATATATTCCCCATTGCAATTTAATTCTCTCAAATTTCTTCACTGTGCTTTGATGCGCGCGATCATTTTCTTCTGCAGCGGTGACAAAGATCTTAATAATTCATTTGTGCAGAAGGCTCAGTTCCAGGAATCCCCTCCCCAAACTGAGGCTCCAAAGGTACTTATGCTTCCTGACCACATTCCTATGCATATACTGCCGTGCTCAAGTTATTTGTTTAGACGTTAGTGAGACTATATATAGTTACAGTCCATACTTTATTTAGGGTATTTTTGCTCATGTTTATACAAGCAAGATATACGAGGTATGCATGGAGATTTTACCATATAAAAAACGTTCAGAAGATATGAAAAGCATATAGGTAATATGATAAAGCATACACAAGAAAGATAGCATGTACCAGTGCTTATATCTCTCATTAACAAGTTGTTCAAAGCATTTTGGAGCACGAGGTTGTTCCGTGCTTGCACGAAGATGACCCGCTTGGCGATGCTTAATGTTCAGATGTATTTGTACTTGACGTACGTAGAAGCATTTTCTTAGATTGCTAGATAGGTGGTATTTTCTTGTGAACAATAGAACTGCCACCATCAGCTTTGTTCATCTGGTTAGAACAGATCTATTATTTGCTGCTGGTTGGTAGAGTGTTTATCATTTTCTGTTATAGTTGTGTTTTTCCTCAACGGCCTACAAAGTTTTTATCCTGCCATAGGTTCCAAAATTGTTGCTTGGCTTCTTGCTGTTCGTATGTTCTGCGTGCAAGGTGTCATTGGTCAGCAGGTGAATATTCGACTTTCTCCTTTCTGTCTGTATGCATGCCTTATGTATATATGTGGTTGCTTTTGTATGTATATGCCTATGCCTAACGATGCCCTTTCACAAGAAGAAAGTCACAGACGCTTCTCTGCTGGTTTGCTTGCTGTTAGAGGTCGTCTGCCGCGTTCTGTTAGCTAGCGGCCTTTCTTTTTATGCAATATTTGTTACCAATGTGTGCAATCGTGTGGAAGTGTATAATGATTTTCTTGCTGGGGTTATTTTCTTTTGTGTTGGATAATTCATTTACGTCAAGATGTTCTTTGTCGATTCGTCTTACCTGCATTTGCTGGATGTCGTCGCGTACATATGTGGACTGCCTTCTATTCGTGTGTGATTGAGGTGGCTGATGATGGCGATGCCCTCAGACGGGAGGTAGAATATCCCCTCTTCAAGGCCAATTGGAAGGTAGAATATCCCCTCTTCAATCATGAGATTGATTCAGTTTCCTGCATATTAAAAATTTGAAACCTGAATACTCTTATGTTGTGTTTCAGGCCAATTTTTTTTGATATACGAACATCAGATGGAAGTGCAGATATCAATGGACCAAGATTTTCCTTTTCTTCTTCTCATTTGATCTCACGTGTTTTATTCAAAAATTGGTATATTACAGTATGTTTACTTTTAATTCTTTAGAATCTTTCATTAGCACCTCATATTCCTGATTCATGGTTTCCTCTGTTGCTCTAGGATTATGGCCATTAATGATGCATGTACAAAGCATACCAAAAAAAATGCTTATATGCTTCAAAGGTTTGAGTGGATGTATAACTAGGTATTTATTGCTTGGTACTTTTGCTAATTGCTTGTGTACTTTCTGTTTTGATCCCAGCTTGCGCATATAATCAATTCCATGGTTGCCATTTTTGTTTCTTGCATATTTCATGGATTATGGATTTGTAATATGTGGTCATAGTTATCAGGGCATGTTAGCCTATAGAGTTAGATTGGTTGGCTGTGGTCCTTGCTGAATTGGTTGCTCGATTGTTTGTTCCTGACTGTATTTGTAAAACTAAGTCCGCCATTGGTGTAAATGTAGCCGCCCAATGGCAGACCTTGTATTCTCATTTAGCTTTGTCGGTGTATCCTTTTTTAGTTCAAGTTAGCTTTTTTCGGTTGCCTCCTATTGTAATATTTATGATCTTGTGTGCATCCCTATATAGGTTGACCTGCACATCTAACCATGATTCTTCCCCTGACCTTTCTCTCTCCGCAGTTGCTGTTGTGACCTACTATTTGGTTGGATCTCGTGCTCCAGAGGAAGTGCTGGTTTGAGGTTTGTGCGATAATCCTTTTGTTTGCCCATTGGTTGGTCGTGCATTCTGGTAGATGCAACTTCCATGTTCATTAGATTGGGCCAAAATCTTTTTTTACCAGCGGTTCTTAATGGCCATGCATAGAGAGGTACATACAGTTTCCAGATTGTCTAATGATTTCAGCAAAGACATGTACACAGCTGGGTCATTGCCTGCTGCTCCCGATGTTTCAGCATGAGAGCTGGAACTTTTATTGTTGTGTGGCCTTTGCTAGCAAGTATATATTTTATTATGTCCTTGCATAACAAAAAATGAGTTGAATTGTTGACCTCCCTGTGGTTAGATGTATTGGCAAAGATCTGCCATTGTTATTTTTTCATGCACCATTTTGGATACACGAGGTCTTTTTGTTACTTGGTCTGAGTCATTGAAGTTTGTGGGGTTACTGCTGGTAGATGATTGCATCACCTGAAAATTTCTCATGCTAGATTATTATGTGGTGTCTTTCCTTTGGTATGTTTACGAGGTACTTGGTTTCAGTCATTCAAGTTTGATTTTTGTTACTTGGTTCTAGTTATTCAAGTATGTGGGGTCTTTCCTTAGTATGTTTACGAATTATTTACTGCTGGACGTTGGTGCTTGATGATTATGTGCAATTTCATGAGATGGACACGCCTATGTTTTTCTCTTCCAGTCCTTTTCCTGTTCTTTGTTCTCCAATTACATTTATTCTGTATCATGCCTGGTCTTTCTTCTATCTCCAACACAGATGGCACTGCGGCGTTCTTCCCATCGGCAAGAAGGTTATATCAGAGCTTTGCACAACACTCTTGCAAGAGTTATCCACAGACCAATGTCAAAGCTGCTGAAAATGATGTGGTGCTCCCAGGCTCCAAGCAATTGAATACATGGATTGTTATCAGAAAAAGATACTGAAGGATTATAACTATGCTAGGCTGAAGGAAAAAACAAGACTCTGATGAATGTCATTTTTAACAAGTGAGTACGAAAGACTGAGTAATTAAACAACTTAGCAAGAGATAGGATTCCTTAGACGATGTATGTGGGCCTTCAGAGAAAATCCAGAAGATCATTCAAGAAAATCTGACAAGGTGATTGCTTTTGGTCTTAAGTTCTTCGCTCTCCAATCAACTGAACTGACCAAGACCATATAGATACATATATATTCCTACAAGTCAGATACTCAATTCAATGAAGATGAACAACTCACTGATTATTGTGGATCAGAACCTGAGTATTGTCGAAAGAGATATTTATAATAAGTTTCCACCCCTATTGCTATATATTTGTGTGTGTTAAGTGTAAGCCAGTAGGTTTGGCTGCGCCTATGTGGTTATTTGTACATAGCTCTGATCTGCGACTTCCTTCACTCATGCTGTCATGCAAGAGCTTAGTCGCTAGCTGGAAACTCACTAGCTTATTGTTGTTTCAAACAAATGGAAATAACTGTTACTACCTATGAATTTTGGTCTTGCTTACTTTTCTTATCTTCCCTATATATGTTTTCTGGGTGTGCCTGTCTGCCTTCACTATGCAACTCTCATAGAGAGCCATCTTATGTTATCTCAGTTTGGTGTAAATTTCTATATTATTTTCACTGTGTGCTTCAGCATTGCGTTGATTTCATACAATCCGGAAAATATGTTTTCAAATCTATAGACTTGTGATCAAATACATATGTATATAAAACATCATTTTAATAATCTGTATAACCTGTGACAACCACGGGCAAAAAATTAAAAGAACCAACAAGTGCCGCGCGGCGAGCCACGCTGTTCGAATCTAGTAGGAAAACACGCTCGGAGGATCCATCGGAATAACAGTTAGCTTTGTTGCTACGATTGTGCATGCTCGGAGGTTCTAACGGAAAATTAGCTCGGAGGTTCTGACCGAAACTTAACTCAGAGGTTCTGGAACGAACAAAACACTCAACAATTGAGTTGGACAGAAAGCTGCTACCTTACTCGAATGTAGCGGACATATTTCACTCGAAAGTGCCCGTCCTATACAGATGGAGTTCCTGGTCAGAGTTTGTGAAAGCCTGGTGGTTGCAAGTAAATATGAAACTCGGTAGTGCTAAGGTAAATAGAGACATTTCTTTTATATCATATTTGTGTCTCTCTTTATCGATCGGGCTGGAGTAGTGAAAACAAATTCTATAGGCCTCCCCTCCCTCTTTAATGAGAGATGCAAAATAAAAGAGCGAAGGGTACCCTATGGATATTTGATCTTGTCCGCTACCTTTTTTTATGGAGAAAAAAGGAAATATTGATTTATCCATTCATACAAACCTAGTTGGGAACCGGTGTGGCTCGAACCCCTGGCTTCCGCCTTGACATGGCGTTACTCTGACCAATTGAACTACAATCCTCGCGGGGTGTATGGTATACCTATTCTTAAACAGAACCCTAAAGAGATTTGATTCATCTATCTTTTTTTGAGGTACAAGGTGGTCGTATCCACCGTCCGAATAGATAGAATAGATGACCCAGTTTATAAGGGAACCGGGCCAAAAACCATACAAACTGTACAATGCCCTGTTTATAAGGAAAACAGGGTCAAAAACCGCACAAAGGAGGTGATCCGCCGCCCACACGACGCAAATCAACCAAACGCCACAAACACACCACCTGCTCCGGGGCCGCCGCCCCGGCGTAGCAACCAGGACGAAGCTCCGCATAGCCCGAAGTCGAACAAGCCAGGGTCGATGAGCCTGCTGTTCGCACAGCACCAGGACGCCACCCAATCCCACCTGCTCCGGGCCGCCGCCCCGGTGCCCGAAGACGATCCAGACGAGTCGGCGAGCTCGCTGCCCAAGCAGCACAAGGTTGCCACCCAAACCTCGCTAGGCCAAGGCCCCGCCCCATAGGACCGTCGCTGTAAGAGGAGATCGAGGCCGCCGCCTCGATGTACCACCACCGTCCAGGGTCGCCATCCCGGCATCCGCCTCCCCCGACCGCCTCCCCACGACCACAGAGCCAACCTACTCAACTGCCGCGAAACCGATGCACCGTGAGGGCCAAAAGCTCCAAGGCGATGCCTCCAACAAGGATGTGGCGCGTCCGTCACCGTCGCCCGCTCCGAGGGAGCATAGGTTTTCACCTGGAGATCTTGGAACCACTCGCGTCGGTCAAAATCGGAACTCCACGATGACGCAATCAAGAAAGGAAACGACCCCTGAAGGCGCCGCCGTCATCGGCACCGACGGGAGTCGATGCAAAGCTTTCGCCCAAAGCCTGACTTGCCCGCGAAGCAACGGGAGCAGCGAGACTGAAACAGGGGCGTTGCGGGCACCACCAAGATCATCGCCCCCTCCGTCGCGCGCCGGAATCCCACCGTGGCACCCCTGCCTCGGCGGTATACCTGAGCATTTTTCGGGCCGGGCCGGGCCGGGCTCGGGCCGGGCCTAAAAAAGCCCGACGCAGAAAAGTCTAGGCCCGAGCCCGGCCCGGCCCGACAGTCGGGCTGCAGAAATCGGGCCCGAGCCCGGCCCGAGCCCGACAGGCCCGGCCCGACCCTTCCTGATTTGCTGTTTTTGCTAGGCCCGAGCCCGGCCCGACCTGTGTATCGGGCCCGATTTCCAGGCCCGAGCCCGGCCGGGTCGCGTCGGGCCGTCCGGGCCGGGCTGCCCATGCCCAGGTATACTCGGCGGGCGCCGCCGCACCTTCTTCCGTGGTCTGGGGCCGCTGCCCCAGCTTCCTCGCCGGCCTGCCGGCGCCACCAGCACTGAGCGCCCGCTGAACGAGCTCCACGGCCACGGCCCGCCCGGCCCAGATCGAGCCCGGGCAGGCCCACCGCCGGCTGCTGCTGCCCCAGGGCCGCGCCCCCTCCTTCCTCCCCGCGCCAGCGAGATCTGCGCCGGGAAGCTCCGCGCCCACCGGCCGCCGTGCCCGCCAGCCACGCCGCGCCTACGTGGTGGATCCCGATCCGAAAAGGAGAAAAATGGCCCCGCCGCCACCATCCTTGGACGCGGCCGGCTTTGCCGTCGCTTCCTCCGGCGGGGACATGCCGGTGGACGGCGGCGGCGGCTAGGGTTCCCCCGTGTCGCCAGGCGCGGGCGACGCGGGGGTGGACTCTAAGAAATAGACAAAGACTTTTACATTCAATGTGCTCGTGTGGCGTCAGACTTGAAATCGGCAGCGTCGTACCTTGTGCCTGCCATCGAGATTACTCGTAGAATACAGTTCAATATTCAAGCTCATATTCTTGCGTCAAAAAAATAGATCAAGCTCATAATTTTGCTAGAAATGTAGTTAAACGTAACGCTAGACGCTATGGCTGGCTTCTAGGTTCTCGTGATCCTTATATTGTACCCTAAAAAATCCCAGGACAACACGCTTTGTCATGTACGGTTGTCCATCTTGCACGCGATCTGGTAGCGTCATTGCGGTAAGCCTGTAACCACATGGCAAAATTTTAGATTGGCATGGATGTCGTATGAAATGAAACGTAGTGTTCTGCGCTGGTATCGACCAGTGCACGGAGATTCTTAGGTGCCAGCATCCGTACTTTCGTTAAACTGTGTCGAATTCTACTGAGTTGGTTTGTATGAAATGTTTTGCAAAAATAGCTTAGGATACCATGTTAAGAGTACAAACCACATGGCTATCTCCAGAGGTTAAGAATTTTATTTACTACGCATGTTTGAATTTTCTCTTATAATTTTTTGTTAGCTCCGGACATGGTTTTAAATCCTTCTCTGCGCTTAGAAGATATCGATCCAACGGGAAAGAAAATTAAATGTGGTCAAGCAAATAAGATGATGACGAACCTTGTTTGTTGGAAGAGACAGCTACACGGGCGGCAGGCAAGACACATATCGTCTATCTGTTATTCCAAAGCTTGTGGTATATAATTCCCCTGTCGCCATCGTCCTTTCATTGTTCTCGTTCTCATCTTTTTCTTGTTAGATAGATACACCTTTCTTCTATCTTTCCATCGTCCCGTAGAGCTCCTCGCTTCCCACGACACGCTGCACGGGTTCTTCTTAACCACTGTCCACTAACTAAAGCAATCGTTAACTCGTTTGTTATCGCTCCGCGCCGGCCGGCATTTCTGCAAAAGTCAGCAGAAATGGACATGCCGATGCCGCCACCGCCACTGCGGTACTGGTACATGCCTCCAATGGACATGCCGATGCCGATGCCAGAGATGCACGCGGCCTTCTACTGGGGCCACCGGGCGCAGGTGCTCTTCCGCAACTGGCCCGGAGACCGCGGCGACGTCGGCATGTACATCCTCTGCCTCCTCATCGTGTTCGTGCTCGCGGCGCTCGTGGAGGCTCTGTCCGCGGCATCCAAGGGGATCTCCAGCCGCCGGCCGGCCGCAGTGCTGGCGATCACGGGGATCCACGCGGTGAAGATGGGGCTCGCGTACGTGGTGATGCTGGCCGTGATGTCGTTCAACGTCGGCGTCCTCCTCGCCGCCGTAGCTGGGCACGCGATTGGGTACCTCCTCGCGCGGATCGGGCTGTTCCGCCGCGCCACTAGCGGTGGTGAGGAGGATGCGCCACGGAACGGTGCGCTCGCTGCCTCTGAGGCTGAGCCCAGACCTTAAGTTTGCATGATAATTATATAGATGCTCAAAATTGTTTATTGTTCGAAACTCGGACGTAATGCTGAAAATGAATTACTTCTCGTGTACTCTCTTTTTTTTTGGATGGAAATGCTCGTGTACATCACGGGTAATAGTAGCACATTAAGATGATATTTTTGGATTTTGATTGTTATTTTACGAGCTCGGCTGGGCATGTTGTTTAAATTTTTCGTAGGTTTCAGCAACTCTTAAAAAGGAGTACTGAGAACATACAATCCCAATATACACCCTATAGAATGGACAAAACCCATTAGAAAATAAAATAAAATAAAATAAAATAAAATAAAGACGTTGTTAAACCATTTAAAATACTTACTCCATCATGGTGCACGTCTCACTTTATAGTTTTAAACGCAAGGACTTAGGAGTACAATATTAGTATAAACAAGCATTGATAGAAAATGCCGGGTTTCCCTGAAACGAATTTATGAATACGTAGAATGTGAAGATGTATCAGTGCAATTTATTTAAATGTTTCCAACATTTTGAAATGTGTTTTTCAAATACCGGGTACATATGTAACCGAGAGTCAAAGTGGGTTTCCCGAATGTGCATATCTAGCCAGATTCATATACAGTGCATACATAGCTAACTTGTGCATATCTAGTTAGTTTTGTGTATATCGACCTTGTGGCAAGGTTTGGTGACGGGCTCGACGTGGCCGCACGCCAGAGTCTAGAGAGGCATACATGCAAGCTAGTTGGACACAATACAGATCGGGCTATTTAATACCCCCAATCGCATACGTATGCAGCGTTACGTGTGCGTTATCTCCAATCGCTTACCCTTACAAATTAATTAAAGCCGTGTGTAATGGATTGGACGACGGTTGTGGCCAAATAGTTCACATACGATTAAAATTCGCCGCCGTCTTCCTCCTCGTCCTCCTCCTCCTCCTCGTCATGCTCCGGCTGTGTCAACTCCGAATCAGAGTCGTAAATCTCGAAACCTGTGGGGCTGAGCGTGCCGTTGCTGGACGAGTCGTCGCTTGAAGTGGGTGGGGGAGTCTTGTCGTTGTCGCTCCCCGAGTCGTTCCTCAACCACCAGAACTCGGACCAGTCAATTGGGTCCATGGCTCCAGTCGAGAGGTTGGAGAGAGTTTGCCAGAATGGAACGGGGGAGAGGGATGAAGAAGATGTCAATGAGGAGTGAACCGGTGATAGCGGCATTATATTGGCAACAGATTACGGTTAAAATTGACAATGAACCGCATTCAGAACTACCGCTTTCAAAATGACAGTTCCAATTCCAATGCTCATCATAACAATCGCACACGGTTTCCAGTAAAAACGTGTGTGCTTAGTTCACATTTCGCACACGATGTACATACAGGAAGCATGTGCGATAGCACCGTATCGCACATAATTTGTCTGGGCCGATCGTGTGCAATACCCAGTAGGCCCAGTAGTTAAGCCGCTCGTACTGACTGGTTAACATGTTTAGTCTCATCTCGCTAGTTTAGAGCATTTACGACCGGTTTATAAGTCCCGAATGTGGCAGCCTATTCAGGCTGACCAAAATATGTAAAAATGTACATATTTAGGGCCTCAATGCTCGCTGAATCTTTTTTCAAACTTGATATCTCCTGCCCAAAATATGTAAAAATGTACATATTTAGGGTCTCAATACTCGCTGATATTTTTTAAACTGGATATTTCATGCAAACACTTTTGGTAATGGAAGCGTGTGCGATGGAACAATATCGCACACAGTTTTGTTGGGCCGATCGTGTGCAGTGCCCTATAGGCCCACTAGTTTAGTCGCACGTACGGACTAGTTAGCATGATTAGTCACACCTCGCTAGTTTAGAGCGCGTTCGACGTTTTATAAGCACAACTGTGCAGCTGCTTATCAGCTATGGTTGGTTTAGGGGCCAAGCCTAGAAGAGATAGACATCTATCTGTCCTCGGACTGGCCACTAGATTAACCATGGTTGTTTTACATTTCTTTCTTAGGTTTTATGAAGGGAATCATCACATACGGTTTTATAAGGCCAATAGTAGGCGTAGATGGAAGCATCGCAGACGATTTATTGTTACTAATTGTGTGTGATTGTGAGGCCCAATAGGGCCCATCTTGACGCAACACTACTTTGTCCCTTGTATATATTTTTACCAGCAGCTACTGTGAGTTCACTTCACTCCATAGACTCCCCCCCCATTTTAGGACACCCTGCTCTCACCTGGTCGTCGAAGCAGAATCTAGATCTCTCCCGAACTAGTTTGCCGATGATGCCGGCCGCACGTGCATATCGAAGACTGGAGTTGCCTCTATTTCACACGGTTGCGCCGGCTCGTCCTTGCCAACCACCGTTGCAACATCGCCGTCGTACTCACAAGGTTGCTCATCATCGTCCCCTTCTTATATGAAGGTATACACATGCGCTCGTGTACACTATTTTATGCATTCGTACTCATATCTACTTTAGCACGGTTAGCAAAGCCGGATTCGGTAGAATCTAGAATGTTGTGGATTGGAATTGTCTTCGTTTTTAAATTGATGAGTGCTCGTGTACACTATTTTATGGGCCTGATTTCGGATCCATTTGTTAGATTTACTATATTCTGTCAGACCGGATCTATTTGTTTGATCTATATTTATTTAGGGATGCATGTCTTGTTTATTATTATAATAATAATAATATCACTTGCAGTAGCTTAATAATTATCTCGTTCTGGTACTGCCGATGATGAATATACAACCCGTACTACTATGTTAATAGGGTTTAAGGTTTAGGGTCAAGGATTTTTTCTAATTACATTATATTAAGGACCTAGACCTTATACCTTAAACTCTATTTAAAGTCTAGTAGGGTTAGAAGTTTAGTTCACAACTTTGAGCTGAACTTTGAGATTAGTTCAGATCTACTTTTAACTCTATCTAGTTTTTTATAATAGGGATATTATTTTTGTGGCATTGTACAAGAAGATGTGGTTACATCTTGTTTCCAGCTTTGAGCAGAGCTACGGAAATTGAATCAAAGAAGTAATCAAGGGCGTATGCATCTGTATGTTCTTTCTCTGGGGTGAAGTCAAGGAGCTAGTGTTGATATAACATGACATGATCACGTAACCAAAGGTTGAATTGTGGAAGGTGATTATCTTTCACAGAGGTGTATAGGGCCTTGTATGTAACAGTTGGTCATACCGGCTGCATCGTTGCCATGTTAACTTAAACTTGACAATTGTCATACCGGTTGCATCGTTGTCATGTTACCTTAAACTTGACAATGGTCATACCGTAAATTTGAAAATGGTAAGTCCACATAAATTATTTGTTCTATCATTTAGCTCTTTGGTGTTTATATTCTCACACTGCCATATCAACAGGTCATCTGTTGCATACACCCTTCAAGACCTTCAAGATGACAATCGCTTTTGTGATGTTTTGGTGCACTGCATAAGACACTTTTTTAGTTAAGAGTGTCTTGTACAATGCCGCCAAAATATCACAGTGGTGGCGAGAAGAGTTAACTGATGGTTATGAACAAGTTAAGGATCAACAATGGCAACTACAAGGTCTTAATTTTGCAAAACAGAGCGTGGCTGCAATATGAAGCAAAGACGTAACCAAGAGATTTCTCATTTGTTGAACATTTCATTTGTATAACTTGGCAGCAGCATAACCAGCTATGTTCCAATGTGTATATGTACTGTTGGTTTCTGAAATGTTGAGTGAATTATTTGATTACGATGTGCCACTGTGTATATATGTGATATGGATAAACGATTAAATTATGAGAGTTATCACACACTGTTAAGTTTTCAGTAAACGTGGGCGATTGGACTATCAACACCGGTGATCCAGTTCCTGAAACCGTTTGTGATAACAAGAAAACACGCACGGCAAAATAAATAAAATTGTGTGCGATTTTGGCCATCACACACGATTCGAATAAACAAACCGTGGTCAATGCCTTGGATATCGCACACGCTTGCTCCATGTGCGAGGTGCGACCCTAACCGTGTGTGATGGACGAGCACATCGGCCACCCTTGGATAGCGACGGGCGCTAGAACCGTGCATTTGCCCGATCTGTACTGGTGAATGGCTTTTGCTCTGGTAGCTTGTGAAGAAACATTCCGTCGATTTCCAAAGTTTGAAAGCCGGCAACTAACGAGTGTGGTATTTTGTAGCCCGGGCTACATGTAGCCCTTTTTTTTGAAATTTTTGAAAACAATATTTTAAAGTTTCAAATAATTCTGAAAATGTTCCTGGTAGATAATGATGTATTATATCAATGTGAAAAATTTCAACTCAAAATCCATTGTATTATAGCGTGTGAAAAAATGACAAAAGTGGAGATTTTAAGTAGTGAACAGTACACATATCCGAATCTCCAAAATTTGTCTGATTTCTCTTTTTTGTGTGGCTCAAAATATAAAGTGTTTGGAATTGAGATTTTGCACTTTGGAAGAATACACCATTGTCATTGTCTAGAATGTTTCACATAAATTTTTTAAGCTTTAAAATGGCGTTTTCAAAATTTCAAAAAACAGGCTACATGTAGCCCGAGCTATACATGGACTTTTCGGCAACTAACTGTTTTCTCTCTTCAGTTCTCGAGTTTCAAAATCGCGTGACCTTTCTCATCTCGTGCAGGACAGTCTTGCAACTCATGAAGCCGCTGTTGCTTAACCCCACTCCTTCTCTTGCATTGCTTACTATGTGTAGTCATCATCGATAATTTCCTTCCATAAAAACGCCAGCATCTTGAGCACCAAAGAAACAATGTAGTAATTGCAAAACTAATCAGCAGTAGATTAATAAGTGGATCAAAATTAGACGGTTACTCGAGCAGAAATCAATCGACAAGAGCAAAGACAAATAACCTCTAGGATAAAGCTCATGGCTTATATTCATGGTGACACTAAATGGACAATCTCAAGTCTCGACATGTGAAGCACAACAACAAAACATAGGTACTGATCCATTTACGCTCACCAGACGTAGTAGTCAACTAGCACTTATTTCAACAGAAGCATAACTCGTGAGAAGAAAGACACCACACCAAGATCAACTTGCAGAAAAACGAGAACGAGCTCTCCGCAACATCCCCTTGCACATTCGCCACCAAGTCTCTCTTTTCATCCTTTCCTTTCTGATATTGGAGCGAGCACCCATTCTTAAGACACGGTCTGTCACAGCTGCAAATCCTGATTCTAAAGTAGTGACTTTGTTCTGAAGAGAGTTAATCTCATCGTCAAGTAAGAAGGCATCCATGTCCGCGAATTTTACGTTGTCATCATCAATCAAAGCTTCTTTGAATGATTGCAATGCTGTGAAAAGGACAGGGAAGGCTTCTTCTTTGCCCACACGACCATTATCACCAACACTGTCGCCGGTAACTTCAGTTTCTGAATCCTGCTGACATAAAAGAGAGCTCATGCCTTTGAGTAATAGTAATCCAAGTGTTTCATAGACAAATTTGTGCAAGGCACTAGATTCTAATGATAGAGATCAAATTATCTAGTTCTTAATGAAGCAATGCAAGGGACGTAAAATACTGTTACAACTTCCATCCAATAATAGTTAGCACTATAAAGTAAGTGTAAGGGCTCATGCCTGTAAGTAATAATTCAAGTGTTTCATAGACAAATTTGTGCAAGGCAATAAATTCTAATGATACAAATTAAATTATCCATTCTTACAGAAGTAATGCAAGTGAAGTGAGATACGCCATCCAAAAATGGTTAGCACTCTAAAGTAAGTGTAAAGAGATTTTTACTGAATAAAGATTTCCAGTCTCAGATATCGGCAATACCAATTATATTCCCATGTATAATCATAGAATGTGCACAAAGTTTCTTAGTGAACAAAGATTTCCAGCCTCAAATATTGGCAATGCAGCACTTCATATCCTCATGCTACCACAATATGTGCAGTGTGCACAAACGCTGATCCCAAAATTGAAACATTGGATCCTGATACTAGTATATAACCTAGAACTGAACTCCTCTACTAGATTATATAGTCACACATGTTACTGCATCAAAACAGGAAAGTTGGTAGCTGATTTCCACAATATTACAATAATCCAATGCTCACAAGTAACAAAACTTCAAACGGTGTACCAAACATATGAAGAAACTTTTCCAGAATCTTCAGACATAACAACAGACTCACCTTGTTGTGTACCAAAGAAGGAGGCCAGGCCATGATGTAGTGATCGAAGAGGGGAGAACAACATGTTCTCTTAAAGAGGAAGTCCACCTCTGTTGTTTCCAGGCATACAGACAGGAACCAAGATTCCGGATCCCCACCGTAGTCAACAGATAGGTACACAAAGCCATGGATAACTATTATAAGAAGCAATCCAACACCAACAATATCCTCTACTGGACGCTTAGTAACCTCCTTAACACTTGTGTGCAATGGAAACGTCTTGTGCAGCATAAATCTATCTGCTGTCCAGAGCCAAACAGAAAGCGTGCATTCCTGAACTTCTACTATACATAGCTCCCCATCCTTGGTCTGACCAATATTAAATCTTGACTTCAAGTCTGGCCCTCTCAAGTGCGGCGGCAGACCCAGTCGGGAGAACTGAAAGTTAGCAGTGTCGACGGCGAGAATATTGTCTTCATATAACCAACAGAGGAACGCTTTGAGAACCGTACCAGAACTGTGCCTGCCGCCCTCAAGCAGCGGCGTCCTGGACTCCGGGAAGACCTGCCACTCCATGGTATGAGACGAGAAGACGGCCACGCGTGCCCACGTCCATGAGTGATCGTGATGGACACATAACACACGAGATGGCCTCTGGTCATCTCGGTGGGCAGGGAGCGTGCGGAACTCAAGGAAGGTGTGGACGCCGACGTCGGCCTTCTTGGGGTAGATATCCAGGGACTGCGTGTGGACGTTGTACCAGACATTCTGCTCAGTGTTCCGGTTGACGAAGAAGGCGTACCCGTCGGAGCAGGGAGCCTCGGAACCGTTTCTCCACTCGGAGGAGCCGTCGTCTCTGAGTAAATCGGCGAAGGCGTCGGTCGTGCCGCGCATGTCGGGTTCGATAAACAGAGCGATTATGGGCGGCGCGTGGAGCTTGCGGAAGCGGCGGCGGAAGGCCGGGGAGGAGCGGACGGCGCGGAGGAACGCGCGGCAGGTGAAGGCCGCGCGGGCAAGGGTCGGTAGGTCCGGTAGTCGGAGGAAGATCTCGCGGAGGAGGTCGTCGGTGAGAGCGCTGATGGTGGTCAGAGGGAGCGGCGAGGGTTGCTCGTGGGAGGCCATGGCTGTGAAGTTCGACCGGCGGCGGCGGGTTTGGAATGGGGAATGCGCTGGAAGCCGGGAGCTCCTACTCCACGACCCCACCCGTGCGGAGGAGAGAAATCTCCGCATACCCTTGCGCGTTATTGGGCCGGCCCACGTTGGGCTTCTGGCTTCCTTTCCTTCTACCGCATCGCCTGGACGGACTGTTTCCTGTTTCCCTGGTGTTTCTGTTTTCTTTCTAAAAAAATACAAGTACAATCCCTACTACCTTTATTGAAGTACGAAAATTATGCGCGTCCATGAGTAGGTTTACTCAGTTTCTAGTTTCGTCGATTATAACTTCTTAATTTTGAATAGATGTTCGAAACCTATTTAGCCAAATTTTATCGAATTCTTCGCACTCGGTTGACCGTTTGAAATATCGTTTGACGAGTAGGTTAATATCCACGTTTCGCACAACTTTCATGTTGTAATTTATTCGTTTCGACGATCATATACGAGACGTTCGAAACTATTTTTGAACGACTTTAAAAGTGAAGTGAAAAGGGCGGTGAACGAAATCGATTTTTAGACGATTTTAAAAAGTGAACCGAAAAAAGTTTATGAACGAAAATAATTTTTGCACAATTTTTAAAAGCGAATAGAAAAAATCTATGAACGGAAATTATTTTGAATGATTTTTCAAATATGAACAATTTTCAAATATGAACATTTTTTTTTGAAAAATGAAAATTTAAACAAAAAATTACAATACTATCTAAAAAAGAAAACAGAAAAGAAGAAAGTAAAAAGAAACAGACAAAAAAAGGAAAAAGAAAATGGCGGCGAACAAAAACTATTTTTGAACCATTTTTAAAAATGAATAGAGAAAGGCGGTGAACGGAAACTATTTTTGAACGATTTTAAAAGTGAACAGAAAAGGCCGGTGAACAAAAACTATTTTTGAAAGATTTTAAAAAGTGAACAGAAAAAAGTCCATGAACGGAAATTATTTTGGAACGATTTTTAAAAAGCTAACAGAAAAAACTCTATGAACGGAAATTATTTTGAACGATTTTCAAATCTAAACATTTTTTCGAAAAATGAAAATTTAAACAAAAAATTAAAATACTGTCTAAAAGAAAATGGCCAAAAAAATAAAAACAAAAATGGCGGTGAACGAAACTATTTTTGAACGTTTTAAAAAAATGAACAGAGAATGACGGTGAACGGAAACTATTTTTTAACGATGTTAAAAGTGAACAGAAAAGGCCGATAAACGAAAATTATTTTTCAACGATTTTAAAAATGAACATAAAATGACGGTGAACGGAAACTATTTTTGAACGATTTTAAAAGTGGATAGAAAAGAGCGATGAATGAAATCGATTTCTGAAATTTTAAAAAATTGAACAGAAAATGACAGTGAACGAAAACTATTTTGAATGATTTTAAAACTGGACAGAAAAGAGCGATGAGCGAAATCGATTTTTGAAATTTTTAAAAATTGAACAGAAAAAAGTCCATGGACGAAAATTATTTTTGAACGATTTAAAAAAGTGAACATAAAATACTATATGAACGGAAATTAATTTTGAACGATTTTAAAATATGATTTTTTTAAATCTAAACATTTTTCTAAATCTGAACATTTTTCAAATACGAACAACTTTCAAATCTAAACATTTTTAAATTTGAACATTTTTAAAAAAAAAATTTAATATAATATCTAAAAAGAAAACAGAAAAGAAGAAAGAAAAAAGAAACAACCAAAAAAAGAAAAATGAAAAAGAAAAAAGGTACAAAAACGTAACACACGCACCAGAGGAAGAATTCTGGCTAGAGGAGCTCGTAGTGGGCCGGCCCACTGCGCGACGTAGGTGTGCGGAGCTTAATGCACTCCGACCTGGTCGGCAAATAGGTTTTGCCCTGGAAGCCTCGTGCTCGTGGAGAAGAAAGGAACCCGCGGCCTTAGGCTGTCGTTCGGGATTTCCCGAAAATCCGGGACGGGAAATTCGGGAAAAAAATAATTTGGGATCTACAACAACATGACTCCCGAATTTCCCTCAGGAAATTTGATTCCCGACAATTCGGGATCGGGATCGGGAAATCCCGGAATACCCGAAGTACAGAACAGAAAAAATGACAGCAAAATTTTCACATGCATAGCAAGCACCACAAGTCCACACCAGCACAACACATGCATAGAAGTTTTGAGAAGCAGGCAGCAACGCAGCAGGCCTGCAGCTACAGCTCACGATCCAGCACCAGCAGCCTGCACTCCATTAGATCGGGGGAGGCTTGAGGAGCTGAGGTCGGATCCAGCACCAGCAGGCGTGGTTGGGGACTTGGGGTAGGCTGGAGCAGTGGAGATCTTGGCGACGCCGGTCGGGGAGGCTTGAGGGGCTGAGGTCGAGCGGCGGTGGCCGGCGGATCGAGCGGGCGTGCCCTGTGGCGGCTGCCGCCTTGCAGTCGCTGTGGAGTGTGGAGGAGTGGATCAAGCGGTCGTGACTCATGCGACTGGCTAGGGTTGTGGGACTGTGGGAGTGGATCGAGCGGCCGTGCGCCTGTGGGCTAGGCCTTGTCGCGATGTCGCGTTTCTGCTGGGCTGCTGGGCTCCCTCTGTTTCGGGATATTCGGGTTGTTCGGGAAATAAGATTACCTTCCCGAATTACCCGAGATTATTTCAGGAAATTAGATCACCTTCCCGGAAAAGCTATCGGGAATTTCGGGTTCGGGATCGGGATTTTCGGGATTCGGGAATCGGGATCGGCAAATATGCCCACCGTGACCGCGGCCCACCTCGATCGTTCGTCGCGGCCTGCAGGGAGTGTTATGGCCCAGCAGTCCTTGCTAAAAGAAACTGTAGGCCCACAACTGTGTACGGTGCGCATCTCGTCACTCGAAAAGAAAGGATTATCTGGAAAAAAAACACTCAAAAGGATAGGATTTGCCGCCGATGAAAGGAAAACTCCAAACCCGATATCTGAAAGCCAAGGGCGTTCCACAAGATGAGAAATTGTGTGAGTGCCCTCAACGACAAGCCCCCGACAATATCCCTTACCTGCGCATTTTGATTGAGCCCTTTCTCCACCGTTGAACATTCCTGAATTTTGAGGTCCACAAAGTTAAGGAGGTACAACGCCACAATAGGCATGTTTTGTTTCCCATCCATTTGTCTGTCCAAAATAGACAGCTACGACCATTTCCAAGCACGATATCCACCGAGGCGTTAAACATGAAGCGAGAATTTTCTGAAGAGGATAACTCCAGGCCCGACCATTGTTTATCACGCTATGCACGGCAAATCCACATCCACTTAATTCGCAACTCATCATTGAGAATGTGCAGTTTACTGTTTTCGAGTCCACCCCATGCCGCGTCGGCAAGCAGAACTGCAGCCACGCAATACGACAACACCCACCTTTAGTCGAAGCCTTCCCACACGATAAGTATCCACGACAAATTTTCTCAAACTCCTCAACGATCCCAGCGAAAATTTCGAGCGCCGTCAGGAGATAAATAGACATTGGCGTGACCACCGCCTTATTGAGGATCAGCCTACCTGGCTCAGCCAGGAGAGATCTAATCCACGTCGGCAGAAAATGCACCAGTTTGCCCACATAAGGTTGGAGCTAGTAAATGGTGATGCGGATAGGAGCAAGAGAGCCCGAGGTAGGTTAAAGGGAAATTCGTAATAGCACAAGGCATCAACGGCTGCATCTCATTGATGACCCACAACTCCACAAGTGTAGGGGATCGTAACAGTATTCGAGAGAAGTGTAACCCAATTTATTGATTCGACACAAGAGGAGCCAAAGAATACCTATAAGCATTAGCAGCTGAGTGGCAGAAGTTATTAGTAACAAATATCTTGCATTCCCAACACACCTAATACAATGAGAAATTGTATAGATGCACAGTTCAGCGAAAAGACGATAAAGAGGTGGTAAAAGGTGATTTGTGTAGTCTGAAATAATAATGGCAGCAAGGTATAACAAGTAATAAAAGTGAGTAAAAATAGTAGCAACAATAGTAAATGATGGACCAGGGTTCATAGTTTCACTAGAAGTGTAACTCTTCATACGAAATAACACGTGTTGGGTGAACAAATTACAGTTGAACAATTGACAAAATTGAACTAACTCATGACAGGGCATCCTAGTCTATAAATCATACATAGGCATGTGTTCCGTATATAGTTGTACGTGCTTGCAATAAGAATTTGCACAACATTTTTTGTTCTACCATCTCGTTTCAGCGGGGCCAATCATGTAACTTATGGTAATTAAGGTGCTCCTTTCACAAAGCACCGGAACAAAACATTAACACACAATGAACACATGTAATTCTCAAGTTAAAGCCTTTCCCTTCGATATCCTAACATGTCACCTTGGGATCTCCGGTTCCGGACAATTAATAGGTGCATACAACTTGCAGATATGATCTAAAACAACAATTATATTCATGAAACATAACAAGCTCAGATCTGAAATCATGCTACTCGTGCACTAGTAACAAGCATTAAGAACAACAAGTTGCAGCAACAATAACTCACAAACATAAGTGACTGATCATAATGTAACAATTCATCAGATTCCAACAAACACAACACCAATTACAGCGGAGGGATCTCAATCATGTAAGATAACTCATGAGATTAATAAAACGAGAGAGAGAGTACCAACTAGCTACTGATATGAACCAGTAGTCCATGGAGGAACTACTCACGAACCATCATGGTGAAGGGTTGCGTGTACGATAAATTAAAATTTTCTGTCTAACACGCTACGCAACTGCCAAGATCTACTATGAAGATATAGGCGAATACAAAGATCCAACGATCTAGTTTGAAGTATGTTACCAACAGTGTTGAAGTGGAGGAAGTGTCGATGACGTAGCCGATAAAGCCCGTGGAAGATTCTCTCGACCAAGCCTGGTGGAGCGAATGTTTCCAACTCCTACTTAGCTCAATCTTTTGGATCTGACAGAGCAAGGGTCTAGTCCAACGTCTCACCCCGCCGAGAGTTCGCACACGTACGCAGGAACTGGTTCAGCAGAGCTTCGTTGTCCAGCGCCAAGCAACTACTGGTGTATACGAAGGTAGAGATCTCAACACATGAGAAGGAGAGATAGAATAGATCTAAGTCTAAGTGGAGAGAACACCTCCAAACTTACAGGACGCCTCAACCCTTTTAGACAAAGATCTAAACTTGTGTGTCTCCAAAATGAGGGGGTGGGTTATATAGGAGGACAAGGGAGAGGGGTGCTTGGAGGAGCGGCAACCCCTCCCCACCCGCCACAGCACAAGGGGTGGGACCCCCTTGGTCCAAACCGACCTAGGGGAGGAGACTCCAACTCGGCCGCCGCCAACCCCCCCCCCCCCCCATGGGCCCTAGGCCCACTAGGGTTTCGTTCAAGGGGAGGAGCTTCCTCCCTTGGGCCCTTTGGCCTTGGTGGCCGGCCTCCCACCACATGGTGGTGCGGCTGCCTTGTGGGCTCCATGGGCCCACTTGGCAGCCCCTCTTGGTGGGCACCAAATTTTTCTTTTTCTTTTTAATATTTTCCTTTATTTATTTTGTCTAATTAATTCCCAATTGAATATTTCCTTTTACATAAAATTCCCGGAATTAATAACTTATCATATAAACCTATTTATATGATCCGGGACACCCAGTGTCTGCATACAAAATTCTCCGGATAAATATTTCTCTCTTATATAAACCCTCATAATAGATTCGACAATAATAGAAACTATTCCTATTACCACGAGACATCCAATGTCCGCATTAATCTCTCTGATATATATTCGGTATATCTACACGCATAATGACTATTCCGGTAATACTCTCTCGTTGTTCCAGACCAACAATTATACACAACTAACCAGCCCTAGTTTAAGCGTGCGACCCTACAGGTTCGCTAACAAGTAGACATGATCCGGAGAAACTTCTCCTGATCAATTATCAACATCGGGACAATGGACATCCATATTGACTCACACTGTTATACGAAGCATACTTTGTTGAACCTATTGGCTATTAATATATCATTCACATTACTCACGATACCGAACTTTGCCCGAGATATAGATCCATCGATATTTCCCATGAATCAATCCTTGACTCATTATATCTTAGTCTATCTCGTTAACGGGCATGTTTTCTTTTACTCGTTCCCGTATTACGATATCCCACATGATGAAACTTTATCATGCATTGTCTGCAGAACATACTGGATATCTCACATGCCGAGTGGGCCCATGAAGTATCTCTCTTTTGACAGAGTAGTAATTTCTCATCTTGGAACATTATCATATATGCACACCTTCGAATTACCCAGTGACTGCCGTTTTCATCACCCAATTAAGGGCGTGATGATTGACAGTACCAAAGTAACACTTTATGTATGCTTGGTTCTGGTAGAATCATTTATATATCCTGGTTTAGCTTGTCTATGAAGCTGGGTTTAGGGCTGGTCTCTCTAATGATGCAGTGTTTAGAATCCCATTACAACAGTCCCCCATACGGATGTCTTGTTATCTCCCGTTCTTATTTATGTAGGCTTGTTTATTTGAGGCTAAAATAGCATATGCAGTATGATTAACATTGTTCTTTTAAATGCAGTGACTGATATTCATGGACACACGTTTGGGGTCTGGACACTTATGACCTGCATGTTGTGCTTCTGGTGTGCACTAAGCCTGGAAAGCATGCTTCTGTATCTACCTTCATGTCATTCGTTTATGCCCTCGGTCATTTCTCATTGAATACTTGATATATAGCATACCATGGCTACAACAAACCTGAGCACAGCTTGCCTCTTTGCAGGTACTAAACTTGACTCTGAATGCACCATTTGTTTCACTTCCACTTTTGCCACCTATTTAGTTCTTCCATTAAATTATTTGCATGAGAACTGCATACTGCACTCACTATAATTATGTCAGTTAACCTTGAGCATATAAATCCAATGTTTACTCACTATCTTGTCATACAAATCAACTTTGTCTGTTCTGTTCCATTTTGTTAATATCCAAGTGTCATTAAGCTCCATGGTAGTGCAGGTCTGCTGAGATAAAGTTCATATAGATACTCAAATTAAATTGTACAATCAGTTTTAATAGCTCGGTTGGTTAGAGCACTTGTTTAGTAAGCGGGAGGTCTTGATATATACAAACCAGTGAAGTGTCAATGCAGGCCGATGTACCCGACCACCGAGTTCGTAACCGGGCTCATACAGGAGGATTGCCAATGTATCAATGTATTTAAATCTTAGCTCATAGTTTCTACACTGGCTGTTGAAACTTTAATTTCACCAAAAATAAACAGATATTATAAGCATTCATTTTGCATTGCCACACTAATCAAACCGCACATGAGATTGCTTAGGCAAGGAAGGAGAAGGGCTCTGAACATTTCTACCTCCTTTAATTCAGTTGATGCAGATATGCGGGTGCTTGGTGACCGAGACGTCGGCAGCAGGCCCTGCGCTGCAGCGTTGTGTCTCGGCAGCAGGCCCTACGCTGCAGCCTTGCCGTGGAACCTGCTTTGTGCTGGTAGAGCTAAGCGGCACAGGAGAACAGGTTACAGGTGAGGGTGAACGGGCGCGTATAGCAAGGAATTTTTAAATTCTTGTTGAGATATTGTTGGCCAAGTTGTTATCCATTCTTTTTCTTAACCAAAAGTTGTCAGCCATTCACGTGTGACTACAAAAGTTGTTTAGCACAAGGGGAACGGAGAGAGAATAGGAGAGGTGTTATGATCTGTTTGTTATGTACGGATGTTGTTGTGCTCGGTTTGTTAGGAAAACGAGTAATAATAGGAGAGATGTTGCGGTGGCATTTATGTAGATAGTTGGAAGTGTGACACCGAAGAGACAACCTTAATAGTAAAAGTAAAGAGCGAAAATGCTCAAGAGAATCTGGAGTCGCCCCTCCCTAAAATCTCACTGTTGCCTTCACAACTAACACATGCACATGATTGCTCTACACCCCGTACAACTAGCTCCCTAAGTTGTATTTTTTTCTCGTATTTGACATGTCGCTGACATCACTATGCCCAACGATTAATTGCAACCCATTAACACACTTGCACAGCCATTTACTGCATCTCATTTATTTCCTAACTTCATTTTTTTTAAACCTTGCTCTTAAATCCATATAGGGTGCAATAGACAGAGTGGATGTAATTTCTTGCACTACTTAAATCATCACAACACTTAACCATATTTTGCACACTTAACTATATTTCCCCCATCTTTCCCAAGCACGCAAAAACCAATATTTTTTTAGCAAAAACCTATGAAATTCAGAATCTATTTCGGAACCAAACACGACGTTTTGACTATATTCGCAAACAAATTTGACGATATGTGTTCCGAATAAAAGATGATCAAGCAATTCAAACAAAATTTCAACAAATTTGGAATCTGTTTCGAAACCAAATACCAAACTGAAATAATAAAGTCCCAAAATTTCAAAAAATTCCGCAAAAAACAAAGACCATCAAGTAACTCGGGAAAAAGATGAGATCAAATCATTCTTTTTTCCTAATAAAAACCTATGAAATTTGGAATCTTTTTGAAACCATTCACGGCCAATTAATTGACTATATTTATAATCAAAATTGATGATCTGACGTGGGGTGGCCACGGCAAGTCCCAGGGTCGAGTACCCCAGTTTGATTGAGAGGGAGAAAGTTGGTAGTGCTGGTAGTTACGACGGCTGACAAACGGACGATTTTACCCTGGTTTAGGCTCCCGGAGGATAACACCCTACTTCCAGCTTGTCTATTATTGATATCGGAGGTGTTACAATGGCGATCCCGACGAGATATCGATCTCGCTAGGGTTTTGGTGGTGGAGTAATAGCGTGGCTGTTGTGTCTCGTGGGCTATGCGAGTTCCCCCTCTAAAGGGTGCTCCTGCCTGGCTTTATAAAGGGAGCCAGGTAGGGTTTATATGAGTTCTTGTCTTGTACTCCAAGTTGTAACTTCTTGGGCTTCGTTGGGCCGCCAGGTGGGCCGTAGTCTGGGCCGCATCGGGTATGCCAATAGTGGGGTGCCCGGAGGGTATGCCCACGTCAGTAGCCCCCCGAGTGTCTGCTCGATTCGAAGAATCGGACAGAGACTAAGAGCAGCATGTCGAGTAGACGTAGTCGATGCGTCAGGTGTGTCGAGTTGTCCTCTAGTATGTCGGGTGTCACTGACTTGGAAGTGCGTCGAGTCAGCGTTCAACGAGATGACCACAGCAAGTCATGGCGGAATCGGATGATCCTTCCTATCGGGTGCGTCACCGGCACCTGTCTCATCGTGAGCGCGCTCATCGGGTGGGAGTAGCCCCCGAGGCTATGTTCGACTCGCAGAGTCGGGCATAGGCTTAGGTTGTCTTGCTTTTGTCGTAGTCGAGCACTTGGCGAGTGCGCTCCCGGTGGGAGTCGACGCGGCGGAGTCGTGACATCGGTGACGATGATAAGTAGTAAAATATCCTGGGAGATCAATAAACAAAGAATCGTTATATCTTGCAATATGCATAAAACATAACTTCATGTGCTTGGAACTTGAGAGATTTTAATTTGTGAGGCGATAGTTAATTAGGTGGATTTCGACTCGACACCCTTCTCTGCCCTGCAATAGATCCTTTCGTTAGCCTGATGCCATATAGCCGCTGCGCCTTGCCAGCCTGTCAGTCAGAAGTGCATCGACCGGGCTAGAGTTCAAGGGTTTGGCATCAGGCTGTACCAGCTACTCGGATTGTTTTGCGGAAAGCATCAATGAGCGAAGTCGGGGCACGCCTGGTGGCTGTGCACCCAACAGATTATTAAGGCGCAGCCCCCAGGAGTGCATTGGGTGTGGCTGGCAGACAGTTTGAAAGCATGAGTAGCAAAATAATCGACTCGGAGTAGAGGAACTATGCTCGTAGTGATAAATTGTAATGTTATAAACTGAAACTTATCTGTGAGATGGAGTAGACGCTGCGTGGTCGTGCGGCGGACGGGGTCGATGTGGCTGACAGAGTCGACACGGCGGAGTCGACGCGGCAGAGTCAACATCACCGGAGTTGCCGAAGGCACTGTATGGCGCAGCCCTCGAGTGTCGGATGTAGCCATGTTATTTGTATGACCTGTATGACGCAGCCCCCGAGTGTCGGGTGCGCCTGTTTCTACGTCGGTGTAGAGGTTGTCGAGAGACGATGAAGATGCGCGGTGCCGCCATCTTCCCGAGCGGCCGGTCTGTCGAGTGCATGCTATCGAGGTCGTCGCACCGTGTTGCCGAGCTGGACGCACTGCACCGTCGAGTCGCCCGCAACGCGCCATCGTCGGGTCGCCGCGGCGTGCTGCCCTTGCCATCAAGGAGTCCACCAAGATGTAGAATACGATGGTCGAAGTAGAATACGATGGCGAGCTGGCCGCCACCCACAAACTGATTCGTGTTGGCTTTTCTTCACGTGATGTTCATGCAAAACACCAAAAGCGAGCTAGCAAGTTGGATCGCTCCCTTCACTTATTTTCTTTTTCTTGATTTTGGCCTCGTAACTACTGCTGGAACATGAGCGAGCTAGCTCTTCTTAGATCGATCGGTCCTCTCGGAGACTCGCGAACGCAGCGAGCGATCAGCTTCGGCCGCCGAGGCTTGATACGTCTTAAACGTATCTATAATTTCTGATGTTCCATGTTGATATTATACCAATTGTTACATGTTTTACATACACTTCATATCATTTTTATATATTTTCTAGGACTAACCTATTAACAAGATGCCACAGTGCCAGTTCCTGTTTTCTGCAGTTTTTGTATTCCAGAAAAGCTGTTCTGAAAATATTCTCGGAATTAGACGAAACTTGGACAGAACCTTCTATTTTTCCGACACGTACACGGAGTCCAAAGGAAAGACGGAGGCGACCGAGGAGGCAGCCATGCCAGGGGCCGGCGCGGCCCCACCTCCTGCCGCGCCGGGGGGTGGCGTGACCCCCTCGGGTGCCTCCAGACGCCGCCCTTTCGGCTATATAATGCCTTCGTCCAGAAAACCCTAAATACCCGAGCCTCCATCCACGAAAAGTTCCGTAGCCACCGCCGTCGTCAACCCTAGTTCGGGAGGGTTCTGAAGCTCTTCCCGGCCTCCTGCCGGAGAGGGGAATCATCACCGGAGGGCTCTACATCACCATGCCTGCCTCCGGAGTGATGCGTGAGTAGTTCATCCTTAGACTACGGGTCCATAGCAGTAGCTAGATGGTTGTCTCTCCTCCTTGTGCTATCATGTTTAGATCTTGTGAGCTGTCTATCATGATCAAGATCATCTTATTATAATGCTACATGTTGTGTTTGCTGGGATCCGATGAATATTGATACTATGATCAAGTTGATTATCAATCTATCTTATATGTTATTTATGATCTTGCATGCTTTCCGTTACTAGTAGATGCTTTGGCCAAGTAGATGCTTGTAACTCCAAGAGGGAGTATTTATGCTAGATAGTGGGTTCATGCCTCCGGTAATCTGGGCGAGTGACAGCAACGTCTAACGTTGTGGATGTGCTGTTGCCACTAGGGGTAAAACAGCAATGCTTTGTCTAAGAATAATTATATTGTTTACATTATGCACATTACTTAATGCAATAATCTGTTGCTTGCAACTTAATACCAACGGGGAACACGGATGTCAACCTGAAGGTGGATTATTAGTCATAGATGCTGTTGGATAACGGTCTATGTATCTTGTTGTAATGCCCAATTGAATATCATAGTAGTCATCTTGTCATATATATGTATTGTCATGCGCTCTCTATTCGTCAATTGCCCAGCTGTAATTTGTTTACCCAGCATGTTAGTTATCTTTTATGGAGAGACACCACTAGTGAACTGTGGACCCCGGTCCATTCCTTTACACTGATAATACAACCAACTGCAATCATTGTTCCTTTTCATTCTCTGCAATTAAACACTATTTTCCACACCATACGTTTAATCCTTTGTTTACAGCAAGTCAGTGAGATTGACAACCTCACTGTTTCGTTGGGGTAAAGTAGTTTGATTGTGTTGTGTGCAGGTTCCACGTTGGTGATAGAGTAAACGGCGCCACCAACAACGTTCAGAGGTGCCTTTTACTCCTACTGGATCTGACAACCTTGGTATCTTACGGAGGGAAAACTTGCTGCTGCACTGCTTCATACCTTCCTCTTGGGGTCTCCCAACAAACGTGTACTTTCACGTCATCAAGGCTTCTGCTTTTCGTCCGGATGTGCGTTCTTGTTTGGCGGCTGCCAGATTAGATCGGGCCTCGGTACGGAACGAAATTTATGATCTTGCCGATCCGATTAAATGCACGCGGGGGAGTTGTTGATGACGAGCCCCCGAGCGTTGATCCGTGGCAGCGAGTCGCCGACGTTGTCGTTGTAGATTGGAGCCGGTGAAACCATGGATCCAGCACTAGTCTTTCCCACAGACATCGCCAATTAACGTGGGGTGGCTACGGCAAGTCCCAGGGTTGAGTACCCCAGGTTGATTGAGAGGGAAAAAGATGGTAGTGCTGGTAGTTACGATGGCTGACAAGCGGGCGATTTTACCCTGGTTCAGGCTCCCGGAGGATAACACCCTACTTCCAGCTTGTCTGTTATTGATATCGGAGGTGTTTTAATGGCGATCCCGACGAGATATCGATCTCGCTAGGGTTTTGGTGGTGGAGTAATAGCGTGGCTGTTGTGTCTCGTGGGCTATGCGAGTTTCCCCTCTAAAGGATACTTCTGCCTGGCTTTATAAAGGGAGTCAGGTAGGGTTTACATGATTTCTTGTCTTATACTCCAAGTTGTAGTTTCTTGGCCTTCGTTGGGCCGCCAGGTGGGCCGTAGTCTGGGCCGCATCGGTATGCCAATAGTGGGGTGCCCGGAGGGTATGCCCACGTCATGATCCGTCTTTCGAATCACGGATGATAATTAATTCAAATAAAAAGTCAACAAACTTGGAACCAAATACGACCAAGTAATTGAAAAATATCGTACAAACTTTCCAAATTTTTACCAAAAAACAAAGATGATCAAGTTATTCAAAAAAACATGAGATCTTGTGTAGAATCTATTTCTTGATATTTTTCGTTAAACAATATATTTTTTTAGCAAAAACCTATGAAATTTGGAATATGTTTCGAAATGAAACAGGACCAAGTATTTGACTACATTCGCAAACAAAATTGACGAGTTGTGTTCCGAAAAATAGATGATCAAGTATTTTCAAATAAAGTGTCAAAAAATTCGAATTTTTTGGAAACCAAATACGAGCAAGTAAATGAAAAATAAGGTAAAACAATTCAGAATTTTTTCCCCAAAAAACAAAGATGATCAAGTGATTCAAAAAAGATGAGATCAAATCATTCTTTTTGCCAGCAAAAAACTACAAATTTTGGAATCTTTTTTGAAACCATACACAGCCAAGTAATTTACTAAATTCAGAATCAAAATTGATGATCTGTCTTTCGAATCATAGACGATCAAGTAATTCAAATAAAGCTACAACAAATTTGGAACCAAATACGACCAAGTAGTTAAAAAAATATGGTAAAAGAATTCCATTTTTCCCCCAAAACAAAGATGGTCAATTAATTCGAAATAAGGTGAGATCTTTGTTTTGAAATATGTTTCTTGATTTTTTTTGATTGAATAATATACACCTTAGTCATTTTCTGCATATTATTTTTACCATGCCAACATGCATTTTAACCTACTGCATAAGTACAATTAATGCCCTAGTGTGCCTTAAGATTAGGTAACACGGATGATCAAGTAATTCAAATAAAGTGTCAAGAAATTTTGAATTGTTTCCAAACCAAATCAGTTTTCATACTGCCCAAAGTCATCAACTCCATCAATGCCAATACCAAAATTCATCAACCCAATAAATGTTTAGTGCCTAAAGCCACCGATCCAATAAATAGTACAATGTTGTACACACCATATTTTTTTTAACCAAAAAGCACTAATTTGCTTCCCACAACCATTGGCACAGATTCCATCGGCGCTCTGAGCCAAAAGTCCGGGTCAAAGTAAAGATCTCTTAAAACAAATTGGTAATCAGACATAAACTCGTGATATTTCAAGCAAAGAGAAACTCCTGATTTTATTATCTGACAACCCTTGCGAAAGGCTGTACTCGGCGTTGACCCGGTCTAGTCAGACGTAACCACGGTCCACGGTACAAGTCAAAACTCAAAACCCCAAACCCGTTGCTCGTCAAATATAATGGCCGCCGCCGCCGCCACGCCCACCGCTGCCGCCTCCGCCATATCCGCCATATCCTCTGCTTCCGACTCCGACTCCGAATCCGGCGATCTCCAACTCCTCCTCCCAAACTTCCTCCCCGCTTCAACCGCCGCCGCCTCCGCACCCGAGGCGCAGCTCCACCAGTTCCACATCACTGCGCTCCCGTCCCCGGTCACCGTCCGCACCCTCCCTTCCCTCGGTCTCACCTTCCAGCTCTGGCCCTCCGCCACCACGCTCCTACGCTTCCTCCCGGCCTCCCCGCACCTCCTCCCCCGTGCCCCCACCTCACACTGCCCACTCAGCATCCTCGAGCTCGGCTCCGGGACCGGCGCCGCGGGCCTCGCCCTGGCCGCCGCCCTCCCAGCGCACACCGTCCTCTCCGATTTGCCCGCCGCGCTCCCCAATCTCCTCCACAACGCCTCCCTCAACGCGCCCCTCCTCGACTCCCGCGGTGGTTCCGTCTCCGTCGTCTCGCTCCCCTGGGGCGATGCCGCCGCGATGGAGGCAGTGGTAGCCCCAGCGCCGGCCTCTCGGTTTGACCTCGTTGTGGCGTCGGACGTGGTCTATTACGAGACGTTGGTTGACCCCTTGATCGAGACGTTGCGGTTCTTCGTCAAGGGGGAAGTTGTGTTCTTGATGGCGCACATGAGGAGGTGGAAGCGCACCGATAAGAAGTTCTTCGGGAAAGCGAGGAAGCTGTTCGACATTGAGGTGTTGCACAGGGATCCACCGCCGGAAGGCTGGCGCCATGGTCCGGTGGTCTACCGGTTCACCGCCAAGAAGCGTCGTGGAGACAAGTGAAAAAAGAAGCTGCAAAATGGTAATGGATATCTGCTTACTTATGCCCATGCTAGTAGATTCTACTGTTAGAGTTAAGCGCGAAAGGTTCCTCACAAACGCTGTAACTTTGCAACTGAGGACAAATTTAAACAGAAGTAGAACATTGTTCAATTGTGGACGAAAAATGGTTGTACATTGGCTCAAAATTTCCTGGGTGGATGCTGTTCTGCTGGTCCAGTTTATGGTTGATTCGTGGAACATGATCAAATTGTTAGCCTGTAGTTCTGAATTTTCATGAAAGCTTATCTGCATCATGCGTGGCATGAGCACTGTGGTAGTTGACAACTTAACATTTCCGAGACATAACACTGCTTCGCTAGCGAGGGGCATTACAATTTTTGTAGTTTGGGGCTTGGGCATGGCAAATTTCTTGGTGTTGAGTCCTACTGTGGTTCCGTACTGTTACTTCAAGATGATGGACCTCCAGTTAATATCTCAATTATACGGTGACTCTGCACATTAGGCATGACTATTGACACTTCACCTCTAAAATTCTTCCGCTTCATATTTTATCCGGTCTGCTATTTTCCATTTGAATGATTTATATGTTTACCAGTTCGTTCATTTTTGTTATAGAGAATAGATATATATGCATCACGGTATGTTATACTCGGTACTCCCAACATTTGGATAGTTACAGTCAATTCAAATGGGACACATCTACATCTAGTAGTAACTATAGATAAGCAGCAAAGATATATGTTAAGTGCTGCATGTTCGTTGTATATCTCGTGTGTAGGTTACAATAGTAGGCCTTCACCTGATGTAATACAAGAATTGATCTTGATTTGTAACACCATGTGATGAATATCCATACAGAAGCAAAGTTGTCTTGCCACATCCCGCATATAAATGAACAACAGAACAACTGTCAACACTACTATTAGGAGAAAATCATGAATTCACCCAGGATACAATTCATTGATTATGTTCTATAGGTATCCAATCTATACACAAGTAACTGAACGAATACTGTTCACAACATCCAGCCAGAGTCAATAACAACATCTCTGCAGGTTAACTTTAGTGCCGTTCTAATACAGTTGGCACCAAACAAAAGCAAAATATTGAACATATAGAAAGGAACAAACAGACTTAGTAACCCACCTCTGGCAACCGAACAGAGGGAGGTGAACTAGAAGTATTGGTTGCACTGGACGAGCTTGTCTTTCCATAACCATTGGATATCTCCAGCTCCTGCTCCTTCAGTGTCCCATCAGATGAGGTGTATGAAAACCTGCATAGAGAAATTGGCGGTGCAAAGTACATTGGCACGGGCATCTTCGGAGGAAGGCTTGGCAATGGTGCTTCAAACTTCAGTACACTTATGACCTGGCGAATCGAAGGTCGTAGATTGTAATCTGGATGTGCACACCACAGTCCAACGACCATCAAGCACACTACTTCTCTCTCTTGAAATGCGCCATCAAGCCTGCTGTCAACTGCATTAAGAATCTCATTTCTTCCATAGAGATCCCACACCCACTGAACCAATCTGACCTTGTCATCGTTTTCCTTCAGCACAACTGGTCTCCTTCCACATGCAATCTCCAATGCAAGAATCCCGAAGCTGTAGACATCAGATTCTTTGCTTGCTTTGCCAGTGGTGACACACTCAGGAGCCATGTAACCCATTGTCCCAGCTAACACTGTAGTCTGTGATCCTCGGTCATGGTCGACGAACCGTGCGAGCCCAAAATCACCAAGTTTAGCATTGAATGCAGAATCAAGCATCACGTTGCTCGGCTTGATGTCACGGTGGACAACGCATTGCTCCCATTCTTCATGGAGGTACAGGAGGGCGGATGCAACTGCAGCAGTGACCTTGAACCTCAGTGGCCATGTTAGCAGGTTACTGTTGTCATAGAGGTGTGTGTCCAGGCTCCTGTTTGGCATGAACTCGTAGACAAGCATGAACTCTCCATGCTCATGACACCAGCCTTCAAGCTGCACAAGGTTCCGATGCCTCAGCCGGCTGATGATCTTGACCTCAGATATATACTCCTTCCTTCCCTGTGTCGACCCTTTTGCAACTCGCTTTATGGCAAGGTCGAGGTTTTGATTCTTCAGAAAGCCCTGGTAGACTGCACCGAATCCTCCCTCTCCAAGCTTTCTCTCCAAAGCAAAGTTCTTCGTGGCACCTACAAGTTCATTGTACCGGAATCTTCTTGGCCCCCTGCCTTTCTCAAATTCACCATCAATGGACTCATTGTACTCTAGCTTATTTTCTTTCTCCTTTCTTGACCTCCTAGTCCTAAAATGCAGAAGGAACCAAACCAAGCCCATAGAACAGACCACGACACTTGCGGCTGTAGCCAAGCTTATGACCAATACACCTCTCATCTTCTCAGTCTTCATCTGCAAGTCCGTAGAATTAAATTCCCAGTAAAGTATCTGATGAAGCTCAACAGATTTACCCGTGGCAGCTGAGAATCCAATAGCTACTTTTTCTGGGAGATATTTTCTGAGATCAACTGAATAAGATAGGCTGGAGTTGCCACTGTACTGTGGGTTGTCCAGGTAGGTCAAGAAGACGCTCAAGTTCATGGAGCTGGCCTGGTACGTTACCCATGCATTGGCTGTCCGACCATCATTGATGCGAGTTTTCCATGTCACGTTGGCTACGGATACAATTGAGTTGATGTCGATTCCCACATGGTTGCCGTCTGGATCCCATGTGTTATTGTGGCTGTCAAACTCGACAGCCACAAGTTCATTGGATGGGTCATTCTGATCATTCCTATTGCCGAAGAGACCAAGAAAACCACCAGTGGAGTTATTGGGGATCACAGAAGGGTATGGCGAAAGGAAGAAAGCCAGGCCCTCACCGTTTGAACTGTTGCTTGTGGCATTTATCTTGAATGTGAAGCAGGTTGCAAAGTCGGCTAACTGACCAGTTGTGCTGTCCCAAAGAGGCACTGGATCGCTGTAGACTGCTCGGCCTACACTGTTCGTGATCTGTTCACTCAGTTGGTCCTTGGTGAGCTTGATCACCTTGTTGTAGAAGGCATCCTCCTGGAACTGGATGGCGGATGCATTATGGTTCGATTCGGTGAAGTTCAGCTTGAAGGACAGAGAACTGACGCGGGCGATATTGAAACTGGAGTATAGGAAGAATTGGAGAGCCAAGAGGCTAGTTCCTGTGGCTCTCGATCTCATGACTGGAGAAGAAGAGGGAGGGGTGGAAGGAGAGGAGAGAGAAGAAACAACTTCTGCGGAGCTCAGAAGTTGTCACATATGCATATTGCTGCAAATAACCAAGAAGTAATCAACTTGGTCAACCTTGATAGCCTTGCAAGTATTTTGGGTGCCATGCTGCCGGCCGGCCAGTAGGTGCCGAGAAGACAGATGTAAGCCACGGAGAAGCAGCTCAGATTTGGAGCTTATATTGCTGGAGCTGTTAAAAATAATGGTACGGTGCTGAATAATGAATTGAGATTTCCAATAGGGGAGACACGGCTTGGTTTGCATCGCCATTGCAGGCCAAGATACGAGGTCGATGACTCAAGGATATCCGCCCAATTGTTGTTTTGTCGGGAAAGTGCTTCCTTCAGCTGATGGAACAGGTAGTATTACTATACGTGGCAGGCCTCTCGTGTGATACCTCCCTGGGCCGAGTTCAGGCACATTCTGCCCGAAGGAAGGTTCCTTTCTATCTAACATCTAGGTTTAATTTAGCAAACTGGATCGTGGCGTACTGATTTTCTCACTCCATATAGTTCAGTGTGATGCAACAATCTCGTGCAACACGAGAAAGTTTTGTACAAACCGTAATTTTTTACTTGTCTGTAGCTCAACTTCCCTGTTGTATGGATCGATGTATACTGCTAGCAAGTGTTATTTGAATTAGAAAGATAAACTTTAGCTAAACGTTTCCAAAACTACAGCAAAGGTCAGAAAACTTGATTGTTCGTTACCGTACGGATGAGAACAATCACACTGTCAAACAAGGGCATATGAAACCACGTTTTGATATTGTTCTCTTGAGTTCAAAGGACAAAAGGATCAAGTGTTCTATTCAATCACAAACCAACTGTTCTATCCAAGCGGGGTAATTTACACAGATGAGTAACCCAAGTAAAAACTCAAAACCTGCAGGGACTCTGCCAAGTACATTGTTGCTGAAGCCCAACAGGGGTTCCAGTTAATCTTGCTTGCCGCTGGTGTTTGTGTCATCACTTGGCCACACTACGGTTTCAATGAGCCTTTCACGCAGAAGCTCCAGATTCTCATTGGAAATCCTCTCGTACATTTTCGTATGGTCACATTTCTGATCAGACGCAGAGATCACAAAGGTAAATACTTTTCTGTATTCGGCATCAAAGGTTTCTGTTAGAATCGGTGAAGTGGCTCTCTGTCTCTACAGTTACCTTGATCCATCTGCTGTATAAGTGAAGGCGTGTGATCATCACCCTCTCTGCCAGGTCTTGCCTCTCCTAATATACGTATCAAGAATACAGGTTAAAGAAATGACTAGAAACACATTGTTTTTTCTTTCATAATTGTCTGTAGAAAAGAAGAAAATACCTTTGTGAGTGCTCGAAGGAAATGTATGCCCTCTTTTGCATCGTTGACGACAAGGTAACTAACAAAAAAGAACTATAATTTGGAGGGAAAGTAATTTGCATGCAAGAGGGAAAAAAAGGAGAATCTTACTTATAAAGCCAAGTATATGCTGGCGGATTCATTTCGTACAACTGATGGAGAACCGTCTTTGTGGCCTTGTAAGTGAAGTAATTCATTATCTCCTGCAAATCCAGACAAGACAAAGGGTTTTCAAACATGAGAAAGGCATATTTTGTGAATGAACACATTGGTATATTGTCTCTTCGTGACATGCTTAATATTTTCTAAACCTCGATCACTTTTCTAACAGCTTGTTTCGATCAAGAGAGTAATGTAAGGGGCTCTTTGGCGCAAAAGAAAAGTGGAGGACAACGCATATAAATAAGAATGTTCCCTAGTGCAACTATTCGACAAAATGAAAAATAGAGGCAAATCTCTTTTAATCCCAATTTCAAAGTGAAAACATAAAATAATTACAATGCGGTTGGACCTCCTTTTCAAATTATACGCATGAAAAATTAGACTGAAGCCTTTAGTGGCGTAATAACATCCTGATTATACTGTTTTTATTTGGTTTGAATTTGGCTCCCGTGTTTTTCTTTTCCTCAAAAGAAAAACGAGCAAGATTAATAAATTCTTGTATTTTCAATCCTCTGTCTGGACAAGCATTCATATTAGTAACATTTTTCCTATTCCTACAATTTTATAATACAGCGAACCAAAGAGGCCCTACGAATTTACAACTTCAGCTGATAGGTTCTTTTTTCAATAACGACCCAAAAGAACAAGACCATTATAATTCATTTGGAGCTTTCCTACACTCCAATCCTATACGATTAATTCCTAGCAAGATGCCAAAATTCATGAAAATAATATTATCGTTTTGCATGCTTATTCCTATTCCCTCTTTCTGAATTCCTGCAAGAATTCCCGTGAAGCATCTAGAGAGTTATGTCCACAAATTCATGTGTCGCGGTTTCCCATAAGATTCATAAGACTTTAGATCAAGTTTCGCATTCTTATCTCCAACCCGCTCCATATATACCGTACGTCCGTACGGACTAGGCTTCTTTAAACTGCAAGAATTAGAAAATGCAACATAGGAAATGAAAAAAAGACAAGAATAGCGCGTTATGTAGTATGGACTCTGATATGACATGAAAACATAGTAATTTTCTAGGTGATGCCTATAGATGGTGGACGGAAAATCACGACGAATTTTGGAGAGAGAGAGAGAGAGTTTCTCGATGGAAAAATAAATGAGTCTCTACTCTCTAGTCATGATAATTTCCCTACAAACTTGAAGTCGTAAGGATGCATTCCATAGGAATGTGATAACTCTCATCCTATAATCACTCTAAAGCCCTGTTTGGATGGATTGAGTCTAAGTTTTATATTTTCTCCTGTATTTAGCGCGACCTAAATTTCCCGGAGTATACCAGATTTACACTCAATCCAAATGGGCCTAAGGATTCATCGTTTAGAGCTTCTACCAAAAAATTACAATCCAAACTGAGCCTAAGAATTGCAGTAATCCTTTACCGCATTTTTTGCAGTAATGCTACCATTTTTTATACGTCAATTTTAGACTCAAGAATGTGCAATCTCAGGTGACCGAGATTTAACAATTCGCACTCAGTGATTAGCAAAATTTGAGTCATAAGTCAAGTGGAGACGTCGAGCTGCGTTCTTGATGATACACATGAATGCAGAACCATGGAATGTAATACACCTTATTTCTTTACACAAATCAGCACTATGCGCAATCAGACTGACGATTCGAGCGCACCGTACGTACCAATTCCACATCCCGAACCCGTCCTCATACGTCCCGCCGAACGCGTCCACGATGACGAGGCCGCGGCTAGCCCTCCCCTTCCGCCTCCGGCTCCACCCCAGCCCTCCTCCGGTCCCAGTCGGCCCTCGCGACGACGGCCGCGGCAAAACGGACGGCGCGGCCGCGGCCACCACCGGCGTGACCACCGCTGCGACCTGGGAAACGGTCATCGTGCAGCCGCAGACCAAGGGGACGGCGAGATACTCCCCTGCCCTCCTGACTTCCGTAGTTCCGTTGATACGATGAAAGAGAGAGAAGAGATGCGGGATTTGGATGGGTGGTGCAGTGCAGCGGAGAGTGGGACTGGGGGAGTGCCCGAACGGATATTTATGGAGGTGTGGCTGGTTTTACCCGCGAAAATGGCTCTTTCTTCTTCAGGCTTGGGACAGTTCTGGGCGCGCGCAGGCGCAACGGCAAAGCCCACAGCACCTGCTTCTGCCAGACCGATTTACGTCTGGACTCTGGAGCCTGCAACAGCTGATTGGTGGAGGAAATGTGGGTGAGATTCCTGTGGGGCAGCGGCAGCGATGCTGACTGCTGAAGGGCGAGGCAGGGAGGGAGGACGTTCTATTTTCACATTTGGTTCATCTTTTGGCTTGGTTCACGAGCAAAACCACACAAAACTTGGCACCACATGTGGATGCGCGAAAGGTTGGAACACATGCAAAGATAAACTAACCAAATACAACAAGTTTAGGCGTGTCACTCGACAACTCGTGACCCATACACCATACGGAAACCTTGCAAAAGCTGCATATTTGTTGGTTGTTGCAAACTTACCACCCAAAATGCCGATTGATCTTATTATGGGCCAGAGTAATACATGGCCACAAACTAAACATCACTTTCTTTGGGACTCTGAATCAAACATGCACACAACTAATCTGAGAAAAGTTGTAAAAAAGAAATGTACTCTGTGACCAGTGTCATCATCTCTCGGTTACCCGCTTAGAGCACCTCCAATGGACTAGACTAATTTGACCCCATACGTATACGCGGACAGGGGAGGACAACCCGATTTGTTCTCTCTCGCGACCACAATCTCCATTTCTAACCCTAAAAAAAATGCAAACACATGCACGTATAGTTTAACCTAAATTTATCACAAAGGCATCACAAATTCGGGAATGAATCAAGCACCCGTTTTTGTTAACCATGGTGGAACTATTTGTCACCGGATTTTCCAATCCACTTGTCATTTTCTAAGCGGATCCTTTCAATATGGCCCGACAATGGACCAATCTAAATGACATTCTCTCAGGTTGATTATACTAAATAGTGGTCGACTCGATCTAGCAAATAAAATAAATTAATCAACATATGCAATAAATATTGAAGCAAACAACAAAAATGAAGCAAACCAAACTTACATTTTGTATTTGGATATAGCACTCTCAAACTTGTTCACGGAGTTTTGGATGCATGCCCATTTACGGCGGAGATATTGCACAGTGCATGTGGTGTTGGGTGTATGCGAATGTTTATTTAAACTTGATAGGTTTTGGCCAAAAAACTCAAGGCCTTTGTTTCATCAACGGAATTTATGCTTGTGGCCAACCAAGGTTTGCACAACAATTTATCCTCATGGACGTAGTAAAAGTTCCGTCTCGATGGCTTTGAGTCAACAAACATCACATTTAAACTACTTTCTAAAAAAATTGGATTCTACAACGATAAAAGAGATGCGGAGGGACAAACTTGCAGATGATCAAACATTGGGCTGTTCCGGCACCGGATTTGTCCGACCCGCGGCTGTATTCACCCTGGAAAGCCAGCAACGCAGATCTGATCCTCTAGCGAGCGGCGCGAGCGACCTCCTCGTTGTCCGACGGGATTAGAAACCTCCACCACAAGTGCATCCAAGTACATGTCGCTTCTGACCCAAATCCACTGTCGAAGCCAGCAATGGTCGAGCGGAGGGGAGGGAAGAGGACGAGGAGGAGAGTGGAGTGAAGTGGAGCGGAACAGATCGGTTGAGAGTGAGGTAGGGTTTGATTCAGAGTGGGTATGGACCGAGGTATATGTATGGTCGGACTGTGCCATCTTAGGTCGGATCTGACTTGTCTGGGCAGCCCCATTTTCGTCCCACATATGGGTTGACTATGAGGGGTGCCGAACAGTCGAGACATATTGGATATATATGGTGGGTCTTGATATTGTTTTTCTGTCTGAACCGTGTCCGAACTTTTTGACAAGACATATAGGGGAAAGTGGGGGAGGACTAGTTTTCGCATGTGCGAGCGCTCGCACGAATATTCCCCAGATTCCACTGCCGGATATCTCGTCGGAGGAGGAAGAGGACAATAGCCGCCGGAGATCCCTTCGATTTCCCACCCCCGCACACACCCCCCGCGATAAGGTTCTCCTCGCCGTCGCCGGAGAGGAAGATGAGGCGGCGCTCCTTTGATTTTCCACCCACACGCACCCCCGTGATAAGGTTCCTCCTCGTCGTTGCCGCCGCCGGAGAGGAAGATGGAGGCGGCGCTCCTTCGATTTCCCACCCCCACGCACCCCCGCGATAAGGTTCCTTCTCGCCGCAACTGCGGCGGCTTCGCTCAGCCTGGCCGTCGAGGAAGGAAGGGTCATTGTCGAGGAAGGAAGCGTCGCGCCGCGTTGATAAGCATTTCTCGGGAAAGTGGGGGTTCAGTTGGAGACCCTTTCACCGACTCCACGTCTCCACCGCTACCAACTTGATAGCGAAAAAAGGGCACTCCACCGTGGAGTTCCAACTAACACGGGGCCGCCGTCATACCAGTACCTCGAATAAAAACCCCACCGATCCGAGGGCCTCGCCCAAAACTCACCGTCAAGACTCGTTTCTTTCGTGCCCCCTTCCGCGTGCGTGCGACCCCTTCCTCGCCCGCCTTGCCTGCCGGTGCCAACGACCGCAGCGTCCGACGGGGAGGAGGGGGAAGCGCATCGGCGAGTTTTCTCCGGATCCCCCGACGAGCGCGCGGTTCCGGAGACCCATGGGAACGCCGGAGTTCCCTGACCTGGGGCGGCACTGCAGCGTCGGCGACTGCAACCAGATCGATTTCCTCCCCTTCACCTGCGACCGATGCGACTACGTACGTTTCCGCCTCCCCTGTTCCTCTACCCGTTCTTTCCGTTGACCGGGATTTGAGAATTGATTGGCGTGGAAATTGGGTTCTTGGTTCTTATTAGAGCTGACGCCAATTTAAGTATACTAGTTCCGTAGATGATGAGACACAAAGAACTGTTCCTTCTCTGTAGACGCGGTTTCCTGAAGTAGATCCTGGGAGTACTAGGCTGGGAGACCTTAGCTGGGTTTTACTTTTAGCCAGGATTGTGATCTGGCATGCTGCCCAAGAACTCACCTCACGAGATGGAAAAGGGAAGCTTTCTTGTTTATTTCCCTTTACCATTCATGTTGTTGTCTCAGCAGCATGGATGAAAACCTTTCGTTCGCCAATTCCGTGGAATTGGGTATCTAAGGTCTGCCATTTTCAAGCAGTGCTTCTGCTCGCTTAGTTGCTGAATTAGAGTTCTTGTGTCACCGTTTGGTGTTTCATCAATTGCTCCGTATGATCTCTTTTCTGAACATCATTGAATGAAGAATCATATTCTTATAGTAATTCGAGATGCTCAAGAAACGTCTTGTTGATTGAAATATTTATTTTAACTCCACTCATTAGGTCATGGTCACATATTTCTGGACTCGAATGTAAAACCAACCTGTTCCGAACTGTCATTGTCACGCACCAAATTTTTGAAAGGAATTTTGTGTAAAGCATATTATGGAACAAAGAACAAGCAAACATGTCTTCATGGTTTAGTAGAAAGCATCTCTTCATGAATTGGTGTTTTTTAACATCTAGGAAGTATCAGGTTGTGAATATTGTCCTGAAGCACACTACTTAATGCATTACATAAAAAAAGAAGCAACTATTGACCAAGAAAAGGTGAAGTCTGCACCCCCCCCCCCCCCCCCCCCCCCCCTTGAAATCCCATAGACAGTGATTAATTCCCTTATTCTCATCACAACATGCAGTTCCTATGTATTACCTGGCGATACTTACCCCAATTATTTGCCCAACAAACTTTGAAGTGTGACACAAGCAGAATTTCAAATACCACATCCTTGTCATCACACTGGCTAGATGTAACAAATAGACTGTCCTTTTCTTTTCACCGAAAATGTGTTTAATCCTTCTGGACTTCCTGGCGTTCTTGATGTAAAAATAAGATTTCACATTTGCATTGAGGGTGGTAGTCAAGTATAGTAATTAGTAAAGGATGAAGTTTTTTGCTGAGGTAATTGCATTTTTTCACATAATGAAGTATAGTATCTATTCTTCTGAAAATTTAGCACGCTATGTATTCTTGAATTCTTTGCCTTTGAAATTCATAGGCACCTTAATTTTAGCAGTTACTTATAATAGTTGTTATCACTAAATGCAGCCAGCCATTACGCTAATATGGCTATTGTACCATTGTTCAGGTCTTTTGCCTTCAGCACCGAAGTTATACATTACATAAATGTCCAAATGCAAATAAGAATGATGTCACTGTCGTCATCTGCCCACTATGCGCTAAAGGAGTTCGCCTGAATCCAAATGAAGATGCAAACATCACCTGGGAGGCTCATGTTAATACTGATTGTGATCCATCAAATTACCAGAGAGCAACAAAGAAAAAGAAATGCCCAGTTCCTGGGTGCAGAGAAGCACTGACATTTTCAAACACAATCAGGTGCAAAGATTGCAGCAAAGAGCACTGCCTCAAGCACAGATTTGGTCCTGATCACAAGTGTCCCGGGCCAAGAAAACCGGAACCTACCTTCGCCTTTTCCAACATGCTATGGGGAAGTCAGAAAGTCGAGCCACGCACAAACAGCAGTAGCAGTAGTTCTTCCTGGTGGAGCAGTTTCAGATCATCGGCAGAAGCAGGAATGCAGAAACTGAGCGTTGCCACCAGCGAAGCTGTCCAGAAGGCTAAGGATGGAATCACCCCGAGCAGCAGTAGCAGTGACCTCGTGGAGCAATGTGTTCAGTGCCCTGCAAGATTTTCCACCGTGGGGGCCCTAATCAGCACGTTGAGAAATCCCATTGGAACAACTCGCAATCGACCCGTGGCAAAGTGACAATCGATGCTTGTCCGAAATGTAGCAAGGGATTTCGAGATCCGGTGTTGCTCGTGGAGCATGTTGAGAGGGAACATGGAGGAACTTCAAAAGCGTAACCATGCTCGTAGTCCATTTCTCAGGATGTTATGCCTGATTGATGTATAATTTACTCCTCATTGAATCGATTTGACTGTACTTGGATGAGCTTTGGGCTCGAAGTGTGCACATGAAAGAAAGTATAATCGTATGGCAGCCATTGTCAATTGAATTCCGTAATAGATACCAGAATCCAAATGTACGTTGTTCAAAATTGCATGTACCTGATGGTAGTTGTTACTTGCTGCTCGTTTGCTTTTTGCGGGCCATGGAGATGTGGGTACTGGGAACAATGGTGGCAAAACGAATCATTTGGTGTCTGTGTTAGCGGCTGAATCAGTCTTGCCTGTGCAATCATGTGTTCCATTCAGTGACATTTGGTGTCCAAAACGAATCATTTGCTGATACCATTCAGTGACATGTTTACATCCTGTTACAACGGCACCCTGTTGCCCTCTGGTATAAAAAAGACCAGGCCTCCTTTGATTCAAAGGATTTAGTCAGGATTTAGTTCCTGCGGATTTTCCCTTCCGAACACATTTGATTCATGGGATTGTACCCTGTAGGAACTCGGTAGTTGGTTTTCACGGGAAAAGAAAAATGAGCTCCGCCTCATTTGAAAGTTCCTGTGATGTTCCTTCAGTGTAATCAAACAGCAATTTGTGAGAGTTCCTGTGTCCATAGGATCTGATTGGGCAGGGCATTTTCCTACCCTACAAATCAAAGGAGGCCGGCACTTCCATTATATCCAACCACTATGGTTTAAGAGGCGTAGTTTTATGTGGATTTGGTATAAGTCAGCTGCATATTGCGGTGTATTGTGTTAAGCAATGTGATTATACTCGACGGGTTGCTACCTACACGCACCCTCTGATTCATGGTATAAACAGTTTTCGAATTTATGTCAGTCAAATCGATATTACTATATTTGTTATGAAATATATTCAACCTATCCAAAGGTGGTAACATTTGTCCCACAGAACATTTTCTTTGGGAAAATTACAAGTTACATGTAAAGACGACTCGAAACAAAGTTGCCCTATAGCTTCATCTGCCCAGCACCTCCTTTGAATGAACCATATAAAGGTCTCGACCTCCTGAAGCTGAATATATCAGTTATTCGATGCGAATGAGGTGGTGGAGCATCCTGAAGTATCTTTTCGTACTCGGAGGAATGGGGGCCACCATAGACTTGTACGCTAAGGATCTTCTTCTGCGGTGCACCAACCTTGACATGATTATCGAAGAACTCTATGAGCTCTTCCTTCTTAAGCTCCCGCAGTGCAGCAACCTGCAATTGCAGAAATCGAAGCATTAAAAAACGACATCTCATAGTACACACCTCATAATTCAGAGGGTTCTGTTGTTATGGCATAGAACAGCAAGGGTAAAGTAGAACTTTTCCTCGAACAAATATGACGTACCTCTGTTTCTTTTCTATCAAATTTTAGTGTTCCTTCAGAAATCTCCCCCCAAAAGAATGCTGCTTCCTCCCTTATATTCTTGTATTTCTCCAGTTTCATGTCAATGAGAGCATTGACATTACTCTGCAAGTTAGACCATATGATGTTTAAAATAAATGCATTAGACCAATCTAATAAAGCTACTGCATGCTGTAACAGATATCAATTAATACTAATGCCAGGTTTCATCAAACCTTGAACTCTGCATCAGGCATTTGGTGTAGAGTGACTTCAAACATCTTGAGAAATGCTTCAACCCTGTCATCTAGACTGGATGGATCCTGTCAACCAAATCTATTAGCAGAGGAGAATAGCTACATGAATGGAATTATGACCAGAAGATATATGTACCTTCACGGTTGACTGGATTATAAATTGCAACCCGCGGACACCCGCATCATTTCTGGGTATAAAAAATTGCGTGGTCAACTAGAATATAACATTTATCTCCAAAACCAAAGCAAAAAGCATAGTACATTATTAGACTAAGAGCACCATACATTTGTCTAAGCAGTGCTATGTAGCCAAGTTGCTCAACCGAACGTAATTGGTGAAAAGCCGGTTGCTTAGCAACAAGAGCAAGCAACTGAAGTAGGACATTTTGTTTGAGGTCGTCCTGATGAATCTGCAGCAATGGAAACATAGTTATAGCATTTGTAGTGTGTCTTGTGTTGCATGTATACCATTTCACGGAAAGAATAATCTAGATTAGAGGTAATACAAAGAAACTGATGTCATGAAATAACTGAAATTCGAATAGTAAAGCTAAAAAGAGAAGCCGTAAATTCAAGAGTAAATTACACTTCCAACCAGGTTAAGTGACATGCTCTGCTCTTCGTCCAGACATTGCAAAACATGCGCACAGCACCAGTGGGCCAAGGATAATATTGCACATTGGAACAGATTCGGTTACATCTGCGGCAAGGGATATCCCGACATGCGAAAGAGCAAGGGTCACGCGAAGGAAGGCGCATCGGCCCATTGGACAGAGTGCCAGGTCTCTCAATTCAAGGCTGTCACCATCAACCTCAGTCAGAGGTGCACTATATTGCCGCCACCAGTCCGAGCTGCTGTTCCAGAGCACGTGTGAGTCTACGCAGCGACGCTATCACGCTAACATAGCCCTATGTTACTGCCACCTGCGCAGTGCCGGTCACTTTGGGTGGCTACAAGCTTGTGGAAGCACCAGAGTTGCCAGTAACCGGTAAACCTAGCTAGTTCAGCAAGGGTGCCAACACGCCCACCTCGACCAGGGGCTGCCCAGCTCCTCGTGTGTCTCGGTGCAGCTTCCCATGGCCATAGCAGCGGACCAGCAGAGCCCTGTGAGCTGTTCTGTCAATACAGATAGAGTCATCTACGCCCAATAGCAACGGCCACCGATCGCCACCCCTTTTGTGCAGAAGTGGAGGTGGACATGGCCTTTGTAGTTTGTACCATCATTGACTGGGCAGCTTCCGATGCATGCTAGCGGATCTGTTGACTGCAGCAAAGATCAAGACCAATGCGCTCCTCCCACAACTGTTATCTCTCCAGAGGCTCATCATGGCTGATTGCTACGGCTAGTCAGTGACACAGGCCTCGCTTGTGATGGCACTCTCTTCCATCAGCGTGTTGCCTCGCAGAGGCTTGATAGCCAAGGCCCAGTTCAACTGTCCTTGGGTTCCCTACGACATGGTGAGGAGTCTGTGGCCTTGAGACTAGGGCACGGTACATAGGTGTGAGGATTCATGTATGCTCAACGGAAACGTCGATGACATGTTTGCAAGAGCCTAAATTGTCGGTTTTATTTCATTCCGCTGTCTCTCTAACTCTAGGAATAGATTTTGATGGTTTTTACTATTTGTCAACCTCAAAGCATCGTCGTCATGAATAGGAAACTTTACAGCGTCCATATGTGTGAGATCCTGGCCTAGGGCTTAATAGGATTGATAGGATAATCATATCAACAAGTTGCAACTTTTTTTCCAGAAGCTCATCTGAAAAGAACTCCGAGGTTAAGGGTGCTTGGCCCGGAGCAATTTCCGGCCGGGAAGTCCTTCCCGGGTGCGCACGAGTGAGGACAAAGTGCACAGAAAATGCGCACGAGTGAGGACAAAGTGCGCAGAAAAGACCAGTGTTGATTTGTGGGGCCAGTCTAGAGATCCTAGAGAGCTGCCAGGGGTGACAGGCTCGGCCGGGGGTGGGCCGGGGTGTTACAATATGTAGACCAATGGTGTCATGACATTGGTGTCTCCCACCCAGGGGCTGTCTGGGTAGCTAACTTGCACGGACCACCCAAAGGAGAATGCCAATAAGGTTGGATTTTCGTTATTTTTAGCCACAGTTTAGCGGGCTAGTATAATAAACCTTGCTTCTCTTAATGGAAAGATATGCACAGCTTTTACACATTCTCTAAAACAAATCATGAGGTACACTTCTTCCGGTCTTGTTCTTAACTCCAATATTTGGCTTTGTAACATATATTTTAATTTTTATCTCTTCCTGTTTTCATTGTATGCATTTATGCTACGTTTGAACTTTCAACTATCATATTTTCTTTTGGTTGTGCCACTTCTGCTCAGCCACAAAAGTGGCACGTCTTTAGAGAGACAGAATTCCCTGATTTGCTATTTTATAGCTACAACAGATAAATCAATGGACAGTGATTCTTTATAGCGTGAAGCAGCATTTTGAACAGGTATTAACTGAATGAAAATGAGATGAGATTAAAATAAATAACATCTAAGAACAAGCAGGTGCAAGAAGGTATACCTGAATATAATGCAGAAGCGAAGAATTTTTTTCATCCTGGGGATTTAAGCACATTGCTGGGTAATAATACCTCAAACCCCTTTCAAGTTTTACAATTCGTTTTGTAAGATGCTGTGACGGTGGTAATGATTTGCAAACACTGGTGGACGAACTAAATAAGGTGCCTTCAATATTCTGGACAACACTTTTCGCTTCGCTTGGTTCAATATTCCCTATAAACAGTTACATATGTAATTAATAATAACAGCAATATAGAAATGCAGATTATTCTTTCAGTAAAGATACTACGTTCCAAAATATAAGGCTCGTTTTGGTAGCACATAGTTTAATAAGATTTTAGTTGGCAGGATGAAAGACCATGCTGCCCTTGAACACAAATGACATTGTTCTCCGCATATATACCTTTTGAGTTGATAGCAAGGGAGGTGAAACAAAAGAGAGGGATGGGTTGCTTGGCATGGGGATGTGAACTAAATGGTCTGAGATGAAGGGATTAATAGGGCTGCTGTCTGGAGGGTATAGGAACCAGCTTTCGTAACTAGGAGTAGAAAGATAACATTATTAGAAGGTAAAAACGGCAGCTGTTGCTAAAAGCTGCTTGGGACGTTCTGTTAGCCCCAGAAGTTAAAAGATTAAATAGAGAACTAAACAAAAATAGAGAAAACAACAAAGGCATCAACAGCATTATCAAAAAAGTTAATGAGCAAGTACAAAAACATTCAAGCCTAGTATTGACAAACCTGCAAAATAGCACTCTATAAATGTCTTTGCCAGCATACGAGGCAAGAAATTCTCTAGATCAATAGCTTCAAGATTAGAAAGTGCAGCAAGTTCTTCATCCCATGGCCAAGTTTGCTCCTCCAATATCAATCTGCAATAGTACATCGCTTGCTGATATGGCTGCTGAAATTTAAAATTCTCATACCCCTTGGTCATAGTTTCCTGACAACAGCAACAAAAGACAAACCCTTTTACATCATACAAAATACATATAATTCTAGCTTGCATTGCAAGCAAACAGTAAAAATTCACAAGATGAGTGAAATAATGTCTGAAAGCTCCTTTGTTGCTCTTATAGAACATCCTAGACTAACCAAACTATGTCGTGCCTAATCAAGTTAAGAAATTCTACAGAAGATCAGGTATACATAGATGATTGGCAGCACTTCTCTTTCCTTGTCCTGCTCATAGCTACCCAGTTCTGTATTCTTTGAATGGAAATATGGTTAACACAGAAAGACATGTGCCCATGTATATGCCACTAATTGTATTGCATATATACTCAGCTTTGGCCGCCAAATTACAACCTTCGTACAAGTGCAGACTTTTTTTGTGCAAAAAAAATCCAAATCAGAATACGGGTGTCGGGTGATAGGTATTGTTTTAAACTTTGTAAGGTCAAATAATGCATTAGATATAGCAGTAAGAGGATTGCATAAAATCCTCATGTGTACTTAGTAAAATATTAACATGTGATTTGAAATCGCCAATTGTTGAGGATTAGTAGAATAGTGTATTCACTCTCAGCTAGAACAACTCCTGTATGGAAGGTTTCGAATACATGGTGTTTTCCCAAGGTCACTTTGCCAAAGTATTAACAACAATACACAGTATGAAAATATTACATATCTCATTACTGCATTTTCCAAAATAGAAGTAATTCTGGCAAGGATTAGGGAATCACCTACATGTTCTCCAATTTCCCTACCCGGCGAATAACTAATAAGGAAAGTTACTTCAAGAGGATACCTAATAACCAAGAGTTAGAAACAACTTATGTGTAGGCTGGCCATTACCTTTATCACAGAAAAACGGTCAACCTTAACTTCAAAATCTGCAATTTTGTCAATAACAGTCTTCAAAAGGGTTGTCATTTTGTCATTATAGCCGACCACAGTAACCTATAATCAAACATAAATATTAGACGATCAGAAAACAAGAATAGTTTAAGTAAGGCACATCTCATATCATGTTATGAGTTCAGACTACTGTCCACAAGATGAAATTTAAATAATAAATACCGAAAATCCATTATCAACTTCGACAGACAGGCAACAGCGTGAGTTTGTAGCACACATGACAAGTGAAGAAAAAAGATGTGCCAGAAAATATTAACCTATTGAGTAAATATAATAACGTTTATAATTCACAAGCAATTACCACAAAATGGAGCCTCTTGTAACATACAAGAGGATTATATAGTGTACATCTTGTAAATTAAGATCCGATACTAATAAGGTCTTTCAAAAACAACCCCGGTACTCAAAATTTTAGTATGGCTGCACATCTAGTTAAAAGAAGCAACACATCTTAGTTGTTGTGTGGCAGTTAGAAGGAAAATATTTTGTCTGTTATTTAGACCAGAGAGAGGCTACAGTAGGTCCATTTCAAGCATCCACAAGCAATATGAAGCAAAAAATTAACTGCAAACTGTTTTAATATGAAGCATCTTCTAATGCATACTGTTCTATCTTATTAGCCCAAAATATCTTCACATGCTTTAGGAGAAATTTAAATCTACACAGATCAGCACTGCCGATCGTGAAACAACTCAAAGGCAGGGCTCAGCCTGCATCACGAATGATATTCAGATTGCACACTTGATATCATACAGGGAGGCTCTTTAATCATACCATCAGTTGATAACTAGTAACGGCACAAATTACTCCCTCCGTCCCTATTTAGGTGGCGTCCTTGTTTTGCGGGCGCCAAGTTTGACCATCAATTTGACCAACAAATTTTGATCTCATATATTAGTGGCTAAATCAATGGTCAAAGTTCGTGCATGCAAAACAAACTAAGGCGCCACATGCATTGGGACGGAGTAATACACAAGCATACATATTGGTTAGAGCAAGTATAACAGGGTGAAGCAGGCTGTAAACTTCACGAGCTCCAACACCCTTTGTGAGAGATTAAAGTGGGCCATATATTAATGATATAGCAAGCAAGTGTGACTAGGCTCTTATATGAGTGAGCTATTAGATTGGCTATCGATCACGTGGCAACCGCATATTAGCCGGTTGTTGGCTGTACTATTAAACATGCTCTTAGTGAAAACATGATTTATGACAACAAACATGATCTAATAAAGTAAGTGGTGTGAAATTGTATCATTGATGCAGGCATGCAGTATGTTCTACAACAACACAAGCTATGACACATGTCAAAATAGTCTTAATTAAACGTGAGATTCGTAACCGAATGATGGTTCACCATACCCAGAAGCCCCAGGCCACTATTGACTCTTACAGACACACAGTGAGAGCAATTCATACATGGTGAGTCGTCTAGTCCATACAAATAGTATTCTAGACAGCTTTCAGGCAACAACAGAATTGAACCAAGAAATAAGTAACTTCCATGATTGTTTTCCTGGGACTAGTATAACATAAAATATTGAGTCCATTTTTTCCAACTTAGATTGAATCACTTTGGAGATTATGTTTGCGTACTTCAGAAACAGGACATGCGGTAGATATCTGTCATCACAACCAGCTACCTTAAACCCTAAGCTGAAGAGCTTGTTATCTCCATCCCACTTCGAACTCAACGTGTTAAGCACACTGGAATTTGCATCTCACCAGAACGTGATATACAAATAAAGAGAGTAAAGTGACTCCGGAGCTTGGCTAGACTGCATTCATTTCACAGGCTATAAAGGGTTAGGGAGCAGGGTTCCATTCTGACTTCTGGGCCTATGTCACATAACACTGATACCAGGTACAGGTATCATTTTCCGTTGAATATTGCAAAGAGGCCAAAAAAAGGTCTTCTGATTGGTTTGTGGCACACTATTTAAAGGGGCAGACTAGACATGGATGGGAGAACTACGAGACTTAAGATACAGCAAACAGAGGAGACGAATATTTGTATAGTTTATTTCATATGGATACACTGCTCTCCATTTTATATGGATGAGTAGACTTGACTGCTAAGAAATGATCTGTAGGAGGAATTAAGCCCAACCAACAAGGAAACTGACTCAAGTGTCCAACTATTTCTATACCAGCCGCCCATCGAACAGTACGATATGGTTGCTAGAACACCTAACAGTAAATGTTGCCCCATATTATCATCTGGATCAGCAATTAAGTGAACAAATAATTTCTTCTACAACTTGAATAGCATAACTAACCTGAAAACCAGTGTTGTTCGGCGTAACAGCATAATAAAGACCAGCAACTTCAGCATCATAAGCTGAAAGCAAAACAAAAATTGGTGGGTAATTGCAACAGGAAAATGAACAGAAGGCAAAGTAATCAGGAGATAGCTCTGCACAACATGAAGCAAGCAGTCACCGGGTGACTATGTGATTTATCCATTAATATTTCACTATGTAAAGAAAAGCCTTGATAGCCTGTAGGTACAAAACAAATCTCAGCTCCAACCGGCCCAGTCCCCTCACACAATTGTAATGTAAACTAGCTAGGTCGACCTCCAGTTTGGCAAAATAGGAAATATAAAGCTATCACACAGAAACAAAAGAAAAAAAATCCTACTTCACTATAACTCTTGTTGATTAGTATAGTTGCATATGCTCTTATCTGAAATTAATATAGCATATCCAAATGAGATCCTCATATAAATAGAAATCAAGAAATTACTACGACAACATAATCAGCCATGTCATAACAATCATACATTAGAAATCTCAGTTACAGATACCTACCATAATCATTCAAATAATCCATCAGCAACCTAGTGAACACACCAGTAAGAACTGATGATTCAGGAGAGCTATGGGACAGAGGACAATGGAAATCCATCTTGATGTAGACCTTGGGTGTGAAAAACAGTGTGTCGGGCTTGTACCACAATCTGGAAAACAGTGTTTTCCTCAGCATGGAAGGAAAACTTGTCTGGACAAGCCAAAGAGATGAATGATCAGTTTACTATAACAAAATTAGGTACACAGTTTGCTGATAGATGGATACCTTTTCCTCAACTTTTTTCAATGAAAGATCAGTTGGAATGAAGATATTAGGTTTTGGCAGGTGTAAATCTTCATTGGGAGCCTTTTCTACCCATTTCTGTAACACAAATCTTTAACATAAGAAATTATATATTTTTCTGGATCTAGGAATTGGAGAATAAAATAAGTGTGACATACAAATGTGTACCTGCATAGTGGAAAGAGGCACTGCTTCAACACAATATGATGTACCATACCATGGTTCTGTTAAGTTTGTTTGCCCTTCAAATAATTTTGATTCCCAGAATATTCTGAAAGGAAACACAGAAGATAGTCAATATTAAATAAATCCCATAAGAAAATACATAATTGGACAGGGGAAAAGGAGAAAAGCAAACCAACGAAAAGGAATGAAATCATGCTCCAGAAAACGAGAAGAAAGGACAGGACCCTCAGACGGATCAAAGAAGATTTGGGACTCTCATGGGTTTTTTAATTAAATAATGAAATTATATTCACTATTTTGTGAGCATAAACATCAAACTTATGGCAATTGGAAACATATTCATTGCATCATCTTTCTGGCTATAGCTTTTCTTGCTACAAAAATGCCTTATTGTTCATTAGGTCAAGACGAGTCTTGAATCTTGATCAAGAGCCACATGTAAAATCTCTGAAATTGTTTGGCAGAAGATCGAACCAACAGGTTATGAATAACAAGAAGAGCGATACAGGGCCTTTTGTTACTGTTGACCACTGAAATGTGCAACTGAATCACAGTGGCTGGTACCCAATTCCTCCGAAACGCATTTATGCTTCAGATTATCATCATGAATCATGATAATTGACTTGTAAGTTATAAGTGACATACTTTATTTTAGTTCAGCTACGGATTGGAAGTTCTTTACTTTATTTTAGTTCAGCTACGGATTGGAAGTTCTTTTAGAGATTAACTACAAGATGCGATTTCATGTGCTCTCAATAAGCCTTGGAAAGTATATCCTTTGTATACAGGAAGAAAGGATCTTCAGACACAGAAATGTGGTGGATCTTTAGACATGGAAATGTGGTGAACCCTTTAAGTCATCAAATACAAACTATTTTATGAACGATGAATTATGAGATCGATGAGCTCTGAAAGATAAAGGGAGAAAAATATTAAGAACGTCGTTTGACATTATATCGAGGATAAGTGCATTAGACTGGAGAATAACCGACTTCCGTAATGAAATCATCAGTTTTTATCTAGCATGTGTCGAAGATACAATGAGCGTGAAAATATCAATAACTGCAAATACCAATTAGAACAGGAGAACCTGATATGGCAAGAATTCTCTCATGCCTACCTAACATTCTCTGGAGTCAATTCATTAAGCACCTTCTGAATAGTATCTGGTGAGAACTTTGATGGTACAGACGATGCAACCAGCCAATCTTCTGGTGGAAAAATCTAAATTTGATGAACGGTGAGGAAACATAACATGAGAAATAGCAAAAATCAGTAAAACTCATATAGCACTTGCAAAGAAACATTTTCGTAGAACTAATTAGAAATGAATTAGACAGTTCCACTTCAAAATAATATCACAATGTCCGATATTCTGCAAAAAATTCTTATGTGCAACACTGCAAAAGAGTGGCTACATTACTACATACATACATCAGGAAAGAGCTTCAACGTTATTTTATTGTGTGCCTACACTGCAAAGACGATACGAACCGGAACCTACATGTGTAACACATACCACTAGATTATTTTCCAGGGAAGGCTATTCAAGAAAGAGCTTCAACCAAAAGATGGGTGGGTTTGCACTAAATTCTTTCCTCGCACAAACATGTGACTGACAAAACAGATGACATGGTACAAACTGGTAGTAGAAAGAATGAGAAAGGCATCAAACTATATCTGCATTAGCATTCACATGGAATTAGAGAAGTCCATATCCGTCTGATTAGAATATATCCAAGTGATAAGATTTTGAGTGAGTCGCTTATCTTGTAGTCACAGAATTGTCTCTCAGACCACACGTTTAAGGAGGAACCGTTCACCCGAATAACAGCAAGGAGGAATCGAGTGCTCATGTGCACTCAAGAGAGAAATAAGAATTTAAAGTCAATACACGATGGTATTTGATTGTGTCAATTTCTAACTACGTACATGCACATACAAACAAAACACCACTCAAGGTAGTACGGGCGATAAAAATTATGAAAACCAGGCAACATATATGTCCAAAGAAATAACTGGAATATACCTGCATGTTTGAGGAAATATTGGCAACATAATTGATAGGAGGGCTCTTGTCTCGATAGTGGAATCCTGTCTCGCAGATGGCTAGAAGCTTCAGTCATAAAGAAAGTAAGGGACTTAATAAGCATCAGGCTGAAAAGAAAAAAGAAAAGTATTCTATGTGATGTATAAAATATGTTTAGTCTACCAGTCCGTAACATGTTTCGTGTTTTCTCGTTTGATACAAATTTAAATACTAGTAACACAAAATAAAATGTTTCAAGGGAGCATGCATATTTCGTTTGAGTAACACGAGAAGAGGTGCAACTTGTATATCCTCAGTCTAAAGGTGCTTAATTACCAAGGCGAACAGAAGCAATTAGAAGCTATGTACTCACTATACATATAAGTGAAGGCAGTAGCTAAGTAATACTGGCACTTTCCACGAGCAATTAGCTGCCGGTTTACCATACTTACAAAGCTATCCTGGTATCGCATACAGATGATAATTAAAAATACATAATCCCAGATTAGATTCACCTCATCAAAAATCCACTTTGGAGTTCCAGAGGTCTGAAGTAATGTAATATATCTGAACAGCAATCCAATGACATCCTCCATGTGCTCTGTCAATGATATCAAATATCAAATAGGTGATAGCACTTGCATTTAAAAAAATTAATATCAAATGCTTTGTCTTGAACAAGAACTCACCATGGCCTACATCTGTGAGCTGTATACCAACACTGAAAAAAGAGAACTCATTACTCCAATCCCCTTCCCCTGATTCCAAACTCATAGCCCATCCTGGAGAATTTATCAGCATGCAAAGTTAATTTGGGCAACCACTGCGGAATATCAGAAAAGGTATGCTTCCATAGGTCAAGAATGACCAAGTTAATCATATCCCCTTAAAAAAAAGTAATCTGACTTCCGATTCTGACACTAAAACACCATATTAGCGCCTTAAAATCTGAAGTAAACAGGACTAATAACAAATAACAAATAGCAACTAATACATGAGAGAAAATTAGCTTTGTATGCAACACTAATTGAAAGAAAAGGAAGTTTTATATATATAGGGAGACTGGACAAATTACATAAAACTGTGCAGCCAGCATCCACAAAAGCAGAGCCATGCTATGGCATTAACCAAGCCTAATTAGAAATCGGTCATCGCACAACTGAAAGATTAAGACTTTCTTGAAATCAAATTGCATTACCATCAGTGCATCCAAACATAATTAAGGAAATAAGGCAATAGTATAAGCAGTAAAGAAAAGACAAAAATTGAACTCGCAGTAAGATCCTGCTGCAGGATGACAACAAGTCTTGATAGTCTTAAGACTGTTTGGCATTGAGGTGGATTTTAATAATCCCGTTGGCCTCCAGCTCTACCTAATTTTGTGTTTGTTTGACCCAAGTTGCCTACTTTAGTACTTTTATAGATAATTTACTACAGCAGATTATAAATAAGCCAGCAAAGATCAGCAACCGGAAACTGAGCCTTATTATCAAAGCAGTTTTGAAAATAAGAGTAAAAATCTCGGAATATCAAATAGCCAGACTTACCCAACTTTTTTAGAATGTAAAAGAGAGATCCTTCTCCTTCATGACCGATTAGATGGCCAACATACCTACAAGGACCTTCCTTGTAATGCCTAATATTTGGAGTGATTGGCCACAGTACTCGTAAAGTATGACCTTGTTTAATAGGAACCGCCTTAACAAGGATCTGCAAGTTATCAGCTACCAGATAAATATGTGCGCAAGTGTCCTTAACACTTCAAAATATGGCACCTGACCGAGTGGTGCATTTGAATTATCAACTCATGCTAAGCAAACAAACCTGGAGATCTTTGCTTGAACATGGATGACCAGGAAAAGAAAACTGCTTCCTTCCAACGTTCTTGATATCACAGAACTTACTTTCGACAAGGGTCTGAATATTGTCAAGACTCTCTGCAGATACAGCAGATGTTAGGGTAAAAGGGGAAATGTGGAGAATTTGTAATGAAATGAAAATGTTGTAACATGGTCTGATGAAAAACCTTTTCCATACACAACAAGTTGCATCAAATTGGCTGAGTAGTGTGAATCATAGAATTTGATAAGCTCAAGCCTTGTGTCCAATCCTTTTTCCTTTGGTTTAACCTCCAAAGTGTCCCAATTTCCTATATGATGCATGAGAAGTCATAAAACAACCAGCGTTCACCCTTTCTCCCAAGTAAGAAAATTGTTCAGCTCACGTCATAACTCTCATGACTTCTAGAGTCGAAGAGAAAATTTAGAATATCATCTTTGAAGCAGCACAAGGCTGTGGAGGAACAACTCCACCTTGCTGCTACAACGTGGACAGCACAAATGTTGAAGGAACCACTTCAACGTGCTGCGCTAGATATCGCTCTAGAGGCGTGGGCTGCCAAGAGTTCAATCCAAACTCTTTAACACACAAGATCTAATCCAAGATCTTTAGGACAGAACACAAGTTCTTATTATTGATAGGTAGAGTGTACATAGGCTGGTTACATATGTAGAGGTGAGGACCTCTATTTATAGGCTCCATGAGCTTTCACTACTTAGCTCTACTTAAAGCTAGAAGGTTCTAGAGTACACTACTTAAAGCTAGGAAAGCAAATACAAACAACCTAGTTACTACTCATGGCTGGAACACTCTAGAAACCACTACACAACATATGGCTATAGTGCCAAATTATGTAGAGTATAGTAGAAGTGTGTAGAAGCATAAAGATTTGACTCCTAGTTTATTTTTATTTTATTTTTCTACTGTCCCTCATCATCCTCCCCTGGTTGTTTAGAACTCGACCTCGAGTTATCTCATAAAGTGCTTGTTCTGGATGATAAAGAGCCAGGTCAGCCACATTGAATGTGTTGGAGATTCCCATGTCATTTGGAAGATCTATCACATAGGCATTGTCATTTATCTTCCTCAGAATTGAGAAGGGTCCATATTTCCGCTGCCTAAGCTTCCCTTTGATGCCTAAAGGCAGTCTTTCTTTACGAAGGTATACCATTACCTTGTCACCAACTTGGAATGTCTTCAACCTCCGTTTGCAATCAGCTAGCTGTTTGTACTTCTGATTTTGCGCCTCCAACACATGGCGAATTTCTTCAAATAGTTCGGTGTAGTTATCAGCAAAGGACAATGCTGCTTTTGAGTTTCCCTTTGATGGTAGCTTCACTAGATCCACCACATGTGTTGGAACTTTAGTGTAGACAATAGAAAAGGACTTCCTGTTGATCTATGCTTGGAGTTGTTGTAGGAGAATTCAGCAAGGGATAAAGCCAAATCCCATTGTCCCTTTCTATCTCCACAAATGCAACGGATCAGATTACCCAAAAACTTGTTCACCACTTCCGTCTGACCATCTGTTTGTGGATGAGCAGTACTAGAAAATTTTAATTCAGTGTTGAACTGCTTCCACAAAGTGAGCCAAAATGCAGCAAGAAACTTGCTATCACGGTCCGAGACGATGGACCTTGGGACCCCATGAAGTCTGACCACTTCTCGAAAGAACAATTTGCCACATGATGAGCATCTGTTGTCTTGCGGCATGGAATGAAATGAGCCATTTTAGAGAACCTGTCCACCACCACAAACACCGCATCATTCCCGCGCCTTGTTCTTGGCAAACCCAAGACAAAGTCCATAGAGAGATCCTCCCATGGAGCTTCAGGAACAGGCAAAGGCATGTACAACCCTGTGTTCGTGACTTGGCCTTTGCAGGTTTGACATACGGGGCATCGCTGAACAAACTTTCCAGCATCTCTCTTTAGTTGTGGCCAAAAGTAACGACTCAAGGTTAGCGATAGTCTTGTCGCGTCCAACATGGCCACTAAGATCACTTGAATGGAGCTCTCTAATTAACTTGTCACGTAGAGAACTTCTCGGGATGCACAAGCGATCATTCTTGAAGAGATAGCCATCTTGCACCAAATAGTCGTCACCTAATGGTTGGCCTCTCATGTGCTTTACCCAAACATGGCCAAAGTCTTCGTCCTCCTCATACAACTCCTTTAGTTGATCCATGCCGGGAAGTTCAGCCTCAAAAGAAGTCAAGAGGCATGCACGTCGACTCAAAGCATCGGCTACTTTGTTGGTGGCTCCAGATTTGTGCACAATGAGATAATTAAACCTCTCCAAATATGCTGCCCATCTTGCTAACATGCGATCCACATGCTTTTGATTCCTAAAATGCTTCAAGGATTGATGGTCAGTGTAGACAATAAACTCCTTAGGCAACAGATAGACTTCCCAAGTCTTTAAAGCCCTAAAAACAGCATATAATTCTTGCTGATAGGTGCTCCACTTTTGTCTTGCTTCGCTTAGCTTCTCACTGAAGAAAGCAATGGGTTTTCGTTCTTGAGATAGAACAGCCCCAATGCCTACTCCACTAGCGTCGCACTCCAGCTCAAAAGTCTTACTGAAATCAGGTAGCGCCAAGACTGGTGCTTGTGACAATTTTTCCTTTATTTCCTTGAAACTAGCTTCAGCTAATTCGTTCCATTGAAATTTCCCTTTCTTTAGACATTCAGTGATTGGTGCCATGATCGTACTGAAATTCTTCACAAACCGCCTATAGAACGTTGCAAGACCATGGAAGCTTCTCACCTCTGAGATAGTCTTTGGAGTTGGCCATTCTCTGATTGCTTCAACTTTAGAGTCATCAACATGAATGCCTTCACTTGTTATGACAAACCCCAAGAAAATAAGTTGTGTTTGAAGGAAAACACATTTCTTCAAGTTCACATAAAGTTCGTTTTCCTTTAGTACCCATAGCACCTTACGGATGTGATCCAAGTGTTCATCTTCATCTTTACTATATATCAAGATATCATCAAAATAAACCACAACAAAGTGGGATAAGAAGGGTCGAAGTACCTGGTTCATCAAGTGCATAAAGGTACTTGGTGCATTTGAGAGTCCAAATGGCATGACCATCCATTCAAACAACCCTTCCTTTGTCTTGAACGCTGTTTTCCATTCATCCCCGGGTCTAATGCGAATTTGATGATATCCGCTCTTCAAATCGAGCTTTGTGAACACTCTTGCCCACTAAGCTGATCTAACATGTCATCCAAACGGGGAATAGGGAATCTATACCTTACGGTGATCTTGTTGATGGCTCTACTATCCGTACACATGCGCCAAGACCCATCCTTCTTTGGCGTGATCAAAGCTGGTACGGCGCATGGACTGATACTTTCTCGAATGTGCCCCTTTTGCAGCAATTCCTCCACCTTTTCCTTCAGTATAGCATGCTCTTTTGGGCTCATCCGGTAGTGTGGAAGATTAGGAAGACTTGCTCCCGGAATTAGGTCAATTCGATGTTGAATTCCTCTCATCGGCGGTAGGCCTTGTGGCTCTCCAAGTATGCTCTGGAATTCAGCTAGTAGGCCATGTACCTTTGCTGGAATTTCAACCACCGGTTGCTCTTCACCTTTCACAATAAGTGCAGCACACACATTTGCCTCCTTTAAGTCTTCCATAAACTCGCTAGAGGTGTGAGAAATAGTTAACATGTTCTTCTCCTCCTCCTTAGAGGTTTTGGCATCTGATTGGTTTGGTACTATAATGATCTTTCGCTTATTCCAAGTGAAAGAGTAAGAATTTTCCTTCCCTTTGTGTGTAGAATCCACATCAAACTGCCAAGGTCTTCCAAGAAGAACATGGCTGGCATCCATATCAACAACATCACACAACACATTGGAGCGATAGTACTTACCCAACGAGAGTGGCAGGTTGCATTGTTTGGTGATCCTCATATTCACCCCTTTCTTGATCCATCCAATATTGTAGGGATTTGGGTGATCATGAGTCTCAAGCTTTAAATGGTTCACCAAATTCTGAGAGATAAGATTCTCACAGCTGCAACTGTCAATCACTAATTTGCATACCTTGCCATTCACGGTACATTTGCTCTCAAATATTTTCTTCCGTTGTGTGTTGTCGGGTTGTGGTGTCGAGCACAAGAGACGTTGAATCACACACACCACCTCTTCACCTCTTCTTCACAAACATCTTGTCCTTCTACATCCTCAGATTCATACTCTTCGTCATCTCCATCATCATGGATAGTTGTGTTGGCGAATTTCCTCAATGGGCAATTGCTAGACACATGTCCCTCTTCACCACATTTATAGCATTTTACACCGGCTTTGTCCTACTCTTGCCAGCTTGCCTTGGGGCAGGTTGTTTTGCCTTGGGTTGAGCGGACTTCTCTTCCACTATATGGGAGTGACTCCTAGATGAACCTTCAGTATGAGGAATGGAGCCTTACTTGCCTTTCTTGTCCTTGCCAACCTTTCAGCCTTTAATGCAAGAGCTTGTGCTTGGTCAATGGACCAAATTTGTTGCATCATCAAACGATCCTGAATAGTATCATTGAGACCATTGATGTACCTTGCAACTTGTTGATCTTCAGTTTCAGCAAGGTTGCACCTCACTTGTAGCCTTAGAAACTCTTCTGTATTCTGAAACAGTCCTCTTTCCTTGAGCACAGTTTTGAAACTGAATAAATAGGATCTGATCATAATCTGCAGGCAAGAATCTCCCTTTTAAAAGACTCTTCATCTGCCGCCAAGATCTCACACGAGGTTCTCCTCTTAGTCTGCGGTCTTCTTGAAGGCGATGCCACCATGCACCAGCTCCTCCTTTCAACTTGTATGCGACCAAAGAAACTCTACGGTCTTCTGGAATATTCATGACCTCAAAGAAAGTCTCCACTTCATATAACCAATCAAGGCACCCTTCAATATCAACATTTCCATTAAAAGTTGGGATCTCAGCTTTCACCTTGTATGTATCCCTTGCATATGTAGGGTTGGGTACTCTTGGATATGCATAGAGATCAGGTTCTTCAAGGGCTCATCATATTCTCATCTCAGAAGCTTCAGCATAAGTTGGCCTTCTTGAGGTACTGAACACATGTCGTTGAGGTGTTTTTCTTCAAGATGACTCCCTTCCTTCGCTGCCGAATATCTTCCTCTCTTTGATGAATCTCCATCATTGGTAGTAGGAGGAACACCCTTTCTTATCATCTCAACCAGCTGATCGAATCTCCGGTTAAGATCTTCACGTAGCGCTTGGATTTGTTGTTCTGCAGCATCCATTCTCTTCCCAATTCCTCCATTGCTTGCTGCAGCTTACTTTCAAAGAGTACACCAAGAACTGGAACGGATCAGCAAGGCTCTGATACCACCTGAAGCAGCACAAGGCTGTGGAGGAACAACTCCACCTTGCTGCTACAACGTGGACAGCACAAATGTTGAAGGAACCACTTCAACGTGCTGCGCTAGATATCGCTCTAGAGGCGTGGGCTGCCAAGAGTTCAATCCAAACTCTTTAACACACAAGATCTAATCCAAGATCTTTAGGACAGAACACAAGTTCTTATTATTGATAGGTAGAGTGTACATAGGCTGGTTACATATGTAGAGGTGAGGACCTCTATTTATAGGCTCCATGAGCTTTCACTACTTAGCTCTACTTAAAGCTAGAAGGTTCTAGAGTACACTACTTAAAGCTAGGAAAGCAAATACAAACAACCTAGTTACTACTCATGGCTGGAACACTCTAGAAACCACTACACAACATATGGCTATAGTGCCAAATTATGTAGAGTATAGTAGAAGTGTGTAGAAGCATAAAGGATTTGACTCCTAGTTTATTTTTATTTTATTTTTCTACTGTCCCTCATCAATCTTGTGGGTAAATTAATCGCATCATAAATTCTATGTCCCTAAGTGTTGCCTTCAACTTTGACATGGTCTCCAGCTTACAGTTTTGATTATAGTTTAAAAATAATGTTTAGTTTCGGTGAAAATTCTACAGATATTAATGTTTGTACGACCAAACTAAATACTTCTGCTTATGTTTGTGGTAAAACATTTCAAACTTTTGCTTTAGGGACAGTGGGAGTACCACTAGCGATAAGAAATGAGGGCATTGTACACCCCACCCAAAGTAATGAAAGACAAGTTATTATTCTCAAAGTTGACAAGAGTATAATAAGTAGTTGAGTACTTTTCTTTGAAGTTATAGTTACAACATGGATTTCTTTCGCGAGGCGTTACAAGATTTTATAGCTGAAGCAGAGGTAAAATCCAATGTCTTCTTGAAAAACTTCTCATGTAATACTTGTGACACTAACATTCAGATAGAAATATAAAGATAAAAAATAAATTAGGTTGTAAGAAAGCAGTATAGTTGCAGAGTCTCATGGATGTTCAGAAAAATTAAACTGGACATTGATATGAGGGCTAAAAATACCTACCTGTGCTGAACTTGTGGTATGGGTGGTTATTCGAGCAAAGATGCTTCTGGAGCTGAAATCAAAAGAGTACAGATGAAGAATAGAAAACCAAAACAAAATGTAACAGCCAATGACATGAAATACAACTGCATGAACCAAATTAGGAAGGATTGCTTAGTGCTAACAATAATGGGATGAAGTGGTCACAACAACACTTACAATCACATTAAAAATGAGAGTGGTGTTTGTGTGTACTAGTAACAGGCACTAGGCAGGTTATGCTTAAAATGGTTTACAGTGAGCACAATTTACTTCAGACTGGTCTTTTAAGTACATGAGGTGGGTGTATTATCATCTTGTCAGGAGATTCGACTAAAAAGATGGAATTCAGGTATTTATCCTCAAGAATATTGTATCACAATCCTAGACTGGATGACTGTCCTTGCTATATCTATTCTTCCACCAGATGTATGATTTTTAGAGAATGTGTCCCCTTTATCCTCGTGACTATCTCAGACCGAACTATAGCCATTGTCATCATGGTAGAGCCATAGTCTTTGGGCCCTTTTGTTTGGGCTTCTGGGTGCTTTCCACTAAAAAAAGCAGGGCAAACGAAACAAAAGGCTTGGCCGCTTGGCTGTGCGGTGGGCTTTTGCCAAAGCCGCTCGGTTTCCTTCAGGTGAGAAAAAGCACGTTTTGAGGTGCTTCCCGAGCTTCCCCGCAAGTCAACCGAAGGGGCATGTAGGTTTGGACATATCGTTGCTCTTTATTGCAGGGAACTGCCACCGCGCCGAACAGCCACCCAGCCCGAGCGGCACACACCCGGTCTTTCCTTTTCCCCCTGATCACCCGAGCGAGCGGGCAGGGTAGGGTTTCCTACCGCCGCCACCCACCCCGCGCCGCCACAGCAACCCGCCGCCCCGCGCCGGCAACCGCTCCTCCCCGCAGCCGGAGCTCGTCCCCGCCGTCCCCAGCCTCCGACCGGCCCGTTCCCCGCCGTTATCGCCCCGCGCCGTCGTGGACCGCCGGCGACTGCTTCTTCTTGTCCGGGCCACGCCTTCGTCGTGATTCCGGCCGAACTTGCCGTCGTCGTGCTTCCGCCGCTGTTCACAAAAAGGGGAGGAATATTCCAGCAGCTCCTTCCCCTTTTTCTCTATTATACGCCGTCGTGGACCGAGCTCGTCGTGCCGTCCCCAGATCCGCGCCGTCGGAGCTCCGAGCGAGCACCTCGCGACAGAGCTCGTCGTGCCGTCCCCAGCTCCCCGCCGCCGGAGCTCCGGGCGAGCTCGTCTGTTCTTGATGTGTGTGTGGACTGTTGACTCAAGTATCTCAAATTTGGATTGGAAAAAATGAATATTGAAATGATTTATACTGACATTTGATTTTACTTATTTATCTTAAATATTGAAATACAATTTTATTTAAATTATAGTCACTTATAGCCAAATTGAAATAATTTAGTGGATATATTTGTGATGGTTATGTAATGAAAATTGTATGGATATGAAGTTTGACTCGAATTATAGTGATGCATATGTTATTACACGCGAATCAGCAACAATATATCTTTTTATAAATGTAGGGGTGTTTCAGACAATTTCATAGTTCACAGTCAGACAGCGGGTTGCCAAAGAGCTCCACTCAGAAAAGTAGCTTTCCCTGCACAGCAGCTTTTCTACACAGCACCCACAGCCAGCCACAGCCAGCCCAAACAAAAGGGCCCTTTATTAGGAACACTGTTTTTTGAAGGATAGTAAGAGCCTTAATGAACTTCGAGTATTTTTTACGTTGTTCTCATAAGGATTACAACTGAGCCAGGAAGCTATTTGAGTTCGGACTTTTGGTTCTACTGGTTGGTACATGAAATTTGATACAATGCACCCTTATAATTGAGGAGCAATTTAAAGTTGATCTAACCTCTAATTATTTAATTATTACTTCGTTGATGGGCCTTTCTATAATCACAAGTCACAGCCCTTAAGATGGTTAGTCAATCTTGCAGGTTCAACCAAGCTAATAATTAAATGTCCCCAAACACTCAGCTCTGGTATGAAATGCTGCTACCAAGATAGTCTTCCTTCATGGCATGTAAAACAACCATAAACTAATTGAATTGCAATATGATACTTCTAAAACATTTAGTATGAAACAGCATCCAAAATTAAAAAGAATGATCTCTTATTTAGCAAAAAATATTCTTCACAGCTCAAAACTGCCAGATATACTACCATCCAACTTTAAAAGAATATAAGATATCCACCAGAAAGCTGCTAATTCAACATAAGCCTGAAAATTAGAAGTACCTGACTCATTCGCCATGGATCTGACAATAGATTTTTCTGATTTTCTGCCAGTGAGGAAAATTTGAAAAATTATAAGCTGGTCCTCTCAGTAGAATCAGTAGCAACAGGTAAGGGACAACATATACCAGAGTCAACGGCTTTTATTTCCCTAAGAGTTGCATCAGGGGACATCAATGGCTTTATAAAAAATTGTGCAAACCTGAAATGAAAGACAAGATGTAACTGGAATCAGCCTTTGCAAAACAAGGAAAAGAAAATAGAAAGAAACAGAAGGTACCTGTCTAAAGCATCATCCAGGCAGTCATTGTTCACATCAAAATAGAAGTTTGTGTGTTCAGAAGTTGTAAAGGCATTGGTCGAGCCACCGTGCTGCAGGAAACACCCATATTATCTAACTAATGATTATTGATTAATAACAGGGGATCCACTTAAGGATGGTAATATCATTGTACGAACTAGGAACTAGGAACTATGAATCGATAAAACAGTTAGCCTCCAAGCAGAGTCCACAAAGAAGCTTTCCTACTAGTATTCCTGATGGTTTAGAAGTCTTACGCACTGCCTGGCAAATACCAGTAGTACCTTACACAGAAGCTTTCACACTAGTATTCTTGATGGTTTAAAAGTCCTAGGCACTGCCTGGCAAAATACTAGTAGTGCCTTACCCTATGTTAGGACCATGGTTTAAGCACTGCCACAGCAGCAAATTTCGCAGTTTACTCAATAACAGAACATCGTGAGCACATATCTCAGGGCAAAAACTATATACGGCAACCAACCAGCAACCTAGAAGAAAAAAGAAGACCCAGTCCCATGATCACACAGATACTAGACTATAAGCCCAAATAGTAGTCTATTCTAACGCCTGCTGCTTTTGAAGGACTGGTTCTCAAATATAAATTAAACAAGCGACCAATTACCATCATAACAGTGGGCAACCTAGTTGTTTTGAAATTGCACTAAATTCTGAAGTCGGCTACAGCTCAATCCAATAATTACTAACGCACTAATACCTTGATCAATTACAAAGAACCCTTATTAATAAAGAGAAACAAGGGCGAAAATTTTACCCTGGCAAACTACATACCTCAGCAATGTACTTTGAGTAACTATCTTCTACAGGATATTTCTGGCTCGCATAGAAAAGCATATGTTCTGTAAAAGTAGAACCAGGCAAAAGCATGTTAGGGATTAAAAAAAATACATAACCACCCAGAAAATAGTACTGGAACATACATGTCAGGAAGCTTTTCAAATGCAAAAGTACAATCCAACAAGATGAAAAACAACGCAATGAGATTTACACGGTGGATGGTGGTGCACTAATACTCAAAGTTAAATCCTGGAAACAGAGGGATATGTAAAACAAGTAAAATACAAATATAAAAAGCACAATATATACACAAGAAAATTATTTATTACTTACTACCCAAGCAAACATGTGCAACGTATTAAATTATTTTATTTACTTATTCCATGATGAATGTAGCCCTAATGATTACTCACTGAACAACCCAAAAGCACACACATCTGAAGATATCAGGACATTCTGTAACAGGCATCCCAACTGAAAACAACCTTTCATAGCAAGCTAGCAAATTGCAGTGCTGGGCCCCACAGACCTAAAATCGCAACAAGAGCAATACGACGGTAGCAGGGATATCGGGGTTGTCAGGTCGCAACTGCACTAAGATTTCCATCACTAGGATCGTGTAAAACGAACACTGAGTACAACAAAAACAGCAGTATCTACTATCTAGTATGCTCCTTGTTGTATTGTAACGCAGCAAGTCAGAGCAGAGGCTAACCGAGGAAGTGAGCAAGCCCCTCCATCCCATCGGGGTCGCAGAAGTACCCCACCGAAACATTCATCGACGCCGCCGCCTGCAAAACGAATCACGAATTCAGAATCGAGACGAAACCCAGCAGCTAACACGAAACCCCCGACCCGTCCCGATCGAATAGCGAGCGGGCGACGGAGTTGACCTTGTCGGTGTCGGGGTCGCTGACGAGGAGGCACTCGAGGGCGTTGGGGAGCACCACGCGGCGGTACCCACGCTTGTCGTTGCGGGGCTTGGTGACCTCGACCTCAACCTTCGTGGTGGCGGCGCCGTCGGCCGCCGCGCTGGGGGCGTCTGCCTCGCGCGGCCTCGAATCCATCGCGTCGCCTCCCGGTCGCCGTCGTCGCTGGGGCAGGGGCAGTCCGCGAGGTTTCGCTACTCTCGCTGCTCGGGTTTGGTTTCGTCGCTCTTGGATCTGCTTTCTGTTTACGAGTGCTTGTTTGGATATGGAGAATAAAACAAGATTTTTTAGGAGGATTTTCGGGAAATCTATGAAGTTAGTCAAACCCAGCGGACTCTCGTAAACCGTCCGATTCTTATCCAATCCCGCGTCACGACGTCCGCCCGCCACGGAACCAGTCAAACCTGGGAAAAACGTGCGGTCGGTCTGAAGTTAGGCAAACCCAGCGGACTCTCGTAAACCGTCCGATTCTTATCCCAATCCCACGTCACGACGTCCGCCCGCGACGGAACCAGTCAAACCTGGGAAAAACGTGCGGTCGGTCTGAAGTTAGGATGACTCCAACGGGGCGACGCAAACGGACGCGCGTTTGGTCCGCGTTTGGTCTGTTTGCGTCGCCAAAAGGACCCATGTCCGGCCCACGTCCGCCCCTTTCCGGTCACTGCCCCCAACGGGCCGACGCATTGAGTCCGCCCGGCCAGGGTTTTTGATCATTTTGATCATTTTCGGGCATGATCGTTTCCACGCCCCCAAAACATTACAAGTTGCGGCCATCGGCCATGTCCCCAGGTGTGCCCAAAATATTACAAATTTCGGCCACCGGCCATGTTTTTCCTGCCATGTTGGCCATAGTTCAACACAAATATGTAGAAGGGACCGAGAATAGATCAAACCTGATCCATGTACTGCCTTTGCTTCTTCTCGTAGTAGCCCTTCTTCCTAGGAGTGAAGGTGGAGATGTCCATGTCCATGATCCTGGCCTCCTCGGCGCGTAGGGCGAGTTCAAGGTCTTTGGCCTTGAGCTCCACCTCCCTGGCCTTCACGTCGGCCTCCTTGGTCCTTGCCTCGGCCTCCTTGCCCCTGATCTCGACCTCCGCCGCCCGGGTCCGAGCGTTCTCCTCCTCTATGTCAAGCCTCTTCTTTTGCAATTCGAAGTAGAGCTTCGAAGCCACCTCTCTCTCGAGGCGTTCCTTTTCTCTCCTCTCTTCCCTCTTGTCACAGGTCTTATCCTTTTGGGATAGGAACCCGCTCAAAGTCTCTTGCAACGCAAGGGTCGTTGCATCGCGCTTCTGCTCGGCCTTGGAGTTGTTCTTCCCCCTTGGCCTCCCGTCCTTCTCCTTCTCCGTTGTGCCCTCTCCCTTGTCAACACCAAGATGTCCCGCTTGTCCCGCCTTCTTGAGGGAGGCGTATAGCTCCTTCCACTTCTCCTGGTCCTTGAGCTCCCGGTAGCAATGGGTCAAGGTGAAGACCTTGCCATATTGAGCCTTGAAGAGATCCAAAGCTTGCAACATTTGCTCCTTGATTCCATAGCCACTTTGCGGCGGCCGGCTTTCGATGTGCTCAACGGCGCCGCAAAACTTGCTCATTTGCTCTTGAATGTGGTTCCACCTCTTAGAGATTGAACACTCGGTCCGGTGCGTCAGAATGTTCCGGGGCGGAAGGATTCGGCCCTCGTTGTAGCGCTTGGTGAACCGGCCCCAAAATGCCGACCCTTTTTGCTCGGCCCCGATGATTTGGTTGGTTCCAACCTCGATCCACGACTCGCAAATGAGAATGTCTTCAGCGGTGGTGAACGAGGCGCCTCTTTGGCTGACCTTCTTCCTCATGGCCGCGGCGGCGGCATCGAGCTCATTGAAGACCGGCTCATTATCGATGTTGATCACATCGGGGCCGGTCGGTAGAGTCTCATCATCCCCGGCATTGTAGTCGTCGCCGTCGTACTGGGTGTTGTCGCAGACCATGTCCTGGAGGACGTCCTCCCCGTAGTAGGGGTCATCGTCCTCCTCGTAGTACCTGGGGTCACCCGGCGATGGCGTGGGCACAGTGCCGAACAGGTTACGCGCGGGGCGCGACCACTGGCGGGGCAGCTGCACGCGCCTCCGCAGTCTGCGGCGCGGGCGGCTGTGCGACCAACGGTGTCGCAGGCGGGTTGAGAACGAGGGCAGGTACCTCGCCCGACTCGTCGGAGGTAGGAGAAACCCGCGGCGGCATGGTTCCAGGGACGAACCCGTGCGCAGGACATGGCGCGGTCGCGAGCGGTTTCGACCTTGGAGGTCGGGCCGTGGAAGCGTTGGAGCTGGCCGCGGTAGAGGAAACCCCGACCGCCGCCGCAGTCGCTACCCCAACCGCCGCCGCGGACGGGGTAAGTCCAATGAGGAGGAGGGCAGCTGTCGCGGTCTTGGTCACGAGGTCGGCGTTGTCGTCGTCGCCCTTTTCCTCGGCGGCGGCCCTGGCGGCGGCGTCGAGCCTGTCCTGCTTCAGCCTCCTCCTCCGTTGGCCCCGCTTGGCCGTCTCCTTGGCCCTCTGCTCCTCCGTGAGCTCCTTCTTCACTTTCTTTAGCCGGGGAGCAAGCCCGGCGGCGTCGTCGGCCAGCTCTAGGCTCTCGGCGGCGGCGGCGGCGACGGCGGTCTTGGCGGCGGCCTTGGCGATCCTGGAGGCGGCGGCGGCCATGGGGTAGGTCTGGACTGTGGATTTTGCCTCCAAAAGCGGACCAGGGGAGGACACAAAAGAGCTCCGTTTCGCGTCCGGGGCCGACGCATCCCTGGCCCAAATTTGGGCCAGGAATGCGTCGCGGCGGACCAAAAAACGGACTGCGGTCTGTTTGCGTCGCCCCGTTGGGCCGTGTTTTTGGCTCCCGCGGACAGGGACGGACGCGCGCGGACTCGATGGGTCGCCCCGTTGGAGTCATGTCCGCCGCGACGCATCCCTGACCCAATTTTGGGTCACCGATGCGTCGGGCCCGGACGCGAGCGGACCGTTCCGGCATCCTCCCCGTGTCCGCCCTGGCCCCGCGTGTCATCGACCCCAACGGCCACCTACCCCGTAATAACTGTGGCCCCGCTGTATAAATCGCGCCGGCCGGCCAAACCCTAGGGCACTCCTCCCCAATCGCGCCGGCCGGCCAAACCCTAGCCACGGCGGCCACCATCTCCAAGCTCAGATCCACGCGCCGGAATGGATCCGCCGCCGCCGCCGCCGCAGCATCTGGTGGACGAGGTCGAGCGAGCGCGTATGAGCGCCCGCGGGCGCTATCGCGGCAGCTTCTCGCGCCGGATGGCGACTAGCCCGGCATGGGCCGGCATGATTCCCCAGCCGCCGCGTCCGCACCTGACGGACGCCCAGAGGAGTGCGGTGGAGGCGGCGTTTGCGGACTGCGCCGACAGCGACGAAGAAGAGTACGCCGCCGGTGTCGCGGCGGCTGCTGTCGCGGCGGCCGGTGTCGCGGGGGATGGCGCGCCGCCGGAGCCTCCCATTGGCGTGGGCGGCCCTGCTCACATCACCGAGGAGGAGGCGGTGGATGCAGCCCACATGCAGCTGAACGCGCAGAGGGTGGCCGCGTTCATGACCGCCGCGCGCGCCTGTGCCGACGCTGCGGTGGAGGAGGAGATGAAGCAGATGCGCCGCGCCGAAGAGTCCAAGAAGCGCGCGGCGAGGCGCAAACGGCACCGGGAGGCCTTGGCGGCGGCCGAGGCCGCGAAAGGAGCAGGCAGCTCCACCTGATGTCATATCCCCGCCGGCGTGGCCGCCTATGTGCGGCTCATTTTCCACTAATACCGGCGCCCGCTACGTGTTTCGTAGCTACAAAATGATCAAAGAAGATTGAGTCAGCCAGCCCTGGCTGGCCATGGGCGCGATGAAGGAAGAGCCAGCAAGTCCGTTGCAGAACGGGCATGCTGCGTGACGTTCCTCAAGGCCGCAGCCCCTCTTTGATCTTCCCCCTTGCCGGCCGGTGGTCGGTTATTAATTTCCTTCAAGTTTAGGTTTAGGTTTTAGGGTTTAATGTTAGGAGGAAGTTCTAAATTTACTATGTAATTTTAGTTTTAAAAATGTAATCCTAGTATTAAAAAAAATGGCAAGCGGACTCAATGCGTCGGCCCCGTTGGGGGCACTGGCCAGAAAGGGGCGGACATGGGCCGGACGCGCGTCCGTTCCCCGACCCAAACGGACAAAACGCGGACCAAACACGCGCCCGTTTGGGTCGGCCCGTTGGAGTCATCCTTAGGCAAACCCAGCGGACTCTCGTAAACCGTCCGATTCTTATCCCAATCCCGCGTCACGACGTCCGCCGCGACGGAACCAGTCAAACCTGGGAAAAACGTGCGGTCGGTCTCGCTGACTCTTCTCGCTGGGCAGCAGCTAGCAGCTAAGCAGCACATCCTCCAATCGTACCACCACTATTCTCTTCTATCCACTTTCAAGGTTGCACGTGGCACGCTCATCCTCATGTCTACCAGCTTACGTGAGCATGTACGTGACGGATTATAAAGGTACTCCCTCTGTTTTTTAATATAAGATGTTTTAGTATTTGTCCACGTTCACATATATCTATATGTATGTAGACAAATTTTAGTGTGTATGTGCATTCATATTAGTATGCATGTAGTCATGTAGACAACATGTTGGATAGCTAAAACTTTTTATATTTATGCACGGAGGGAGTACGTAGCTACTCTGCTACTCCATCCGTTCCATTTTAATTGACTCACATATATGTAAATATGGATGTATCTAACACTAAAATATGTCTAGATACATCCATGTCTACATATATGTGAGTCAATTAAAATGGAACGGATGGAGTAGCAGTTGTGCGACTTAATGGATTTGGTCTCGTGGACAATCGGATTGTACCGTTATACTCTCTCCGTTCCATTTTAATTGACTCACATATATCTAGATATGGATGTACCTAACGCTAAAACGTGTCTAGATGTATCCATATGTAGGTACATGTGAGTCAATTAAAATGGAACGGAGGGAGTACATATTGTTGACGTAGACATGTGAACTTTTAGTATGGCAACTTGTGAGGTGTGTGTTTGTGTGACGGTCGGCAGCTTGCCGAGGCCTCGCTTCGCCGGCGTCGTTGACCAAGCCGTTGTCTCGCTTAACCCCTATGTGTCGCCTAGTCGAGGCGGACCGAATATATTGTTGGTCAGGCTCGTCAGTGCGCGACGACTCTTGCTGGACCACCACGCCGGTATCTCGTCGAAGTCTCGTCGGACTTAACGTGTGAACTTTACTACGGCAATTTGTGACATGTGTGTTTGTGTGATGGTCGGCCGCGTGCCGTGGTCTCGCTCGCCGGCGTCGTTGGCCGAGCCACCGTCTTGATCGACCGTTCTGTGTCGCCCCAGGCAGACCGAATATGTTGTTGGCCGAGAGTCGAGGCCGTCTCTCGCCGGGTGTCGCGTCGCCGGCATCCCATGCGCGACGACTCTCGCCGGACCACCACGTCGGGATCTCGTCGGAGTGGCGTCGGACCACCACGTATTGATTGAGTTACCAACTTAACCATACTCTTTCGATAATAGTTACCCACCTAGTTTTGGTGAAGTTACCCACCATGTACCGATGAAGTTACACATGTGTTCATGATGCGGCTATACACCACGAAATCGATTTAGTTACCCTCCCCTCTTGGTAATTGTTACCAATCTAGTACTGATAGAGTTACCTACACAATACTTATAAAGTTACCCATGTGTTCATGATGCAGGTATTCCACCACGAAATTGATTAGTTATCCTAGACTCTCGATAATAGTTACCACACAGTACGGATGAAGTTACCCATGTGTTCATGATGCGAATATCCACCACGAAATCGATGGAGTTAAGCTCGTCTCTCAGTAATAGTTACCCACCTAGTACTTATGGAGTTATCCGCACAGTACTTATGTGGTTATCCATGTGTTCATGACTCAGTTATCCACCACGAAAACGATATAGTTAACATACTCTTTCGGTAATAGTTATCCACCTAATATTGATGGAGTTAGCCACCCGATACTGATAAAGTTACCATGCTTTGTAAGGTGGTAATGCGTCCTAAGGCGGACGGCACACCTTAACACGTAAGCATCGCCACTGGACGCCTTAGGAGCCTAAGCGCCTAACGCGACCGTTTTCTAAGATGCAAGGGGGTGCCTTAGCACCTAAGCGTCGCTTTTAAGGACGCCTTGAAAACCATGGAAGTTATCCATGCGTTCATGATTTATTAACATCCCAATGTGGCAACTCAATTGGTAATTTCAAACCTCGAAAAATTTGAAAGGAACAATCAATAGTAGGATATAGTTTCGAGCCAAAAATTTAATCGTTGATATGGTGGGTAACTTACATACTACAGTCTGGATAACTCACATGTTACTAGTGGGTAACTTTGGGTCCAAATTTTTTTTGTCGGAATATATCAACATTGGATCTAGTTTCGAATATCTCGACGCGACTAGTCCAACTGTGAAAACGGATCATAAAACGGATAAACGGTTTGAGCTATAAAACTTTTTAAATTTCAAAATTTTCATTTAATGCGAGATGACATCAGCAATTTTGTTGGTTAGTTCATGCATGCAAACGTGGATGGCAGGGCTATCGGAACGCCCGCTGGGTTTGGCTATTTTCAGGGCGCCCTAAACGTAGTCGCGTCCAGGATTTTTAGCCAAACTAGCTTTAGTTTGTTTTTCTGTTAGGCTAGTCACAATGGGGAGTAACTTAGAGTGGTAATATGCATATGTTACTACTCCATGTTACTACCTCCACAATGGTGAGTAACTTATGTATGGTATCATGCAGAACTTCATTTATTATGTTGTACACTCATTTTGTCTAGAAATGTGTGATGTTACGGTAACTAGCTATATTACCACAAACATCTCTCTTTTCATTAATTACATGCCACATAACCAAATTTGTCTTGAGGTGTGTGATGTTACTAGATAAGTTACTCCCATTGTGACTAGTCTTATGGGTGATGAGGAGTTTGTCCAAGGATCGATCCGCCTCACGTGTTATCTAATGGAGTCGAGGTGAGGTGAGTCATCTCGATGTAAATATGTAATGCTTGATCTTGTTTATGGTTGGGTGAATGATGATGCCGTGCACACTTGTGAACATGAGCTCGTTGGCTCGTTCGGTGGCTTCATTCCCCTTACTCGATAATACCTCGTGTGTTGCTGCGGAAAATTATGGCCAAATTACTACCATGGATAGGTGATTTCAAAATGGATAAACATGTTGTATTGCTTATGGTCATCAAACCAAAAACGAAAAAAATGGATCAACAATGCCCAAAGTGCAAAATAAATGGCTATGATAATTTGGATCAACAGTTGTATGATTCTCATGTACCTGTACAACTGCCAGCACTAATTTGATCTTACAAAGAGCTAATCATCTTTGTCTTCCCTAGTAAGAAACATCATAAGTCAGACCTAGACGGAATTATTTTTTGTCTTCGTGTCAATCAAGCCCCTTTGAGCTTCGGCAGAGACTAAAAGAGGGTAGAAAATGGTGAGACATACATACTATGGACTACTAGTTGTATGTCCGTGCGTTGCTACGGGTGACAAAAGTAAATGAATTAGGCGTTTCTGAATTAATTTGAATGCACGTGCGTTGCTACGGTTGACACAAGTAGAGGTTAGCCTATTTTATTATGAGAACAACATTCGGTACAAAATACATAACCACCTAAATTGAGTGTAACTAAGAGATCAAATCAAAACAAGTACCTTGAAAGTTCCTTTTTGATACTAACTTGATGAGAATGCACTGACCGGTGAGATTGGACAAGAACAAGAACGCCACTGCGTCCTTGCGCCTGACCAGGATGTGGTCGACAAACTAATGATTTGCGGGCAGACCCAACTTCATGGTGTCTAATGTTATAGGTACACCAAATCATGTCGTTGCACATTCCTTGTGATTTTTATCTACTTGAGAACTCCATAAATATACAAAAGCTCATTTACACGATTTTTATCTACATGAGAACTCCTTACATATACAAAAGCTCATTTATACAAGAAAGGGCCTATGACCACAGAACAATCACAGTTAGAAAAGAAGCAAACGTTGCAGGGCATAATCTGCCTGATTTGCATATCCTGCCACTCCTAGGAAATAAACTGAACCCAACCAATTGCCATCATCAGAACGTGGCTCCAAAAATGATTGCTGAAAGAAAACTTTGTATATAGAGAAGGACGATTAAGCCATGAGGGGAGTTTGTTTGTGAATTTGAATTTAACCTGTTGCTTCACCAAGCAGTGTCTTTTCCCAGCAGATCTTGCACAAAGCAGCATCTGAATCTAAGAATACTTCCCATGTACCCTTTCTACACATGACGATGACATGTCATAATTTACATGGCAAACGTTCTTGCCATAGGCCAAATTAATAAATTCATCGAGCCAAAGATACAATTGTGGGAGAATTCAGATAAGTTACATGAACACAATATTATGAATTCTGGACGTAAATTCAGCAAGTCATCATTTGGATTCAGTTAACCATACAATGCAATGCATACCATATGGATGCCAAGGAGGCTCCTGGACGTCGGGTCATCCCAGACAAGCAGAAGCACCCTGACCCCCTCCTGTGACTTCCTCTTGAGCAGATCACCCAGCGACTATATCTTGCGTAAATCTCTCTCTTGCGTAAATCTTATTGGCAGTCTTGATTGCTCTCTCCATGAGTATTAAATTATTAGCAGCTGCAAGACACTGAATTTCAGAGTCATGGATTGAGCAAAATTTGAGGTATTTGGCCATTTTTTTGCTCGCGTGACATGGGAATTGAAGTTGTTCTGAGAAATTAGAACTCTGCTAGCTCATCAAGAAGAAGAAAGATTAACAAATTAACTCCTAAACAACACAGATGTAACATGCCATTGCAGGGAATGAATTCAGTCTGAGAAAGTAGATGTTTTCTGAAACTTTGTGTCATTTGTATTAGAAAAAAACACCAAGAGGCGCAAAGTAGACGATCAAGACCAAAACCAAACTGCATGCTTCAATACTCAATACAAAAAGACAAAGAAAGGATGACTTAACTGAATATGCTTAGAGTTAAACCTTGGAAGGTAAGTACACGGTCAAGACCAAAACCACACTGCATGCTGCAATACAAAAAGACAAAGAAAGGGATGACACAACTGAATATTCTTAGAGTAAACTTTGGAAGGTACACAACTGAACATGTATCATGCTTTTACACACTTGACATGTCAAGACAACAAACACATGACACGAAGTAATATTGCAGCATGCAGGCTCTTAGAATAATTTGGTTCTCTGCATCAGTTCATGCCACTCAGCCATTCCCACTCGATGGAATGTACAGAACAGGAACACCTCATGTCAGTCTACAAAATGCATGTACCTGCAAGCAAAATATACAGGCAGCCGATGTATACTACACCGATGTATACTACAGTTTACCTCAATTTCCACACAGACAGCCGATGTATACCACATAGTCACGGTCATAGGCATAGTCGTTGAGCACGTTGTGCAGGAACATGTACATGCCATTGCAGTGGAGCGTGTCGAGGAGGGCGCGCTATGCTTTCATTCAGAGCTCTGCCTGCAAGTTGACTAAGATAAATAAGCATATCATCTCACAAAATTATGCCAATTATTCATGTTGATGCAACCAATGAATTATCAGGAACCAAGCTTCTCAAACAAAAGGAATGGCGACAAACTAAAAATATTAACCAATTTCACAACATTGATGTTCATCTTACTCGATGGAAAGTACAGAAAAGGAACACCTCAAGTTGGTCTACAAAATTCATGTAGCTGCAAGCAAAATATACAGGCAACCGATGTATACTACAGTTACGTCAATTTCCACACAGGCAGCCGATGTATATCACATAGTCACAGTCATACGCATAATCGTCGAGCACATTGTGCTGCCACCCTTACAGACACCAGTGCTGCCACCCTTACCTGTTACAGAAATCATAGGTGCTTCAGTTAAACGGACAAATAACAAGTGTAAATACATGGGAACAGAGAAATTGACCCACATCTTGCATAACATTGTTAATACAGTAATACTCTACAGCCTACAGGTTTGGAGCAAGACAGGATTTAAAAAAAAGTTTGCCATGACAAAGTTAGCACTACGTAACCTAAAAAAACAAAAATTACAAAAGTGAGTCCATTTGGTCTAATATGATCCCTTGAACAAAACTGAACTGCATCTCCTGTTCAAAGCTAAAGTGTTTCAGTTAAACAAAAATACTGTTACTTCAGATCTTAAAATAACTCAAGAAGAAAGACCTAGCTGCGGTATGCCTTTGCTGTCCTAAAAGGGTAGAGAGCACAGCTGCACGAAGAGAGGCAGTAAAAATATGCAGTAAATAAAATGTCCAGTAAAATAAAATTGTCGATTGCAGGAGCTGATGAAGCTCTTGATTCATACATTCGGGCACACCCAAAGGTGACCAATTGTTGGTGTGTCTAGTTATACTACCTCAGTATTTTCTTCTTGTTCATAAAATATCTTTACATCGGTTTATTCAGCATCAGATTCTATGAAATTCCTGCATTAATCTGATCAAACGAAAATGACTTGGTGAATGAAATAAGCCTTCAGGAAATAAATCGAATAAAGAGATCAGCCAGCTAGGAAAAATAGACGAAGATACGAAATATAGGGAACCAGCAAGGGAAGGAGCCGTACGCATGGTTGCTCGATGAGGAGGCGTCGCCGGCGACCGCCACGGCGGCAAAACAGACGCGAAAGGGGGCAGGGCAGAAGAGAGGGCTCAGAGCAGCGGCTGGCGTTGGCGGCGGCTGGCGGACCACCCGCTCGATCTCACAAACAGAACAGCCGGTGAGGGTGATGTGGTGCACGGGCGACGGCGACTCAGATCTTGTCATACGGGAAGGCGGACGATGCTTCCCAAGGCGGCGGCGTCCTTGCCGGGGAACGACGGGAAGGGACGGCGACGGCCGGCGGCAAACACTAGCGCCACCACTCGCCTCTCTTTCTTCCCTCGGTGTTGGAGGGAACGCAACCGGTACGTCGCTACTGGACTGCGGGTTGATTTCTAGATGGGCCGGCCCGTGTTAGCGATGCGAGATCGATCGGTCTGGCAGAAAATGGCAGACGTACCAACGTACGAACTCCCATTTAATAGTAAAGAAAGGATGACTTAACTGAATATGCTTAGAGTTAAACCTTGGAAGGTAAGTACACGGTCAAGACCAAAACCACACTGCATGCTGCAATACAAAAAGACAAAGAAAGGGATGACACAACTGAATATTCTTAGAGTAAACTTTGGAATGTACACAACTGAACATGTATCATGCTTTTACACACTTGACATGTCAAGACAACAAACACATGACACGAAGTAATATTGCAGCATGCAGGCTCTTAGAATAATTTGGTTCTCTGCATCAGTTCATGCCACTCAGCCATTCCCACTCGATGGAAAGTACAGAACAGGAACACCTCATGTCAGTCTACAAAATGCATGTACCTGCAAGCAAAATATACAGGCAGCCGATGTATACTACACCGATGTATACTACAGTTTACCTCAATTTCCACACAGACAGCCGATGTATACCACATAGTCACGGTCATAGGCATAGTCGTTGAGCACGTTGTGCAGGAAGATGTACATGCCATTGCAGTGGAGCGTGTCGAGGAGGGCGCGCTATGCTTTCATTCAGAGCTCTGCCTGCAAGTTGACTAAGATAAATAAGCATATCATCTCACAAAATCATGCCAATTATTCATGTTGATGCAACCAATGAATTATCAGGAACCAAGCTTCTCAAACAAAAGGAATGGCGACAAACTAAAAATATTAACCAATTTCACAACATTGATGTTCATCTTACTCGATGGAAAGTACAGAAAAGGAACACCTCAAGTTGGTCTACAAAATGCATGTAGCTGCAAGCAAAATATACAGGCAGCCGATGTATACTACAGTTACGTCAATTTCCACACAGGCAGCCGATGTATATCACATAGTCACGATCATACGCATAATCGTCGAGCACGTTGTGCTGCCACCCTTACAGACACCAGTGCTGCCACCCTTACCTGTTACAGAAATCATAGGTGCTTCAGTTAAACGAACAAATAACAAGTGTAAATACATGGGAACAGAGAAATTGACCCACATCTTGCATAACATTGTTAATACAGTAATACTCTACAGCCTACAGGTTTGGAGCAAGACAGGATTTAAAAAAAAGTTTGCCATGACAAAGTTAGCACTACGTAACCTAAAAATCAAAAATTACAAAAGTGAGTCCATTTGGTCTAATATGATCCCTTGAACAAAACTGAACTGCATCTCCTGTTCAAAGCTAAAGTGTTTCAGTTAAACAAAAATACTGTTACTTCAGATCTTAAAATAACTCAAGAAGAAAGACCTAGCTGCGGTGACATGGGTATACATATCGGGTACCCTATCATGAGGGTACCTGGTGCACGTGATGACTAAGGCCCAATATCGAAGAGCCTACTCGAAGCCCAAGACAAGAGGCCCAAGAAGATGGAGTACCCTCCAAGACTAGACATAGGCATAGTCGGTTTAGCTTTCCTTACGTGTAAACTAGGTCGGTTACAAACTCCCGAGACCCAGCCTATTTAAAGGCTGGGAGGGGTACCGATCTGGGACCAAGCCATACTCGAACCACCAAAGCTCTTGCGAGATCGTCATCTCGCCGGAGCTCCCTGTAATCGCATAATCCACAATCAATACCAGACAAGCAGGAAGTAGGGTCTTTACCTCCACCCGAGGGGCCTGAACCTGGGTAAATCTTTGCCTCTGCTTGTCAGCCGACGAAACTACCAGTACTACCACGTTCTCTCCCCATAATCTCAACCCTAGGTCCTTAACCATGGGATTTGATGAGGGTACACCTCGTCAATTGGCGCCGTCTGTGGGAAAGAATAGTGCTGGACTCGCGGTTTCTTCGGTTCCATCGGAAAACGGCGACTCGCCGATCGGATCTACAAACGGCAACTCGCCGGCTGCATCGACAAACCAGAACTCGCCGACTCAGGCGGCACACGGCAACTCGCCGGTCACTCGACAAACGGCAACACGCCAGCTTCACCCGCAAAAAGCACATCGGATCCTCTGATGGATTTCGAGCCACACTCGCCAGGATTCCAGGAGGCCTTCTCCGATCTCGAGTCAGGTTTGGGTTTAACCGTTGGTTCGTTCAATTTTTTCGTCAACAAGCTTGGTGTGCAGGACTTGACGGATCCACGCCAACTCGCGACTTTCGCACCCGAGGCTCCATCGGTTGCGGCTCCTTCGACTGCGGATCTTTCCACTGCGTCCATACCATCGTCGACCCTCCAAGCTTGTTCGTCTGCAACAACCATGTCCACACGAGAGATGCGCGAGCTCATTGAAGAACTCCAGGGCGAGGAGGCCGAATCAGCATATCGCACAAACGATCCCGAGCTGGATCTCCCACTCGAGGATAGTTTCGACTGCGGGATCTCCCTCAGCGACTTCGACGACCTGAAACTCATATCGACAACCACGTCGACTCCGAGATCTGCGCCAACAACAACCTCGACTTCGAGACTCATAACAACCTCGCCGACGCCGAGATGGGCATAGGCGACGAAGACGTCGACTGCGAGATCCGTCCAGACGAACCACTCGATGAACATACAGGCTCAGACATGAGCCTCGATGAAGATGTCGAGTCCATGACGGGACTCGAAAGTACATACATATACCCTCGGGTCATACCACAGCAGGTCTACGTTGCCATCGCCGCAGAAACATCAGACACTGCGGCCAGTCGCAGGCCTACAGAATTCCCGTGCACAGTTACTATGCCGGATGGAGTCACAACTCTCACAATCACTGCTGAGATGGCAGCAAAAGCAGATAAAGTCATCAAGGAGTGCACAATGATGCCAGCAGACGCAACACAAGAAGAGATGTTGACCTTCCAGTACTTCAACTGGCAGGAGTCACTTCGACTGAAGCAGATAAGAGCCACACTCGAAGAACGCAAAAAGCAAGCTAGCTTGTCGAGTGCGCGCAGAAGACAGCTCTCCCTGAGCTCCACCGGGCGAGCAGACACAGACCAGATCAAGGTTGTCACACCTCTCGCCAGGCGAGAAGGCGGCACTCACCCGCAACTTAGGCAACTCCTTCATGACATACGACGAGGAAGGACTGCCGGTGCCCAAAACAGCAGCAGGTGCTCTCTACACCGCTGCAGCATACCTGGAGGCAATCAAGCCCCCAGCGGATGACCCCAACGCAAAACTACACCGCCAACAGATCAAATCACTCGCCTTAGCTGCAAAGGCCATACGCCAAGTTCCAAGAACTCCAGGTGGGAGTCGAGACCGTGCCCTAGTCGACGCACCTCGGGAAGAGCATAATCACAGTGGTCGTCGCCACCACTCGAAGGAAAGAAGCGGCTCGCGAAGGCGCAGGTCCAGGAGCAGATCACGCAGATCTTACAGTAGCGACTCATACTCTGATCGAGAGCCTGAGCCACATGGAGCTCTGTGCTTCACTCGACGCGTCCGCGAGACACGGATGCCCAAAGGATTCAAACTCACATCCGAACAGCCCAAGTACACGGGTCGACAGGAACCTTCCGGGTGGCTGGAAGATTACAGGCTGGCAGTTGCGTGCCAGCGGGGCACCAACACTACAGCCATGCAGTACATACGACTCATGCTCGAAGGCACAGCTCGCGACTGGCTCAAGGCCCTACCTCCATCAACATACGACTCGTGGGATCACTTCCGCAGGGATTTCGTCAAAAACTTCGAGCCTCTATGTGAGCGCCCGAAAACATTCGAGGAGCTGCGGGCCTGCGTTCAGCGTTCAGACGAAACGTTGAGGTCATACATCAGACGATGGACTGAGATACGTAACTCAGTTGGAGTGGTTTCAGAAGATATGGCCATGGATGCTTTCGTCATGGGCCTCGCCAGGCGAGACTTCAAAGAAGCACTTGGCCGCCAAAAGCCAAAATCTGTAGCCCACCTCTTGCAGATCGCGACTGAGTGGGCAGATGGAGAGGATATGGCACGCACCACACGCGGGTCCTCACCCCGTGACAAACATGAGAATAGCAGTCGAAGCCATAGAGACTCGTACAGAGACGACCGAAGGCGCAAACGTTCAAAACGTCATTACGACGATGACAGACCCGAATTCATGGCGGCTGGGTTCTCCACACCCCGCAATGATCAGGACAGAAGCGACCGACGGTCGGAAGATCGGCGAGACAGTCGAGATGATCGGCGAGACAGTCGAGATGATCGTCGAGACAGCCAACGCAGTGATAGCTACAAGAGGAAGGATTGGCGCAAGTCACGGGCACAATCTGAGCGATCATTCGAAGAAAAGATGGACGCTGATTGCAGATTCCACCTGTACAAGGGGGACGATGGAAAACTGCGATCCAACCACTCGATGAGAAACTGCAGGGAGTTCGACCAAATGGCGACTGATTACGTAAATCGCAGAAAGGCAGCAGCCGCACAAGCACCTGCACCCGTGCCTCAGCCAAACAACGTGCCTGTTCTGATGGCACCACCTCCACCACCACAGCCTGCCCCAGGCGGAAATCTCGCGGGTGCCATACAGCCCGTGCCTCGGGTGGACGAACCACAGTACCCTCCGCCCCAAGGGCAGATGTACATGATACAGAAAGGTCGACCTTCCAACAGGGAGCAAAAACTTCGCACTCGACAGGTAAACATGGCGGTCATGTCACCTCCTGCGGTAACAGAATACTTGAAGGAGCCGAAACTACAATAAGCTTCAGCAAAGAGGACCACCCTCCATCGGTTGTTCGACCAGGGCACTCTGCTCTGGTACTCGACGCGCAAATTGGAGGCTACGCCATGTCCAAGGTCTTCATGGATGGTGGGAGCGGCATAAACATCATCTTCGCAGATACGCTCCGCAAAATGAACAGGTCAGTCGAAAACCTGCCAAGATCTTCAAATACCTTCCACGGTATCGTTCCAGGGAAAGCAATAAGCCCAGAGGGCACCATACAACTCGACGTGACGTTCGGGGACAAGCACCACTTCAGGACAGAGTCGATTGAGTTCGAAGTGGTCGACTGGAAGTCACAATACCATGCTATACTTGGACGCCCGACGTTCGCTCGATTCATGGCGGTGCCACATTACGCATACCTCCAGCTGAAGATGCCTGGACCAAAAGGAGTAATCACAGTCAAGGGGAACTTCCAAAAGTCTGACTCTTGCGACCGAGAATTCAGCAAAATCTCTGAGATGTTTGGCATGGAAGCAACACTCGCTGATCTAGCGGTCTCCAACGATCGAACACTTATGCCAGAGCACAAAAAGGTGGCAGTCGACAGAGCATTCAGTGCCACCAACGACACAAGATCGCATCAGGTGCACCCGACTGACCCGACCAAGACAGTCAATGTCTCGTCGAGTCTGCCTATCGCATAGGAAAGCGCGCTCGTCGAATTCCTCCGTGAGAACTGGGATATATTTGCATGGTGTCCAGCAGACATGCCAGGTATTCCCAGGGAATTCGCCGAGCACTCTCTCCAGCTACTTCCAGGTGCTAAACCAGTCAAACAAACAATGCGCCGCATATCCGGCCCAAAAAGAACTGCAGTCGAAGCCGAAGTCGACAGGCTACTCGCAGCAGGATTCATCAGAGAGATCAAGAAATCACAATGGGTGGCCAACCCCGTACTTGTAGAGAAGAAGCATACAGACATCCTGCGGATGTGTGTAGATTTTACAGCACTCAATAAGTGCTGTCCAAAGGATCACTTTCCACTACCTCGAATCGACCAGATCGTCGACTCCACCGCCGGGTGCGCTCGCTTGTCCTTCCTGGATGCTTACTCGGGTTACCACCAGATAAGGATGAAGGAAGAGGATGAAGAAAAAACGGCGTTCATAACCCCACTCGGGGTCTACTGCTACACCACAATGCCTTTCGGGCTCAAAACGCAGGCGCAACCTATCAGCGCATGATGCAAGATTGCCTCAAGAAGCAGATTGGGCGAAACGTCCAGGTCTATGTAGATGACATCGTCATCACCACAAGAGAGAAAACACACTACTCGATGACTTGCGAGAGACATTCGCAAACCTCAAACGCTTCCACATCAAGCTCAACCCGAAGAAGTGCACGTTCGGCGTGCCAGCCGGGCAACTCCTCGGGTATCTAGTCTCAGCTCGAGGAATCGAGGCGGACCCGGAGAAAATACAGGCCATCTTGACGATGCAAAGGCCTTCAAAGCTCCACGACGTGCAAAAGTTGGCGGGTAGAGTAGCAGCACTCAGTCGATTCATCAGCAAGCTAGGCGAAAAAGCACTCCCGTTCTATCGACTGATGAAGAAGGCAGATAAGTTCGAGTGGACGCCAGAAGCCGAAGCAGCCTTCACGGACCTCAAGCGAGTCCTCACAAGCCCTCCAATCCTCGTAGCACCAAGGGAACGCGAGCCACTATACCTATATGTCTCTGCAACTAATAGGGTGGTGAGCACTGTTCTGTGGTCGAACGCAGAGAGGAGGGACACGCCCAAAGCATACAACGTCCAGTCTATTACTTGAGTGAAGTGCTCTCCACATCAAAGCAGCGGTACCCGCACTATCAGAAGCTGGCATACGCCGTGTTCATGTCCTCAAGGAAGCTGACGCATTACTTCTCCGAGCACCCGATCACTGTAATCAGCACTTCAGGGATCGGGGACATCCTCACAAACCCCAATGCAACTGGGCGAGTAGCAAAATGGCTCATCGAGCTAGCACCAAGAGACATCAAGTATGATTACCCGAAGGCCATCAAAGCACAAGTTTTACCCGACTTCCACACCGAGTGGATTGAAGCTCAGCTCCCAGGAGCACCAGATGTGTCCAATTCCTGGACCATGTACTTTGATGGCTCGAAGAAAAACGAAGGCGCAGGCGCAGGTGTCATCCTCATATCACCAAAAGGCGACAAGCTCCGCTACATCCTGCAAATGGGATTCGAGTTCCCATCCAATAACGAAGCAGAATATGAGGCTCTGATCCATGGCATGAGGATGGCCAAAGCCTCGGGTGCACTCGACTGATGATCTACGGCGACTCGAATTGGTGGTGCAGCAAACAATGAAGGCTTGTGACGCAATCGCAGATAACATGATCGCCTACCGTGACTGTACAACATCATGGAGGGCAGCTTCGAAGGCTGCGAGTTGCGGCACATAGGGCGTGAGAGCAATGAAGAAGCAGATAAGTTAGCCAACATTGGTGCGACCAAAGCACCAGTGCCACCTGGTGTCTTCTTCGAGCGCATCGAGCACAGATCAATCAAAAAGAAGCGGCAACTCCTGCATCAGCCGCACCAGCCAAGAGCAAAACACCTAGCACAGAGGACCCACCAGTCGAGGTACTCCTCATCGAGCCAACTTGGACTCAACCCTTCCTCGCATACATACTCCGCGGCGAGGTACCCGAAGACTTCACAGAGTCAAGACGCGTCACTCGACGATCTAAAGCATACACTGTCATCAACGGTGAACTTTACAAACGCAGCATATCAGGTATGTTCCAGCGTTGCATAGCATTTGAAGATGGCCAAGCCATCCTTCGTGATATTCATGCAGGTACTTGCGGGCATCACGCCAGCAGTCGATCACTCGTAGCCAAAGCCTTTCGCGCAGGCTTCTACTGGCCCACAGCACTCAAAGACGCGGAGGACATAGTCAAAAGGTGCATCGGCTGCCAAAAATTCGCCACAAAGCCGCACGCACCCGCATCGGCGTTGAAGACAATACCATTGGCCTGGCCTTTCGCCCAGTGGGGGCTCGATATGGTTGGGCCACTCAAAAAATCCTCCCATGGAGGGCATACTCACCTTCTGGTGGCGGTCGACAAGTTCACCAAGTGGATTGAAGCAGTACCCATCACAAGTTCGACTGCCACTACAGCAGTCAATTTCATAAAATCCATCATATACCGCTTTGGTGTGCCAAGCATCATCACTGACAACGGTACAAACTTCACGGCTGAGGAATTCAAATCCTTCTGCAAAGAGCAAGATATCACGCTCAATTATGCATCTGTGGCGCACCCGCAATCAAACGGCCAAGTCGAAAAGGCCAATGGGCTTGTGACAGTGGAATCAAGAAGCGCCTCCTGGTGCCACTCAAAAGGGCTGCGGGTGCTTGGGTAGAAGAGCTCCCGTCTGTGCTATGGAGCCTACGCACAACACCCAACGCCTCAACACAATTCACTCCATTCTTCATGGTCTACGGCGCAGAGGCAATCCTGCCATCAGACGTAAGGTTCAACGCACCAAGTCGAAGCATACAATGAAGAAGATGCAGATGAGCACTCGAAGATGCAGTCGACTTGCTCGAAGAAGCACGCAACACAGCGCTAGCACGTACAGCTGTCTACCAGCAAGATCTACGCAACTATCACAGCCGTCGACTGCGTACCAGGTCCTTCGAGGTGGGTGACTTGGTACTTCGACTGAAGCAAAAGAAGGTGCATAAACTTGCTTCTCCATGGGAAGGACCCTTCATCATCACCGAGGTCATAGGTGGTGGAGCATACAGACTGAAGCATGCGAAGACCGGCGAACTCTCCCACAATCCTTGGAACGTTGCGCAGCTGCGCCGTTTCTATGCTTAGATTGCTCAGTCGCATAATGTAATAGGCTCATATGTCGGATGGCTGCAGGTTTCAGACGCGCTCTTTTCCTTACCAGGGTACCTAAGGGGACTGGAAGGTTTTTAATGAGGCGGCCTGCAGCCTAACATTCATAAATGGAATATAGTCAATAAATTCCTCATACTTTTCTGCTACTACTCGCATAATTATCAGCACAAACTTAGCCTCACCCGTATGCTCGGGGGCTGAGCTCTCATAACATAAAAGCTTTCGCTCCTTCAAACATAATACTCAGCCACACTCGAATACTCGGGGGCTGGATCGTAACACTAAACACAAAGGAAAAAGTTGCTCAACCCCAATCAATCACTCGGGGGCTGAGCCTGCAGGCATAAGTTGAAGCTTCAACTCTCATAAAATTCATAACCTCACTCGAGCACTCGGGGGCTATGTAATTCATGATCTATGTAAACTGTTTTTCATAAACCCCACTCGATACACTCGGGGGCTGCATACATACAAGTGAACAAATATGTACTAAGTGGCAAATTTACACTCGGGGGCTGTTCCCTATACATAAATACCCTAATCTTCTGGTTCATCCTTTGCTGGAAGAACAGGGCCCATAAGTTGCGCTTGATAGCAATCAACCAATGTCCTCGCGTGATCGAATGTTTCGTCAAGATTCGACTGGGACAAAGACGATCCAGGCACGGGTGGACGTAGCTGCAAATTTGGACGTTGACTTCGGAGATACGCCATGGTTGCGTTGGCACCGTCCACAAGCTTCTGGGTGATGAAGCCTCGAATGGAACCTGTTGACCGGAAGAGATCGAGCAACGCGTGGATTCCTTGAGGTTGTGGCCCAGTCGGAAAAACCATCTGGTTGATTCGACTGAAGGCCGACCTGCACAATTCAAGAAGCATAGTGCTCCGCCACACCCGATCTTGCAGAGTCGCGAGTATGCGTGCTCGGTGCTTGTCCAATCGAAAGTGCTGGCGGCCAGTCGTGGGTTCGTCAGTTGCCATGTTCAACTGCTCATCCACGCGAGCCTGCTCCGCCTGGAAATCTTGAACAAAACCTGCAACAACACAAGTTGGGTGAACAAAAAAGAACAGGCTGTGAACTCATAAGATCAAGGCAGTCATGCTTACACTCGAGCTGTCTGTTCACGATCTCCATCTCGCCAAGCACATACTCCTCCCGTTGGGTGGGTAAAGCAGGCCTTGCCCTCATCCTTTCCAGCTCGCTTCGGGCACTCGCCAGTTCCTGCTCCTGTTTCGCAAGTCGAGCCTTCATATAACGTATTACCGCGGCATCATTTGACGCCTGAGCTCGAGATCGAGAAGGGGTATGATGCCGCGACGAACTGGATGAGTGGCGGCTGGCCGTTTCTGTTCCAAGCATCATAAAAGTTTCATGAGAAACTAGTCACAAAGCTCAGACGAGCAACAACATACAGCTTTACAAACAGAATCATAACGAGGAACATAAATTCATACAAAGGTAGCAAAAGCACATGCATACTCGCATGGTCATAAGTTTAATTACAAGACATCAAAGGCGCGGCTGCCCTACTTCTCAGACATTGACTCTGACCTAGCCCTACTCGCACGAGCGGCGACCTCTTCTGCCCGGCGCTCCATGGTGGCCATAAAAGTTTCAGCCAACTTTGCGGCTGGCTCGTTCAAATGCTTTAGGGACACCAATTTCCCGCCAGGCTTACGAGGGAAAGCAGACAGAGCGGCTTCGAAGTCACCCTCTATCCCATGACCTAAAAGGAGTTTGAGGGTTGTCGGGGGAATACTTTCTGGATTAACCCGCGGCCCAGTGCGACTTAACTTACTCGCACGGACGAAGGCCCACTTGGGAGCAAGCCCAATATTGAACCGCCATAAGGGGAAAGATCTAGAAGACATATCCCGGAGGACGTGAAGACCAAGTAGTCTCCGAGTAGGCCTCTGTGGATGTATTCCTTATGGGGAAGTTTCCTTTTGTAACCTAGCGAGCCTCTGTGTATATAAAGAGGACTCGCAGGACTTAGAGCGGGTCAAGCTATCAAGCCCCAAACCCTAGCTCATACGGCGAGTACCAGATCGGATCGCCTCCATTGTAACACCTCGATTATCATATCAATACCAATCTAGGGTAGGCAGGAAGTAGGTCTTTTACCTCACATTGAGGGTGCCGAACCTGGGTAAATCTGTGTTGATCTTTGTTCCTGCGATCCCAAGCTCGGAGATGCTTGACTCGCATAATCCCACACCTACGAAGTCATCTATGACACCTGACGTGACAAACCCATGACAAGGGTGGTCTCTGAGCCGCGTACCGTCAAAGCGCGAGCAAAGTTCGTCATAGTCGAAGTTCCCGGGCCCAGGACGTCTGCGAAGCCATCCACAGTCGAAAGAGGTTGGCTGGAGGGGAACACATCCTTGAACACGGCGCCGAGCATGCTCGTAGATTTGGTGAGTGCGTCCTTGGCTTGGGTAGAGACGATATCCAGGTCGCCGATTGCGCGGTCAAGGGACAAATCGACACTCGGATGATCTACAGGTGTCGATGCCCCAGCAGCTCCTTCAAAAAAGCAGAAGTAACAAAAAAATGTTACATACTATTCAGTGGCAAAAAGAAGTAGGCAAAAAGTGAAAGGCTCGACTCACCGCCTACGTCTCGGGTGAGGCTCACCAGGCGCTCAGCATAATTCTTCTCGCGCAAAGCGGCGGAGTCCTTGGCATCATCCAAGGCCTTCTTCGACTCCGCGCGCTCCTTGGCGAGTGTCTCTTCTAGCTCTTTAACCCGAGATTCGGCGATTGCCTTGTCACCTGAGATAGATGGACAGATGTCATTCACAATCGACAAGGCAAAGACTTACAGAAACCCAAGATACTTACGGGTGAGCTGCTCCATAACAGCGCGCAGATTATCCCTCTCCTGTTCAACCTGGACAAATGCTTTACCTGATTCCACCAGGTTGAGGTAGAAGGGCTGCACGCACACGAAACCAACATAAGTTATACACAAATAGGTCCAGAAGGAAGACTCGACAAAAAGACACTTACGTGTTCAATCCAAGGCGCGGGCTTGGCAGCAGAGGTTCCAATTTGCGGAGTCGATGTACTCGCAATATTGGCAGCCTCAATGGAAGCTGTCGTGGCTATTGTTTTCACAACCTCAGCCGCAACAGGAGAGCCTTCAGGCTGATCTGGAGTCGAGGCTCTCACGGTTGGAGGAGTTGGAGGTCGCACAATCTCGGCACTACAAGTGACCGAAAGGCATACAACATAAGCAAAAGTACATAACTCACAAAAAAAATATTATTAAATGCAAAAAGGAGCAAACATGTGTTCTTCTTCATCCTCAGTGTCGAGCTCGTCAAAGTTTGGGCCTCCAAAAGGTAGCTGCCCACCCGACTGAGGAGGAGGAGGAGCCGAGCTCAAAGGACTCACGTCCAAGGGAGCAGCTGTGGTCGTATGAGACGGAGCTGAGTTTCCGTTATCCTCACATCCGATTCCCACGTGGGTGAGCTCGTGGAAGAAGACAAAACTTGGGCTGCCCGACTGCGCTTGGGAAGAGGAACCTCGCTAACATCCTCATTCGCGGTGGGCTCCTTGCCCTGTGCTTCTTCTACCCCTTCCTCTTCAGCCTCTTCTGTGGGTGAAGTGGTAGCCGAAGGTAAAGGCGATTCATCCCCTACCTTCGCTCCTACTGTCACCTCTGTTTCATAAGTTGGCCCATCTTCGGGAAGAGGAGGAAGAGTGGAGGTAGTCGAGTGGCCCTGCATACAAGATATAGCAGTCGAAAGTCAAAAAGATGCACAGAAGGATAACAAAAACAGAAGATCATATACTCGAAAGATTCACTAACCTCTGGCAAAGGCTTTTCAGCCCCATAAGGATCGACTGGGCAGTCGACATTGCAGGGCTCGCTCTGTTTTGTACTGGTGATGGACCGCACATGTGTCACCAGTTCGCTCCTCGACAGCTCCTCCTTGCTCATTCGAGTGGAGTCGAGGGGACCTTCGTAGTCCCACATTGGGTGGGCACGAGCGCGGAGCGGCCACACCCGCATCTTCACAAAGGTGGCAATCAGATGCACACCCGTGATGCTGTTAAGGAGCCCTCCAATTGTCTCCAGCATAGGCGCTGCTTCCGCCACTTCTTCAGTCGAAAGCTCATGGTTCCAGGCTTTCGTCCTAGCGGCTATACCAGCAGTCGAAAATGCTGGGGCCACATTTTGGTCCACTTGCACATAGAACCACCTCTTCCTCCACCCCTGCGCCGAGTCGACTGGCTTCAGGGCGAAGTACCGGGTGTCGCTGCGCACTTGGATCTGCAGGCCTCCGACTGGATAGGTCCGGCCACCTCGGTTGTTTGGCCGGACCATGAAGATGGACTTCCATAATGCCCAACTCGGAGCAACACCCAAAAAACACTCGCACAGCGTGATGAAACACGCAATGTGCAGAATACCGTTCGGGGTGAGATCATGGATCTGCACCCCGTAGGCAAAAAGCAAACCTCGCACAAAATCATGGAGGGGGAGCGAGAAACCCCTAGGCAAAAACTCCGCGAAACAGACGCGCTCGTTAGCGCGAGGCTCGGGAAGTACCTCCTTGGGCGAAGGTGCGCGGACGAGGAGCTGGTCGGATGGTGGCAGCAATCCTTCCTCGCGCAGCTTGTCCAGCTGCGCCTCCTTCAGGTTGGATTTCATCCAATCACCATTGGTCTTCTTGAGGTCGACGGCGGCCGCAGATGTGCTAGCCGCAGTCTTCTTCCCCTTCTTCGCCGCCGCATCGGGCGCGGCGGCAGCAGTTGAGGCGGAGCGCTTGTTGCCTGCCGCTTTCTTCATTGCCAACGAGCAGGTGGAGGAGCGCGCAAAGCTTTAGCACAGGAGCAATGGAGGCAGAGCACAAGGAAGACGATGGAATAGGGGCGGCGCGCAGAGCAAATGGCAGGTAAAAAACAAATGCCAGCGCTGTTCCCCTATTTACCACAGATCAAAAGCAATCACAGCCCTTCAGATCCAAACCGTGCGTTATGCACGCAATCTGACCGTACACGTGGCAAACGCGGAGGGCAACCGTCGCCGGCCACTCCGCCCACTACGCACGTAAAAAGAGGAGCCATCATCACGCTTGCGGAAAAAGTGGGCCCGTATAGTCAAATCAAGTCCAAACGGCACCGTCTTCGGTCAGCTCTGCATACATGGGCCCACCTATGTGTCACGTCCCATCAATCGTAGCATAACGCACGCCACGCGTGTCAGAAATTGCAGTCGAAATAAACGTCATCCCTGACGTCATTGAAGCATCTGTTCAGAAAATACGTTCGAGTATGCTCAACGCATATTGGTCACTCGATTGCCCTGATTAGTTCGGGTGTGACAAAACTTTTGTAAGGCAAAATTGGTCACTCGACCGTTCCTTCGACTAAGTCATATTACTCCCATCGGGAGCGTGTTCAAAATTTTTTTCGACTGAAGATGCTTAGGACAATGATTGAGATTATCCTCCATTTACAAGTAATACAGCATAATTTCGGGGGCTACTCCCATCGGGAGCACTGTCGTGCACCCGATAGAATTATTGCACAAATTTCTTCGATTAACATATGCAGAGTAAGAAAGTTTTTGAGATTATCCTCCATTGCAAAGCAATAAAGCACAATCTTGGGGGCTACTCCCATCGGGAGCGCTGTCGCGCACCCGATAGCATAAACAGCAAATATCAGTCGACAAAGGGCATGACTCGTCCAACAAAGTTCAGAAATCATACTCGAAACATTCCCGAGTTGCGTCCGTCGCAAACACCTCGGATGCTGCACGCATAGTGCAAAGGTAAGACCCACCGAACTTTCGAGCTGGGCTAAGGACCGTTCCAGCAATGTTAATCCTTACACTTTCCGTGTCAGCAGACATGATGAAAAATCCCGACGGACGCGTTGGGTAAAATTCAAAGTTATACTGCAGATCGACTCAGTAAGACCTCAAGCGGCCTAGTCGAATCTGACCAGTTTGTTCCAGATTCGAGTCCGGGGACTTGAGTTTGATTGAAATCTAGTAAGGTTTTACCCGAATGTGTAGTTAACCAGTCCCGATCCGTCGAGTGTACTGGGCCTGCCAAGCTATTATCCCTTGATTATCATAAAACACAGTCGATGAGATAATCGACATAGCCAAACGTGTGCTATTCATACAGGAATTCCAAATTATATATACAGAATACAAAGCATATGACGTGCACTTACGAAAGAGTCCATGCCCGATTCTTCGAGTCAGACAAGTACCGGGGGCTACTGACATGGGTATACATATCGGGTACCCTATCATGAGGGTACCTGGTGCACGTGATGACTAAGGCCCAATATCGAAGAGCCTACTCGAAGCCCAAGACAAGAGGCCCAAGAAGATGGAGTACCCTCCAAGATTAGACATAGGCATAGTCGGTTTAGCCTTTCCTTACGTGTAAACTAGGTCGGTTACAAACTCCCGAGACACAGCCTATTTAAAGGCTGGGAGGGCTACCGATCTGGGACGAAGCCATACTCGAACCACCAAAGCTCTTGCGAGATCGTCATCTCGCCGGAGCTCTCCTGTAATTGCATAATCCACAATCAATACCAGACAAGCAGGAAGTAGGGTATTTACCTCCACCCGAGGGGCCTGAACCTGGGTAAATCTTTGCCTCTGCTTGTCAGCCGACGAAACTACCAGTACTACCACGTTCTCTCCCCATAATCTCAACCCTAGGTCCTTAACCATGGGATTTGATGAGGGTACACGTCGTCATGCGGTATGCCTTTGCTGTCCTAAAAGGGTAGAGAGCACAGCTGCACGAAGAGAGGCAGTAAAAATATGCAGTAAATAAAATGTCCAGTAAAATAAAATTGTCGATTGCAGGAGCTGATGAAGCTCTTGATTCATACATTCGGGCACACCCAAAGGTGACCAACTGTTGGTGTGTCTAGTTATACTGCCTCAGTATTTTCTTCTTGTTCATAAAATGTCTTTACATCGGTTTATTCAGCATCAGATTCTATGAAATTCCTGCATTAATCTGATCAAACGAACATGACTTGGTGAATGAAATAAGCCTTCAGGAAATAAATCGAATAAAGAGATCAGCCAGCTAGGAAAAATAGACGAAGATACGAAATATAGGGAACCAGCAAGGGAAGGAGCCGTACGCATGGTTGCTCGATGAGGAGGCATCGCCGGCGACCGCCACGGCGACAAAGCGGACGCGAAAGGGGGCAGGGCAGAAGAGAGGGCTCAGAGCGGCGGCTGGCGTTGGCGGCGGCTGCCGGACCACCTGCTCGATCTCACAAACGGAACAGCCGGTGAGGGTGATGTGGTGCACGGGCGATGGTGACTCAGATCTTGTCATACGGGAAGGCGGACGATGCTTCCCAAGGCGGCGGCGTCCTTGCCGGGGAACGACGGGAAGGGACGGCGGCGGCCGACGGCAAACCCTAGCGCCACCACTCGCCTCTCTTTCTTCCCTCGGTGTTGGAGGGAACGCAACCGGTACGTCGCTACTGGACTGCGGGTTGATTTCTAGATGGGCCGGCCCGTGTTAGCGATGCGAGATCGATCGGTCTGGCAGAAAATGGCAGACGTACCAACGTACGAACTCTCATTTAATAGTAAAGATATATAAAAATCACCCAGAAGGAAGGAAGATCGAGGCGATCTTGGGCGATCGTGGCAACGGCCTAGGGTTTCAACCCTAGCCATCGCCGCCGGTGACATCTGCAGCTTCATCGTCGCCGCCGGCAAAGATTCGACGGGTCCTCGCCGCCTCTAGGTGCCGTTCTGGCACTAGGAGGGGTGGGGACCTCGGACCTGCGCACGCGCAACTCGAAGGTCCTTAATGTTGGAGCTTGGTTTGGTCGTCATTTTCTTCGTTAATGGAGATGGTATCGTCTGCAATAAGTGATCTTCCACGCTTCGTTCGACGGCGAGATATCCTTCCCGACGTCAATGGTGGCTTTGGAAGATTAAGTCTGTCTAGGTATGGTTCTTCAGATCTTATTTCGCTAGATCAATCTTGGATTGTTCCTCATGGTTGCCGCGAGGAGGTTTGTCCTCGCAATATCTATCCCGGCTACTACGTCTTTGGTAATGGTGATTCGTTCTCTCGGCTCCCAACGACGTCGATAAAGTGGTTCGGTTATTTGTCCCTGGAATATCAGTGGTGGTGCTCTTGCCGATATTGCTTGATTAATTTAATGGTTGCGTGCGTGCACAAAGACTTGGCATTGCGGCTCAAAATTAAAAAGGGAGAACCTTCGGTGGTATTCACAGGTCTGTGGTTTGGTGGTTTCGGCGTTGTTCTACGGCTGCCTTCAGAAAAGTACAAGATTGTGTCATGGATGAAGAAAGGGCTTGAAGATCTCATAGATTTGCTAGTCTCTTTTAGTTTTGTTTTTGTAATCGATGTAATCGTGTACTCTTTGCTGGTTTAATATATGTGGAAAATTCAAAAAAAAAATATATAAAAATCCAATTTCTTTACATCCTACAGATTTGGTCAATTGGAAGATATATATTGCCATCCAATTTCGTTTACTAAGTGCATGGAGTTGCTACCTTCACAACTAATATGTTATCAAGAACCTAGCATCTTGTTATATTATGACTCATGTCAGTACGTGTGTACCTTTTTTCGATAAAGGGAATATTCATACCATGTTTATTCATACCAAGTTGAATAAACATGTTGTATTGAGCTGGTAAGTTGTAACTAAAAATTAGTATGATAGTGATTCATGAGTTCCTTCCTCTGCTTTTCCATGCTCCATATTCTTACACATGATAGGCAACTCAAAGTAACATCCGCTAGAAATAGGATGATATATCCTAGTTTTTTTTACGTAACATAAACTGACGACGTTTATATGGCTGTCCAATGATTAATCAGGAAAGGAGATAATATTGTAAGCTCTCTAAAGTATGTGTTCAACCACTTAGAATACGCCCAGAATACACGTGCGCATGCCCAAACTGGAAGTCTCCAACTCTTATTGCGGTGACCCAGCACACCACTGCATGTTGTAGTGCGCAAGTCGTTGATATAACTCTCGCAGAAGGACTATTCCGCAATTATTACATCCCTTAGAGTAGTACAACAGAAACATTTGTGGGTCCAACATTCACACTTTATTCCATACTGGTACAGATTACAAGCCAAAGATGAATATCAAACTCGACTTCCTCCTCAGTTTGTTGAGGAAGTTTAAACGTACTACGGTCGACATGAGATAGTCGACGAACAAGCTGTAACAGTAGACTGAGTACCATTGTCGTTAAACAACCTCAAGGCTATGGTTGCTCAACTAGGTCTCGTCTTTCACTAGACTTTCTAGTCTAATCTACTGTCTCTTCGTCTTTAGGGGCTGCTCCGTATGCGATGATGTAGTCGACTCATTCGACTCCTCCTGACAAGTCTGGCGCTTCAAAGTAGACTTCTGAGTCTTCGTAAATATGGTCTTCTTCTCCGGCGTCGAGCATTTCACAATCTAAGCAGGGGGTCAACGAGAAGAATGAGTAACAAGCGTTACTCAACAAGTTCTACAAGGTACGAGATTTTCCTTCATGCACTTTCACCGTCATGACTCTAAAGAGTCGTAGACGTCAATGCAAGTTTTTGAAAAGGTTTTTAGTAAAAGGTTGCTTTTAGCTTTATGAAATCTATGTTCGTCCGCCCTCACAGGTATGAGAGTCAAATTAAGACCCCTTTCCCGCCACGATCGTAGTTCTTTCCGGGAACACGGGAATAGCTACTATTAATATTTTTACACTCTGCAGAGGTGCGTACCCTTTCCCAAGAGTAGGCCCATCCATGCATCTCTCTACACACTTCCTTGGTGTGTCTGGTCCGGTATGGGGTTCTCAAGACATTCCGGGTTCTTCTTCGACCCCCCCTTCGTCCACATGTCCACCCTAATCGTGAATAGCATGGTATCCTTGACCAAGTCGACGGGCCCCGGGATCCACCTATCCACCTCACCCAAGACAACTCTACCGATCACCACTCTCGAGTGGGGCTGGCTTTAAACTGGTACCAACAAACCCGTCACCACCAAGAGTAACACATTATGCTAACTCCGGTGATCGACCCGGTAGGTCATCCGAGGACATGCGGAAGGAAGAAGTAACCTATGTCTTCTCCATCCCATTCTAGAACTCTTGGTTGACACGTATTTACGGCGCTGGACAAGCCGCGGAACATTTGTTATTAAGTCCTAAAGAAACTGCTCCCCAGTACGATGAAACCTCCACCACAACATCAAACCGTGGTTTCATCGCCAACCATGAGCAATTCCATTCATTCCAATAAACCTTTTCTTCCAATGCAAATATAATGATAGGGAAGAATATATATAGTTTTTGGAAATAGATTTTATAAGGATATTAAATCAACGGATATGCAAGAATGAAGTTGCCTAGAGACTGACAAGAAGTGCAGTCTAAAGTCTCTGGTGACTCGCGAACCTCGTGTTCTGAAAACCAGCATCATCATCTTTGGAAGACAATGTTTAAAGATTGAAATGATGCTATTGTGCATATATGCAATGCTTTCTGACTTTTACTTGTCCCTCCCCTTTTTGGGTTTTAAAATTACTTTGTTTAACCTTTGGAATTGTTTTACAAAGATTTACATGAGGAATAAGAATTTAAAAGTGGTCAAATTTTAGATAGTTCAACTTTTATTGAACTTCACGCAATTATTTTCCCATCTTATTATTCTTTGGGAAAATAGTTATGAAAAAGATTTTCAAATCATATCCACTTAAGGATCATTGAATTTTTCATCCACTCAAAACTTGTATAAATTCACAATTAAAACTTACAGAAAAATTCCTCATAATTTATAGAGTGTGTGAGATATTGTTAGTTGATTTTTAGACCTTTCGTTTGTTTGTTAAAATTCATTGAAGTTTGGATTAATTTGCTGGTCAAATTACCCTTTTGCCCCTGGTCAAACCGATTGAACCAAACTTGGTCCAAATCGGTTCGGTCAAACCGACCGTAACTCACTCTCTCTCTCCCCCTGTCTCTCTCTCTCTCTCTCGCTCGCTCGCGCCCGTGCTCGCTCTCGCGACTGAGTCGCCGTCGCCTCGCTCCTCCGGCTGGCTTTGGCCGTCTTGGCCGCCGCCATTGGACGCAATCGACGTGCCTCGTCGAGCTCCTCCTTTCTATCAAATTCAATCTACTTTCCCCTCACGCTCGCGGTCGCTCGCAACCCTAATCCCCATTTCTAGGGTTTCGGCTTGCGGCTCAAATCGATGGCTCCGCCGTGCTCCGGTGCTCTTCTCGGGTGTGCTCGCCTCCTTGGTGTGCCTAGCATGCTATGGCGTGTCATCCATGGGCGGCTTGGCTCCGAGCTTCCTGTGCTCGAGCCGCCATGGTTTCTACGGTGTGGTGTTCGTGTTCATCGTGCTCCAGTGGCACCGTCCAGAGTTGCACAGGCACTGCCCTGTCATCTCTGGAGCTACTGCCCTGGACTCGAGGTAAGCTTCTCCTCTCCTCTCTCTGTTCCCTTTCTACAGCTCGAATCCGAGCTTTGTTACTGAACTTTTTAGGGTTCTTAGTTGTAGGATTAATTAGGTGTTGTTCTTGCTATTCTAGGGTTACATCAGTGAGCTAATAAGCTGGACTAGAATTGAGGATTCGATCCTAGACTAATATCTAGATGGCCTTTTCGTTTATGTGCACTGTCTACTGAAGTTCATCTTCAGTTTTAACAATTGTGTCGTCTAGAGGTGAATGGTGTAGATCTTTCATTCGTGACCTTCACGGTTGTGATGATTGATCTATGGGTTTCTTCCACACAACAGTGAGGAATTTCCCTCACTCATGCTTCTTTGAAGCTTTGTAAGAGCAACAACTGCTCAAACCTTGTGTAGCACCAGCTAATGATGAGCTCTGGCTCTGAAGCTTTGCAATAAAAATTGTTGTGCTTGCTTAGCTTGTCAATTTACCTCTCTGTGGTGCATTTAAACATTTATAGGGTGTTCTGATGCATGTGACATCTCCTCTGAGAATACACATGCACAGAATATCCCTCTTTTATGTTTTCCTGTGCTCAGTGCTGCCTAGTTCATCAAGCATAGTTGTGACCAATATTTTGGTAGCTTACTTGGAATAAAATCTGATAAAAACAGATACTAATTGTCCCTATCCCTTTTAGTGCAAGTGATGATCCATTACAGTGTCAAACACTGCTGGATACTAATGCCTAGTCCACAGCTCTCTCCTCTCACTCTTGAGAGCATGGGAGCTTGTTCTGTTGGGTGTTAACCAAATATAACACCTTCCAGAGCAAGGTCATGAACTCATGATCAGTTATAAACCTGCTGTATGGAGAGTAGCGAGAGTCTTCTGGCTCTGAACAACCTGCTTCTTGTGGTAAGCCTCCTCCTCCTCGTTGCTTGACCTAGTTTCTAGAGTCTTTCTAAGAAATAAAAGGTTTTGTGATCTTGGTGGGTGTTGCAGTGTGTGATCTACACTACTTGTGATGGAAGGTATTGTGGCTGTGTTGAAAATGATGGATGGATGCGAGTGGGTGTGCATTCACTTGCTCCCACTCGTAAGCCATGTATATATAGGTGATTTGGGGTCGGTTGTTGATTGACACCTAGATAAATATTTGTGATGACTATGCTGCTTCTGTGGATCACCATTGGCTCAAGTTACACTATTTTTGGTGTCGTTTTACTTAACTTCAATTGTTGGAGATGGTTGCCTCCTTTGTTGACTCCCTTTTCAGCTTAATTCCTGTTGGAATTGTCCATCTCAGCTCCATGTGTGTACCTCTCGTGTGCCATGTGAGCTCCATGAGTGCCTGACGTGGGACTACCTATCGGGTGCCCCACTATGAAGATACCTGGTGCACGCAAAGACAAGGGCCCAACCGGTGGCCTACTAGAAGACGATGATCAAGGCCCACGAAGGGAGCCCAAGAAACTAGAGTACGCCCCAAGGCAGGCGAAACCTAAGTCGGTAGAACCTAGCATACCTGTAAACCTAGTCGGTTGCGAACTCCCGAGAACCAGCCTCCTTTATAAAGGCTGGGAGGGCCGCCGATCTAGGGGACACGCTCATATTCCGCCACCAGAACCCTAGCGAGATCGACATCTCGCCGGGATCGCCATTGTAACACCTCCCAATAATCAATAACAGACAAGCTGGAAGTAGGGTATTATCCTCCGGGAGCCTGAACCAGGGTAAATCGCCTTGCTTGTCAGCCGTGGTAACTAACAGCACTCCAACTTCTCTCCCTCTCAATCAACCTGGGGTACTCGACCCTGGGACTTGCCGTGGCCACCCCACGTCAACTGGCGCCGTCTGTGGGAAAGAAGAGTGCTAGAATAATGGTTGCACCGGCCCCATCCGCAACGATCATCGACTCGACAACGATCATGGAGCCGATCTGCTTCAGCTCCTTCAAGTTCGTCCCCCACCCGCCGACCCACCGATCGGTGTACGCCGATATCTACGGAGGTATGTGCCTTACTTTCGGTAGCATGAAGTTCCATGTGAACAAGTGGAGGACACTTCGACTCTCCGATCGCGCGTCCACATCTACGTCGACTACGGAGGTCGCGCCTGCTTCGACTACGTCACCCGCATCTTCATCGACTACGGAGATCGCGCCTGCTTCGACTACGTCACCCGCATCTTCGTCGACCACGGAGATCGCGCCTGCTTCGACTACGTCACCCGCATATTCGTCGACTACGGAGATCGCGCCTGCTTCGACTACGTCACCCGCATCTTCGTCGACTACGGAGATCGCGCCTGCTTCGACTACGTCGCCCGCATCCTCGTCCACTACGGAGATCGCACCTGCTTCGACTACGTCGTCTGCATCTTCGTTGACTCCGGACAACGTATCTGCTCCAACCGCGGGTTCCGAGCCTTCATCGACTGCGGAGATCGCATCTGCCTCAGCTACACTCACGTATTTTTCGACTCCGACGCCCGCGACACCATCGACTGCTGCTTCGCCCGCCGAGTTCTGCACCGACTGCGGCGTCTATCACGTCGCCTCCATCTTCAGCTCCGAGGACAGCTCCGGCGGTGAAAGCAGCAGCAGCAACGCGCACTCGACTGCGCAGTCTTACCCTGTCCAAGTCTTCATGGTGGACGCAAGAAACAACAGGACACCTGACACAGGTCCCCGCCGCGAGGAACCGACGTTTCCAATGGAGGTCACCATGCCGAACAACGTAACAAAACTGATGATCACTCAAGAGATGGGGGTCCAGGCAATGAAGCACGTCCAAGAGTGCACCTTCTCCCTAGTGGAGGCGACTAGAGACGAGATGATGGCTTACCTGTACCTTGTGTGGAAGGAGAACGAGAAGCTGTTGCGTGAGAAAGCTGATCTAGCCAGACGGAAGGAACTCGCCGACACGTCGAGTGCCCGACGAGCAGCTTACTCCTTTTCCTCCACAGGACCAACCATCACGAACAGCAATAGGCGCTCCAGACCGCGTATCCACCTGATGACAGATGCCGATAGGACTGCGGCCACTCGCAACCTCGATTCATCGTTCATGACAGAAGACGCAGACGGGATACCCATCCCCAAAACAGCCTCGGGTGCTCTCATGTCATTGTCTACATACTTACGGGCGACCCAACCTCCAGAAGGTGACCCCCGCGCTGCTCTACACCGACAGCAAATTCAGGCGCTTCGCCTAGCGGAGGAGGCGCTGATCACATGAGCCACACCCTCAGCAACAACTCCAGCACGAGGAGATCGTGACAGACGCGACCGCGAAAGAGCAGCACGCGGAGATCGACATGTTCGTCACCTGCAGGAGGGGGAAGACTTGCGCAACGTCATCACGCAACGAACAGTCGACCGCAGTCGCTCCCTTCGACCCGTCAATACCCCGACTGATGAACTTTTCTCGGACGACGACAACGAGCCTTGCGGTCTTCCCTGTTTCCACTACCGCATCCGCGCCACATGAATACCGCGAGGCTTCAAGCTCACGTCGGAGTCAGTCAAGTTCGACGGCACGCAGGATCCCAAACTTTGGCTCGATGATTACATCATCGCAGTCAACTGTCAAGGAGGTACCACGACAACAGCCATGCAGTACGTCCAATTGATGCTCGTAGGGTCAGCACGTACCTGGCTCCAGAACCTGCCCCAGAACTCCTTCACTTCTTGGGACCAGTTCGAAGATGCTTTCGTCAAGAACTTCCTCGGCACATACTCAAGGCCTGCGACGTTCATGGAACTGCAAGCCTGCAAGTAGCGCAAAAACGAGTCACTACGATCCTACATCCAGCGCTGGACACTCATGCGCAATTCCGTCGGAGTCGTCTCCGAGGACAGAGCCATGGACGCATCCATTCGTGGTGTCACTCGGCACGACCTTCGAGAGGCCTTCGGACGCCTCCGGCCACAGTCCATAGTCGAGCTCATGAAGATCGCCAACGAGTGGGCCGATGGTGAGGACTCTGTGCGCAACGAGTTCCCGGACGAGGAAGGAGAACCAAGCAACTGGAACCGCAGAAACAACCGCGGCAGCGATCGCCGCCACAAGCGCAAGACTCAATTCGATGAAGGAGAGCCCACCGAGTTAGTGGCAGCCGGATTCACCGACACCCGGGACGACCGGAGCCGCGATAACAATCGCCAGAGCAGTCAAAGTCGAGAGGAGTACAAGAACGATGCAAACAAGAGACGCGACTGGCGACGCAGATCTCGCGACTCTTCGCGACCGGAGCTTACACCCGAGCAGGAGCTCGAGGAACCATGCAAGTTCCATCTATTCAGAAGCGACGAAACCGGCAAGTTGGTCTCCACTCACCCGTTGAAGGACTGCCGGAAAATGCAGCGCATCAACGGAGCATTCGCCAAAATCCTTTCTAGATTCCAGTCGGTTCCATGTGTGCCGCCACACTTCTTTGGACTGTTGCTATCCTCTCTGTCATTGTTTACTGATATGTGACTAAAATTCCTATAAGTTCAGTTTGGTCTTTTGAATTCAGATGAATTCAGTGGCAAGTCTCTAAAGAAAGAGTCCAGCTGACTGCCAGTGTCAACTGTGACATCTAAATGATTTATGTTTGTGGTTTAAATTTCTGTCTTTGGTTTTACAAATGAATTTGGTTGGCTGGAGGGCTGCTGTTGCTTGCTTTGCTGTTGTGCTAGTTCTCTAAGATCACCAGGTCATGTATGCATACAAAAGCCTTTGCCCCTGATGCCTAAGTTCTATTGCTTGAGAATACATGATGAAATCCTGGGATGATCACTTCTGTTGCCTTCTGTTTGTGGTTCTTTTGCCCTCTAGCTCCAGAACATGATCAATCCAGTATTGATCTTGTTCTTGCCATTTTCGAACAACAAAATGCCATCACCATCTAGTGGTGGCAACATTTTAATCTTTAACCAAACCATCTCTTGTCTTTGCTTGTGTGCAGGTACCAAGACCTCAAGACTTACAGGAACAAGACTAAAATAGCTAGGTTTAGTTTCTAGAAATAATCCTCTGTAATCTTCTTTTACAAGGTTTTGTTGGAAACCTTTGGGATTTATTCCTTGCAATTCTCCCATGTAATAATGTATGTAAAGATTGAGATAAGAAATAAGAATTCGATTTCTGTTTATAATGGTTCACCTAAGGATTTTCAAATCCTGGTTTTGAATTTTATTAAGTCATTTATCCAAATTGGTTAAATTTGAATTATGACTACTTTGTTTTGTCGAGAAATGAGATGAGTATATTTACTAGAGATACTTTGTTTTGTGGCCAGCCGCCCACATAGCAGGAGCAGTTCATCATCAACCGCGACTAGAAGCACCTGCCATAGTAGAGGATCAGTACCCTCAGCCACGAGGGCAGATGAACATGATACAGAAAGGACGCCCATCCAATCGATGCCAGAAGCTGATCACCCGCCAGGTCTACCAAGCCACCATGACGCCACCAGCCGTACCCGAGTACCTCAAGGGCTCCGAAGCTAGCATCACGTTCTCTCGCGAGGATCATCCGCCACAGGTACCGCGCCCAGGCCACGCCGCGCTGGTACTTGATGCACAGATAGGAGGGTACGCTATGACCAAGGTCTTCATGGACGGCGGTAGCGGCATCAACATCCTCTTCGCCGACACCATTCGCAAAATGGGCAGGTCCCTGGACAACCTAGCTGAGTCCAACAACACCTTTCACGGCATAGTACCAGGGAAAGCAGACTATCCCCTGGGAACCATCGCACTTGATGTCATCTTCGGCACACCCGATAATTTCAGAAAGGAGGTGATCGACTTCGAGGTGGTTGACTGGAAGTCGCAGTATCACACCATACTTGGGCGCCCGACGTTCGCCTGGTTCATGGCAGTCCCGCACTATGCTTACCTGAAGTTGAAGATGCCAGGGCCTAACGGCATCATAACAGTGAGCGGCAACTTCCAGCGATCAGACAACTGCGACCGCGAGTTCAACAAGATCTCCTTTGGCATGCAGCAGCAACTCGAAGAGCTTTCGATCAGCAACGATAAAACTCTCTTTCCTGAGAGCAAGAGGCCGGCACCCGACTCCGCTTTCAGTGCAACAAATGACACAAGGGCGCACCATGTGCACCCGACTGACACTACCAAGACGGCTCTCATGTCGTCGAGCTTGCCTCCCGCATAGGAAAGCGCGCTCGTTGAGTTCCTACGTGAGAACTGGGATATCTTTGCCTGGTGTCCAGCGGACATGCCTGGCGTACCCAGGGAACTCGCCGAGCACGCTCTACAAATCTATCCAGATGCAAGACCTATTAAGCAATCCATGCGCCGCTTCTCCGAGCCGAAGCGTATCGCCATCGGGCAAGAAATCGACAGATTACTTCACGCCAAGTTCATTCGATAGATCAAGAAATCAGACTGGGTTGCTAAAACAGTGCTGGTACCGAAGAAACACACATACATCCTCCGCATGTGCATCGACTTCACCGCCCTCAATAAGTGCTGCCCGAAGGACCACTTCCCTTTGCCGCGAATCGACCAGATCGTCGACTCCACAGCTGGCTGCGCCCGCCTGTCTTTCCTGGATGCCTACTCAGGCTACAACCAGATAAGGATGCGAGTGGAGGACGAGGAAAAAACAGCCTTCACCACACCTTGATGGCGTGTTAACGGTAGAGTGTTTTATTACTTCCCAGCAACAGCACCAGAAGATGTGCTTGCTGACCGTGACAACACACGTTCGTTGGGAGACCCCAAGAGGAAGGTATGATGTAGTGCAGCAGTAGTTTTCCTTTGAAATATGACCAAGGTTTATCGAATCAGGAGGACACGAAGGTTCTTCAGAAGGTTGTCAGCGACGCAACTGACGTGGAACCTGCACACAACACAAGCAAACTACTTTGCCCCAACGAAACAGAGAGGTTGTCAATCTCTCCGGCTTGCTGAAAACAAAGGATTAAACGTATTGTGTGGAAAATAGTAATGAGTGCAGAAAGTAACAGAGAACAAATGATTGCAGTTGGTGGTTTTATCAGTATGAATAAATGGACCGGGGTCCACAGTTCACTAGTGGTGTCTCTCCATAAAAGATAACTAACATGTTGGGTAAACAAATTACAGCTGGGCAATGGACAAATAATGAGCGCATGACAATGCAATATATGACAAGATGATTATTATGAGATTTAATTGGGCATTACAACAAAGTACATAGACTTGCTATCCAACGCATCTATGCCTAAATAATCCACCTTCCGGTTAGCATCCGCACCCCTTCCGGTATTGAGTTGCAAACAACAGATTATTGCATGAAGTAAAGTGTGTAATGTAAACAATGCAAATGACACGTAGACAATGCATCATTGTTTTATCCCTTGTGGCAACAGCACATCCACAACCTTAGTCGTTTCTGTCATCTCGAGCCCAGATTACTAGAGGTATGAACCCACTATCTAGCATAAATACTCTCTCTTGGAGTTACAAGCATCTACTTGGCCAAAACATCTACTAGCAACGGAGAGCATGCAAGATCATAAACAACATAAATAGATAGATTGATAAACAACTTGCTCATAGTATCAATATTCATCGGATCCCAGCAAACACAACATGTAGCATTACAATAAGATGATCTTGATCATGTTAGGCAGCTCACAAGATCTAAACATGGAGGTACAAGGTGGAGAGATAACCATCCAGCTACTGCTCTGGACCCGTAGTCCAAGGATGAACTACTGACGCATCACTCCGGAGGCAGGCATGGCGGTGTAGAAGCCTCCGGTGAGGATCTCCCCTCCGGCAGGGTGCCGGGAAGAGCTTCAGAACCCTCCCGATCTAGGGTTGATGACGACGGCAGCGACGGAACTTTTCGTGGAATATGATCGGTGTTTTTAGGGTTTTTGGTACATCGGGAATATATAGGCAAAAAGGCGGCGTCGGGTGGCAACCGAGGCGGCCACGCCAGGGCTGGGCGCGGGCCCACCCCCTGCCGCGCCCTAGGGTGGCGTGGCTGCCTCGTGGCCCCACTCCGTCTCCCCTTCTGGCTTCTGGAGTCTTCCGATGAGATATTTGCACAATTTGATTTTCGTCCAATTCCGAGAATATTTTGCGACTAGCTTTTCTAAAAGAGAAAAACAACAGAAAACAGGAACTGGCACTTCGGCATCTTGTTAATAGGTTAGTCCCAGAAAATGCATAAAAATGCTATGAAGTGTAAATAAAACATGTAGCAATTGGTATAATAACAACATGGAACATAAAAAATTATAGATACGTTTGAGACGTATCAAGCATCCCCAAGCTTAGTTCCTGCTCATCCTCGAGTAGGTAAACGATAAAAACAATATAATTTTTTAAGTGACATGCAACCAACATAATCTTGATCAAATAGTAATGCAAAGCACATGAACTGAATGAAGTGATCCAAGTCAATGGTCTATAGTTTGCTAACAAGTAAACAAGGAGTAAACAAAATGAATCATACAAGTGCAAACTTTCATGAATAATACTTTGGAGACAATGGAGCTATAAGAGTTTGCATAAAAGTTAGCTCACAAAGCAATAGATTTTAAATGAAAGTGTTTGACTAACACAAAGGAAGATTTAGTTTCAGCACTGGCTTCAACTTTAACATATTTATCTCATGGATATTGTCAGGGCAAAGTAATGCAATAAGTCAAACATATCATTATATAACAATTGTTGTACCAAAGTTGACACTAGTGTTTGCTTGTGGAGATAGAAAGAAGTAGGAAAACTGACTCAACAATAAAGTAAAAGAAAGGGCCTTCGCAGAGGGAAACAGGGATTAAATCATGTGCTAGAGCTTTTTAACTTTTTTGAAAGCATATAAAGAGTATAAAAATATATTTTGAGAGGTGTGTGTTAGTGGTCAACGAATCAGTAAATAGACAATATTTTAAGTCACAAGTTAACCAGACCTTACAAGAGCGGCTCCCATGAAGGACGTTATTTCTACCAGCGGGTAGATCATCCCTCGTTCTCTTTTGTTTACACACTTATGAACATTGCTTGACTGATTTTTCAGGGGCAAAAAGATGTGAAGAGAATTAATGGTTAAAGTTGTAATTAATTGGGACTGGGCACCCTGTTGCCAGCTCTTTTTGCAAAATTATTAGATAAGCGGATGTATATGCCACTAGTCCAGGTGTAAAGTCTGATCAACAAGTGAAATAAAGACCACCTACCACATCCTCATGAGCTTGTAAACTGTGACACAAAAAGGAGTAGTAACAGTTTTGAATATTTTAAAGGTAGCACATGAAAAATTTACCTGGAATGGCAGGAAAATACCACATAATAGGTAGTTATGGTGGACACAGATGGCATGGATTTTAGCTCAAGGGTTTTGGATGCACAAGCAGCATTCCTGCTTAGTACAGAGTTTAGGCTAGCAAGGTTATTTAAGAAAACACAGACTGTCAACCGGTACAGCAAGAACTCATATAAAAAAACATGCTTGAAAAATTACAAGACTCTACATTGTCTTTCTTGTTAACCAAAACCTTTCACTAGAAAATATCTAGACTTTGGAACTACCAATGATACAAATCAAATATCAATAAGCTTTACAGTAGTTCTTCACTAATAGCCTTTACTTACATGATGCACAAGTCTAAACATTACTTAATTGGTAACTCAAAACAATTGACAAGTATCAAATTACTCAAGACAGTGATCTCACTAGTAGGGATAACCCTTTTAGTGGCGCACCAGTTTTGTGATTCTGTGGCGCATGGGGCATGCGCCACAGACATCACGCCACAAAAATTCATATTCTCTGGCGCACCTGGGATGCGCCACAGAAATCCCACATTCTGTGGCGCACCGTCGACCATGCGCCACAGAAATTTTATTTAGTGGCGCACCATAGAGGGGTGCGCCACAGAATAGGGTGCGCCACAGAAAAAAAACGTGGTGCGCCACAGAATGTATGTACAAGATTTGGCAATTTACTGCTGCCCGCTGTACAAATACAGATATATTACAGAAATACATGTATATTACAGTATTTATGCAGATATAACAGAAACAACAATATATTTTGACAGGTATATTAAAACAAACACAGTACTATATATGTCATCGCATTACTTATATCCGGCCCGAGATAACATACATATAGATCGAGTGACAAGTGCGGAATTTTTACACAAATGTTGATACAAAAGTTTCACATGTTACAGATGAAGTGTTCACCGCCTACACTATATGATCGAATAGAGTACATCGGCGATGATGGTGAGCAAGAGCAGGAGCACGACGATCATGAAGCCTTCTTCTTGGGGAGCGGCGCCGGGAACGGTTCATACATTTCTTTCGTCATCCACGTCCTGTTGTCACTCTGCAACTCTAGGCGTTTTTCGATGTCCCTCTGATGCAACCCTGGAGATGGATTGGGATATATATTGGTTAGTAACTAGCAAAGTGCCCGTGCGTTGCAACGGGTATAAATATTTGACAGTGACATCAAACTGAGCCTTGAAAATATATTGGCCACATACATGATCTCCTACAATTCCATTATACGTCTATATGCCAACCTTTATGAAAAAGAGAAATAAAAGTTGCCACTTATTTTTCAGTCTTATTTGTTTGAATATGATGGATTTCAAAAAGAACTGAAATGGCACGCATAGATTATGAGTCGGACAACAAAATCATCATGACAAATTTGTTCAATTATGCAAAAGTCAGTAAAAAAATCTTGTTAAATTGCTAAAGAATTAGGTTGAAGATGTGCTGACACCTGACATCACATGTGACATAATCACGTGCAAGAGAACTTCCTGAAACGCATTTAAATATTTTTTCTTTTTTTACTTGCCTCATATCCGCATTAGCTAACTCCACTCGTCGCTAGCTAGCTAGTACAGCACAACAGAAAGAACAAAGTACAACGGTGCTAACGCATTTTAGAAAGCACGTAGAGTCATCTGTACAAAGTTGATGCTCGGAGTACAGTCCTGCACCTCATCTCCGTAGTCGAGCAGAAGATACCTGATCATTCTCAACTTCTCCTGCATATGAATTTCTCCTGAACTCCACTGGCCACACAACGAACATATAGCTACAGACCACAAACCAAGAAAAAAAAACGAAATACCAGAACTATCTAGACTGCACAAATCAAGCAGCCCTGCATGCTGATGCAGTGCAGTGCTGCCCGTTGCCTCGCTTGAAGAAGTTCAGAGCAGTCGTCTTGAAATTCAGACGCGGTGGACATGAAGTCGTCCAGCACGACGTTCGTATCGAAGATGACCGGGAGAGCGTCGCCGGCGTGCGTCCTCTTCCCAACATGAGAAGCATAGTTCCTTGGCTGGTAATGGACCTGAACCGCGGCACGCGCACCGGAGAACAAGCGGCCACTGGAGGAGGGACGGCCGCTGCTAGGACACGCCGCTCTGTTCTGGGGGACGCTGGAAAGCCCGGAGGACAGCGCTGGGTCTTAGCGGCGAGGGAAGAAGCTGGGACGACGGGCGACGGCGCTGGAGCAGGTAGTCGGGTTCAACGGCGCTGGTGCGGGCAGGGGTATTTGGTGGCGCTAGTAGGGGGCTAGGGGCGTCGACGGGCAGCCGCGGCGGCGGGGTCATGCGACGACCCCTTCCTCGCGGTGGTGTCGCCCTTCTTCGTGCTCTCTTCCTCGTCCAGGGATAACCCACTCGTTATCGCGGCGCCAGAGGTGGACGCGAGGCCGGTGCTGGTGCTATGAGGAAACAAGGCACCTGAGACTGTCTAGGAGCCTCCACCCAAGCCGCTGCGGAAGGCGGCGGAGACAGCGCGAAAGAAGCCTCCGGCAGCCGCTCGAAAACATTGGTTGTTCTACAACTGGGCCGGCCCATGCCAAACTATCGATCGGAGACCATATACGAATACGAAACGAAGACGTACGACGTACCACCAGAAACGAAGACGTACCACGTACCACCAAACGGACGAAGGAAGAAACACTACTCGTATTATAGTAAAGATATAAATAGAGTATGCATGATTTATTCATCTAAGTGGATACATCCTACCTCGGCCGCGGTAGTTGAAGCCCCCCCTGATGTGTTGACATCGTCGACGATGATTTCCGATAACTTTGTCACGATGCGATGGAAGTCTTCTCTAAGATCAGCATCGGTGAGCCTATCGTCATTTTTGACCCATTCTCGCATACAAGATGGCATCCTCAATTGCTCAGCATCTCGGACATACCCTTTAAGGAACCGGAGGGCGTACAAGGCATCCTTCTTGCTGCCAGGCTGCTGCTTGAGGCAAGGAAACTCGGTCACATGCTTGAACCGGTGCTTGTTGTCTTTCGTAAAAACTTCGGCCTTATTTTCGAAGGCGCCTCCCTTTTGATAGTAGCCCTCGATAGCATCATCGAGAACACCCTTTATTCTGGTGTAGTCTTGCTTCCTCCTACTATCCGAGTCGAAATAAGTGGCAACGGACCACCTCGGGTTTAGGACGATGAGGACGCAGAACGTGTCCCTGCTCAACACAATTGAAACGGAATGTTGGAAATGATCAGCAATAATGGAAGAAATCGATAAGAAGCATAAGTTACGACGGCGGCGAGCGGATGTGTGTACTTACTCGGGAAAGAAAGGCAGAAGAAGGTTGTTCTTCCTCTTGTTTTCCAGCATGAACCTCTCGAGGTGCTCCGTCGCCATGGTCCGTGTCCTTGATCCTTCCACCAACTGGCTGTCACGCATGTAGTAGGGATCCGCTACCGCGACGAGCTGGAGATATCTCTATAGATCCTCCTCGCCTCATTGAGCGCGTATAGGCGGACCAAGTTATAGGTCAGCCGGTTTTGGTGAAATAGATGGAAGACGTCCTCGTACGCTATGAAGAACACATCCGCGGGGGCTTCACGGACGAAGTCGAACTCATCATCCATTGGCACTTGGACAATGAACACCGGGTAATTTGGATGCTTGTCTTTAAGAAGGAGGCCCTCTAGATGCAGGATAGATTGATGCAAAACGTGCATGTGTCCATATGCCATGCAGAGCATCTCCGGAGGCAGTATCGGTTTACCAGCTTCATGAAGTCAGTGCGCAATGCCGTCCGGACGGGGTGGTACCAAGTCTTCACGACCCCGGACAATCATAGGAGGCTGGCTCGAAGAGGCGCCTCCCTTCCTCTTCCTGTGCTTCTGGTTCTTCGCCTGCCCTGGAAGCCCCGCGCGAACCGTATTCCGTAGTGTGCCAGGGGTGAAAACGGTAGTCGGTTTGTCTAGAGCTTCATCGCCGATCGCTGGAGGCGTCTCTTGAGATAAACCCTGGAAGGTCAGGCGCTGCGTGACTGTAGTGGGACGAGCAGGTTGATCGGCGTGATCACGAAAGGGTGGTTCGTCATCCACAGGAGGCATGTATATGTCTTCTCTGGCGCCAGTGTTTAGGAAGGCGTCGATGTCGACATGCTCATCATCACCGTCGTCGTTGCCATCAACAACTTGAGGTGCAGAGGCGTTGCCTAATTGGGACGGTTGTGGTTCAGACGCTCCCAACAGTTTTAAGTGGCGGTTGGTGGTGGCGACGACCGCCGGTTCCTTCCGGGCGGTGGCGACGGCTGCAGTCTTCGAGGGCTTCGGGGGACGGATCGGGTTGACCCGGAACTTCGAGGTGGCGCCGGTGTTGCGTCTTGGGCCCTCATCAACAAGACCCCCCCCCCCAAGACGAATCTAGTTCTTCGGCCATGGCGTGGGCCAGCCGGGGCACTTTCCAAAGACCAAGTGCTCATCGGCTCCCGGAGGTTGAACGGGGGGGTCCATGTCGTAAAACGCAGACAGTACCGTAACTACCTTGACCTTCATATAAGCCTCGTCCATTCTAGCGTGGTGGATTTCGCGGCTCTTTGGTTGTATGATAATGCCCGCACCAACTTCCTTCAACTCGCCGCCGGCCTCTTCCCTATGCAGGAGTATGCAAGGGGAGTCCTGAGTCAAAACAACACATGTTGGGCATCATCATGAGATGGCAGTCATCAAATCAGGCATAGTTATAGAATATGACGCGGACTAACTAATTAGTTACCTTGGTGATGGCATCCAACTCGGCTAATGTCGAGACCCGGGCGCCGGTGCCGGCGGCCGGACTCTTATTCTCGGGTGCCGGTGCCGTAGGGGGCGTCGGTGCGACCAAAGGGAGCGGCGGCTGCGCCGCGGCGTTGGGCGGCGGCGGGGTCACCATGTCCGGCGACAGGTTCTGCGGGTTCATGGTGGAGTTGCTGCCGGAGAAGCTGGGCACGTAGATCGGCCCTTGTTGACCTCCCGCATTCCAGGCAGCTATCCCCTCCAATAACGCAGGGGGAAACATCTCCCGGATCCTGTCGGTCACTAACTTGTCAACCGTGGTGGAGTCCACTTTTTCCTTCTCCAGTGACTCCACCTTCTTCTTTAGCTCCACAACCTCGGCTCTATCCTTGGTCGTCTTCTTCCTCTCCTTTTTCATCGCGCCGCCGTCCGAGCTATAGTACTCTGTGAACTTCATGCTCGTACCAAAGCCGGTCACACGGCCAGCTGATCTCGGGGCGCCGACTTGTCCCTTTCCCTGTAAACGTTCATCGCCCTGTTGAAAGTCGTGTCCCACGGTTCCGTCGACCCCTGGGACGATGGGCCGGCCTGCAACTCTTCCTCCTGCATACAAAGGTGAACCCACTTAGAAATTTGGCTTTGTTATCTAATTACATCAACGCAATGGACTTTGAGATATATATATGTGGTAATTAAATTCCCTTACCAGCTTTTTCTGGAATTCCTTCACATCCTCATAATCGGTAATGAATTCCCCAGTCTCCCAGTCGAGATAGTAGCGGGACCGGACAAAATTCCTGGTCTGCTCGTCTAAGATTTTTTCCCAATGGTTTTCTTTTCCAAGACGTGCAATCTCTCTATCCTCCTTCTCCCAAATGAGCTTTTTCCCTCGGTAACCGCCGCTTCCCAAATGGTGGTTACCTAAGTTCAGCTCCCGCATGTCCTTCCCCCACTTGGTCCATTTTCAGCCTCCTCAGATTTTAAGGACAAGTTGAATTCCTTGAACTCTTCTTCGGTGATGTGCGGCTCTTTTTTCCTAATCTCCTCCCAGCTGGCACCGCTACCAATCTTGTTCTTCACCCGGGTTTTCCAGCTGCTCAAGGCGGTGCTCATCTTCGTGATGGCTAAACTGTCCACCTTTTTGTTTAGCGGCAGCGGGAACGTGTATCGTTGGTGAACCCTCTTGAGGAGGTGTTCGACCAGAGCCTCATTAGCTTTGCTTCTGAGGTCCTTCGTGTTGATCGACACGCTTTCCCGAAGGATGCACCCTAGTTGCATGCCGTACCCTGCGGCAAGTTTCTCAGGCGCCACTGGTTGGCCACTTGCCGTGACCTCAGTGAACACGTCCGTGGCATTGTCGACCGATTGCGGTGTCCTATCCTTCCTTTGCTTCTTCTTCTTCGGAGCGGCCGGGGTGGCCGGGTTGCTGCCGCCAAGGTCACTATCCGTGTGGTTGCCGCCATCGGAGGTGGTGGTGTCATCCTCACCACCTTCTACGTTGTATTCGGGGTCGTCCTCCTGTCCTTGCTCATCGTCGGGACGCTCGGCGCCACTAGTGGCGGCGGCATCCTCCACCTCCCAGAACGACTGGTTCTTTTCTCTAGCTTCTTGTTCGACGCTCATGCGCTTAGAAGCGTCGGCCGACATGTTTGCACTGCATTAAAAAGAGGCAAACAGTTAGTACAACAAAAATTAATCATTTAATTAGTACTAATTAAGATACCCGGCCCATGCATTAGTCGCAATACCCCATATGTCCTTTTTTTTAGCAAAGTCATGCTAAATTTCACGAAAAAATTCGGCATGACTTTTGCTAAAAAAGGGACATATGGAGTACCCGAATTTGCCGGAACGGAAGTTAATCGACATTCCGGCAATCTCAAGGGTCTCGGGGTACCTGCATATATTTCACAAATCATGTTGGCCGGCATCCCGGCCAACAACATCACACCAACACATCCACATCTCCGGCCGGCATCTCCGGCCGGCAACAAACACAATATCACACATCCACATCTCACATACACGACAAACACAATATCACCACATCCACATCTCACATTTCACCACATCCACGTCTCGATCACACACATATACACGGCATCACCACATCCACATCTCACCTGAAAGAATGTGAAGGTTCGTCTTCTAAATTTCCTGCATATGGCAAAATAATGCATTAGTTGGTTTAAAAATGAACTATCAAAATGCTCACGAAACCTAGCAACTAACCTAGCTACTGCCACTATAACCTAACAGCAACAACTACACCTAGCAGCACCTAACCTAGCAGCAGCAAGCAACTAAACTAACCTAGCTAGCAACTACACCTAACAGCACTAACCTAACAGTAAGTAAAAATGCATCTCCAAATTTAACACTTAGCAATTTTTTCATCAATTTCCTAAGAACTAACCTAACATCAACTAAATTAAACTAACAACTAGCAGCAGCAACTAAACTAACCTAGCTAGCAACTAACCTAACAGCAAGCACTAACCAAAACTAACCTAGCAATCAACAAGTAACTAGCAGCAAGTAATTAACAGCAAAATTAAACTAACAAAAATTTAACTAGCAGCAAGTAAATTAAACTAATTTTAACTAGCAACACCTAGCAGCAAGTAAATTAAACTAACAAAATTTTAACTAGCAGCAAGTAAATTAAACTAACAAAATTTTAACAAGTAAAATTAACAAATTTCTGAAAGCAATCAACAAGTAAAATTAACAAGTAAAATTAACCTAATTTTAACACCTAGCAACTAGCAGCAAGCAATCGAGGCCTTGGCGTGGATGCAGGGTGTGGATGGGAGGGAGGAGGAAGAAGAGGAGCAGCACACACCGGGGAGGGGAGATGGAGTCCGAGGGAGGCGGCGTCGAGGCGGCGGCGCGGTGTGCGGCGTCGAGGAGGGCGTGCTGGTGTGGGCGTCGAGGCGGCGGCGCGGTGTGCGGCGTCGAGGAGGGCGTGCTGGTGTGGGCGCGAGGGGGGCCGCGCGCGGAGGAGGAAGAAGAGGCGGCGGCGCTAGGGCTGGGGCGCGGGGCGGTGTAGTGGGTCGCCGGCGTGGTCGCGGCCGTGGAGGAAGAGCAGCGCGGTCGCCGGCGTTGTCGCGTGAGATCGAGCTCGAGTTGCAGAACGAGAGGAAGAAGAGAGATTGGGGAGGGCACGACCGCGAATATGCCTAAGTGTAAAATTTCTGTGGCGCATCCGAGGTGGCGATGCGCCACAGAATACTGAGTTTCTGTGGCGCATCCGGGTGGGGGATGCGCCACAGAATTTTGTAGCTACAAGTGTTAAAACGAACCACTGGCTGATGTTTGACAAATCCTTGAGCATAGCCCAGTGGTTTGCCCACTGAAACCTTTAGGCAGCCAGGATCGAATCCTGGCTGTCCCACATTTTTTTTTCTTCAAAAAAATATTTTTTTGATTAAATTTAAAGTAAGAACACACACATTTGTTATTCTTTATAACTTGTGCCATATCAAAATATTTAACTTTGTGCCATGTCAAAATACATAGATATGCTTGTTGTCTCACACACACAAACAAATTATACACCAAAAAAGTCTTCTTCGAGATTTCTTCTTTCCCGGCCGGTTCCGAGCTAGCATCTCTTCTTTCCCTTCTTGGCGGTTGAGTACTTTAGGCCGGACACCTTGAGATTTCTTCGCGTGAACGGACAACCTTTAGTAGGTAGGGAGGTCTTCCTTCTTTCTCTACTAGTAGTAGGCATGTCGAAGTACTTGTCGAATTCCTCCTCGATCTTCGGATCGCCGTTCTTGTCCAAGTCTTCCTCGTTGGCATCTCCTTCCATTCCGATGATGCTCCTCTTGCCCCTCCTCACGACAACACGGCTAGGCTTTGACGGGTCGGTAATGAAGAAGCATTGCTCAACTTGGCTAGCGAGTACCCATGGCTCATTTTTCGCGGAGGCGTTCTTCGATTTGGCATCGGGTATTACCATGGTGGTGAAATACCGGCCTTCTTTGACGACGTCCTTGGCCCATCTCACACGGAACATTGGCACCGACTCTCCACAGTAGTTGAGGTCCCATATCTCCTCGATCCTTCCGAAGTATCTTTGCTTGACAGTAGCCTCGTCATCACCGTAGGATAGCATAGTTACTCCTGAGTTTTGATATTCGCTATTCCTGTCCTTTTCCTCGGTGCAGAATCTGAAACCGCTGATGTCGTACGACTGATAGGTCCTTATGTTGTGCCCGGGGCCCTGTGATAAGGAGAATATGACTTTTTCATCTTCCGTAGATGGCTTTTTGCGCTGTGCTTCAAGCAGTTGCCTTTTCTTGAACCAACTCGTGAAGCTGGAGTTGTGCTCTCTGGTTACGTCTCCCTTCTTCCTCGGCCGGCCCAGGTCGATGTAATTCTTCTCGATTAAGCTTTTGTGCTCTTTCACCCAAGGTTCGATCAATTGTAAGTGCTGTAGCGCGACCCGGTGAGCCCTGTCAAAGTCATCGCGTCGACCAACAATGTCGACAGGGAGTGAGCGGTAGCCCTCGCGGTGACCAAATCCATCGAGCCTGCCGAGGTGCGTCCTGGTGGGCAGACCAACATCCTGGTTCTCGGTGCTTAGATAACTCTGACAGAAGGAGATGCACTCGTAGGTTAGAAAGCCCTTGGCCATGCTTGCGTCTGGACGGGCCCTGTTGCGAACGTATCCTTTCATGACACCGTTCTGCCTTTCGAACGGCATCATGTAGTGCAGGAACGTCGGCCCGAGCTGCAGGATGTCATCAATGACATGGAGAAGGAGATGCACGCAGATGTCAAAGAATGCGGGCGGGAAGTAAATCTCGAGCTCGCATAGTATCACCACGATCTCTTCTTGTAGCCTGTGGAGCTGCCTCACGCCGATCGACTTCCTGTTGATGACGTCGAAAAAGTTACAAAGGCCAAACAGCGTATCACGGACGTGCTCGTCCATTATCCCTCGGATCGCAACGGGAAGTATCTGCGTCATCAGCACGTGACAATCGTGAGACTTCATCCCGCTGAACCTCTTCTTCGTTCCGTCCAGATATCTGCTTATCTTCCCCGCGTAACCGTAAGGAAATTTGACTCCTAGGAGGCACCTGTAAAACTGCTCGAGCTCCTCCGGACTCATGGTGAAGCAGGCAGCGGGAAGCACCACCGCGTTCTTCTTTACCCTTTTGCGGCGACCTTGAGTCCCTTCCGTCTGTTCATCATCATCATCATCATCATCATCACTATCGGGGGCCTGAAGATCTTTCTTGATGCCAAGCCATTTCAGATCGTATCTTGCTTTCGTCCCATCCTTGGTCTTTTCCGGCATGTTCGAAAGAGTGCCAAGAAGACTCTCGGTAACATTCTTCGTAATGTGCATTAGATCGAGGCTATGGGGCGTGTGGAGGACCTTCCAGTACTCCAAGTCGTGGAAAACAGACCTCGCTTTCCATACACCCAGCAGCGGATCTACCCTCGGTCGCTTCTTTCCCGGCGCAGGGCACTCCTCCCAATTTTTCAAAAGCTCGTCGATTTCTGTGCCGCTCCTCGGGCGCGGTTCTGTTTCGAGCTCGTCTTGACCATCGAACCAATCACCGCGTTTTCTCCACGGTGCTCCATGCGAAGCCACCTTCGAGCCCCTGGGTACACGGTTTTCGAAGACCCGGGATCCCTTGGTAGCTGGATATGCGGGGTCTCATCCATGCACCTGACACATGCGCAGAATCCGTGGCCCACCTGGGCCGATACATATGAGCATCCAGGATAGTCCTGCACCGTCGTGAGCAACGCGGCTCTCATATCGAAATAATCTTTAGTGTAGGCGTCCCACGTACGGGCTGGCGTCTTCCATAGCGTTTCTAACTCCTCTTTCAACAGCTCGAGATACAGATGTATGTCGATACCAGGTTGTTTCGGCCCCTGAATGAGAATACTCATGTGTATGTACTTTTGCTTCGTGCACAGCCACGGGGGAAGGTTGTAAGGCCATACAAACACGGGCCAGGTGCTATGTGTGCTACTCTGGTTGCCGAACGGATTGAGTCCATCGGTGCTCATACCCAGCCTGACGTTCCTTGCGTCGCCCCCGAAATCTTCGAAGGCGATGTCCAATGCTTCCCAATTGCTAGCGTCTGCAGGGTGTGTCAGGATGGTGCCCTTCTCCGGATCTTCTTCGGGCTTCTTCCTTTCCGCGTGCCATTGCATGAGCTTTGCTCCTTAGGGTCCACGAACCACCGCTGCAGACGGGGAGTGATAGGAAAGTACCATACCACTTTTCGAGGATTTTTCTTGCTCCCACTCTTGTACCGTCCGTGGCCGCACACCGGACATGTGGTCATGTCCTTGTAATCGCCCCGATAAATGGCGCAATCATTGATGCAGGCGTGGTATTTGACGTGCGGTAGGTCAAGAGGGCACACGACTTTCTTGGCCTCCTCGATACTACTTGGCAATGTGTTCCCCTCGGGGAGAATATCGTGCATGAATTTCATGTTCTTGTCGAAGCTCACGTCAGTCCATCTGTTTCCCGCCTTCATCTCCAGAGCATCAAGCGTTACTTGCAAACGCGTATCCTGGGGCCGGCACCCAGGATACAACGGAGTCTTCCCGTCTATCTCCATTTGCGCCAGCTTGGCTTTCTCTCTGGCCGCAGCTCTGGCGTTGCTCGTCTCCTTGAGGAGCAGTTCTTGAACATGAGCGTCCTGCAAGGCCGAAGTTAGCGGGGTCTGCGTGTTCACGCCACCACCGGCATCTCCTTCGTCATGATGATGATCTTGTCCGCCGACATCTCCTTCGTCATGAGGATGATCTTGTCCGCCGGCATCTTCTTTGTCATGATGATCTTGTTCGCCGGCATCTCCTTCGTCATGATGATGATCTTCTCCGCCGGCATCTCCTTCGTCATGATGATGATCTTGTCCGCCGACATCTCCTTCGTCATGACGATGATCTTGTTCCAGCATGAAACCGCGCCTGAGCAGGTGATCCTCCAATTGTCCAGAATCAGGGTCGATCCACCTCACAAGTTTGCATCTTCGACATGGACATCTTATCTGGCTTCTGTTGAACCGAATCATGTCCGCCTTCGCTTCTTCCTTGTATCTTCTGATTCGACCGGAGCTCATCATGATGACCATGGTTGACTACGCGGTATACATAGAGCAGAGACGAGAGTATATATATGATAATTAGAACCGTAACATGCACAAAAAGAAACACACATGCATGCAAAGTCGCCGAAAAAATTCGGCATGACCTCTCTTAAAAGTATGACATATGGGTGGTGCAAAAATTTGCCGAAATGGAAATTAATCAACATTTCGGCAAACATTCATGCACCACGCCGGCGCAAGCAACAACAAAAAGTTTCTTCCGGACCAATTCATGCACAACACACAAGCTTCACATACACAACATACAAACATCCATGCACCACGCCGGTGCAAGCAACAACAAAAAGTTTCTTCCGGACCAATTCATGCACAACACACAAGCTTCACATACACAACATACAAACATGCATATGCATGTCCATCCAACTTTCCTCACCTAGTAGATTCGTTGCCGAGACGTGACCGCGATGGACAAGAGAGTGTGTGGGAGGAAAAGAGATGGGGAGAGAGGAGGAGAGTATATATGGGGAGCCTCCCGGTTCTCAACAATTATCTATCAACCAAAATAGGTTTAACTACAAAAAATGGAGAAAAGAGTGAGCAAAATGGGATGGGAGGGAGGAGGAACACGAGCTAGGTGGAGGAGGAAGAAGAGCAAATGGGTAGGGAAAGGGGGGCCTTTCCCCTTTTGTACATCTGGGACAGTAATTCTGTGGCGCATGGGCCCACATGCGCCACAGAATGTCAAATTTCTGTGGCGCATCTGGGCCCATGCGCCACAGAATTACTGTCCGACCAATCATTGGTGTGGGCCCCGCCAAGCTTTCTGTGACGCATGAGCACGGATGCGCCACAGATTCTGTGGCGCATCCGTGCTCATGCGCCACAGAAAGGACCCCAGAATTCGAAATTCAAAGATTGGAGGTGGGGCCCACAGGTTTTCTGTGGCGCACTCCTTCTGGTGCGCCACAGAATGCATGCTTTCTGTGGCGCATGGCCCCTGGATGCGCCACAAAAGTGTCACACTTTCTGTGGCGCACCAGTTGGTGTGCGCCACAGAATATTTTTAGTGGCGCATGGACTTTGTCGTGCGCCACAAAAAGCCCTTCCATAGAAAGGCAGTTTCCTAGTAGTGTCTACAAGACTTATGTAAGCATTTTATACCACTACCACATGCATATAATTATTTGTTCCAACCAAACACCAATCAACTTATTTGAACAACTCTCCAAACAAATATAAGTGAAGCAAGAGAGTACTTTCTTCAAAAGAAACTAATAGCTCTGACAAGAGATATATGAAAACAGAGAACTAGAAGCTTTAGCAGTAGCTAGACAAGAATACTCAACAAATATAAGTGAAGAACAAGAGTATTCCAATGAAAAAGCGGAGCGTGTCTCTCTCCCAAACAAGAGTGCTAGGATCCAACAAGTATAGAGCAGCAAACAAAACAAAAACAAACTAAAAACAAAAGCACACTGACGCTCCAAGAAAAGTACATATAATGTGAAGAAATAAAAATATAGTCTCACTAGAGATGACCTGATAATTTGTTGATGAAGAAGGGGATGCCTTGGGCATCCCCAAGCTTAGACGCTTGAGTCTTCTTGAATATATTGGGGAGATCCATGGGAGCTTCCCCAAGCTTAAGCTTTTCACTCTTCTTGATCTTATAATATCATCCTCCTCTCTTAACACTTGAAAACTTCCTTCACATCAAAACTCAACATTTTTCTCATTAGCGGGTTAGTGCATCAAAACAAATAATCTCACTTGATTCTGTAAGGACACAAATTCATAAGCAATCATTTTCAAACATTAGCTACTGTTACTAGGCTTAAGTGATGCTCTTTCACCTTAAAAGAAACCACTCAACACTTGTAAAAGAGAGAATGCAAAACAAAGACAGAATCTATCAAAACCAGAACAGTCCGTAAAGATGATTTTTGTTGGGACACTTACGTCGCTCAAATCGAAAAACTTTAGTCGTACGAAAGTTTCGTACATATCTCAGGAACACGCGCAAAAATTGACAGATTTTTTTAAAAACATTCTGATTTTCTACGGCGAGAAACGGTGACGTTCCAGAAATCTGTTCCTGTGCAGTAATCCAAATATAGGTACCATCTTGTCATAAGAGACTTTTCTTGGCACAACAAAACAGCAAATAAAAGATGCAAAAGAGTTGTTACAGAAGTAAACAAGCTCCTTGACACAAAAAACAAAAATAACAGAAAGTAAAAAACAATGGTTGCCTTCCATAAGCGCTTCCCTTTAATGCCTTTTAGCTAGGCATGAAACATGAATCAAGTATTGTCAAGACTAGAAACATCAACCTCATCAAAAGCTTCATCAAAATCACAGCTTGTATTTTTAAGTTTAGGGGATTCTTGAGAAGAAAATTTAAACAAACCATTGCATGATTCATTAACTAATCCACGAAATTCTTTCTCAGTTTCAAACAAATCAACAAATGTTGGTTTCGGTTTAGGCACTTTGGGCACATATATGAATTTCTTCCCCTTGTCGCTTAAAAGTACGAGCCTCAACCTCAGGAGATGAAGCATAATACGCAGAACCAGACATGATGACTAAATAAAAAGATAACAACTCAAAATTAACTAAGTGCAGGATTTTTTTGGGTGTGTTTTTGGGTTTTAACAGCAAACAAGATAAAATAAAATAAACTAAGCAAGCCAAAAACAAAGTAATGAGATTGGAAGTGTGAGACTCCCCTATCTGGAGATTTCAGTATCCCCGGCAACGGCGCCAGAAAAATGTCTTGATGGCGTGTTAACGATAGAGTGTTTTATTACTTCCCAGCAACAGCACCAGAAGATCTGCTTGTTGACCGTGACAACACACGTTCGTTGGGAGACCCCAAGAGGAAGGTATGATGTAGTGCAGCAGCAGTTTTCCCTTGAAATATGACCAAGGTTTATCGAACCAGGAGGACATGGAGGTTCTTCAAAAGGTTGTCAGCGGCGCAACTGACGTGGAACCTGCACACAACACAAGCAAACTACTTTGCCCCAACGAAACAGAGAGGTTGTCAATCTCTCCGGCTTGCTGAAAACAAAGGATTAAACGTATTGTGTGGAAAACAGTAATGAGTGCAGAAAGTAACAGAGAACAAATGATTGCAGTTGGTGGTTTTATCAGTATGAGGAAATGGACCGGGGTCCACAGTTCACTAGTGGTGTCTCTCCATAAAAGATAACTAATATGTTGGGTAAACAAATTACAGCTGGGCAATTGAAAAATAATGAGCGCATGACAATGCAATATATGACAAGATGATTATTATGAGATTTAATTGGGCATTACAACAAAGTACATAGACTTGCTATCCAACGCATCTATGCCTAAATAATCCACCTTCCGGTTAGCATCCGCACCCCTTCCGGTATTGAGTTGCAAACAACAGATTATTGCATGAAGTAAAGTGTGTAATGTTTTTTTTTGAACACAACCAAGCATCACTTTCATTATAAAGCGCAGATTACAATACAGTGATTACAACTTTCACCCTTAACATAAAAACCTAGCTGGACACCAAAGAGAAGAGCTTCTGGATACTGGATATGTCGAAGAGTGCAACCGGAGCCTGACTGGGGGTCCGTCGAGAACTCGGACACAACAAACCTACAGTCATACTCTTCAGGGGCCTCTGATGGCCCTTCACGTAGTTACCCCACAACGGTGCCAGAAAAGGTCTTGACGGCCCTTCGTGTGATTACCTGCGTGAAAAGTAAATGGGTTAGGTTGAGACTCCAAGTGCAGAGTGTATGTAGTAGTGGAAGACAGTTTTCCCCCGAGGGGTGACTCGAGGGTTTAATATCGAACTCTCGGGGAACCAGTATTTCAGGTGTTATCTCCTTATCCTTCTCTTGAGAACCTGCAACAAAATAAATTGTTTTGTGCCCTCAACCTCACCAAGTGGTTGTCAAGCACAAGGTGTGAGAATGATAATAAAATAATATGCAATGCAAACAGTAGTAAATATGCAATGATGGTAAAATAAATATGCAAGGATGGTGGTAGTAATGATAAATGATATTTTTGGGTTTTTTATGATGAATGCAAGATGTAAAAGTGTTTTTGTATTTTCGGATTTAATAATGGCAGCAAACAAAAGTGGTGATAAAAGTGTTGGAAAGGTGTTTCTTATGATTAAAAATGGACCGGGGTTCATGGTTTCACAAATGCACTCTCTCTTGATAACGTGGTAGACAATGGAACACTAAAATTAACATGAAGATGGCAAGACATGGTTTGACAAGTTATTAATAATATGGGCATCACGTCCTAACATAGAGATCTCAAGTATAAGTTGTTCTCTCTCTTATGCTCCACCAAGATGCGAACTAAATCATAACACCTTAGTAATTAAGATAAATCAGAGCATAGCAATAAGTTCAATGACATGAAGTTAAAATAAGAACATGCTAGATCTAGTCATGGAGGTAGTGGCCAAGGTCACATCCACTCTCCGGTAGCATGGTATTTTTGTTTATCCCTAGTGAGGCAACAAAGTAAGGTAGAAAACCCAAGTGGATCGCAGAACTTTCTCTCACGTTCACTGCACTAGCCACCCCCCGTTACTCCAACTAATGCACACGTTCCCCCTCACATGCTCTCATAAACATGCTTGATCATGACAAGTAAATAAGAACGGGGTACATAATATGCATCTACTTTCATAACTGAAACAAAACCATTGCAATCTCAAACATGTATTAACTCATAATAAAGATCCACCACAAAGGAATTACATAGATGACCGTAATCATGTTCAGCAGCTCATACGGTACTAATTAGTGAAGCTCATAGAGAGGAGAGATACATAAGTTACTTCCACAAACCCATAGTCCAGGGGTGGACTACTCCCTCTTCATCATGGTGTCGGTGGAGATGTTGTTGGAGGGGAAGGAGACCACACCGGCAGCGCCCCGCCGGAGTTTTCCCCCTCCAATCTTCAGCTCCAGGTCTCTGTTTCGTGGTTTCTGTGTTTCGGCGGCGCTCCCTTTCGCGAAAGCCCTGGGGGGTCTATATATAGTCGTTTTTAGGTCAAGACGAAGCTTCGGGAAGAAAGATCGACGGCAGCGGAGGCCCGAGGGCCAGATGGGGGACCCACGCGGTCAGGGAATCTGGCCGCGTGGGCCCACCCCTTTCTGGCCTTCTGGTCTCCGTTTCTTCGATTCCTTTGCGCCTACGTTTCGTTCCTTCCAAAAAATGATCCCCGTAAAGTTTCAGGTCATTTGGACGTCGTTTGGGTCCCTGAAACATCAAAATATAGAAAAAGGGGTTTTCTGACAGCGCAGGGTTAATTCCAGAAAAATGGGGAGTTGTTAATTATCCCCAAAACTCAATATAAATCATGAATATAACCCTTATATGATGCAAATAACATGGAATAACATGTAATAAAATGTAAAGTTCATGTATGCATTTTACATGCATCAACATCCCCAAGCTTAACCCATGCTCGTCCCGAGTATGAAGGTGATAAAACTAACATGGACTTTGCATTTTAATACTATCAATGGATATCAAAGGTGATTACTATTGCTACATAGAGTCAAATGATTCATTCTTCAAAGGAATAACAATATGCAAGATAAATTATGAAGTGATATCAAATACTCAATGTAAAGATGTTCAATGATAAATTCACAAAGTGTAATATAGAAGAAAGTACTATGGACCAAATGTATGCATAATGAAAAGTAAAAACATCCTATGGTGGTCATAGAGTACTTCTTATGAAAACTGAATATAAAAGGTGGACACTTTGGATAGATAAATAAGTAGAGGTAAAGCATGAATAAGTTTCATCTAACTTCCAAACACTTCTACTTAAGTTAATGCTTGCAATGTGGTAGTCATTGGTGTGGAGCTCTCATTACCCCTATCATAGCATCTTGAATGATTAATGTTTAAAGTGAAAGCAAATATGAGTGGTGTGCTTGACAATGTATTGGTTGAATGTCTCATGTCCCTTGAATACAAGTACCTACACCATGTGTTACTCACTTTGGTCCACAAAGTAAATTCAAATAAAGGTCATTGCAAGTAATAATAGTATCATCAAGAACTGCACTGGGGTACCTCTTGCCCCTTGACATGAACAAGCCCATGTCAAAACAACAAGACAAACAGACAATGAACAATCTCAGCACTCTTTTATTTACTATGGGTATAGCTTTTTATTATGAGGTGCATCACTGAATGAACATTATGGTTATGCTGTAAATTTCCACCATGAATGATGCATGGCTTAGATTAGCGGCCCAGGCATTTCTCTAACCATTTATACAAACTCTTTGAACTTACTAAGTATCCACATTCATTTCACCCATGATAGGCATCCATAAACAAAAGTACATGACATCAACTAAATATAAATAAGTGCAATGTTGAAAGCTTGCCATGTGACAGCACATATGGGCTAACTCCCAACCAAAACTATTGTCAAGCCCACAACTTCATAATTTTAATCACAATGGTTCATGCTTATTAAATGCAATAAAAGTAAATTGTGCATCAAGTTCGTGAGAGCTTTTAACCAATTTTTCCCATGACAATCAATAACATAAGCATTTAAATTCAGAAATGTAGATAACACAATATAACATGATAAACATACTTGGAATAGCATAAAGCTAATAGGTAGATATGGTGGACTCACTGGAAAAACTTTGGTTGAAGGTGTTGGGAAACAAGCTTTTTACTTGTTGTAATTTTTGGGCTAGCAATAGGGAGAAAGTTGACCATCTAAATGCATGCATAAGTGTCCATAGAACTAATCAATCCATGTTAAACCAAGTAAAGTTAAAATTCAACATCTAAACATGGTAAGATAGCTCTTGACAACACACTTGCAAATTAACATTCATTCAAAGCACATGAATTATGCAACTATATGTATCTTTTAAAATCAACTCAAACATCCCTATCCCAATATATTTAATAGCATCCAACATAATTCAACCCAAACTTCCAGTAGCTCTCTCATATATAAATGATAGTGGTGGTCTTATTAACAAACCGAAATAACAAAAGCAAAAAAAACAGACGCTCCAAGTTTATACGATAAAGTGCTTTGATCGAAAAACAGAAGTTAGACGTGTGCAAACCGAGAGTGTGTTGGTCTAGTGGGGTTGTCTTGACATCCCCAAGCTTATGGTCTTCACCATCCTTGGATAGCTCTTGGTGCAGCTCCTCTAATCCCTGTGAAAAAACTTCAAAACACCGTTTCTCCCATTTCTTTTCTGTGGGGTGATATTAGTAGTGATAAACAAATAGGTTCCTTGCTGCATAAAATCCTTAGGCAAAAATTCATATGAATGTCCAGAGAGTATATAATGTTGTATGCCTACTCATAAACTCAATTGAATCAAAAAGATTCAAGCAAAAAGCTCAAAGAATGCATCAAACAATATCAAGACAGAATCTGTCCAGAAAAACAGCAGCAGCAAAACGCATTTTTCTACCCTACTTAAACTCGTCAGAAAAATCTGAAAAAATCACGTATACAGAGGATGAAAAGTTGAAGCTACAGTTCAAATTACAGCTCAATCGGAGTTACAGATAAAAAATGAAAAATCAAACCGTGCACAGACTTCGTGCAGGCAGAAAACTCTCCGAAAATGAATAGCAACTTTTCAAACCCAAAATAGGTAAAACTTGGTTCTTTATTAAAAATCCCAGAAACAAAACTAACAAACTACTCTCTTGTTACAGCAAGAGGACTCAAAGAAAATCTCAAACAAAAACAACCGGGTTGCCTCCCGTAAAGCGCTTTCTTTATAGCCATATAGCTAGGCTTACTTACTTGATAATCAAAGGGGACGTAGCTCATGAGGGAGCTTGAACCTTGGTGTGTCCCTCTTCCTTGGGAAGTGTTCCATGCTCTTCTTGTGTGGAAACTGAAACTTCACATTCCCTTCCTTTGAATCAATAATGGCACCTGTAGTACGAAGAAAAGGTCTTCCCAAAATAATAGGACTAGAGGTTTTATTCCCCATGTCCATGATTAGAAAATCAACAGGCACAAAAGTCATGTGTAACTCTACCATAACATCACTTACTTTTCCTAGAGCATGTCTAATGGAATCATCAGCAAGTGCAAGTTCAATAGAGCATTTCTCAATATTTTTAAGTTCAAGGACTTCATATAGTTCTTTAGATAATATAGAGACACTAGATCCTAGATCTAAAATGGCATGGTGTGTCTCTTTTCCAATGGTTACTAGTACCTTAGGGATCCAGATATCCCCAAGCTTAGGTGGTATCATAGCTTCTTGATTGTACCTAGCAATCTTTTCTTTTAAGACATGATTAGCAATATAGGAACCAAAACCAGCCTGGTTAATATTAACAGAAGGATCACTTGCAAATTTTTGTAAGATAGAAATTAATTCATGCAAGCTACACTTCTCTAAATCAACAAATGGTTCCTTAACTTCACTAAGCATTTTAACTTCCTCATACTCAAATAACAGAAGAGATTCATCATCATTTTCAATGTAATTCTTAATGTCCCTGTCTAGAGGCTCTAACATAGAAGATATCTTTTCATTCAAATTCTTAGTTATCCTTTTTTCAGACTTGGCATGGGTCAATACAGTTTGCAATTTCGAAGAAATGTCTAAAAGAGTGTTCTTTGTCTTCTTCATCCTAGATTCTGTGTGAAGGATAAATGAATGCATCTCATTTTTAGTAGGATACTCTTCCACATAGGTTTGTAGGTTTAATATTGACCTATCCATAGAAACTTGTAATTGTCTAATCCTGGTTTCCTCTTTTGTTTCTATAGAATTCCCAAATAAATTTTCCATTAAATTATTAGCATGTGAGGGATTTCCTGAAGCAAAATTTCCATTAGTCAAGGAATCTAGAAAACATTTTGACCAGCCATTTAAACCATTATAAAAGTTTCTTATCAAGGCAGCAGGGGTATGTTTACCATTTTTACTAATGCCCTTAATTCTATACCAAGCTTCCATTAATGACTCTCCATAATATTGACTAAAATTGTTCATTTCAACACTAGAATTCATTTTGATAAAGTTTTTATGTGTTTTTAATTTTTTATGCAAAACTGAAAGTAAAATGACACTAATGCAACTCGAAATAACAAATGCAACACAAAAATGCAAAACTGAATATAAATATGCAAACCGAAATATAAAGATGATATGCAAGACAAGAACAAAACAAAATAAAATGATTGTAGGTAAAGATGGATAAGATGATGCTCACGTAGGTGCAACTTCCCCAAGCTTAGGTTGTTACACAAGTTGGTGATGAAGTTGACTTGATGTGAGTGATCCTTGGATAAACCTTTCAGCTATGGTTCCCCGGCAACGGCGCCAGAAAACGTCTTGATGGCCCTTCACGTAGTTACCCCACAACGGCGCCAGAAAAGTCTTGAGCCCTTCGTGTGTTACCTGCGTGAAAAGTAAATGGGTTAGGTTGAGACTCCAAGTGCAGAGTGTATGTAGTAGTGGAAGACAGTTTTCCCCACGAGGGGTGACTCGAGGGTTTAATATCGAACTCTCGGGGAACCAGTATTTCAGGTGTTATCTCCTTATCCTTCTCTTGAGAACCTGCAACAAAATAAATTGTTTTGTGCCCTCAACCTCACCAAGTGGTTGTCAAGCACAAGGTGTGAGAATGATAATAAAATAATATGCAATGCAAACAGTAGTAAATATGCAATGATGGTAAAATAAATATGCAAGGATGGTGGTAGTAATGATAAATGATATTTTTGGGTTTTTTATGATGAATGCAAGATGTAAAAGTGTTTTTGTATTTTCGGATTTAATAATGGCAGCAAACAAAAGTGGTGATAAAAGTGTTGGAAAGGTGTTTCTTATGATTAAAAATGGACCGGGGTTCATGGTTTCACAAATGCACTCTCTCTTGATAACGTGGTAGACAATGGAACACTAAAATTAACATGAAAGATGGCAAGACATGGTTTGACAAGTTATTAATAATATGGGCATCACGTCCTAACATAGAGATCTCAAGTATAAGTTGTTCTCTCTCTTATGCTCCACCAAGATGCGAACTAAATCATAACACCTTAGTAATTAAGATAAATCAGAGCATAGCAATAAGTTCAATGACATGAAGTTAAAATAAGAACATGCTAGATCTAGTCATGGAGGTAGTGGCCAAGGTCACATCCACTCTCCGGTAGCATGGTATTTTTGTTTATCCCTAGTGAGGCAACAAAGTAAGGTAGAAAACCCAAGTGGATCGCAGAACTTTCTCTCACGTTCACTGCACTAGCCACCCCCGTTACTCCAACTAATGCACACGTTCCCCCTCACATGCTCTCATAAACATGCTTGATCATGACAAGTAAATAAGAACGGGGTACATAATATGCATCTACTTTCATAACTGAAACAAAACCATTGCAATCTCAAACATGTATTAACTCATAATAAAGATCCACCACAAAGGAATTACATAGATGACCGTAATCATGTTCAGCAGCTCATACGGTACTAATTAGTGAAGCTCATAGAGAGGAGAGATACATAAGTTACTTCCACAAACCCATAGTCCAGGGGTGGACTACTCCCTCTTCATCATGGTGTCGGTGGAGATGTTGTTGGAGGGGAAGGAGACCACACCGGCAGCGCCCCGCCGGAGTTTTCCCCCTCCAATCTTCAGCTCCAGGTCTCTGTTTCGTGGTTTCTGTGTTTCGGCGGCGCTCCCTTTCGCGAAAGCCCTGGGGGTCTATATATAGTCGTTTTTAGGTCAAGACGAAGCTTCGGGAAGAAAGATCGACGGCAGCGGAGGCCCGAGGGCCAGGATGGGGGACCCCACGCGGTCAGGGAATCTGGCCGCGTGGGCCCACCCCTTTCTGCCTTCTGGTCTCCGTTTCTTCGATTCCTTTGCGCCTACGTTTCGTTCCTTCCAAAAAAGTGATCCCCGTAAAGTTTCAGGTCATTTGGACGTCGTTTGGGTCCCTGAAACATCAAAATATAGAAAAAGGGGTTTTCTGACAGCGCAGGGTTAATTCCAGAAAAATGGGGAGTTGTTAATTATCCCCAAAACTTAATATAAATCATGAATATAACCCTTATATGATGCAAATAACATGGAATAACATGTAATAAAATGTAAAGTTCATGTATGCATTTTACATGCATCAGCCTCTCGCAATCTAGCCAACCGTAGAGCCAGCGGCTCAACCGGCAATCGCGTCAGCAGATGCATATGAGGTAGGAGATTGAGCTGTAGATATGAAATGTCCAACACCGAGCTCAAATCAGGGGGCTCTTGACTGTTAAATCTGAGAAACCGCAGCAGAGATACTCTCACCCGCCTCCGGCATGTCCCGAACAGCAAGAACACATATCCAACATGCACAGCAGCTTGCAGATGATACGAAGTGCAACAACTAGATAAAAACCAATGAAGCTCAAAGGATGAACCGGTGGGAGTCGACATCACCGAGTAAGAACTGGTAGCATCGGACTCGCACCTCCGCCTACGAAGCCACCAACCAAGCCTTGCAGCCGCAGCACCATCTTCATTCTCTCCCTCACCACCACGGCCGGCCAAGAGGAGGAAGACAGTGCCCTCACCACTAGGGGAACAACATGAGCGCTTATGAAAGGAGCACGCGCCAGAGACCATCTCTTGTTTCTCCTTCCTTAAGAGCTCAGCGGAGAGGTTCCGTCGCAGACGCCCGATGCCGCGCAGAAGCACCCGATCGTCGCAGCTCGAAAAGTGACACCCACCCTGAACAACAGCCACAACATCGCAGATTCGCTCCCCTCCCTCGCCACCAGGGCCGGCTGAAGAGGAAAAAATCAAACCACCCGAGCTGAAGAACAGGAGGTGTCGGTGCTTGAAGAAGGGCCCGATGCGGAACTCACCAAGGACACCCTCCCGCCGCGAGAGCATGTCGAGGAAGAACCGAACCATCCTCCCGGTGCAGCACCCTGACACCAGGCCGGAATCACCCCACAGGGCAGCAGATCTTCCAGCTCCCCACCCCCTGTCACCTCCATGGCAACGAACAAGAGCGGGATTTGGAGAAATCTGAGGCCTGCAGCCCTTATTCGGAGCAGTCTCGCCAGATCCAGCCACCGCCACCGTCCCCACCATGGAGAGGTGCTAGGAGCAAGCTCCGGCCGCACGCCGTCGCCGGGCATTGATGAAGAAGCGGCAGGAAGATGGCAAGGAGCCAAGCAAAGGAGAAACCCTAAACCTAGTATACACAGGGGGCCCGGCCACCCTCTCCTCCCCCCACTCCGGCCGACGGCGCCGCCGGAGGGAGAGCGGAGAGGGGCCGGAGGCGGCGCAAGGAATGGCAGAAGCTGGGAAGGGAAGGGAGCAGAGACGGGGAGGGGAAAGCGGTCTGCTTGAGTCGTGTAAAGTGTGTAATGTAAACAATGCAAATGACACGTAGACAACGCATCATTGTTTTATCCCTAGTGGCAACAGCACATCCACAACCTTAGTCGTTTCTGTCATCTCGAGCCCAGATTACTGGAGGCATGAACCCACTATCTAGTATAAATACTCCCTCTTGGAGTTACAAGCATCTACTTGGCCAAAACATCTACTAGCAACGGAGAGCATGCAAGATCGTAAACAACATAAATAGATAGATTGATAAACAACTTGCTCATAGTATCAATATTCATCGGATCCCAGCAAACACAACATGTAGCATTACAATAAGATGATCTTGATCATGTTAGGCAGCTCACAAGATCTAAACATGGAGGTACAAGGTGGAGAGACAACCATCTAGCTACTGCTCTGGACCCGTAGTCCAAGGATGAACTACTCACGCATCACTCCGGAGGTAGGCATGGCGGTGTAGAAGCCTCCGGTGAGGATCTCCCCTCCGGCAGGGTGCCGGGAAGAGCTTCAGAACCCTCCCGATCTAGGGTTGACGACGGCGGCGGCAACGGAACTTTTCGTGGAATATGATCGGTGTTTTTAGGGTTTTCGGGACATCGGGAATATATAGGCGAAAGGGCGGCGTCGGGAGGCAACCGAGTCGGCCACGCCAGGGTTGGGCGCGGGCCCACCCCCTGCCGTGCCCTAGGGTGGCGTGGCTGCCTCGTGGCCCCACTCCGTCTCCCCTTCTGGCTTCTGGAGTCTTCCGATGAGATATTTGCACACGTTGATTTTCGTCCAATTCTGAGAATATTTTGCGACTAGCTTTTCTGAAAGAGAAAAACAGCAGAAAACAGGAACTGGCACTTCGGCATCTTGTTAATAGGTTAGTCCCAGAAAATGCATAAAAATGCTATGAAGTGTAAATAAAACATGTAGCAATTGGTATAATAACAACATGGAACATCAAAAATAATAGATACGTTTGAGACGTATCACACCTCATGGTGTCTACTGTTACACAACCATGCCCTTCGGGCTCAAGAACGCTGGGGCCACATACCAGCGCATGATGCAGTCCTGCCTCAAGGACCAGATCGGACGCAACGTCCAAGTATATGTTGACGACATCGTCATCAAGACCAAAGAAGAGGACACGCTCCTCGAAGACCTGCGAGAAACCTTCGTCGCCCTTAATCGATACAACATCAAGCCTATCCCAACGAAGTGCGTCTTCGGCGTACCAGCTGGGCAACTACTCGGGTACCTCGTATCTGCACGAGGCATCGAGGCGAATCCAGAGAAGATAGAAGCAATCTTGAGAATGCCAGCCCCGACCAAGCTTCGGGAAGTTCAGCGCTTAGCCGGCCGAGTCGCAGCGCTCAACCGTTTCATTAGTAAGTTGGGTGAAAAAGCACTTCCTTTCTACCAACTAATGAAGAAGTCCGACACCTTCGAGTGGATGCCAGCAGCCCAAGCAGCCTTTGCAGATCACAAGCGAGTCTTGGCGACTCCACCAGTACTTGTTGCGCCATGTGAAGGAGAGCCTCCGTACCTCTACGTCGCCGCCACCAACAGGGTGGTCAGCACCGTCCTCGTTGTCGAGTGCCAAGAAGAAGGTCACGCCCACCGCGTGCAACGGCCCATATATTACCTCAGCGAGGTGTTATCCATATCTAAACAGCGGTACCGGCATTATCAGAAGCTGGCCTACGGCGTCTTTATGTCTTCACGCAAGGTCGTCCACTACTTCGCCGAGCACCCGATCATGGTGGTCAGTGCCTCGGCGCTATCGGACATCCTCACCAACCCTGACGCAACGGGACGAGTCGCCAAGTGGGTCATCGAGCTGGGTTCATGGGACCTGAAATACGCGCTCCCCAATGCGATCAAGGCACAAGTACTCTCGGACTTCCCAACCGAGTGGATAGAAGCCCAGCTACCTGATGTACCTGATCTATCCAATTCATGGACTATGTACTTTGATGGCTCCAAGAAATTCGAGGGTGCAGGCGCGGGCATCATCCTGACATCGCCAAAAGGTGACAAGTTGCGCTATGTACTACAGATGCACTTCGCCAAACCTTCAAACAACGAGGCGGAGTACGAGGCTTTAATTCACGGCATGCGGATGGCAAGGACCTGCGGCGCTACTCACCTCATGATCTACGGAGACTTGAATCTCGTCGCGCAGCAAACCATGAAGGAGTGCGGTGCTACAACAGAGAACATGATCGCATACCGGGACCTCTATAATACCATGGAGGGCAATTTCGACGGCTGCGAGCTGCGGCACGTGGGCCGCGGCAGTAACGAAGAAGCCGACATGCTAGCCAACCTCAGCTCGACCAAGGCCCCAGTCCCGCCTGGAGTGTTCGTCGAGTGCATCAAGCAACGGTCGATCAAACTCAAGTAGCCGGTAGTACCCTCTACACCAGCAACGGGCGCCACGGACCCGACCGCAAAGGACCCTGCAGCACCCGATCCAGAAACTCACCACATAGAAGTCCTCCTCGTCGAGCCTACATGGAAGAATCCTTTCCTCGCATACATGCTACCTCAGGAATTGCCGGCGGATACGACAGAAGCAAGGCGCATTACTCGCCGTTCCAAAGCCTTCACGATCATCAATGGAGAACTGTACAAGCACAGCATATCCGGAATCCTGCAGCAATGCATAGACCTAGAAGATGGCAGAGCAATACTATTCGACATACATGCGGGTACCTGTGGACATCATGCTAGCAGTCGAGCCTTGGTTGCCAAAGTCTTTCGAGCCGGGTTCTACTGGCCCACGGCGATGCAGGAAGCCGAAGAAATAGTCAGGAAATGCCTAGGCTGCCAGAAGTTTGCCACCAAGCCGCACGCACCTGCGTCAGAGCTGAAGATGATACCCCTCGCCTGGCCGTTCGCCCAGTGGGGACTCAACATGGTGGGACCACTGAGAAAATCATCCCGCGGGGGACACACCCATCTCCTGGTGGCAGTCGATAAATTCACGAAGTGGATTGAAGCTGTACCCATAACAAGTTCGACTGCCACAACGGCTGTTAACTTCATCGGGTCCATCATCTTCAGGTTCGGGGTCCCCCACAGCATCATCACTGACAACGGGACAAACTTCACCGTCGATGAGTTCAAATACTTCTGCACGGACCAGGGCATCAAACTCAACTACGCCTCAGTCGCTCATCCCCAGTCCAACGGGCAAGTCGAAAAAGCAAATGGCCTAGTTTGCAGGGGCCTCAAGAAACGACTGCTGGTGCCACTCAAGCGTGCCGCGGGTGCCTGGGTGAAAGAGCTACCCTCTGTCTTATGGAGTCTGCGCACCATACCAAACAAATTAACACAATACACTCCATTCTTTATGGTCTACGGCGCCGAAGCAGTCATGCCCCATGATTTGCGGTTCGACGCACCTCGCGTCATCGCTTACGACGAGTCAGACGCAGACGAAGAACTCGAAGACGACGTCGATGCGCTGGACGAGGCACGGGACATCGCACTCTCCCGCACTGCCGTTTACTAGCAAAGTCTCCGCAACTACCATGGTCGTCGACTGCGCACGCGATCCTTCGTCCCCGACGACCTAGTGTTGCGGCTCAAACAGAAGATGGTGCACAAGCTCGCCTCCCCATGGGAGGGACCCTTCATCGTCACGAAAGCCATCGACGGTGGCGCATATGGCATGAAGCACGCGGAGACATGAGAACTCTCCCACAACCCGTGGAACATTGCGCACCTGCGCCGTTTTTACGCATAGCATACACATCCATGTAATTATGCTTAAACGCCTACAAGCAGCAGGTTTCATACGCGCTCTTTTCCTTACCAGGGTGCCTAAGGGGACTGGAAGGTTTTTAATGAGGCGGCTTGCTAGCTTAATATACAATGATTGGGTTACAAAGCATTCTTCCTCTACTTTTACTGAGTCAAAAAACAAATAAAGCCTTGGCCGCACTCGAACACTCGGGGGCTACGCCGCACAGGTTCACTTCAAAAAACAAATAAAGCCTTGGCCGCACTCGAACACTCGGGGCTGCGCCGCACAGGTTCACTTCAAAAAACAAATAAATCCTTGGCCGCACTTGAACACTCGGGGGCTGCGCCGCACAGGTTCACTTCGAAAAACAAATAAAGACTTGGCCTCACTCGAACACTCGGGGCTGTGCCATACAGGTTAATCCAACTCAAAACAAGCAAAAAACCTTGGCCGCACCCGAATACTCGGAGGCTGCGCCGCACAGGTCACATTACTCGACGCATGTAGATCGCACCCGAACACTCGGGGCTACGATCCTAATATCAAAAAACTATTGTCTTCGACAAACAAATCACAAATTTACACTTGGGGGCTGCCCCCATGGATATAAATTGTTCATTCACAGTATAGCTCAACGAGCATACAAATTCCATTCTCTAATCTACAGGCTCTTCCTTCGGACCCACGCCCAATGGACCTACAAGGCGCTCCGTTTGCTTCTGGACCTGTTCAATGACTTTCCTCGATGGGCCGAGAGTGTCCGCATAATGTTCCTCCGAAGGCAGGCCATCGGTAAGCTTCTCAATATTGAGGTGTGGGCGGTGGAGTCGCACATAAGAAAAGGCAACGTTGGCTCCACCCACAAGTTGAGCGTGCAAGAACTCCTTGATCGCCTTGCCTTCGCGGAATCTCGTCAACAGGGCAGGTATACCTTGCGGTTGCTCATTATGCGAGAACAGAACTCGGTGCACCCGAGCCAGGGTAGCTCAGCATGACTCCAGCAGCAAAGCAGCGCGCCAAGCACGGTCCTGCAGCACTGCGACCACCCAACCCTTTGATCTGTCAGACCAGAAGTATTGAGAACCGGAATCCGAGCCAGTGGCAGTTCCATCCAGGCGTTCTTCTATGCGGGTCTTCTCAGCTCTCCAATCTGCGCATACACATGCGAGTTGAAGCAAAGAAACAAAATAAGAAGCAGTCGAAGACAAAGCAACTCACATTTGGAGATTGTTCAGGCGCACTCACATTCTAGCTGTCGATTAACTATGTTCAGCTCCCCAATCAAGTAAATCTCCCGTTCGGATGAAGGTCCAGGCCTCGACCTCAGTGCGTCAATTTCACCTCGCGCACTCTTCAACTCCCGCTCCAGATTCGCAATTCGTGTCTTCATATAAGCCATGACAGCTTCATCATTCCTGCTCCGAGCGGACGGCCGAGGAGGAGCACTCGTGGAGGGAGACTCGCCAGGCGCATCAGGTGCCTCAGGCTGCTCAAAAAGCAAATTTCAACAACATGAGACCACTGAATACAAAGAGTCAGCAAGGCAACACACCCGGGAGCTAGGCCCCGACAGAGCATTCAAACAGATATAGACTGCGAAGCCAAAAGCAGACATATTTTAATCAACAAGTGCCTTAAGTTCATTACAAGGCAAAAGAAAAGCGGAAGTCACTGCTAGAGCCTACGACGTCGACTCCGACCTAGCCCTAGCTGCGCGGGTAGCAACTTCCGCAGCGCGACGCTCCATCATGGCCACCATGTCCTTCGCCAGTCGTGCCGTTGTCTCCTTCATTGGGCCCAGGGGAATCATTCTTCCATCAGATCTCCGCGAAAAGTCAGCTACGACCTTCTCGAAGTCACCCACAATGCCATGACCCAGCAACAGCTTGAATGTGGACTCTGAGCCGCATACCATTTGGGCACGAGTGAAGTCCGCCATGGCAGAAGACTCTGGGCCAAGTACTGCGGCCAGACCATCAGCAGTCGCGGGTGGCGTCCCCCGCGGAAAGATGTTCCTGTGCACCGCAACAAGTGCACCAGTTGACTTGGCGAGAGCCTCCTTGGCGTAAGCGCACATGGCGTCGAACCCGCTGACTGCCTGGTCCAGCGGGACGTCGTCGCTCGTCGCCTCCATAGATGGTGCCATGCCGAAGGCATCTGCACGCACAACAATTCAAGTACCAGTTCAAGCGAATTGGGAGGTCAAACTTTAAGCAAGCAAAACATGAGAACGAGGTATTACCTCCCACAGCCTGGGAAAGTGCTAGCAAACACTCAGTCTGCGTCTTCTCGCGCTGCATGATGGCATACTCCCGACCCTTGGCTTCCTTCAGCTTCTGCTCAGCGTCAGTGCATTGGGTTTCGAGTTTGTTCTCCAGTTCTTGCACCCGAGACGCAGCGGCCGTCCGGTCACCTGCAGGAGTCACGACGTTTTCAACCGGAAACCGAAGCTTGAGCGGAGGCAAATTAAAACCAAAGAATCACTTACGTTCAGACTGCTCTAGAGCAGCACGGAGCCGATCCCTCTCTTGCTCCATCTGGACATAGGCTGCACCGGACTCCATGAGGTTGTGGTAAAAGGGCTGCAAGACACATGAAAATCCATGAATTTGAGCCTATGCCCAACTATGCTAGTTGCACATAGCCTCGGGGGTTACTCCCATCGGGAGCGCTGTCGCGCACCTGATAAACTAGAAAATCAGAAGATACTTACATGGTCCTGCAGTGGCGCAGCACCTGAAGAATACGGAGCGTGCACTTCCGGGATGGATGGAGTCGAAGATTTCACAACCTCCGTAGCGGCCGCCGTAGCCACCGAAGGACGAACCTCCGGAATGGTCAACTGTGATTTTGCACCGCTCGGAGCAGATGCCCGTTCCAGGATAGGAGGAGACACATCTGTGCCATGCCCAGCACTGCGCACAAAATATTTCATTCAACTGCGGGTGAAGGATGAAAGAGAAGCTTATCAATCGAAAAGGTGCTCACCTAGTCTCTTCATCTTCATCGCTGACAAGGGAGTCAAAATCGAAGATCCCTCCGAACTCGGACACATTGCCAGCTCCGACGGAGGCGCCATGTTCAGAGGAACAACTTCCATTGGATCCTTCACACTGGGCGACGAGGAACCCGAATCATCATCATCTTCCAGCTCCACCCTTTTGGAAGGCGAGTCCTCAGAAACAGTCTTCGCCTTGTCCCGCCGTTGGCGCTTGAGCGTCTGCTCATCATCATCATCATCCTGCTCCGTCTCCTCCACCTCCTCTTCCGGTGAGGTGCTCGCGGAGGGAATGGAAAAATCCTCGTCGGCCGGCTCAACCTCAGGAAATTCGACTTCAAAGGTCACTCCACCTTCAGGTAGAGATGGAAGACAGGATAAAATCGGGTGACCCTGCAAAGAAAGCACAAGGTGTTTAATACAACAACAACATAGAAGACGAGACAAACAAAAAGCAAGTCAAAACTCACCTCAGGCAACGGGTTCTCAACCCCGTATGGCTTAACTGGACAGTCGACGTTGCAGGCCTCGGTGGCCTTGATACTGGTCACGGAACGCACAGAGTTCTCGACCTCCTTCTTCGACCGCTTCTCCTTTATCAGGCGAGAGGAGTCGTCTGCGCCTTGGAACTCCCACATCGGGTGGTCCCGAAGGCGTAGCGGTTGCACGCGCCTCTTCAGAAACGTGGCAATAAGGTGGACGCCACTCACCTCCTTGCCCACCGTCTTCATCAACTCAACGATCTTCTTCAGCAAGGGCGCCACTTCCACTGACGTGGTCATACCCTTCGGGTCCCCCACTTTTGGTATACCTGGTGCGGCCCAGACGAAGGCCCACCTGGCGGACCGGCTATTACTTCAAGCACAAGCCAAGGACTCCAAGTCGTAGTCTACTAGGACTCTTGTAAACCCTACCTGGCTCCCTTTATAAAGCCAGGCAGGGGCACCCCCACGGGGAGACTAGATCCATACGGCACACAACAGATAGGCATAGCCCTAGCGAGATCTCATCTCACTACTATCGCCATTACGGCCACCATGTACTCGTCCATGAATAAAATCAGCCAAGCAGGAGTAGGTCTTTACCTCACAATGAGGGGCCGAACCTGGGTAACTCCCTGCTTGTCAGCCGACGGAACTACCAGCGCGCCAACTTCTCTCCTCATACGAAACCCGGGGTACTCGACCCTGGGTACTCTGGTTCGCCGCGTCGACTCCTTATGGCTAAACGCCGCGTGACTCTCCTCCTCACACTCGGGGGCTGCGCCGTACAGGCCGCAACAAATTTGCCTTGGCCGCACCTGATACTCTATCGGGTACATCGCTACACAGGCTGCAACAAATTTGCCTTGGCCACACCCGAGGCTCGGGAGCTGCGCCGCACAGGCCGCAACAAATTCGCCTTGGCTACACCCGATGCTCGGGGGCTGCGCTGCACAGGCCGTAACAAATTCGCCATGGCCGCACCCGACACTCGGGGGCTGGCGCCTCCCCTCCATCGGCTCCATCCGCCGCGTCGACTCCATCCGCCGTGTCGACTCCCATCGGGAGCGCACTCGCCGACGGCTCGAGTGCCGCACACCCGACAAATATCTACGCCAGCAGGCGCAAAGACTGGAACACTCGCAAGATACTCGACAACAACGCACTACCACGCACCCGACAAAATAAGTCAGTAGGTCCTCTCCGGAGTCGACCGAGATTAATCATGCCAACAGGCACTCGACAGCGTCGACAAGACAAATCCCCCTACGAGTTAATTAAAGCAGTCATACACTGTACTTTCACAAAGGAGAACTTTACCTCCACTATTGCCAGGGTTGCATCCGCTGCAAGTAACACCTGGATGCCGCATCCACGATGTGAAGATAAGACCCACCGATCAGTCGAGTAGGGCCAGGGACCGCACCGGCTGCGCTTACCCTGTACATTTCCGTGTCTATGACATGATGAAAAATCCCGACGGACGCGTTGGGTACCTATCTTACTAATGCTGGAGTTTGGCTTTATAAGACCTCCGCGGCCTGAGCCAAGCTTCCCTGGCCTACGATAGCCAGCAAGGTGTTTGCCCTAGAGCAATTAGCCAGCCCCGATCCGTCGAGTGAGTTGGGCCTATTAAGCTCACAATTCTCAAACAAACAGAAATCGGGCATGAGTCGACGTACTTCCGACTAACAGCCTCCTCTGGCAAAAGGCACCCGATGAATCCTCGACTATGAGTCTCTGCCCGATTCTACGAATCGACCAGACACTCGGGGCTACTCCCATCGGAGCGCTGGACGCGCACCCGACGAGTGCTAGCCGCGCACCCGACGTACTACCGAGTCAAAGCACCAGACAACACAGCAAGGACGCGAAGACTAAGCCCAAGTTGACCACCTCCTTGTACAAAGATCAAATTTCATCGACTACTCCCATCGGGAGCGCACTTGCCGCTGGCTCGAGTGCTACACAATTTTCAAAGTCCGGTCCTCTACAGCCCGCGCTAGATTTTTCAAAGTCGGGTTCTCTATAGCCCGCACCGGATTTCTCAAAGTCGGGTTCTCTATAGCCCGCATCGGTATTCTCAAAGTCGGGTTCTCTACAGCCCGCACTGGATTTCTCAAAGTTGGTCTCTCTATAGATCGCATCGGATTTATTACTATTATTGGATTTCTTACACCTACATTGGATTTCTCATAAATGATTCAACTCTCAAGGCATGGTTAATACATTCATCACATGATCATCAACACACCTGACGCATTGACTACGCCTACTCGACATGCTGCTATGAGTCTCTGCCCGATTATGCGAATCGACCAGACACTCGGGGGCTACTAACGTGGTCATACCCTTCGGGTCCCCCACTTTTGGTATACCTGGTGCGGCCCAGACGAAGGCCCACCTGGCGGACCGGCTATTAATTCAAGCACAAGCCAAGGACTCCAAGTCGTAGTCTAATAGGACTCTTGTAAACCCTACCTGGCTCCCTTTATAAAGCCAGGCAGGGGCACCCCCACGGGGGAGACTAGATCCATACGGCACCCAACAGATAGGCATAGCCCTAGCGAGATCTCATCTCACCACTATCGCCATTACGGCCACCATGTAATCATCCATGAATATAATCAGACAAGCAGGAGTAGGTCTTTACCTCACAATGAGGGGCCGAACCTGGGTAAATCCCTGCTTGTCAGCCGACGGAACTACCAGCGCGCCAACTTCTCTCCTCATACGAAACCCGGGGTACTCGACCCTGGGATTTGTCGTGGCCACCCCACGTCATCCACCTTGTCCACACTCGACAGCATGTGAGCCCAGGCGTTCGATTTCCTCAGAGGCTTGTTAGCCACGAAGTCGGCAAGGCCCTCCTGCTGAACGCGGACGTAGAACCATTTCTTCCGTCAGCCTTGGGCGGACTCGACCTGCTTCAGCGCGAAGTAGGAAGTGTCACCACGAACCTGGATACCGAAGCTGCCAAGTGGATAGGTGCCACCAGCACCCGCATTTCTCTGGACGTTGAAGATGGTCTTCCACAAACCCCAGTGCGGGTGCACCCCTAGGAAACACTCGAAAGAACGACGAAGCAAGCAATGTGGAGGACGCCGTTCGGGGTCAGATCATGCATCTGCACCCCGTACGCGTACAGCAACCCACAAACAAAAACATGAAGGGGGAAAGAGAATCCTCGATTCAAGAAATCAGCAAAACACACACGCTCGTCGGGCTGAGGTTGCGGGAATACCTCCTTCCCGGGGCACGCGTGGCTAACTGGTCCACCGGCGGCATGATTGCGTGGATCACACGTTCGCTGGGAGACTCCAAGAGGAAGGTATGATGCAGTGTAGCAGCAGTTTTCCCTCAGTATGAAACCAAGGTTTAATCGAACCTGTAGGAGCAAGAAATCACTTCGGAAGGTTGTCAGTGGCGCGCTGACGTGGAATCTGCACACAACACAATCAAACTACTTTGCCCCAACGAAACAGTGAGGTTGTCAATCTCACCGGCTTGCTGAAAACAAAGGATTAAACGTATGGTGTGGAAAACAGTAGTAAATTGCAGAGAATGAAAAGGAACAGTGTTTGCAGTTGGTTGTATTATCAGTGTAAAAGAATGGACCGGGGTCCATAGTTCACTAGTGGTGTCTCTCCATAACAGATAACTAACATGCTGGGTGAACAAATTACAGCTGGGCAATTGACAAAATATTGAGCGCATAACAATGCATATATATGACATGATGATTACTATGATATTCATGTGGGCATTACGACAAAATACATAGACCGTTATCCAACAACGTCTATGACTAATAATCCACCGCCAGGTTGTCATACCGAGTTCCCCGTTGGTATTAAGTTGCAAGCAACGGATAATTGCATTGAGTAATGTGCGTAAAGTAAACAAATGCATTAGACCTAACGGCGTACCCTTAAGCTAAGCATCGGTTATTTTATCCCTAGTGGCAACAACACATCCACAATCTTAGAAGTTATTGTCACTCTCCCAGATTACCGGAGGCATGAACCCACTATCTAGTTTAAATACTCACTCTTGGAGTTACAAGCATCTACTTGGCCAAAGCATCTACTAGTAACGGAAAGCATCAAGATCATAAATAACATATAAGATAGATTGATAATCAACTTGACATAGTATTCAATATTCATCGGATCCCAGCAAACACAACATGTAGCATTACAATAAGATGATCTTGATCATGATAGGCAGCTCACAAGATCTAAACATGATAGCATAAAGTGGAGAGACAACCATCTAGCTACTGCCATGGACCCGTAGTCCAAGGATGAACTATTCACGCATCACTCCGGAGGCAGGCTGTAGCGGACCTGCACTTAAAAATTGGCAAGATCCCTGTGTATAGTGCAAACCCCTGGATCGATTCATTTGCACACACAGTCTAAGATGAATATCATGCAAATGCGTCAAATTTTATTACATCTCATGATCCAGACTTACAATTTTCATTACAATTTGCATAGCTCAAGGCTAGCATTTTACAAAGTTCAGCACAGCGGAATAAAAGTAGCAGTGAGTCTCCATCATCTTCATGTGCCACAAGCGAAAACATGTTGGTTGTAGACTCGAAACCTTATACGAAACCTCACTCATCGTCTGAACATCCAGCAACAGGAAAAATGTTGCAACAAGGTGGGTCAGAACCATATAAAATGGATCTGGCAAGTGACACTCTGTGGACACTTAGAGGAATACTCTAATAACCTATATGCATATTTGGCTGGTGGAGTTCAAAGGCTAAGTTGCAGAAAGCCAATTTTTCCTAACTCTTTTGAAAACACTTTTCTTCAAATCGAGACATCCATGGCATGAAAACCACTGTCTCATCTACCCTTGTTCACCCTTCAAGTTTTACTTCAGAAATTGGAATGTTGGGAGCCTCCGTTGTCATCCTTGATCAGCTGCTTGAAATGTCCGTAACCGGGGACACGGCTAAGTACTTAGTTTTAAACTCTCGAGAGGGTGTGCACTTTCACCATTAGACTCAACCAGCCCAAACTATCCTCTACACTCAATTTGTGCCAAGGAAAAGGAGAAGGTCGAGACGAGACTTTTCAGAAGCATTTTCCCCATCCCATACAGGCTTGACCCGTTCCACCTACATCCTTCTACATCTGCTTGTCAAGCCGGGAGGAGTCCACGCAACTTAATCCATCTAGCCAGAGCCCATATGACTAATGGCTGCACGAGAAGCATCTTCACGTGGCGAAACTTTGGTCCCTTTGTTCCTGGGTGGCAATCCACAAGTGAATATCCCTCAGGTAAAACCCCAGGGGACAACACTCAACTCTCAACAGCCAATCAAGCCCAAATCCACCCAGGTGTTCATTTAACTTAGTAGAATTTAAGTTTTTCAATAAAACACTTTTGCATAGCATCAATAATTCTACTAAGTTATCATAGGATTCTAGACACAACTTGTAAAAAGGAGATAGTAGTTTTAGCGTAGCAATACTATCCAACACATGCATATAAAGAAATAATTCTAAGTCATGCATACAAAAATACTTAGGAAAATTATGGGGGTGTGCCACTTGCCTTTGATAGTTGTTGTTGCTCACAAACTCTTTTCAACAAGGAACAACGTTGCACTCCGTTCAATCTATACACAGAAAACACAACAACAATAATATAAACAAGCATGCTAACAATCATACAAACAAAAAGAAGAAACATTCAAAGAACAAACATAGCAAACGAGTTTTAAACAAGTTAGTTAGAAACTGGTCAATGTTCAACTCTCAAAAGAGTTATGGAAAAAGGGTTTATGCTTAGCTACTAGGGCATGGGTTGGTCAAGGTTTAAGTTTGAAAATAAATCAAACTCTAGTGGATCCCTATTTGTTGTGCTTCACCTTGGTCTTCTTGAGGTTCCTCTTGTTTTCTTCTAAGTGCTTCCACTTCTTGGAGATGGCTAAGTCATTCCTTGGTCCTCCTTGTAGAAGCATCGTGTTAAAAATCCCAAGTTGACAAATGGGGCACCTTCATTGCATTTCATGGTTTTTCACAAGTCCTAACTTGGTGGTTTTTCAACTGGGAGAGTCAACTAGGCAAAACATACATGGACTTCGTTTCATGGTGTCCAATGGCTTAGGCCTTGGTCTCTCTGGTCTAAAGTTAGTACTTATAACAATTTTGCTAAAGAAAACATATTGAAAATATTGTCAGAAATTAAACTAAGTTGCCAATTATTCAAATATAGTTTCTGATTTTAAATCATCAAAATAATGCTCAAACATATTTTATAACAGAGAAATAAAAATATACATCTTCTAAGGTTTCTAAAAATATTTTATATGAAAATTTTGGACTTATAGATTTAAAGATATGTCAAAATTACTCAAATAGCTCATTTGCAATTTGAATAAATTTAAACTACTCAAAAGTGAAACATATCAGAACTAAAATAATATACAAGGCAGGGGCTTTCCAAGGATATTTTATTTACAAATTTTGGACATACATAATTATATCTATTGTCAAAATTCACTCAAATTATCCATTTTTGCAAATTGAATAAATGTGTAATACCCAAAACTGAGCCTCTGATTTTTAATACAGTTTAAAAATATCCAAAAATTATTTCTAGCAGTGGCTAACTATTCTACTGATCCAAAGGTTTCCAAAAATATTTTATTTGCAAAATTTGGATTTATAGATTTAAAGTTATGCCAAATATACTCAAATCACACATTTGAAATTTGAATATTTTAAACTATGTCAAAACTGAAAATTAACAGTGCTAAAATATTCTACAAGTTTAGGGCTTTTCAAAAATATAAAGTTTGTTAAATTTGGCCAAACCAATTAAAAGTAATGATGATTCTAAGATGCAGGGGCTTTTCTGCAAAACTGCCAATTAAATCTAAATTGGAAAATCATTTTCCACGCGGGCGCTGACTGGATCTGACGTGGCGCTGACTGGGACGCTGACTGGGCGCTGACGTGGTTAAGTGATGCGATCTGGAGCGTTGGATCTAGATCTAACGGCTGACAATCGTCGTACCCTTCGTTTTTAAAGGATCAAATCCTGGCCGTAGGACACAGATCGGACAGCCACGATTTATTGACCTTACCGTGGCGGTGGAGTTCACCGGAGATGGAGGCGATGGCGGCGCGGCGGCTCGGTCGAGGACGTGCTCGACGTTCCGAGGCTCCCCGGGTGTGCTGGAGGTAGCCACGGAAGCGGCTCGACGTGGCCTGCGCGATGGCGTACCCGGAGTGCCTTGCGGTGGCCTCCGCTGAAGCCGACGTTGCGTTCCCGAGGCGGCCGTGGAGCTTGACTCCGGCGAGCTTGCGCTCGTCGTGCAGTGGTTCGAAAAAAAATCAAAAAAGGGCATCAGCGGGTGCGCTAGGACAAGGGGAGAAGGAGGGAGGGAGTCGCGTGACTTTTGACTTGCTTATCTTGCTGGAAATGAGGGCGCACGGCGGCGGCAGTGGCGGTTTCTGGCAAGCTATTGCGGCGGCCTGGCGGCGTATTTTGACGAGGGAGGAGAGGGTAAACAGAGAGGAGAGGGAGGGGATTATTTAGGAGCAAACGTGGAAGGAAACGGTGGAGTAATTTGTGCTAATTTAAGAGCGCAATCAAATCGGCCGTTTTGGCGTTGCGGAGCTCCGGCCATTAAATTCTCCATACTAGGAGCGTTATGGAGTGGGATTTTGTGATAACGTGAAGGAGGAGGTCTAGGGCTTGATGTACGAAGAAACGGAGAGTGATTTAGGGGAGTAAAACGTCGGGAATCAATTTGGAAAGAAACGGCGAAATCAAAGCTCGCGGACGTGATTTCCGTGCGTTCCCGAGCTGGAAGACGATGATGACGTCATCGCTGACGTCAGCGATTTTTCTTTTTCTATTTTCTGGTTTTTCTTATTTATTTCATAACTTTTGTTTTAAAAGTCCAAATCAACTCAAACAAATTTCTATAGATTTGTAAAAATAATATATTTCTTTTAAAACATTCAAACACACTTTTTTTAACACATTTCAAAAATACAAATTTAAAATATTGCATAATTTGTTAATTGACACTTTTATGTCATTTTCTAAAATAGGGTTTTATAAATTCTTTTTGAACTTAACTAAAATCCAAAAAAATAGTATGAGTAATACCATTCAATATGATAAACCCAATAAACTAATTTGGTACAAAACATTTTATTTATATAGAGTTTTGATAAATCATTTAAAAACAAATACCCATTTATACCATGGGTTCTATAAATTCCAAATAAAATCCCACAGATACTTACTTAATTTAAAATTATGTTTTAAATAATTAAAACACTTTACTACTATTGTTTTAGGGTTTAGTAAAGACTCCTAATTTTGAAATCATATAGTTTAGTCAAAACCATTTTAGAAATAGGCATACTTTAAATAACTTAAGCACTTTGCAAATAAGATTTTAGGGTTTAAAGAATTAGTCAAAAATTAAATGTTTAAAATCAAATACCTGGAATAAGACATTTTATGAAATGAAGTTGTCTTTGAAAAATTTTAAATCACCTTGACAAATATATTGGGGTTTATGAAATACTTTGGATAAAAGAATTTTAAACTAAACTGAAAATTTGAATTCAAGATTACTTGGAATTCAACTATTAAACTTTTTGAAGATGCCCAAAGTCTTCTTATTTAGTTTATATTAATATTTTCTTTTAATAAAAACAAAAGTTTAAATTTTTAGTGATTTTTAAACATTCCAAAATATTGGGATGTTACACAGGATGGTGATGTAGAGCCCTCCGGTGATGATTCCCCTCTCCGGCAGGGTGCCGGGAAGAGCTTCTGATCCCTCCCGATCTAGGGTTGACGGCGGCGGCGTCTCTGTAACTTTTCCTGGATAATGGCTCGGGTATCTAGGGTTTTCGCGTCGGGAGGAATAAATAGACGAAAGGGCGGCGACTGCGGAGCCACGAGGGCCCCACACCACCCCACGGCGCGGCAGGGGGGGGGCGCGTGGCCCCATGGTGTGGGCGCCACGTGGCTCCCCTCCGTGTCTCCTCTGGACTCCGTCTTCGTGTTGGAAAAATAGGAGGTTCTGTCCAAGTTTCGTCCAATTCCGAGAATATTTCCAGACTAGCTTTTCTGGAATACAAAAACAGCAGAAAACACAAACTGGCACCGTGGCATCTTGTTAATAGGTTAGTCCCAGAAAATGCATAAAAATGCTATGAAGTGTATATAAAACATGTAATAATTGGTATAATATCAACATGGAACATCAGAAATTATAGATACGTTTGAGACGTATCACGGCAGCAGTCCATCTTCCCGGAATTCATCAAGATGGCGCTCCTTGGTGGACGACTTGACCCAGTCACTGGGGATCTTCTTCACCGTGCCCACATCCGCGACGTCGGTAGCGGCAGCGCTCATCGCACTGCTCCCCCTCTTGGTCTTCGTCGTTGCAGCGCCGGCGGCAGCGGAGCTCGCTGTAGTCCCCACCTTCTTCACAGCCGCCCTCGTCATGGCTATTGGCTAAGGAAGCGAAAAGGAATGAAAGGCTGCAGCACCCACAGAGTCTGTTTGACTAAATAGTAAAAGCGGGCCCCGGATTTTGAAGTACCAGTACCTTTTATCAATTCCCTTGTTTCTTAAGAATGGGCACTGGATGTGAAGGCTTCCTGTTGTTGACTCCGCCAACCTATGCAGTGCTTCCATGCCAAGAGACTTACCGAGGAATGCAATCGGGTGTTGATATCGCAAGCAAGAACCAAGGAAGGGCAAAGTCAACAGTATCTGCTGGTCCCTCAGAATCGCGGATGAAGCTTGGGCAGAGCAGCAATGGCGGAAAGGCGCGAGGAGGAAGAAGAAGCAAGGAAAGGAAGCTGGAGAATGGGGATGAAACATAGGGATTGGCATCACCTCGGGAGAAATGGCGTCTCCCTCTCCTCTCCCCCCACCACCACCTCCACCACCACCTCTAATGGCGCTCGGATCTGATCAACAATGGAGGCTCTCCTTCACTGGGATTTCTCCCCCGGCCTTGCGGTCGAGGAGCAGGTTCGTCGGCGTTTTCGATCATCGGTCCACTACTCTCCTTCCCCTGGCTCCAAGGAATTCTTTCTTGTGGTCTCCTTCTCCTCGTCCTCTTTTCCTCTCTCTGAAGATTCAGTTGGTCTCGCCTTGCAATCTTGTATTGGGGGCATCAGCTCTGGTTTTAACGTTTTCAAACTCTCTGATCGGCGGTTCCGTTTCTCGGTTGTGTCTAATCGTGTGGGACATTTCATCTATGGGCTACGAGACATAGTTTGGCCGGACTTTGTTTGTCATTTTAGTCTGTTCCGTGGTGAGGATCCCAACGTTTCTGGTTTCATTCATCCCACTGTTTCATCATGGAGTTCATCTACTGAAGTGATAGAGGTATCGCAGAGGTCTCCGACTGCTTTCCGTCCTAACTTGGGTTTTCTGGCTAAGAGTGCTTCCATTGATCCTTCAGCTCTTCGTGAGCTGGCTAAGTTTGATCTGTCATCTTTCTCTCGAAGTTCCCAGGGGCTCGTTCCGCCGGCGATCAAATTTGGTTCTTTTGGGTCAGCTCATGACCCGACGGTGCTAGACACGCCGATGACTGCAGATCAGCAATCGTCGATTATTTTTGGTATGTTCTCCTCACCGGTGAATCCGGACAATCAGTTTCAAGGTAAAGGATCTTTCTTTAATGAAAGATTCTTAAGGCAGGTGTGTGCTGGACTTTCCTTCCCCGATCTTGAACATGTGGAAGATTTGCGATTTGCACGCTATTCTGATTAGGAAATTATGGAAGCCATGTCTCTCCCTGTGATCCCGCCCAAAGATTTGGTTTTTGAATTCCTGGGCCAATGTCACAAGTGCTCGTGCCCTGACCATCTTGCACCTGCGTGTCTGGGGGCTAATTCACCTGGGCCTAGTATTGCTCCAGCAACAACAGCTACAGGTCCGATCGACCCATTGGGCCCCTTATCAGATGCTTCATTATCTGGGCCACTTAGCTGCTATTTTCGTTGCTTGGAATTAGGTCATTTTCGGCGTGATTGCTCTAATGATGTCAAATGCTTGGAATGTTTTGGTTGGGGCCACATTGCCAAATATTATCCCATTAAATAGCGATGTTCCGTTTGTCATTTGTTGGGACACGTATTGGGAAAGTGTCTGAAGTTATGTTGCCAAAAGTGTGATGATTTGGGCCATCAAGCTAATCAATGCCATACTCGCAAAAAATGGGTTAAGAAAGGAACTTTGCAGTGTTTTAAGGAAGTAACAGGGCAATCATCTGACGATATAGACAAGAGACCAAGCAGGAAAGTCTGGGTGCCGAAACATGGTAAGAAGTCTATTATTTCAAGCGGAATTGAACCGTCCAACCCTCATATTGCGCTTGAGGTTCTACCTATTATGGTAGCCGATATGCCTGCATTTTCGCCTTCCACGGCCTTAGTTCCCCTCCTTCAACCTAGCACTGCCTTGGTTCACGATCAGGTTGCTGGCCTCAGTGATGAACGTCTGGTTGTTTCTGAACCTACACCGCCTCTGTTTAACTTTCAGACTGTGCTGGCCGACCAAGTAGTCACATTTGAAGATGTCTGTGCTACAGATACTACTGACAGTATGAGTGATAGCCCCATGCAAACATGGAGTCCCTCACCAAGCAATGCTATTATTATCAACCCTGTGATTATTCATGATGATTTATGCCTTGATCAGTTTTCCATGTCAATGGCTCGGTCTGTTGTGTTCAAGATGAGTCAGCCTAATCCGTGGATGGATAACACTACTGCTTTCCCTTACTTAGAACTGAAAATGGTTGCTCTGACTGTTGGTAAACATCTACTGATTGATGCTGGGCACGATGACAGTACAAGACAAGTCTCGAAGAAGATCACTTGCCAGTTTGGTATTTCACACTCTGCTTCTGAACATGCTATTGTTTCCCAGGGTGATTCAGTTTGGAAGATGCCTGATGATGCTAGCCTTGTGAACCTGGACCTAGGCTTTGTGACTGCAGAAGTTTTTACCCTGAATCAGAAAATGCCAACCACTACAACTACTGATAACGTTTCTTTTGCTGCACCTGGCCCGAGTGCTTCCATTGAGACTACTACCAGTTGCTCTCGCTCTCGTTCACGTAAGAGTGAAACACCCACGGTTATGACGCTAGTACGTCGCTCTCCTCGCCATAATAATAATGGTTTTATGCTTGTTCCTATCTCTGATCGTCCCTCCCGACACCGTAGCTCATCGGTGCCACGAGCTGTTGCTCCAGAGGTGATGCAGCTGGCTGAGATGCAGAGGATTGGAGTAGAAGAATGCAGTATTGATCCGGACGAGCTTACTGAAGCACGTCTCCACCAGCCCCGCCGCACCTGAAATTGTGAAATGAGTAATCTGAATCGATTGTGGAAAATTTTATGGTGGAATAAACAACCCTGAGAAGTGGCCTCTTATATGCAATAAGATTGAGGAAAGTCTTGCTTGCATTATTTGTTTCCAAGAGACCAAAAAGGAGAGTTTGATCTCCAGTTTATTCGTAAATTTGTGCCCAAATTTTTTGATAACTTCGCATATGTTCCTTCTGATGGTGCCTCCGGAGGCTTATTGATTATTTGGGCTAGCAATCAATTTGTGGGACAAATTATTCAGCAAGAAAGCTTTGGTCTGGTGGTGGAATTTACTTCTAAACTCACTTTGGAAAAATTCACACTAGTCAATGTTTATGGTCCATGTGAAGGCATTGCCCGTGAGAATTTTATAGCTTGGCTATTTAGCTTGGATCTTGCCGATGATGCACTTTGGCTGATTATTGGAGACTTTAATTTCTATCGCTATTCGGATAGCAGAAATAGACCGGGTGCTAATGTCACGAATATTGAAACTTTTAACGAGGTGATCAGCTACTTGGGCCTTATTGAACTCCCTATAAAAGGGCGTACCTTCACCTGGAGTAATATGCAATCAGAGCCACTGCTCACGCAATTGGACTGGTTCTTTACTTCTCACTCTTGGACGATTAAGTTCCCAAATACAGTGGTTACCCCCTTGGCTCGCCCTACCTCAGATCATGTGCCGTGTGTGGTATCAATTGGGACAAATATCCCAAAAGCTCAAATTTTTCGGTTTGAAAACTATTGGATCCGTATGCCTGGCTTCATGGATGTTGTTCAAAGTATCTGGCAAATCTATTGTCCCGGAGATAGTGCTAAATGTATTTCATCTAAATTTAAACTAGTTCGCAAAGGGCTTAAAAATGGAGCACTAGTTTATCCATGTTGAATAAGCTTATTGAGAATTGTAATGTTGTTATCTTTAAGCTGGATGAATTAGAAGAAGCTCATTTCCTGCATATAACTGAATGGAATTTTCGGAACATAGTTAAGGAGAAGCTTACTCATCTTCTACAATGCAAGCAAGACTATTGGAAGAAGAGATGTACAGCTCGCTGGGCTAAATTTGGTAGTGAAAACACAACATATTTTCATTCCATGGCTACCATCCGCTAGAGGAATAACTCCATTGCCTCTTTGACGAGAGCAGATGGGTCAATAACCACAGATCACCATGAAAAGGAGGGGCTCCTTAGACAAGTTTTCAAGGAAAGATTGGGGAACTCTATACCCATTGATGCTACATTTGATTTTCAGTCTTACCTGGATCAACATGGAGATTTGGATTGCCTCTCTATACCATTCACCTCCTCTGAAATTGATGAAGTTGTAGCCGATCTTCCTTCAGATAAAGCCCCCGGGCTAGATGGTTTTAATGGGCTTTTCATCAAGGTATGCTGGCCAATTATTCAACATGATTTTTATCGCCTATGTGACGAATTTTGGCATGGCACTGTTAACCTGCAAAGCATCAATGATGCCTTCATAACCTTGATTCCAAAAGTTCAATCTTCTGAAGGTCCAAATGACTACAAACCGATTTCATTGCTCAACTCTAGCTTCAAGCTCCTCACCAAGTTATTAGCTAATCGACTACAGAAAAAGATACTTGGTATTGTGCATGCTAACCAATATGGGTTTTTTGAAGACACGCACAATCCAAGACTGTGTGGCACGGGCCTATGAGTACATTCACCAGGTGAAACAATCACGTAATCCAGCGATCATTCTTAAACTTGACTTCGCTAAAGATTTTGACATGATAGAGCACCAGGCAATTATCCAGATTCTTAGAGATCATGGGTATGATGACAGATGGATTGGATGGATTTCATCGATTTTTGGTACTGGGACTTCATCAGTGTTGCTCAACAGAGTGCCCGGTAGAAAATTTGCTTGTCGAAGAGGAGTCCGCCAAGGCGATCCTCTATCTCCGATCTTGTTTGTTGAAGGTGCCGATTTACTGCAATCCATGGTTAACAGAATGGCTTCGTTGGGTGAGTTCAGTGCTCCGCTCCCAATACCCAACATGGACTTTCCGATAGTCCAATATGCAGATGACACGCTGCTGGTTATGCAAGCCTGTCCGAGGCAACTAGGTATCCTGAGGAATTTGCTTCAAACTTTTTCTACAGCTACTGGTTTGTCAGTTAACTATTCAAAAACTTGCATGATACCCATCAACATAGATGATGCTAGATTAACTGAACAGTCGGCTGTTTTTGGATGTGCCACGGGTAGTCTGCCTTTCCCTTACTTAGGCCTCCCTCTTGGCACCACCAGACCTACGGTGGCTGATCTCTCTCCCTTGGCCGATCAAGTTGAACGCCGCATGAATGCCTGTGCCAGATTTCTTGATTATGGTGGTCGCCTCACCTTTGTTCAGTCTATTCTATCTTCTCTGCCAACACACTATTTGTGTTCTTTGAAACTCCCTAAAGGATTTATTAAAAAAATTGATAGAGCTCATCGTCATTGTCTATGGGCTAAGGAAGAAGATTCTGGTGCACCTCATTCTCTTGCAGCCTGGCAGCTAGTTTGCGGGCCAAAGAAACATGGAGGCTTGGGAGTTATCAACCTCGAAATCCAGAATAAAGCACTCTTGCTTAAGCATCTCCATAAATTCTTCTGTCGAGCTGACACTCCATGGGTTAAGTTAGTATGGTCACTATACAGCCCAGGTCCCCCACATGCCCAATCTTCACGAGGCTCATTTTGGTGGAGAGATGTATTCAGTTTGATTGACATATACAGGAGCATCACCCGCTCAAATGTAAAGAATGGTGAAGACACTCTATTTTGGAAGGATTTGTGGCACGGTGACAGCCTTTTCTGTGATAAACTTCCACACCTCTATTCATTTGTGTTTGACGAGGATGCATCGGTTGCTCATATGATGCAGTTAAATCGTCTTGGAGATGCTCTGGCTCTACCACTCTCAAGTCAGGCTTTTGAGGAGTATGAGCAAATGACTAATGTGCTCTCGAGTTACATCCCTATAGACTCAAATCATGATACCAAAACTTTTGCGTGGGGGGGGGGGGGCGCATTATACACAGCAGGAAAATTTTACAACTTCACTTTTGCTAGAGTGACCTGTGATCAAGGGATCAAAGCAATTTGGGATTCGAAATGTCTACCTAAACTGAAAGTTTTTCTCTGGCTATTGTACAACGATCGACTGAACACAAAGGACTTGATGATCTGGAAACATTGGCCTGTGGAAGGGGGCCGAATTGCGTACTCTGCACGGGTGATACTCTGGAGACCCGAGATCACCTCATATTTCATTGCCCTTTTGCGGTCAGCTGCTGGGATTATGTTGGGATTCAATGGGACAGCAATAGGCCTATTCTACCCAGGGTGGCCATTGCCAAGTCTGAGTACACAGATCCCTGCTTCACTGAGATGCTTGCCTGTGCAGCATGGAACATATGGAAGATTAGAAACGAAGCCATTTTTCAGTCGCTGAGTCCCACTTTTGGGAGATGGAAGGTCAAGTTCCATTCGGATATCTTACTCCATCAATATCGAGTTAGAAACTCGCTTGTTCAACAACTACTTCTGTGGATTAGAAACCTAGCTACGTAACCATGTATCTCTGTCTCTCTTTCTAGCCTCCCTGATAAGGGTTTTTGAAGCACCGCTCTGTTGTAGTTCCCATGTAATTTATGTCCTCCCTCATTATATAAAAAAATACATCGTAGGGATTTTCCCTACGGTAATGTGCTTCAAAAAAAAAAGGGGATGAAATCAATCTCCCCCGCTGCGGTGAAATAAATATACCGCGGCGCCGCCAAATCCGAACCGTCCAAACGCATCGGCAGCAACGACCTGCATCCAACCCTACACGTGGCGGCCGCGGAACGCAACCGTCGCAGGCCACGCCGCCCACTATGCACGGGAAAAGAGGAAACCATCATCACGTCCCGAAACTTTCACGTCGTGCGGTCAAATCAGAACTGAAGCGGCGTCGTTCCTGGTCAACACTGACACTGGGACCACAGCGACGCGTCCCGTCAGCGGCAGTGCGCAAGCGGAGATCGTCATGCATGACGTCAACTTCATACGCTGAAGAATCCCTCGAGTCAGTCTCGTGACAACCAACAAAACAAAGCCAGCAGGCTATTGAGTCCCCTCAACGGACCCTCGCATCACTCGACTGTGACGCATTTTCGTCCGAGCATTCCACACAGTAGGCCAACAGGCTGAAGGGACTCCTTTATTTGTCGAGTCCCCAAATCATTCTTCATTCACTCCCATCGGGAGCGTATCAAAAAAATTTGTTCGACTGTGACGACGCAGGATAATTGAGATTAACCTCAATTGCAAGCAATTCAGCTTAATCTCGGGGGCTACTCCCATCGGAAGCGCTGTCGTGCCCCCGATAACACAAGACCATTAGACCATCGAGTCCCAAAGCAAACAATCGAGTTCTTACCGACCAAAGCTACTCAGCTCAATGCAAAGTCTACGACTACAACGGTCGCAAAGCATTCTATACCCGAGTTGCGTCCGCCGCATATGATCCTCGGATGCTGCACCAATAGTGCAAAGATAAGACACGCCGATCAGTCGAGCCGGCCAGGGTTCGCACCTGTTGCGCTCACCCTGTAATTCCCATGCCAGCAGGCATGAAGAAAAATCCTGACAGACGCGTTGGGTATCCAATCTATCATACTGCAGTTCGATTTCTGTAAGACCTTCGCGGCTTGAGTCGAAGCTGACCAGTTCTTTCCAGGTTCATACCCGGGGACTCGAGCTTGAAGAAGGCTAGCTAGGTTTTTGCCCAAGTGCATTTAACTGGTCCCGATCCGTCGAGTGAACCAGGCCTGCTATGTCACCATCCCTAGAACCTGTCAGATGGACATCAAAACATGAACAAAACAGCAGTCGAAGCACTACCGACTCTCAAAACAAACACTTTACAGCAGGCAGAACATGACGTGCACTCGAGGATGAGTCCTTGCCTGATTCTTCGAGTCGACCAAGCACTCGGGGGCCACTGATGTGGGCTTACCTATCAGGTGCCTCACCATGAAGATACCTGGCGGCCTACTAGGAGACAACGCTCAAGGCCCATGAAGGGGGCCCAACTGGCGGCCTACTGGAGACAATGCTCAAGTCCCATGAAGGGGGCCCAAAGAAGGCAGAGTACGCCCCAAGGAAGGCGAAGCTTATGTCGGTAGAGACCTACCTTACCTGTAAACCTAATCGGTTGTGAACTCCCGAGACCTAGCCTCCAATATAAAGGCTGGGAGGGCTGCTGTCGTGGGTTTGTCACGTCAGATGTCATGGATGACTTCGTAGGTGTGGGATTGCGTGAGTCAATCGTCTCCGAGCTTGGGATCGCAGGAACAAAGATCAACACAGATTTACCCAGGTTCAGCCCCTCAATGCGAGGTAAAGACCTACTTCCTGCCTACCCTAGATTGGTATTGATATGATATATGAGGTGTTACAATGGAGGCGATCCGATCTCGGTACTCGCCGTATGAACTAGGGTTTGAGGGCTTGGCCCCGTCTAAGTCCTGCGAGTTCTCTTTATATGCACAGAGACTCGCCAGATTACAAAGGAAACTTCCTTCACAAGGAATATACCAACTAGAACCTACTTGGAGACTAACTAGTCCTCACGTCTTCCAGGATATGTCTTCTAGATTCTTCTCCTTGTGGCGATGCGATATTGGGCTTGCTTCCATGTAGGCCTTTGCTCGTGCGAGTAAAGTGGGTCGCACTTATCAATATGGGCCACGGGTTAATCCACAAAGTATTCCCCCGACATTAGCCCCCAAGATTGGTTAGGACTTCACGGTGAGGATCTTCTGGTTACTTGAAATGGTTGTTGAGCCGCACTGTGAGTGTTCTGACCAATCTCTGACTGATGCGATTCATTACTGCGATTCATTTGTGCGACTCATCCCTTCTGTATGAAATATTCTGTTTCCTTCAATTGCGGACCGTTCCTCATTCTGCGGGCGCAAATTGTTCCGTTGATTTCGGGCACCCCAGTTATAAGCTGCGGCTGCCTAGCTCAATATTCACTTGTCTCTGTTCTCTCCTCATTCCTAGCCGCGCCGCCTTCTTCCTCAACCGTGCTCAGCCCCCGATCCAATCTCCTCTCGTAATGGCGCCTAAGGTAAAGCCATCCGAGGATAAGCGCAAGATCTCCTGCAACTGGGAAGGATCCTGGGTGATGGAGGAGTTCTTGCGGATCTGGCCATCAAAGGTTTCTTGCCGCCGAAGGAGAGCAACGTCTGGCGGGCGCCAGGTGACGAAATCGAGCCGCGCCCCAAGCCCAACGAACTAGTGATGTTCGTGGAGCACGTGGAGCGTGGATTCACGCCGCCCGGCTCCCTCTTCTTCCGCAATCTGATGCAACGCCTGGGCCTCCGTCTTCACGACATCGGGCCTAACTCAATGCTCCAAGTGAGCAATTATCACGTAATTTGTGAGGACTACCTTGGCGTAGCCCCCAACATTGATCTGTGGCTGGCCTCTTTTTCTTGCAACAGCCAGCTTACTTCCAAAGGTGGAGCCTATGTTCAGGTCGGCGCCATCTCCCTTCAACGCCACAGAAATTCCGTTCTTCCCAAGCTAGCCCTGGCGAATCGGCCCAGGGCTTGGCAAAAATATTTTTCTACTGCCAAGATACTTCGCCGGAGGGCGAAACTCGCCTCCCCTCCTGGTCCAATACCACCTTCGTGCCTACTGATGCACTGAAGTCCAAACCTCGAGATTCCGCCACAGCCTTTATCAATGAGTCGCTGATCAAGGTCCGTGCCTTGATCGGTCATGGCCTTACTGGCCTTGATCTTCTCTCCTGCTGGACGAAGTGGCGTATCCAACCAGTGAGTCCCCGGCAGCGGTCCTTTCTCGAGTGCTCTGGCACTTCTGCTGATGTTGATCGCATCCAAGCTGCTAACTGGGAACCTGAAGAGTGGGTGGAGTTCGTCACTCATGTGACCGAGGAGAAAAATGTCTCCTTTGACAAGGTGGGGCTTGCCCCTTTTAGTGTTAATAACAAGCCTTTCGAGGTAACTTTTCTTCTCTAGTACTTTGCCTTTGTAGCAGAATTGCATCCCTTTTTGATACTAAAATCCACCTTTTTCTCGATCAGGCTGATGAGAACTATTGGTCGCTTCCGGCAACTGATGTGGGCGCTGCTGCTCCCAAGCGTGCCACAAGGAAAAAGTTGCTTCCCGCTTTAGAGGGCAGTGAGATTGTTGATATTCCATCTGTTGCTACTGCGGCTTCAGATGGTGAGGACACTGAGCTGGATGAAGACGACAATCCTGTGCCAGCCGCGAGTCCTCTTGCTGTGGCTGGCCCAACTCCCCGCAGGGCCTCGAAGAGGCTATCCCGGGAGGAGCCAGAGCTTAAAGCTCTGGAAAATCCTGAGGCCGCCAAGCGTCGCAGGCCTGTTGTGGGCGCGACTCCCTCTGTTGCCAGGCGTGTGTTTAAAGCCACTGCCTCGGCTGAAGAAGATATGGGACCCAATTCTGGTAATTCTTACTGCCTTGGCATCCTGGCTACCTATTCTTTTCCTTTCTTTTATTAACACATAGACCTCTGATTGTAGATTCAGGGTTCCAGGGTCTGTCGTCGCCGTCAAGTGACGGCCTTATGGCCTCCGTGAAGATGGCTCCAGAGTTAGTAACTTTCTCCCGCTTATAGTGTTTCTTTTCTGCCATACACGCTTCTTTATACAATGCTCTTGTTCTTGCAGAAGTGCGGTTAAAACTGCGGCTGATCAGGGAGTTGTCTCCGAGGCTGCGGCTGAGTCGCCCATGGCGCCTGCGGCTTATACTGCCATGGTGGAGGGCGTGGCCACCACTGATGATCTGGCTACGGCCCCTGCTCCTGACACGGCTGCCCGCGAGGTGGCTCTGGAAGACGGGACGGATCTCCTCGTCGCCCAGGACACAGAGAAGGTCAATCCCACAACCGCGGTTGTGGTAGCTAAGGATGCCGAAGCACCCTGGTTGAGTCGCCGGCGGCTGATAATCAGCAGTCGCCAGCACTGCATCTTGAGGTTGTTCCTCCTCCTCCTCCTTGAGCCGCGCCGAACAGCTATCGCGGGCCATCATTGCCTCAAATGATAAACAAGCCGCAGAGCTTCGTGAGGCACTGTCTAATTTGTCTGCAGCTTACAAGGTAATTATCTATCTTGGCCTGTCTGTCTCTAGCCCCCAAGGATCGAGCTTCTTCTTTGATGCAAAGGGGAACTTGATACTTCTTGTAGTTGTTATCTTTTGTAGTAACCTCTCGCAAATTATTGCAAACTTCTCCATTGCCATTGATCTGCTTAATCTTCTACCTTGTAGGAGGAACTATATGCCGTGATGGCGGAGAAGCATGCCTTGGAGAAGCAATTGCAGGATGCTCCCTCTGAACTTGAGAGTCTGCGCGAGCTCCTTCGCCAACGCGATGCTGAATTGAAGAAAAAAGACGCCAGGATTGGCGATCTTACTGACGAGAGCTTTAAACTCTGAACAGGCCAAGGCCACCGAGCTGCGGCTTAAAAAGGTTGAAGAGAAATCCCAAGAGAGGATCCAGCAGCAGGAGCGTCAAATCAGTGCTCAAAAGGACACCATTACTCAAGCCAACGAGGACACGCGGCTAAAGGCTGTTGAGATTGGCCAACTTGAGAAGAAATTGGCGAAAATATCTGACGCCCATAACCTTGTCCATGCCAAGGTCTGCATCATGACCCAAGAGTTGACTGGTACGTTTTGCAATTCACAGTTGCACCTTTGCTTGGCTACCTGCTTTTGTATGTAGTTGAGCTAACTGATAGATTCCATGTAGCAGGCGAGGATGCTGCATTGCAGCGTGGTAGTACCCAGGAGCAGCTGGAGTATATCCGCGAGTTTGAGCGAAAGGCTTGCGATGCCATGAAGCCATTATCTGCTTGCCTCTGCCAACCAAGCCTATCCCTTCTGATGCTGAAGGACTGTTGAAGAGACTGCTTAAGGCGCCACAGTACTTCTTGGACTGGAAGGAATCCTCAGCTCGCTGCGGCGCGGCTCACGTTCTTGCATTGGCCAAGACGTATGATCCGTCTTTTGATGCTGCCAAGGTTGCGCAAGGCAGGCCTTCAAAGAAGACAGATGGCACTGTTTTGACGCCCTCGGAGTACGCGGCGACGTGGAAGAGCATGCGCGGTCATGCGACTGAACTTGTGGACGGAGTGGACCTGGCGACCTATCTGGGAAAATATCATCCAGATGGGAAGAGATTTGAGAGGTTACCCACTGCGTCAACCAGCTTGGTGACTCCACAAGAAAAGAACTCCTCTCCAGGTGTTTCCAGCTCTGCAGCCCCCAAGCCTGCGACTGATAAGCCTTCCAACGAGCCTGCGACTGCTCCTTCTGCCAAGCTTGGTAAGCCGCCTGTTCCTCCTTCCCATAAGCCAAAAGCTGGGCAAAAGTGAAGAAAAACAATGATATGGTGAATTTAGCCCTTAGCGGCTTGTAATAATTGTTGGAATTATGTGTCAGAGACAATGTTATGATTGTTAAGTACTCTTGGCAGTACAGGTTTCGACCAATAGGCTGGTCCTTATGATTTGTCTCGGTTTTTCCTTACTTAGGCCCTTGCGCGGCTCAGTATTTCCTAGGGTAAAATGCGTGTTCAGGGTCGAGAGCGGCCATGATAGGCGATCAAGCTCGATTGACACCGCACCCCCAGTACTTTGGCCGCATAATGCAAGTCGCATCCAAGTGAAGGTTGAGTATAATCACGATAAATGCCACTCGTTTGGCGATTCCAAGGTAATAGGCCACGCTCATAAAGCTGCTGCACCCCCAAGGAACCAATGATTAAAAAATAAAAGACTCACAACTCAATTGGTAATTTGAGGCGAAACGACAACCGCCTACATAGTAGGGGTGCCGGCTTTATTTCAGAATCATTATATGATACATAGGGTCGGTCGCGCCTAGGTGGCGACCAGATGTGATACAGATGGGGTTGGATCGCGCCTGGGTGGCGATCCCTTGTGATACATGGGGTCGGTCGCGCCTAGGTGGCGACCAGAATTTTGATGCATAGATTACGGCCACGCCTAGGTGGCGGCCGGTTTTTGATACATGGGGTCGGTCGCGCCTAGGTGGCGGCCAGAATTTTGATGCATAGGTTACGGCCGCGCCTAGGTGGCGGCCGATTTTTGATACATGGGGTCGGTTGCGCCTAGGTGGCGACCAAATTTTGATGTTTGAGCCCTGAGTGGCCAGCTTGGTACTGTGAACCCTTGGTGGCTCTGTTGCGGTCGCCAATGGTGACTCGCGATGTTTGGGATATACCCTTATTGCTGATGGCCTGTAACTTTTGCTTTCCTCGCCTCCCTTGCGGCTGTAATCTGAAGCCGCAGATCGGGCAGGTGCCTTTTGGCCTCCACGATGTCGTCAAATTTTGCTGCGGTTCGCGAACGGGCATGCTTTCTGCGATGCAAGTAGCTCTAGCCATGGCCCTGTCGCCTTCTTCGCATTCTTGTGCTATCTCTTTATTGCCATTGATAGTGATGACTCCCTTGGGACGTGGCATCTTTAGCTTCAGGTACACGTAGCACGGCCTAGCCATGAATTTTGCGAACGCTTCTCTGCCAAACAGCGTGGTATGGGCTCTGGAAATCTACAACTTCGAACCAGATGTACTCGCTTCTAAAGTTGCTTTGTGTCCCGAAGGCGACTTCCAGGTTGATTCGCCCTAATGGTTGGGCTGATACGCCTGGCACGACACCGTGGAACGTTGTCCTGGACGGAAGCAGCTGCTTTTCTGGAGATTCATTCTCTTGAAAGTCTCATAGTATAATATGTTGATGCTGCTGCCTCCATCCATCAGTACTTTGCTTAATTTGTATCCTGTGACTTGAGGGGCAACTACAAGCGCGAGCTTGCCTCCTTCGTTTATTTCTCCAGGGTGATCTTCGCGGCTCCAAACTACTGGCTGCTCGGACCACTTCAGCCATTGTGGTATGGCTGGCACTACGGTGTTAACAGCTTGATTGCGTTGTCGCAGCTTTTGCTCCCGCCTTGAGGTATTAACCACAATTGTGTGATATTGACCCAGCTGTTTTGGGAACTGCGGCTGGTCTGGCTGTGGGTTTGGGGCAGCATTGTTGTTGCCTCCGCCGTGGTTGCCTCCCTCATTGTTCTGATGGTTGTTATTCCCATTGAGTGGCTGCCCATCCTTCCACTTTTTGTAATGATAGCACTGTGCCTTTGTGTGGTTGGGTGGTTTTCCATCTTTTCCTACATGGATGTCACAAGGGCGGTTAAAAACCTCTTCCAGGTTAACTGGGTGGAAATTTCTTCCTCTGCCGCTGCTTTGCTTGTAACGAGTGTTCGTATTTGCGACTAATCCCGAGTTTCCTTCCTCGTTCTTGCGCTTGTTATAACTCGCATTACCATTGCTAGCTTGCTGCTGTTGAGGCTTGCTGCTGCTCTTTTTTCCTTTCCAGCAGTTTCCTCTTCTTCTCCATCAGATGCATACTTGGTCTTATCTGAGCTGGCGTACTTGTTAGCCGCTACCATCACCTCTCTGAGGCTCTTGACTTGTCCTTCATGCGGCCTAGTTTATGGACCAGCCGCTCGAACTTGCAGTTTTTCTCCATAACCAGGACAGCTGAACTTGGAGGTATATTATCTGAGAGTGTATAATTTCTGCCACCCTCCTCATCCAGTGGTGACTCGACTCACCTTCCTTCTGCACGCAGCGGTCGAGATCTTCTATGCTGCAGAGTCGCTTGCATGTTCCTTGGAAATTCTTGACGAAAGCTTCCTTCATCTCGCCCCAAGATTTTATTGAATTTGGTGGCAAGTTCTGTAACCATATGTGGGCCGCGCCTTCTAACATCATATTTAAGTACCGGGCACAGATCTCTTCGGATGCGTTGAGGATGCTCATGCCCATCTCATAGTTGTTGAGCCAAGTGACTGGATCCATGCTTGCGTTGTAATTTGCGACCTTGCGAGGTCCTTTAAAGTCTGCAGGAAACAATTCAGACCTAATCCGCTCATTGAAGTAGACTGGGCCTTTTGAGTCGCGACGATAAGTTGGATGGAGCTGGCCTCCTGCTGGATTGACCACCGTATGCGGCTGCACAACTTCTGCGGGTTGGACTTGCTGTGGTTGATTTTGCGCCGCCGGCTAGTTTTCCCGTTGCCGCCTCGCTGAACTTGAAGTCGCGACTTCTGGTGACTCAGCATGGATGCTTCTTTCCGCCGTGACTCTACTGTTGCAGGGGGTGGCGTGCAGCCGTCCCGCATGTTCAGACATGTTTGCCTGCTGTACTACCGCTGTGCTCAGCATCTCAATGGCGTGCCGCGCCTCTCTGTCCATTGGTGTGTTTCCTGCTGGTGTCAGCCTGGCCAAGATGTTGGTAGCCGCGTAGAGATTCTCCACTGGGCTAACATAATGTCCTTGCGGCATATGGAACCTTTGAGGCTGCGGCGGCGGCTGCTGCACAAAGGTTGGCTGTGGCAACGGAGGTGGCATGATGATCCTGTTGTTGGCTTGTACCCGGCTCTTGATCATGGTGCTTCCGCCGCTCTCGGTGCTGTGAAAGATGGAACTGCCGGCGCGACTGACGGTGATGCGAGCGACCGGACTGCAGGCGCGACTGACGGCGCCGCGGGTCGCATAACCGCGATGGATGGTGCCATGTATGAGGGTACCGTGACCGATGGTGCTGCGGCTTCTGACCGCGCGACTGGACGCACTGCGTTGGTTGCGACTGATGGGATCGCATTAGGCGGCTCTATGGCTACCGGCGTATCGACCGCGGGGACCGCGGCCGTAGGTCCAGAGGTGGGTGATCGGAATAATTCCATGGGATTCACTATTCCTGGCTGCAGGCGACTGGTCTAGCGTCTGTGCGGCAAGGTGCCCGGCCCTCCTTGTAAGATGATGGTGTCCTCAGCGAGTCGCCGTTTTTCTTGATGGAGGCGCTGGTCCTCGCGTGCTAGCCTGCTTCTTTCATCTGCAATCCTTTGGACTTCATCATACAGCCCGATCCTGGCAGCTTCCAGCTCTGCCACTCTAACGGCAGCATTGACCGCAGATATGGGTGTAAGCAACGTGCTGCTTTGTGGCATCACAGCCGCTGCGTCAGAGGTTGCTCTTGGCCCTGTTTCCGTGGGTACAACTCCGGATGGGGTCCCTCTGCTTGCGACTCCTGAGGCCGCGACTCCTGGTGTAGTTGCAGCGGGTGTCGCGTGATTTGAACCGAACTCTGCGACTCCTGATCCATCTGGCGCGACTTGCTCCGCTGCTTCCGGCGCCGTGGGGACTGAGCTGCCCTGTGGCATGCCCAGCCCTTCACCTTCTTCCACGGTCCTGTAGATCCCTTCCATGTACTGATCTCCTAAGGAGGGTGAGCTGCCACCCCTAGGGTTTCCACATAGCCTTTCCTCGAGAACATACTCGATGGATTTGGCTTCTTCGTCTTCGAGGGGTAGTGGCTCTTTGTTGGTAGATTCCTCTTCTTCGTCCACCGTTACAGCGACTCCTTCTTCTGAGTCGCCCCGCTGTGAGGGATCCTCTGATTCGCCGCCGATGAAGCCGACGAAGACATGGATAGATCCAAATGGGATGATGTGGCCGGTCTCTAGGTAATCAGCTTCCGACCCCCAGCTTGAATCGTCAATGAGAGGTATGCCATCGACCGTGATGATGTGGCTGACGGCAAGATCTTCAGCTCCTACCATTGATCCTGCGCGGAACGTGACGCTTTTGACTGCAGGCCCCACGGTGGCGCCAACTGTCGTGGGTTTGTCACGTCAGATGTCATGGATGACTTCGTAGGTGTGGGATTGCGCGAGTCAATCATCTCCGAGCTTGGGATCGCAGGAACAAAGATCAACACAGATTTACCCAGGTTCGGCCCCTCAATGTGAGGTAAAGACCTACTTCCTGCCTACCCAAGATTGGTATTGATATGATATATGAGGTGTAACAATGGAGGCGATCCGATCTTGGTACTCGCCGTATGAACTAGGGTTTGAGGGCTTGGCCCTGTCTAAGTCCTGCGAGTTCTCTTTATATACACAGAGACTCGCCAGGTTACAAAGGAAACTTCCTCCACAAGGAATATACCAACTGGAACCTACTTGGAGACTAACTAGTCCTCACGTCTTACAGGATATGTCTTCTAGATTCTTCTCCTTGTGGCGGTGCGATATTGGGCTTGCTTCCATGTAGGCCTTTGCTCGTGCGAGTAAAGTGGGTCGCACTTATCAATATGGGCCGCGGGTTAATCCACAAAGTATTCCCCCGACAGCTGCCGATCTAGGACACGCTATTTTCCACCACCGAAACCCTAGCGAGATCGATATCTCGTCGGGATCGCCATTGTAACACCACCAATATCAATAGCAGACAAGTTGGAAGTAGGGTATTATCCTCCGGGAGCCTGAACCAGGGTAAATCGCCTCGCTTGTCAGCCATCGTTTCCACCAGCACTACCATCTTCCTCCCTCTCAATTAACCTGGGGTACTCGACCCTAGGACTTGTCGTGGCCACCACACGTCAGAAACATATCAAACCTTAATTCTACTAAAATTACCACTAAAGCAATAAACTGACCTCATGTTCTACTAGAAAGCATCATCCGTCTGGTACCTCTTGAAATGAAATCTTCAATCATATCTACGGAATTATTCTACTCTAGGATATCATTTTCAAGTGCTATTGTGGTCAATCCATTGAGTTTTTGTTCTGTCATAGTAGTCCGCAAATAAGATTCAACAACTTGAGTTTGGAGAAGCTCCTTTCCGCCGATGCAAAGGAATGGTTAACAAAATTCTGTATGCAATAGTAGCAACAGGATAATAGGGGCGCTTCTTCAAATAGTTCAAAATACCAATAGGACCCATGGATTTCTCAAGTATATCTTGGACGTAGGTTAGCTAAATAAACAATTCATGCCCATCAATATCCTTACGTTCTTCATCTTATTCCCGTTAATATCTTTACTTTCTTTCCTCTTAAGTGCATTCTCAAGATTAAGACAAGCAGCCCTCAAACTATCATCATCAATGGATCACAGTCTATCTGAAGTAAACAAGAAACCAAAAGTTTTTTCGTACCCTTGATATTGGTCAAATCTCCTGTTAAGTGAAGCTATATCTTGATCAACAATAGGTATAATTGACCCTGAATGAATCCTCCACAGATTGTAAACCGATAAATGTGTGATACATCCAAAACGTATCTACTTTTCTAACACTTTTGCTATTGTTTTGTTCTCTAATTTGCATAATTTGAATAGAACTAATCGGACTAACATTGTTTTCAGCAGAATTGTCCTGATGTCTTGTTTTTGTGCAGGAAATTGAAGAACTCCTAAAAATTCCAAACACGACATCAATAATTATTTTAGGCGGAAATATGCTTGAAGCCAGAAGACGAGGCGGAGGAGGGCTGTCAGGTGGTCATGCGGTCCCCACCCATGGGTCCCTCTGGGCCTCAGGCCCCACCTGCGTGGGCGCCTGGGACACCGCCTCGCACACTCCTTCGGCCTATATTTTTCCTTCGACAGAAAAAACCCTAACCCCCGCTCACTTTTCCTGTTCGCGATATGGAGCCGCCGTCAACCCTTGTTCTTCCTCGGGGGTGATTCTGGAGGCTGTTCCTGGCCTCCGGACTGGGGAGATCGTCGACATCGCCATGACCAACATTTCGCTAAATAGTATCATGTTTCCCCCGTCCATGAGTGAGTAATTCCGTGTTGTAGGCATGGGGAATAGATGAGATCATTCATGTAATAGATGATAGAACTGTTCGGGCATGATGCCTAGTATCCTCTATGGTCGTCAATTGTTGTTGCTATGACTTTGTTGTGCTTAATGCATGACACTAGGGCCCGAGTGCCATGATTTCAGATATGAACCTTTTATGTTTTCAAGAATATAATTGTTGCTTTGGATCGTACCTGCAATTTGTATGCACCCGTTACTTGTCCGGAACCGGAGACCCCAAGGTGACAAATTGGGATATCAAATGGGAAGGTGGTAACTTGAGGATTTCATGTATTCATTAAGTGTTAATGTTTTGCTCCGATGCTTTGTAAAATGAGTACCTTAATTACCCTAAGTTCCTTTATTGGCCCCGCTGAAACGGGAGGGTAGGATAAAAGATGTTGTATGAATTCTTATTGCAAGTGAAGACAACTATATTCGGAATAGATGCCTACATATGATTGATGGATTGGATGCTTAGTTTATTTATTAGTCCATGCCCTGTGTTTCAAATATTACATGAACGATATTACCCATGCAACGCCCGTTTATCCATATCCTACTGCTTATAATCACTTTCATTGTTACAATTGTTCTCTTTATTACTTTGTTACTATTGATGTTACCAACTCTCCATTACTGTCGTATCACTGTTGTTACTAATAAATTCTGTCAAGCAAGATCACTTTCGGGTGTGGTCAAACTGACAACTCAACTGATAAGGATTATAACCTTGAATCCTCTTGTGTCGAATCAATAAATTTGGGTTGAAATACTTCACTCGAAGACTGTTGCGATCCCGTACTGATATGGGTCATCAATGTGTCATTTGCGCCCTCATCAAATTGCCTTTTTCTTTTGATTTTGCGCTTGGTGCGGAACACTAGAGGAATATCCATCTCCATTGCAACTTCTTTTGCAGCTTCTAGTGCTTTTGAAAAGCCAGTTTCTCTATACTTAGTGAAAAAGTAAATCAACCCATGTACAGACTCAGTTGCAATATCAATAAGCGTATCCTTTGACCGAAGTTGCTTGCTGATCATGTTAATAGCAGAAAATATTTCATACTTGACGTGGTGTGGAACACGGCATATGCCACGGGGTGGCTAAGATCGGGATGAGGGCAGCGTTCTGCAACAGCGGCACCCGCAGGGATTGCGCCGAGGCGCGGACACGGGAAGTACCCAGGTTCGGAGCCCTCCCGGGAGAGGTAACACTCCTACTCCTGCTCGATCTCTCTATCAAGGGTGGACACAGTACAGAGGTGCTCCCTGAGCTGTTCGGGGGTTCCATGGTTCGGGTGTGGGGAGGAAGAAGGATGAGAAAATGATCGGCCCCTTCTACTTGGGCACCAGACAGCCTTATATAGGACTGGCTGCCTGGCTTACAGGCGGGTCCGGCTGGCCCGTGCCAGCCGGACAATGTCGGCTACAGGGGTGTTCCTTCATGACGCTGCACGTCCGCCGAGCAGTAGAACCTCGTAGGCCTGCAGGCGATGTCGGGGTAGACTTGGCGTCGTGGAGGGCTGGCCGGCTGCGATGTCGGACCCCTCCGACCGGGTAGGCGGCGCCTGGGATCTTGTCGGGCGCGAGGCAGCGCTCCGTGCCTCACGCCTGTCGGGGCTGCTGAGCACTGTGGGGGACGTCAGGCCATGCTTCGCTTTAGCCCACGCCTGGGCGACGTGGAGGGCGCGCCGGGCACGGTTCCGACACCCGCCCAACACGGGCCCTTGTCTTCTGCTCGTCGTGGGAGCGTGGCAGTCGGTCGTCCGGCTGGCGAGCAACCGAATCCGGCTGCTACCGTTGACCTCGGTCGCGTAAGGCGGGCGTCGTTTGTCGTTATCTGTTTGTCTGGGAACTGTTCTGATGACGAGTCTGCAGTTCCTCTTGCCCGCACCGCCCGGCTGCGCTTCGACTACCTAGGCGGGTTCCGGCTGCGCTCGGGGCAGACGGACTCGGCCTAGCCGGGCAGCAGGAGGCGGTCGGGCACTTGTATTTTGCGTTTCACTCGGGATCTTCTGTGGGCTCTTGGGTACCCGGGTTTTATCCCCATGTCACTAGCCCCCGAACACGTTGGAGCGATGCAGCCGGTTACGGCGAGGAGGGCTTCTGCGTGTTCAACAAACCAAAGGAGTTCATCCGGTCGAGGAGGCGAAACGTCGAGCGCTCCGCCAGCCAGGTGCTGGTGATGACGTCACGGATGACGCTGGCACGTCCCATCCGCCTGCCAGGCGGTTGCCCGGCAGTCGAGACGACGCCTCGGTTCCTGTTGCAGGATCTTCTGTGGCGAAACTGCCGCCCACGATCTCGCCGTCGATCGCGCGGTTGCGCGCCACGCGGCGCGATCTCCGGAGGCGGTTATCGGATGCGGGCGAACTACAAAAAGGGGGGCGACGGGCACGGTCGAGGAAGTTCGCCCACTTCGCTCCATCTTCTCCACGCGCCCGAGGCCTCCGCCGCGACTCCCGTGCTTCTCCTCTCCTTCTCCGGCGAAGCAGTTCTCCACCGGCGCGGCACCTCCTCCTCCAGCGTGCGGCAGCAGCGGTCACGGCAACCACGGGCCATCACCACTCGACGCCGGCGACGACTCCCGCTCCTCCGAGCACGCTGGAGCCCGAGATGGCGGAGGGGAATGACGGCGGCGACGACTGGCGCGGCTCGCACATCACCGCGGAGGACATCGAGGGTCTCCGCGCGCGCGGTCTCCTGTCGACGGAGGAGCGCGTGGGGGTGCGCCTCGCCGCCGAGGACGAGGTGGTCCCCGTTGCGCACTGCCGGCGAGCCCGTTCCTCCAAAGCTTCCTCCAGCTCTTCGGCTTGCAACCGCATCACCTCGGAGCGAACTCCGTGGCGACACTGACGTACTTCGCCACCGTCTGTGAAGGGTGGCTCGGCGTCTGGCCGTCTCTTCTGCCGGCTGTTCTACCTCCGCGGCCGATACCTTGGCGACAAGGAGGAGCTCGGCTTCGTCGACTGCGGAGCCGCGATCGTCTACCGCCGGTCGCGGACGGAGCTGCCCGGCTACAAGAAGCCAGATACGGTGAAGGACTGGCAGCGGACGTACTTCTACGTCCGCAACCTGAAGGTGGGTGAAGATCACATCCGCCTGCCGGCCTTCCAGCCGGTCGCCCCGGTTAGGGACAACTGGGGCGTGAAGAAGTACGGCGACCAGACGGACGTCGACAAGATGCTTGAGCGCCTCGAGGAGCTCTTCACGAAGGAGGGGCTGACCACCCGGGACGTGACCCTCTGCTGGCTGTACAACCAGATCGCGCCGCTGCAGGCCCGGATCCACAAGATCTGCTTCTTGAGCGGGCGCCTCGACCCCACCCGGCTGACCTGGAAGAGGTGGAAGCTGGAGTCGCTTAACGGCTGGCTCCGGCACGTCGCCAAGGAGCTGAGGGTGGCGGAGAACTGGAAGTACAGCAATGCGCCGTACACCCGCAGGAAGCGGGCGCCCCAGGTACGCTGTCCTTGCTTTGCTTTTTCTTTTATGTCTTGGCCGGCTGCTCATCCGGCCGGCTACGCAGCTGTTCAAGACCCAGCTTGAGGAGGATGGGCCCAACGGCCCCCAGTTCCGGCCGAACATCCGGCTGGAGATGGATGCGCCTGGGGAGGCCCAGCCGGAGGGTGAGGAGGCGGCCGAGGGTGGCGCCGACGGTGAGGGCGACGACGACGAGGCCGCCCAGGTAGACGGCGGTCGCGCCGGAGACGACCAGGCGGACGACGCGCCGGTTGACCAGGCGGAGCTTGGAGGTGGCGGGGCGGGCGACGCTCCGCCGGCTGCTCGGGGTAAGCCGGTTGCCTCTAGCTCTGATGTTGACGAGGTCTAAAACCTGTGGAAATCATTGATCTCTCGGACACTGAGAGCGTTGAGAGTGCAGAGACCGCGGGGTCGACCTCAGCCCCTCGCCCGAAGAGACCGAAGCCGGCTACTCCAACCGGCGCGGAGGGAGACGACGACGGCGGCGAGTTGCTGCTGAGGAAGCGGCCGAAAAGGGTCCCGGTCAACATGCGCGGGTGAGTGTTTCCCATTGCTTGATATCTCTGCTGTCTTCCGGATGAATCATCATGCTTTTCGCAGGGCGCCGAGGCCCTTGACTGTTGACGGGGCCGCGGAGACGGCTGCTGCGCCGGCTGCGCATGCGGATGCGGCCGCCGGGCAGCCGGCGAGCAGGAGGGCGGGGAGCAGCGCGAGCAGCCCCTTGCGCCGGGTGCGGGAGGCCAGCCGGTGGCCCCAGGTCGAGGTGGTTCCGCCTTCCGGCGGAGGCGATGTTGAGAAGGCTGGTGGTGCCCCGGGGGCAGCCGGGGTCGGAGCGGTGGGCGCTCCGAAGACGAGGGCCGGCGCGGCACCCTCTACGAAGAGGGCCGATTCGGCGGCGAAGAAGAAGGCGGGGAAGCAGGTGGCGCCGGCTGCCGCGGAGAAGGCCAAGGACGCCGCTGCTTCTTCGCAGCGGCAGCTGGTGCCGGCTGATCCCTCCATTGCCGCCAACGCCGGGGGGACGCGGAGGCCGTCCAACCCGCTGGACTTCGCCTTGGAGATCCGGAAGGAGCTGGTGGTCCAACTCCAGGACTTCGACTGCTTCCTGGAGCTCAAGGTATGTTCTTTTGCTTTGTTTCTTTGCTTTATCTTTGGCCGGCTGCGGCAGCCGGCTCGAGTTTTGAGCCTCATCTTTCTTAACTTCAGGAGGAGTCCAACCAGAAGGTCCTGCAGCTGGAGAAGGACCTCGAGGCCGCCAAGAGTAAGTGCCTTATCCAGCTGCGATCTCTCCAGACGGAGCCGGGTGCGGAATCTGATGCTTTTCTTTGCAGAGAGCGACGAGGAGCTGCGCGCCAACAGGCTAGCTACCAGTTCAGCGACCTGGCGCAGGAGGTGGAGCGCCTCAAGAAGCGCGACGAGGAGCGGCAGGCGGAGCTGGACAACCTGGCCAAGGCCAAGGAAGTGGTGGAGAAGGCGGCAGTGGAGGCGCGGGAGCAGTTCGAGAAGCTGGAGCAAGGCTACAACCAGCAGCGCAAGGACGACCAGGCGGAGATCACGAAGCTGAAGGACGAGGTCACCCGCCTGACGGCGGAGGAGGGGTCGGCGCGCAAAGAGCTGGCTCGGATCGACCTCGCCGTCGAGGTAATCTTCGTGAGGATGTCCTTGTCTTGCTGAAGTTCTTGCCTGACGTTTCTTGTCCGGCTGCAGGCTTCTATCCGTCTGCGGGCATGGAGGCGGCTAGGGCCCAGCTGGAAACCCTTGGGGTGGAGCCGACTGACGCCGCCATTGCCGGCTGTTCGACCTCCGTGGCGGACCGGGTGGACCGGCGGGTTGATGCCTGCGCGTTGGCCTTCGCGACCGGGAGGCTCTGCAGGTACGTCTGGCCCGGCCAGGGAATCCCCATCGTCCTGGCCGAGCTGGCACGTCGTCTTGCTCTTGCGCCGGCTGCGGTGCAGGAGCTGCAGGAGTCGGCCGCGCGTGGCGGAGCCTTGTGGGCCGTGTCGCTGCTCAAGTCCTGGTACCCGGCTGCCGACCTGGAGCTGCTCACGGTGGGCTTCCGGGATGACGACACGTACGCGAAGCTCAAGCAGCGCCCGGACATTCGTGATGCCGCCTGCACCATCGCTGACTTCGTCGACTTTCGGACTTCATCCCCGACAGGCAGCCGGCCAAGGACTCGGAGGCTGAGTACGCCGAGGAAACGATGGCGACGAAGTCGAGGAGCCGGCGAAGGGCTCCAAGGGAAGGCCGTCGAAGAAGCCGGCTGCTCCAAAACTGGCGATGTGGCCAGCTCCTCCAAGGCCGCCGAATGAAGACCTCGGGATGCCGGGTTGCCGCTTGTATTCTCGTACTCTTTTGTGAACTTGTCTTATTTGCCCCCGGGATGCCGGGCGTACTTGTTTAGAACTTCTGCTACTCGTGTCGTGACTTGTGTGGAGCTTCGTCTCCTTTACTTTGTTTCTTCTCGAAACTTCTTCGCAATTGCTTTTTGCCTCTTTACCCTCACTAGCCCCCGAGGTTCGGCTCGGCTGGCGTAGCGAGGCGAGTTGAATCTGAAGTGTCTTTGAATAGCTAGCCCGGCTGCCTCGGGGCAACCGGTTTCCGCGCACTAGCCGGCCCGACTGGGGTAGCCAGTTGAGTCGAATCTGGACTAGGAACCTTCGATAGCTTGCCCGGCTGGTCGTGACAGCCGGGTTTCCGCACTAGCCCCCGAGATTCGGCCCGACTGGCGTAGCCAGTTGAGTCGAATCTGGACTAGGAATCTTCGAGAGCTTGCCCGGCTGGTCGTGGCAGCCGGGTTTCGCACTAGCCCCCGAGATTCGGCCCGACTGGCGTAGCCAGTTGAGTCGAATCTGGACTAGTCTTCGATAATTGTGAGGCCGACAAAAATCGACACTTAGAACTTTCGTTAGATCGTTAGTCCTCAAAATCGAAAGGGTTGGCAATTTTTAGCTTCGGTTTTTATTCGATTAGGGGCCGGCTCGCCCTTGTTTTGCCGCCCGTGCCCCTTCCCGTGTCTCAGCTCTGCGACCCCTGCTCTTGCCGGCTGAACTCTGCAGCCGGATCCGAACAGAGGGCCGGCTGGCTGGGCGCACGGTACTGAGATCTTTGAGAGGCTAAACGCAGGCGAACGAGAGCGCGGTTTTTTCTGTCGCGAGTCGGAGTCTTTTTCTTTCTTACGAGTTTTTCACGTGTGCCCCCTAGCCGGTTTCTGCCCAACGTGTCAGCCGGGTTGCGGTCTGCAGCCGGATGCGAGAGTAGGCGTCGGGGTCGAGCACGTTACTAAGCTAGCGTAAGCGAGAATCGGTAGTCGGCTAGCCACAGCGAAGGATAAAGAAGCCACTGATACAACGGCAGCCCCGAGTGTGCGCTCGGGAGTGCCAACTTTTACTCAAAAGAAACAACAGGGCGTTACACTTCTAGGGTAGAACGGCCTGAGGAGGCAGGCGTTCCACGGGCGTTCCCCCTCCTCGAAAGGGGTAAACGGCTTGTCTTCTTTCTCCTCACGTACGTCTGTGAGATAGTACGCGTTGTTGCGCAGCGCTCTGCTGATGATGAACGGGCCCTCCCAGGGGGAGGACAGCTTGTGTAGTCCCTTGGTGTCTTGGATCCATCGGAGCACCAGTCTCCTTCGCGGAACATGACCGGGTGCACTTTCCGGCTGTGGTACCGGCGCAGATTCTGCTGGTATATGGCCGATCTGGACAGGGCCAGTTCTCGCGCCTCCTCGAGGAGGTCCACGCCGTCTTCGTTTGCTCGCTTGGCTTCTTTCTCGGTGTAGAGGATGGCTCGAGGGGAGTCGAACTCGATGTCAGCCGGCAGGACTGCTTCCGCGCGTAGACGAGGAAGAAAGGCGTGTAGTTCGTCGAGTGGTTGGGGGTGGTCCTGAGGCTCCAGAGTACATGCGGGAGCTCTTCGATTCAGCATCCGGGTGCTCGCTCGAGTGGGTCGACCAGCCGGGCCGGATTCCGGCTAGGACTAGGCCGTTTGCTTTCTCCGCTTGGCCGTTGGACTGGGATGAGACACCGAGGCGAGGTCCAGCCGGATTCGCTTCTCGCGGCAGAAATGCTTGAAGGCGCCCTTGGCGAAGTTCGTGCCGTTTTCGGTGATGATGCTGTGCGGGTAGCCGTAGCGGTAGATGATGTCTTGGAAAAAGGTGATGACCGTCTGGCCGTCCCACTTCTTGACTGGCTTGGCCTCGATCCACTTGGTGAACTTGTCCACCGCTACGAGGAGGTGAGTCATGCCTCTTCGTGCCGTTTTGAAGGGACCAACCATGTCGAGCCCCCAGACGGCGAATGGCCAGGTGATGGGGATGGTTTGCAGGGCTGCAGCCGGCGTGTGTTTCTGCTTGCTGAAGCGCTGGCAGCCGGTGCAGGCGCGAACCATCTGCTCGGCGTCGGCTAGAGCAGACGGCCAGTAGAAGCCGTAGCGCAAAGCCTTCGCTGCGATTGACCTGGACGCGGCGTGGTGCCCGCATTCACCCTTGTGGATGTCCTCCAGCAGGCGGCGCCTGTCGTGGGTTTGTCACGTCAGGTGTCATAGATGACTTCGTAGGTGTGGGATTATGCGAGTCAAGCATCTCCGAGCTTGGGATCGCAGGAACAAAGATCAACACAGATTTACCCAGGTTCGGCCCCCTCAATGTGAGGTAAAAGACCTACTTCCTGCCTACCCTAGATTGGTATTGATATGATAATCGAGGTGTTACAATGGAGGCGATCCGATCTGGTACTCGCCGTATGAGCTAGGGTTTGGGGCTTGATAGCTTGACCCGCTCTAAGTCCTGCGAGTCCTCTTTATATACACAGAGGCTCGCTAGGTTACAAAAGAAAACTTCCCCATAAGGAATACATCCACAGAGGCCTACTCGGAGACTACTTGGTCTTCACGTCCTCCGGGATATGTCTTCTAGATCTTTCCCCTTATGGCGGTTCAATATTGGGCTTGCTCCCAAGTGGGCCTTCGTCCGTGCGAGTAAGTTAAGTCGCACTGGGCCGCGGGTTAATCCAGAAAGTATTCCCCCGACATTAGCCCCCAAGTTTAGCTTGGATTTCGAGTGAAGGCTCCTTCGTCTTAACAAACCCCTGAGCCGCGTACGTGAATTATCCCAGCTGAACTCCAATTTTCTTATTTCCAATCTGCGGCTTATAACTCTTCTTGGCGGCTCAAGAACGCGACTTATCCTGTCTTGACGGTTGATTTTCAGATCTGAACGTCTTCCGCGTCTGGGTTATTTATCTTGGCTCATCGTTTTCCCCAGCGTTCTGCATCAAGTCCTGCATTACGCATCCGCTACTCCTTTCCGCCGCCTCCAATCTCGCTTCTCGTACTCACAATCCTTCGGTGGATATCTCCATCGATCTGAAAAAAATGTCTCGCCGCAAGTGCAACTGGGAAGGCTCATGGGTCGACGAAGATTTCCTGGAATCCCTATCTGCACGGGGCCTTCTTCCACCAAAAGATCAATGCGAATGGCGGGCGGCTGGTGAGGAGGTAATTCCCAATCCTCAACCAGGAGAAGTAGTGGTTTTTGAGCGCGGGTTCAAGCCCCCGGGCTCTCTCTTCTTCCGCTCCTTGATGCAGCGGTTAGGTCTCCGCTTCCATGATATTGGCCCTAATTCGATGTTGCAAGTGAGCAACTTCCACGTCCTCTGCGAAGATTGTCTGGGTATCCCGCCTTCAATAGATTTCTGGCATGCTCTTTTCAATTGCAATAGTCAAAGGGAAACCACAGATGGTCCTTTTCTCCAATGCGGCGCCATTTCCTTCCAACGCCGTAGGGGTAGCATCTTCCCAAAACTAACTCTCGCCAAGAAACTAACAGGGTGTTACAGGATGATGCAGGCCCTTTAATGCGGGTTTTCTATTCCCCGCAGGCCATGCATACTTGATACTCATCGCACTTAGTTGCGAATTAATACTCCTAACGGAGTGGGTTGAACACCTGATTGGTTCAATTTTGAGTCGCTAGAAGCGACTCGGGTCGAGCATGATAGCTCCGATGTATATCTCATGTTGAAGCAGAGAGCAACTTTGTTAAGCGATTAGCCGCACTGAGCTGCGACTTATGTTGAGTTGAGTTTGCTTTGTAAGGTCTCACGATAACTGAGCCCCTTTGGCTGGGGTTGTTGATCGAGGCTGGGTCTATGCACATGCGCCATTTCTTGTCTTCTTTTTGTATCAAGGCGACCTCTGGGGCATTATCTTGCTGATGCGCGACTTCTCGGTGGGTATTTACCATCCGGTGGCTGCATCCTGTTGGCCGCTTCCGCGGTACCTCCAACGCGACTCGTTTTGAGCTGCGATCACCGATCTGCGACTGATACCCATGTGAAGAGTTGGCGATACAAGCTTCTTCTGCGAGTACTGAGCCTGCGTTCTCGCATTCTAATGCTCTCTGTCTGTCTCCATATATTGTAATAACACCGTTTGGTCCTGGTATCTTTAACTGTAGGTAGACGTAGCAGGGGCGAGCGGTAAATTTGACATAGGCTTCTCTTCCAAAGATCGCATGATATGAGCTTTTGACTGCTACAACCTCAAAGTCTAGGAGCTCTGTGCGGAAGTTCCGCTCTGTTCCAAAGCTAACTTCAAGTGTTATCTTTCCGATTGGTCGCGTAACGCTCCTGGGATTATGCCTTGAATTTCTTTCCTGGATGGTCGCAGCCTTGTCTCGGGTATATTCATTCTTCGGAGCGTGTCTTGATATAGGATGTTTACTCTTCCTCCTCCGTCCATTAGGACCTTACTTAACTTGTATCCCGCGACTTCAGGCATGACCACAAGAGCTGGCTGTCCTGGATCTCTTACTTCTGGGGGGTGATCGCCGCGACTCCAAATAACCGATTGCTCTGTCCAGCGACGATACCTTTCGGCGTTGAAATCTGACCGCTCTTCCGGCTTCCGTCCGTTGTTTGTACTTCCACTGTATGAAACTGTCCTATGTTTCTTCTAGGTAAAACGTCAGGCCCTTGACGAGAGCTAGATTGGTTCTTGTGCTGCATCGATCCGCTGCGAGCCGTGTCTGGCGTGTCGCCTTCTTTCCACCTCCGGTAATAGTGACATTGCGCCTTTGTGTGACCCGCTGGCCTGCCATCTTCTGCGATGTAAGTCGCAAGGCACGTCGAAGATCCCCTTGCAGTTATTAGGGAGTAAGGCCTTATCACTCTCTTGCTCCTGTATCTGGGTGTGCGATGTTCAATCTCGCGACTTGTAATTTCCCTGTTGGGTTCTGTGATAAGCCGCCTGCCCCTTTATCTGTCTTTGCGTACTTGTCAGCTACTGCCAAAAGCTGGTCGAAACTATCAATCTTGTGCTCAGCGCGACTTAATTTGTGCACCAACGGCTCAAATCTACAGTTCTTTCTCATAGCTTGTATTGCAGCTTGTACTGTTAAGTTTTTGGCGGAGCCAAGGATCTCCGCGATTCTCTTGATCCAGTCGCCGCTTGATTCGTCCTCTTTTTGAATGCATTGTCTAAGGTTTTTCATATCTTCTGTTTGGAATCTGCGATGAACTTGTCCTTCAAGTCTTCCCATGTGCTTATTGTTTTGATGGCAGCCTTAACAGCCAATCCCTAGCTTCTCCCTGTATTGCCAAGTGGAAGTATTTCGCACGTACTTCTTGAGTCACGTCAGCCCCTGTTATGCTTGCCTCGTAATCTCTATCCATAAGGCAGGGTCTTGGTCACTGCGATAGGTGGTGACTCGCTGCGACTCGTCGAAGTTCGGGGGGAAACGAGTGAGCCGTATTTCCTCTCCAAAACATGCTGGTCCTTTCAATAATGAATAGGAGTTTACTGGCGCTGAATCTTCATCTGAATCAGTTTCAATCTGGGATGGCTGAGTCGCTCCGGACGTCCGCGACTCGCCTTCTATCTTCTTTTCTTTTTCCAATGATACCTGCAAACCTGCTAGCTGGTTGACCACTTCTTCGACGCTGCACCTTTCTCCTCCCCATGATACCTCATTTTGCGGCTCATTGGGCGTGACTCCATACATATTTGCTTGTTGTAAAGCAGCGGTTTGTAGTAGGTCGATCGCATAGCGAGCTTCCTTATCAGCTCGTGTGTCTCCAACCGGTGCTATCTTTGACAATATCCCTATCGCGGCGTGCACGTTGCTCTCTGGGTCGCCGTGGAACTGTGATTTCATCTCTCCTTTGTCCATCTTGATCTGATGTTTTTGCTGCCAACGACGGAGTCGCCACTCTTCTTCTTGGAGTTTCTTGCGCTCAGATGTCGTCTTGGTTCGCACCGCCTGGTGCTTCGGCTGGCAGCGACGGAGTCGTCGACCTTCTTCTTGGAGTTTTTCGCGCTCAGCCGCGAGTCTTTGTGCCTCTTCACAGAGCTCCGTCCTGATAGCTTCAATCTCTTCAATCTTGAGGTCTCCTTCCTGATTTGGTAGAGATCCCCAAACAGGTCTTGACGGGACGGGGATGGGCAATCTTGCCGTAGCTTGTTGTAGCTCCTCCAACACGCGGACCCTGACCGGCCGCAGCTCCTTCACCGATTCGCTTCCTTGAGTCGCGTCCATAGATCTGCGACTGACGGATCCGACGAAAACTTTTACTGATCCGATGGGAACGATGTATCCGAACTCGATGCGATCTGCCTCGGGTCCCCACTCTGAGTCGTCGATGAAGGGGACCCCATTGATGTCTTCAACTTGGCCGATGGCGATGTCCTTGAAGCCTGATTTCGATCCTGCGCGGAACGTGACGCTTTTGACCGCAGGCCCCACGGTGGGCGCCAACTGTCGTGGGTTTGTCACGTCAGGTGTCATAGATGACTTCGTAGGTGTGGGATTATGCGAGTCAAGCATCTCCGAGCTTGGGATCGCAGGAACAAAGATCAACACAGATTTACCCAGGTTCGGCCCCCTCAATGTGAGGTAAAAGACCTACTTCCTGCCTACCCTAGATTGGTATTGATATGATAATCGAGGTGTTACAATGGAGGCGATCCGATCTGGTACTCGCCGTATGAGCTAGGGTTTGGGGCTTGATAGCTTGACCCGCTCTAAGTCCTGCGAGTCCTCTTTATATACACAGAGGCTCGCTAGGTTACAAAAGGAAACTTCCCCATAAGGAATACATCCACAGGTTAGTCCCAGAAAATGCATAAAAATGCTATGAAGTGTATATAAAACATGTAACAATTGGTATAATATCAACATGGAACATCAGAAATTATAGATACGTTTGAGACGTATCACGGCAGCAGTCCATCTTCCCGGAATTCATCAAGATGGCGCTCCTTGATGGACGACTTGACCCAGTCACCTGGGATCTTCTTCACCGTGCCCACATCCGCGACGTCGGTAGCGGCAGCGCTCATCGCACTGCTCCCCCTCTTGGTCTTCGTCGTTGCAGCGCCGGCGGCAGCGGAGCTTGCTGTAGTCCCACCTTCTTCACAGCCGCCCTCGTCATGGCTATTGGCTAAGGAAGCGAAAAGGAATGAAAGGCTGCAGCACCCACAGAGTCTGTTCAACTAAATAGTAAAAGCGGGCCCCGGATTTTGAAGCACCAGTACCTTTTATCAATTCCCTTGTTTCTTAAGAATGGGCACTGGATGTGAAGGCTTCCTGTTGTTGACTCCGCCAACCTATGCAGTGCTTCCGTGCCAAGAGACTTACCGAGGAATGCAATCGGGTGTTGATATCGCAAGCAAGAACCAAGGAAGGGCAAAGTCAAAAGTATCTGCTGGTCCCTCAGAATCGCGGATGAAGCTTGGGCAGAGCAGCAATGGCGGAAAGGCGCGAGGAGGAAGAAGAAGCAAGGAAAGGAAGCTGGAGAATGGGGATGAAACATAGGGATTGGCATCACCTCGGGAGAAATGGCGTCTCCCTCTCCTCTCCCCACCACCACCTCCACCACCACCTCTAATGGCGCTCGGATCTGATCAACAATGGAGGCTCTCCTTCACTGGGATTTCTCCCCCGGCCTTGCGGTCGAGGAGCAGGTTCGTCGGCGTTTTCGATCATCGGTCCACTACTCTCCTTCCCCTGGCTCCAAGGAATTCTTTCTTGTGGTCTCCTTCTCCTCGTCCTCTTTTCCTCTCTCTGAAGATTCAGTTGGTCTCGCCTTGCAATCTTGTATTGGGGGCATCATCTCTGGTTTTAACGTTTTCAAACTCTCTGATCGGCGGTTCCGTTTCTCGGTTGTGTCTAATCGTGTGGGACATTTCATCTATGGGCTACGAGACATAGTTTGGCCGGACTTTGTTTGTCATTTTAGTCTGTTCCATGGTGAGGATCCCAACGTTTCTGGTTTCATTCATCCCACTGTTTCATCATGGAGTTCATCTACTGAAGTGATAGAGGTATCGCAGAGGTCTCCGACTGCTTTCCGTCCTAACTTGGGTTTTCTGGCTAATAGTGCTTCCATTGATCCTTCAGCTCTTCGTGAGCTGGCTAAGTTTGATCTGTCATCTTTCTCTCGAAGTTCCCAGGGGCTCGTTCCGCCGGCGATCAAATTTGGTTCTTTTGGGTCAGCTCATGACCCGACGGTGCTAGACACGCCGATGACTGCAGATCAGCAATCGTCGATTATTTTTGGTATGTTCTCCTCACCGGTGAATCCGGACAATCAGTTTCAAGGTAAAGGATCTTTCTTTAATGAAAGATTCTTAAGGCAGGTGTGTGCTGGACTTTCCATCCCCGATCTTGAACATGTGGAAGATTTGCGATTGCACGCTATTCTGATTAGGAAATTATGGAAGCCATGTCTCTCCCTGTGATCCCGCCCAAAGATTTGGTTTTTGAATTCCTGGGCCGATGTCACAAGTGCTCGTGCCCTGACCATCTTGCACCTGCGTGTCTGGGGGCTAATTCACCTGGGCCTAGTATTGCTCCAGCAACAACAGCTACAGGTCCGATCGACCCATTGGGCCCCTTATCAGATGCTTCATTATCTGGGCCACTTAGCTGCTATTTCCGTTGCTTGGAATTAGGTCATTTTCGGCGTGATTGCTCTAATGATGTCAAATGCTTGGAATGTTTTGGTTGGGGCCACATTGCCAAATATTATCCCATTAAATAGCGATGTTCCGTTTGTCATTTGTTGGGACACGTATTGGGAAAGTGTCCGAAGTTATGTTGCCAAAAGTGTGATGATTTGGGCCATCAAGCTAATCAATGCCATACTCGCAAAAAATGGGTTAAGAAAGGAACTTTGCAGTGTTTTAAGGAAGTAACAGGGCAATCATCTGACGATATAGACAAGAGACCAAGCAGGAAAGTCTGGGTGCCGAAACAAGGTAAGAAGTCTATTATTTCAAGCGGAATTGAACCGTTCAACCCTCATATTGCGCTTGAGGTTCTACCTATTATGGTAGCCGATATGCCTGCATTTTCGCCTTCCACGGCCTTAGTTCCCCTCCTTCAACCTAGCACTGCCTTGGTTCACGATCAGGTTGCTGGCCTCAGTGATGAACGTCTGGTTGTTTCTGAACCTACACCGCCTCTGTTTAACTTTCAGACTGTGCTGGCCGACCAAGTAGTCACATTTGAAGATGTCTGTGCTATAGATACTACTGACAGTATGAGTGATAGCCCCATGCAAACATGGAGTCCCTCACCAAGCAATGCTATTATTATCAACCCTGTGATTATTCATGATGATTTATGCCTTGATCAGTTTTCTATGTCAATGGCTCGGTCTGTTGTGTTCGATGAGTCAGCCTAATCCATGGATGGATAACACTACTGCTTTCCCTTACTTAGAACTGAAAATGGTTGCTCTGACTGTTGGTAAACATCTACTGATTGATGCTGGGCACGATGACAGTACAAGACAAGTCTCGAAGAAGATCACTTGCCAGTTTGGTATTTCACACTTTGCTTCTGAACATGCTATTGTTTCCCAGGGTGATTCAGTTTGGAAGATGCCTGATGATGCTAGCCTTGTGAACCTGGACCTAGGCTTTGTGACTGCAGAAGTTTTTACCCTGAATCAGGAAATGCCAACCACTACAACTACTGATAACGTTTCTTTTGCTGCACCTGGCCTGAGTGCTTCCATTGAGACTACTACCAGTTGCTCTCGCTCTCGTTCACGTAAGAGTGAAACACCCACGGTTATGACGCTAGTACGTCGCTCTCCTCGCCATAATAATAATGGTTTTATGCTTGTTCCTATCTCTGATCGTCCCTCCCGACACCGTAGCTCATCGGTGCCACGAGCTGTTGCTCCAGAGGTGATGCAGCTGGCTGAGATGCAGAGGATTGGAGTAGAAGAATGCAGTATTGATCCGGACGAGCTTACTGAAGCACGTCTCCACTAGCCCCGCCGCACCTGAAATTCTGAAATGAGTAATCTGAATCGATTGTGGAAAATTTTATGGTGGAATAAACAACCCTGAGAAGTGGCCTCTTATATGCAATAAGATTGAGGAAAGTCTTGCTTGCATTATTTGTTTCCAAGAGACCAAAAAGGAGAGTTTGATCTCCAGTTTATTCGTAAATTTGTGCCCAAATTTTTTGATAACTTCGCATATGTTCCTTCTGATGGTGCCTCCGGAGGCTTATTGATTATTTGGGCTAGCAATCAATTTGTGGGACAAATTATTCAGCAAGAAAGCTTTGGTCTGGTGGTGGAATTTACTTCTAAACTCACTTTGGAAAATTCACACTAGTCAATGTTTATGGTCCATGTGAAGGCATTGCCCGTGAGAATTTTATAGCTTGGCTATTTAGCTTGGATCTTGCCGATGATGCACTTTGGCTGATTATTGGAGACTTTAATTTCTATCGCTATTCGGATAGCAGAAATAGACCGGGTGCTAATGTCACGAATATTGAAACTTTTAACGAGGTGATCAGCTACTTGGGCCTTATTGAACTCCCTATAAAAGGGCGTACCTTCACCTGGAGTAATATGCAATCGGAGCCACTGCTCACGCAATTGGACTGGTTCTTTACTTCTCACTCTTGGACGATTAAGTTCCCAAATACAGTGGTTACCCCCTTGGCTCGCCCTACCTCAGATCATGTGCCGTGTGTGGTATCAATTGGGACAAATATCCCAAAAGCTCAAATTTTTCGGTTTGAAAACTATTGGATCCGTATGCCTGGCTTCATGGATGTTGTTCAAAGTATCTGGCAAATCTATTGTCCCGGAGATAGTGCTAAATGTATTTCATCTAAATTTAAACTAGTTCGCAAAGGGCTTAAAAATGGAGCACTAGTTTATCCATGTTGAATAAGCTTATTGAGAATTGTAATGTTGTTATCTTTAAGCTGGATGAATTAGAAGAAGCTCATTTCCTGCATATAACTGAATGGAATTTTCGGAACATAGTTAAGGAGAAGCTTACTCATCTTCTACAATGCAAGCAAGACTATTGGAAGAAGAGATGTACAGCTCGCTGGGCTAAATTTGGTAGTGAAAACACAACATATTTTCATTCCATGGCTACCATCCGCTAGAGGAATAACTCCATTGCCTCTTTGACGAGAGCAGATGGGTCAATAACCACAGATCACCATGAAAAGGAGGGGCTCCTTAGACAAGTTTTCAAGGAAAGATTGGGGAACTCTATACCCATTGATGCTACATTTGATTTTCAGTCTTACCTGGATCAACATGGAGATTTGGATTGCCTCTCTATACCATTCACCTCCTCTGAAATTGATGAAGTTGTAGCCGATCTTCCTTCAGATAAAGCCCCCGGGCTAGATGGTTTTAATGGGCTTTTCATCAAGGTATGCTGGCCAATTATTCAACATGATTTTTATCGCCTATGTGACGAATTTTGGCATGGCACTGTTAACCTGCAAAGCATCAATGATGCCTTCATAACCTTGATTCCAAAAGTTCAATCTTCTGAAGGTCCAAATGACTACAAACCGATTTCATTGCTCAACTCTAGCTTCAAGCTCCTCACCAAGTTATTAGCTAATCGACTACAGAAAAAGATACTTGGTATTGTGCATGCTAACCAATATGGGTTTTTGAAGACACGCACAATCCAAGACTGTGTGGCACGGGCCTATGAGTACATTCACCAGGTGAAACAATCACGTAATCCAGCGATCATTCTTAAACTTGACTTCGCTAAAGATTTTGACATGATAGAGCACCAGGCAATTATCCAGATTCTTAGAGGTCATGGGTATGATGACAGATGGATTGGATGGATTTCATCGATTTTTGGTACTGGGACTTCATCAGTGTTGCTCAACAGAGTGCCCGGTAGAAAATTTGCTTGTCGAAGAGGAGTCCGCCAAGGCGATCCTCTATCTCCGATCTTGTTTGTTGAAGGTGCCGATTTACTGCAATCCATGGTTAACAGAATGGCTTCGTTGGGTGAGTTCAGTGCTCCGCTCCCAATACCCAACATGGACTTTCCGATAGTCCAATATGCAGATGACACGCTGCTGGTTATGCAAGCCTGTCCGAGGCAACTAGGTATCCTGAGGAATTTGCTTCAAACTTTTTCTGCAGCTACTGGTTTGTCAGTTAACTATTCAAAAACTTGCATGATACCCATCAACATAGATGATGCTAGATTAACTGAACAGTCGGCTGTTTTTGGATGTGCCACGGGTAGTCTGCCTTTCCCTTACTTAGGCCTCCCTCTTGGCACCACCAGACCTACGGTGGCTGATCTCTCTCCCTTGGCCGATCAAGTTGAACGCCGCATGAATGCCTGTGCCAGATTTCTTGATTATGGTGGTCGCCTCACCTTTGTTCAGTCTATTCTATCTTCTCTGCCAACACACTATTTGTGTTCTTTGAAACTCCCTAAAGGATTTATTAAAAAAATTGATAGAGCTCGTCGTCATTGTCTATGGGCTAAGGAAGAAGATTCTGGTGCACCTCATTCTCTTGCAGCCTGGCAGCTAGTTTGCGGGCCAAAGAAACATGGAGGCTTGGGAGTTATCAACCTCGAAATCCAGAATAAAGCACTCTTGCTTAAGCATCTCCATAAATTCTTCTGTCGAGCTGACACTCCATGGGTTAAGTTAGTATGGTCACTATACAGCCCAGGTCCCCCACATGCCCAATCTTCACGAGGCTCATTTTGGTGGAGAGATGTATTCAGTTTGATTGACATATACAGGAGCATCACCCGCTCAAATGTAAAGAATGGTGAAGAGACTCTATTTTGGAAGGATTTGTGGCACGGTGACAGCCTTTTCTGTGATAAACTTCCACACCTCTATTCATTTGTGTTTGACGAGGATGCATCGGTTGCTCATATGATGCAGTTAAATCGTCTTGGAGATGCTCTGGCTCTACCACTCTCAAGTCAGGCTTTTGAGGAGTATGAGCAAATGACTAATGTGCTCTCGAGTTACATCCCTATAGACTCAAATCATGATACCAAAACTTTTGCGTGGGGGGGGGGGGGGGGGGCGCATTATACACAGCAGGAAAATTTTACAACTTCACTTTTGCTAGAGTGACCTGTGATCAAGGGATCAAAGCAATTTGGGATTCGAAATGTCTACCTAAACTGAAAGTTTTTCTCTGGCTATTGTACAACGATCGACTGAACACAAAGGACTTGATGATCTGGAAACATTGGCCTGTGGAAGGGGGCCGAATTGCGTACTCTGCACGGGTGATACTCTGGAGACCCGAGATCACCTCATATTTCATTGCCCTTTTGCGGTCAGCTGCTGGGATTATGTTGGGATTCAATGGGACAGCAATAGGCCTATTCTACCCAGGGTGGCCATTGCCAAGTCTGAGTACACAGATCCCTGCTTCACTGAGATGCTTGCCTGTGCAGCATGGAACATATGGAAGATTAGAAACGAAGCCATTTTCAGTCGCTGAGTCCCACTTTTGGGAGATGGAAGGTCAAGTTCCATTCGGATATCTTACTCCATCAATATCGAGTTAGAGACTCGCTTGTTCAACAACTACTTCTGTGGATTAGAAACCTAGCTACGTAACCATGTATCTCTGTCTCTCTTTCTAGCCTCCCTGATAAGGGTTTTTGAAGCACCGCTCTGTTGTAGTTCCCATGTAATTTATGTCCTCCCTCATTATATAAAAAAATACATCGTAGGGATTTTCCCTACGGTAATGTGCTTCAAAAAAAAAAGGGGATGAAATCAATCTCCCCCGCTGCGGTGAAATAAATATACCGCGGCGCCGCCAAATCCGAACCGTCCAAACGACATCGGCAGCAACGACCTGCATCCAACCCTACACGTGGCGGCCGCGGAACGCAACCGTCGCAGGCCATGCCGCCCACTATGCACGGGAAAAGAGGAAACCATCATCACGTCCCGAAACTTTCACGTCGTGCGGTCAAATCAGAACTGAAGCGGCGTCGTTCCTGGTCAACACTGACACTGGGACCACAGCGACGCGTCCCGTCAGCGGCAGTGCGCAAGCGGAGATCGTCATGCATGACGTCAACTTCATACGCTGAAGAATCCCTCGAGTCAGTCTCGTGACAACCAACAAAACAAAGCCAGCAGGCTATTGAGTCCCCTCAACGGACCCTCGCATCACTCGACTGTGACGCATTTTCGTCCGAGCATTCCACACAGTAGGCCAACAGGCTGAAGGGACTCCTTTATTTGTCGAGTCCCCAAATCATTCTTCATTCACTCCCATCAGGAGCGTATCAAAAAAATTTGTTCGACTGTGACGACGCAGGATAATTGAGATTAACCTCAATTGCAAGCAATTCAGCTTAATCTCGGGGGCTACTCCCATCGGAAGCGCTGTCGTGCCCCCGATAACATAAGACCATTAGACCATCGAGTCCCAAAGCAAACAATCGAGTTCTTACCGACCAAAGCTACTCAGCTCAATGCAAAGTCTACGACTACAACGGTCGCAAAGCATTCTATACCCGAGTTGCGTCCGCCGCATATGATCCTCGGATGCTGCACAAATAGTGCAAAGATAAGACACGCCGATCAGTCGAGCCGGCCAGGGTTCGCACCTGTTGCGCTCACCCTGTAATTCCCATGCCAGCAGGCATGAAGAAAAATCCTGACAGACGCGTTGGGTATCCAATCTATCATACTGCAGTTCGATTTCTGTAAGACCTTCGCGGCTTGAGTCGAAGCTGACCAGTTCTTTCCAGGTTCATACCCGGGGACTCGAGCTTGAAGAAGGCTAGCTAGGTTTTTGCCCAAGTGCATTTAACTGGTCCCGATCCGTCGAGTGAACCAGGCCTGCTATGTCACCATCCCTAGAACCTGTCAGATGGACATCAAAACATGAACAAAACAGCAGTCGAAGCACTACCGACTCTCAAAACAAACACTTTACAGCAGGCAGAACATGACGTGCACTCGAGGATGAGTCCTTGCCGATTCTTCGAGTCGACCAAGCACTCGGGGGCCACTGATGTGGGCTTACCTATCAGGTGCCTCACCATGAAGATACCTGGCGGCCTACTAGGAGACAACGCTCAAGGCCCATGAAGGGGGCCCAACTGGCGGCCTACTAGGAGACAATGCTCAAGTCCCATGAAGGGGGCCCAAAGAAGGCAGAGTACGCCCCAAGGAAGGCGAAGCTTATGTCGGTAGAGACCTACCTTACCTGTAAACCTAATCGGTTGTGAACTCCCGAGACCTAGCCTCCAATATAAAGGCTGGGAGGGCTGCTGTCGTGGGTTTGTCACGTCAGATGTCATGGATGACTTCGTAGGTGTGGGATTGCGCGAGTCAATCGTCTCCGAGCTTGGGATCGCAGGAACAAAGATCAACACAGATTTACCCAGGTTCAGCCCCTCAATGCGAGGTAAAGACCTACTTCCTGCCTACCCTAGATTGGTATTGATAGATATATGAGGTGTTACAATGGAGGCGATCCGATCTCGGTACTCGCCGTATGAACTAGGGTTTGAGGGCTTGGCCCCGTCTAAGTCCTGCGAGTTCTCTTTATATGCACAGAGACTCGCCAGGTTACAAAGGAAACTTCCTTCACAAGGAATATACCAACTAGAACCTACTTGGAGACTAACTAGTCCTCACGTCTTCCAGGATATGTCTTCTAGATTCTTCTCCTTGTGGCGGTGCGATATTGGGCTTGCTTCCATGTAGGCCTTTGCTCGTGCGAGTAAAGTGGGTCGCACTTATCAATATGGGCCACGGGTTAATCCACAAAGTATTCCCCCGACATTAGCCCCCAAGATTGGTTAGGACTTCACGGTGAGGATCTTCTGGTTACTTGAAATGGTTGTTGAGCCGCACTGTGAGTGTTCTGACCAATCTCTGACTGATGCGATTCATTACTGCGATTCATTTGTGCGACTCATCCCTTCTGTATGAAATATTCTGTTTCCTTCAATTGCGGACCGTTCCTCATTCTGCGGGCGCAAATTGTTCCGTTGATTTCGGGCACCCCAGTTATAAGCTGCGGCGCCTAGGTCAATATTCACTTGCCTCTGTTCTCTCCTCATTCCTAGCCGCGCCGCCTTCTTCCTCAACCGAGCTCAGCCCCCGATCCAATCTCCTCTCGTAATGGCGCCTAAGGTAAAGCCATCCGAGGATAAGCGCAAGATCTCCTGCAACTGGGAAGGATCCTGGGTGACGGAGGAAGTTCTTGCGGATCTGGCCATCAAAGGTTTCTTGCCGCCGAAGGAGAGCAACGTCTGGCGGGCGCCAGGTGACGAAATCGAGCCGCGCCCCAAGCCCAACGAACTAGTGATGTTCGTGGAGCACGTGGAGCGTGGATTCACGCCGCCCGGCTCCCTCTTCTTCCGCAATCTGATGCAACGCCTGGGCCTCCGTCTTCACGACATCGGGCCTAACTCAATGCTCCAAGTGAGCAATTATCACGTAATTTGTGAGGACTACCTTGGCGTAGCCCCCAACATTGATCTGTGGCTGGCCTCTTTTTCTTGCAACAGCCAGCTTACTTCCAAAGGTGGAGCCTATGTTCAGGTCGGCGCCATCTCCCTTCAACGCCACAGAAATTCCGTTCTTCCCAAGCTAGCCCTGGCGAATCGGCCCAGGGCTTGGCAAAAATATTTTTCTACTGCCAAGATACTTCGCCGAGGGCGAAACTCGCCTCCCCTCCTGGTCCAATACCACCTTCGTGCCTACTGATGCACTGAAGTCCAAACCTCGAGATTCCGCCACAGCCTTTATCAATGAGTCGCTGATCAAGGTCCGTGCCTTGATCGGTCATGGCCTTACTGGCCTTGATCTTCTCTCCTGCTGGACGAAGTGGCGTATCCAACCAGTGAGTCCCCGGCAGCGGTCCTTTCTCGAGTGCTCTGGCACTTCTGCTGATGTTGATCGCATCCAAGCTGCTAACTGGGAACCTGAAGAGTGGGTGGAGTTCGTCACTCATGTGACCGAGGAGAAAAATGTCTCCTTTGACAAGGTGGGGCTTGCCCCTTTTAGTGTTAATAACAAGCCTTTCGAGGTAACTTTTCTTCTCTAGTACTTTGCCTTTGTAGCAGAATTGCATCCCTTTTTGATACTAAAATCCACCTTTTTCTCGATCAGGCTGATGAGAACTATTGGTCGCTTCCGGCAACTGATGTGGGCGCTGCTGCTCCCAAGCGTGCCACAAGGAAAAAGTTGCTTCCCGCTTTAGAGGGCAGTGAGATTGTTGATATTCCATCTGTTGCTACTGCGGCTTCAGATGGTGAGGACACTGAGCTGGATGAAGACGACAGTCCTGTGCCAGCCGCGAGTCCTCTTGCTGTGGCTGGCCCAACTCCCCGCAGGGCCTCGAAGAGGCTATCCCGGGAGGAGCCAGAGCTTAATGCTCTGGAAAATCCTGAGGCCGCCAAGCGTCGCAGGCCTGTTGTGGGCGCGACTCCCTCTGTTGCCAGGCGTGTGTTTAAAGCCACTGCCTCGGCTGAAGAAGATATGGGACCCAATTCTGGTAATTCTTACTGCCTTGGCATCCTGACTGCCTATTCTTTTCCTTTCTTTTATTAACACATAGACCTCTGATTGTAGATTCAGGGTTCCAGGGTCTGTCGTCGCCGTCAAGTGACGGCCTTATGGCCTCCGTGAAGATGGCTCCAGAGTTAGTAACTTTCTCCACGCTTATAGTGTTTCTTTTCTGCCATACACGCTTCTTTATACAATGCTCTTGTTCTTGCAGAAGTGCGGTTAAAACTGCGGCTGATCAGGGAGTTGTCTCCGAGGCTGCGGCTGAGCCGCCCATGGCGCCTGCGGCTTATACTGCCATGGTGGAGGGCGTGGCCACCACTGATGATCTGGCTACGGCCCCTGCTCCTGACACGGCTGCCGCGAGGTGGCTCTGGAAGACGGGACGGATCTCCTCGTCGCCCAGGACACAGAGAAGGTCAATCCCACAACCGCGGTTGTGGTAGCTAAGGATGCCGAAGCACCGCTGGTTGAGTCGCCAGCACTGCATCTTGAGGTTGTTCCTCCTCCTCCTCCTTGAGCCGCGCCGAACAGCTATCGCGGGCCATCATTGCCTCAAATGATAAACAAGCCGCAGAGCTTCGTGAGGCACTGTCTAATTTGTCTGCAGCTTACAAGGTAATTATCTATCTTGGCCTGTCTGTCTCTAGCCCCCAAGGATCGAGCTTCTTCTTTGATGCAAAGGGGAACTTGATACTTCTTGTAGTTGTTATCTTTTGTAGTAACCTCTCGCAAATTATTGCAAACTTCTCCATTGCCATTGATCTGCTTAATCTTCTACCTTGTAGGAGGAACTATATGCTGTGATGGCGGAGAAGCATGCCTTGGAGAAGCAATTGCAGGATGCTCCCTCTGAACTTGAGAGTCTGCGCGAGCTCCTTCGCCAACGCGATGCTGAATTGAAGAAAAAAGACGCCAGGATTGGCGATCTTACTGACGAGAGCTTTAAACTATCTGAACAGGCCAAGGCCACCGAGCTGCGGCTTAAAAAGGTTGAAGAGAAATCCCAAGAGAGGATCCAGCAGCAGGAGCGTCAAATCAGTGCTCAAAAGGACGCCATTACTCAAGCCAACGAGGACACGCGGCTAAAGGATGTTGAGATTGGCCAACTTGAGAAGAAATTGGCGAAAATATCTGACGCCCATAACCTTGTCCATGCCAAGGTCTGCATCATGACCCAAGAGTTGACTGGTACGTTTTGCAATTCACAGTTGCACCTTTGCTTGGCTACCTGCTTTTGTATGTAGTTGAGCTAACTGATAGATTCCATGTAGCAGGCGAGGATGCTGCATTGCAGCGTGGTAGTACCCAGGAGCAGCTGGAGTATATCCGCGAGTTTGAGCGAAAGGCTTGCGATGCTATGAAGCCATTATCTGCTTGCCTTCTGCCAACCAAGCCTATCCCCTCTGATGCTGAAGGACTGTTGAAGAGACTGCTTAAGGCGCCACAGTACTTCTTGGACTGGAAGGAATCCTCAGCTCGCTGCGGCGCGGCTCACGTTCTTGCATTGGCCAAGACGTATGATCCGTCTTTTGATGCTGCCAAGGTTGCGCAAGGCAGGCCTTCAAAGAAGACAGATGGCACTGTTTTGACGCCCTCGGAGTACGCGGCGACGTGGAAGAGCATGCGCGGTCATGCGACTGAACTTGTGGACGGAGTGGACCTGGCGACCTATCTGGGAAAATATCATCCAGATGGGAAGAGATTTGAGAGGTTACCCGCTGCGTCAACCAGCTTGGTGACTCCACAATAAAAGAACTCCTCTCCAGGTGTTTCCAGCTCTGCAACCCCAAAGCCTGCGACTGATAAGCCTTCCAACGAGCCTGCGACTGCTCCTTCTGCCAAGCTTGGTAAGCCGCCTGTTCCTCCTTCCCATAAGTCAAAAGCTGGGCAAAAGTGAAGAAAAACAATGATATGGTGAATTTAGCCCTTAGCGGCTTGTAATAATTGTTGGAATTATGTGTCAGAGACAATGTTATGATTGTTAAGTACTCTTGGCAGTACAGGTTTCGACCAATAGGCTGGTCCTTATGATTTGTCTCGGTTTTTCCTTACTTAGTCCCTTGCGCGGCTCAGTATTTCCTAGGGTAAAATGCGTGTTCAGGGTCGAGAGCGGCCATGATAGGCGATCAAGCTCGATTGACACCGCACCCCCAGTACTTTGGCCGCATAATGCAAGTCGCGTCCAAGTGAAGGTTGAGTATAATAACGGTAAATGCCACTCGTTTGGCGATTCCAAGGTAATAGGCCACGCTCATAAAGCTGCTGCACCCCCAAGGAACCAATAATTAAAAAATAAAAGACTCACAACTCAATTGGTAATTTGAGGTGAAACGACAACCGCCTACATAGTAGGGGTGCCGGCTTTATTTCAGAATCTCTACTATATAATACAAGTAGTGTTTCTTCCTCCTAATTTTCGTCCGTTTTCGGTACGTCGTAGGTCGCGTGGCCGTGGTAGGTGGCGTTGGTCGTCGTATGTCTGGTACGTTCTCCGATCGATCTGATCTCGCCCACGCACGCGCACCCCTCCAGGCCCACGCACGCTCCACGCTCTCCAGGCCTACGCACGCTCCAGGCCCATAAGTCCAGGGATCTCCTACCTTAGCTGCCCCGATCAATCAATCGGACTACAACTCTCGCAATCGTACCAAAACTGAAAACGAAATCTGTTTCGATATAGGCTCTGTTTCTACAGGGGAGAGGCATATAAAACTGCACCGAAACCAGGAAGATCTATCCGAAGCATACAACTTGACTTCGACAAACACCCGTCTCGCGATTTTGCTCGTCGACGTTGCCGCCGTCTCGATTTTGCTGGACGACACGGCCGCCATCTCTACTTCGCCGGAACGCTCTGGCGACGACATGGTCGACGTCTCAACTTCGCTTGAACGATCCGTCTCGACTGTCTACTCATTCTTTGGTGAAGGGCTACAATTAGGGGATGCTCAAGAAGTGATCAAGTGATGGCACGACTTCGAATCATTGTTTGCATTGCTACTGCACTGTCGCCGCTACTGGTTCAGAGGATGCATCACGGGAGATGGTTTGTGTGTGCTAACTAGATGGGTTGTTTTAGCAAATTAATAGCAGTAAGTATGGTACATCTCTCACATAAGCAACAGGCTGAGCTGCACCCGTCGCTGCAAGAACATGGGCATGCCCATTGCAGACTCTGCTTTCATGCAAGACCTGGTGCTCAATGAAGTTCATATGCATCTGGGATATTAATTCCCTGAACAAAGCCCCTAGCGATGCAGTATCATAGGCATAAATAAATTGCTCATCCCTAAGGGCGCCCGGCACCAATCTGGGCCGTCGGATTCAGCGATCCGACGGCCAGGATTTACCGTTGACCAGTCATTTACCTTTGACCAGTCAACGGTAAATCCTGGCCGTCGGATCGCTGAATCCGACGGCCCAGATTGGTGCCGGGCGCCCTTAGGGATGAGCAAAATCCACATTCCATTGGACGTGACTGCTTGTTTACGCACTAGGCAATCCGTGAAAAAGATTGGTCTCCCGATTCCCATTGATCAGCAATGACAGATGCCTGAAGGATGATAAAACATCTATGATAGCAAACGGTAGGAAGTTCGTTACATCTGCATCCCACCATTGTGTTGTTCCGTAGCAACGCACATGCATTGTCTTTTAAGTTGCGACATCAAAATTCACGTAGCAAATAGCGTGGAATGTGTAGAATGAGTTGGCAAGCCAACAACGGTGATTGATGGAGCCTCGCAAAATTATGATTAACAGGAAAGAAAGATACACCTTTTTTTTTAAATTAAAGAAAGATACACCATGAGGTATAGACGTTAGTGATTTTGTAGCAACGCATGGTATTTATTAATTTGTGATGTAAGCATTAGTTTTGTAAGGATATGAAATAATTGTCAATGATTTTTAAAAAACGAGCATAGGTATTTATCACTATTGACCTATGATTATTTTATCAGTTCGTAGCAACGCACGGGCATTTTGCTAGTCATTATATGATACATAGGGTCGTCGCGCCTAGGTGGCGACCAGATGTGATACAGATGGGGTTGGATCACGCCTGGGTGGCGATCCCTTGTGATACATGGGGTCGGTCGCGCCTAGGTAGCGACCAGAATTTTGATGCATAGATTACGGCCACGCCTAGGTGGTGGCCGGTTTTTGATACATGGGGTCGGTCGCGCCTAGGTGGCGACCAGAATTTTGATGCATAGGTTACGGCCGCGCCTAGGTGGCGGCCGATTTTGATACATGGGGTCGGTTGCGCCTAGGTGGCGACCAAAATTTTGATGTTTGAGCCCTGAGTGGCCAGCTTGGTACTGTGAACCCTTGGTGGCTCTGTTGCGGTCGCCAATGGTGACTCGCGATGTTTGGGATATACCCTTATTGCTGATGGCCTGTAACTTTTGCTTTCCTCGCCTCCCTTGCGGCTGTAATCTGAAGCCGCAGATCGGGCAGGTGCCTTTTGGCCTCCACGATGTCGTCAAATTTTGCTGCGGTTCGCGAACGGGCATGCTTTCTGCGATGCAAGTAGCTCTAGCCATGGCCCTGTCGCCTTCTTCGCATTTTGTGCTATCTCTTTATGCCATTGATAGTGATGACTCCCTTGGGACGTGGCATCTTTAACTTCAGGTACACGTAGCACGGCCTAGCCATGAATTTTGCGAACGCTTCTCTGCCAAACAGCGCGTGGTATGGGCTCTGGAAATCTACAACTTCGAACCAGATGTACTCGCTTCTGAAGTTGCTTTGTGTCCCGAAGGCGACTTCCAGGTTGATTCGCCCTAATGGTTGGGCTGATACGCCTGGCACGACACCGTGGAACGTTGTCCTGGACGGAAGCAGCTGCTTTTCTTGGAGATTCATTCTCTTGAAAGTCTCATAGTATAATATGTTGATGCTGCTGCCTCCATCCATCAGTACTTTGCTTAATTTGTATCCTGTGACTTGAGGGGCAACTACAAGCGCGAGCTTGCCTCCTTCGTTTATTTCTCCAGGGTGATCTTCGCGGCTCCAAACTACTGGCTGCTCGGACCACTTCAGCCATTGTGGTATGGCTGGCACTACGGTGTTAACAGCTTGATTGCGTCGTCGCAGCTTTTGCTCCCCCTTGAGGTATTAACCACAATTGTGTGATATTGACCCAGCTGTTTTGGGAACTGCGGCTGGTCTGGCTGTGGGTTTGGGGCAGCATTGTTGTTGCCTCCGCCGTGGTTGCCTCCCTCATTGTTCTGATGGTTGTTATTCCCATTGAGTGGCTGCCCATCCTTCCACTTTTTGTAATGATAGCACTGTGCCTTTGTGTGGTTGGGTGGTTTTCCATCTTTTCCTACATGGATGTCACAAGGGCGGTTAAAAACCTCTTCCAGGTTAACTGGGTGGAAATTTCTTCCTCTGCCGCTGCTTTGCTTGTAACGAGTGTTCGTATTTGCGACTAATCCCGAGTTTCCTTCCTCGTTCTTGCGCTTGTTATAACTCGCATTACTATTGCTAGCTTGCTGCTGTTGAGGCTTGCTGCTGCTCTTTTTTCCTTTGCCAGCAGTTTCCTCTTCTTCTCCATCAGATGCATCCTTGGTCTTATCTGAGCTGGCGTACTTGTTAGCCGCTGCCATCACCTCGCTGAGGCTCTTGACCTTGTCCTTCATGCGGCCTAGTTTATGGACCAGCCGCTCGAACTTGCAGTTTTTCTCCATAACCAGGACAGCTGAGCTTGGAGGTATATTATCTGAGAGTGTATAATTTCTGCCACCCTCCTCATCCAGTGGCGACTCGACTCGCCTTCCTTCTGCACGCAGCGCTCAAGATCTTCTATGCTGCAGAGTCGCTTGCATGTTTCTTGGAAATTCTTGACGAAAGCTTCCTTCATCTCGCCCAAGATTTTATTGAATTTGGTGGCAAGTTCTGTAACCAGATGTGGGCTGCGCCTTCTAACATCATATTTAAGTACCGGGCACAGATCTCTTCGGATGCGTTGAGGATGCTCATGCCCATCTCATAGTTGTTGAGCCAAGTGACTGGATCCATGCTTGCGTTGTAATTTGCGACCTTGCGAGGTCCTTTAAAGTCTGCAGAAAACAGTTCAGACCTAATCCGCTCATTGAAGCAGACTGGGCCTTTGAGTCGCGACGATAAGTTGGATGGAGCTGGCCTCCCTGCTGGATTGACCACCGTATGCGGCTGCACAACTTCTGCGGGTTGGACTTGCTGTGGTTGATTTTGCGCCGCCGGCTGGTTTTCCCTTTGCCGCCTCGCTGAACTTGAAGTCGCGACTTGTGGTGACTCAGCATGGATGCTTCTTTCCGCCGTGACTCTACTGTTGCAGGGGGTGGCGTGCAGCCGTCCCGCATGTTCAGACATTTTTGCCTGCTGTACTACCGCTGTGCTCAGCATCTCAATGGCGTGCCGCGCCTCTCTGTCCATTGGTGTGTTTCCTGCTGGTGTCAGCCTGGCCAAGATGTTGGTAGCCGCGTAGAGATTCTCCACTGGGCTAACATAATGTCCTTGCGGCGTATGGAACCTTTGAGGCTGCGGCGGCGGCTGCTGCACAAAGGTTGGCTGTGGCAACGGAGGTGGCATGATGATCCTGTTGTTGGCTTGTACCCCGGCTCTTGATCCTGGTGCTTCCGCCGCTCTCGGTGCTGTGAAAGATGGAACTGCCGGCGCGACTGACGGTGATGCGAGCGACCGATTGCAGGCGCGACTGACGGCGCCGCGGGTCGCGTAACCGCGATGGATGGTGCCATGTATGAGGGTACCGTGACCGATGGTGCTGCGGCTTCTGACCGCGCGACTGGACGCACTGCGTTGGTTGCGACTGATGGGATCGCATTAGGCGGCTCGTGGCTACCGGCGTATCGACCGCGGGGACCGCGGCCGTAGGTCCAGAGGTGGGTGATCGGAATAACTCCATGGGATTCACTATTCCTGGCTGCAGGGACTGGTCTGGCGTCTGTGCGGCAAGGTGCCCGGCCCTCCTTGTAAGATGATGGTGTCCTCGGCGAGTCGCCGTTTTTCTTGTTGGAGGCGCTGGTCCTCGCGTGCTAGCCTGCTTCTTTCATCTGCAATCCTTTGGACTTCATCATACAGCCCGATCCTGGCAGCTTCCAGCTCTGCCACTCTAGCGCAGCATTAACCGCAGATATGGGTGTAAGCAACGTGCTGCTTTGTGGCATCACAGCCGCTGCGTCAGAGGTTGCTCTTGGCCCTGTTTCCGTGGGTACAACTCCGGATGGGGTCCTCTGCTTGCGACTCCTGAGGCCGCGACTCCTGGTGTAGTTGCAGCGGGTGCCGCGTGATTTGAACCGAGCTCTGCGACTCCTGATCCATCTGGCGCGACTTGCTCCGCTGCTTCCGGCGCCGTGGGGACTGAGCTGCCCTGTGGCATGCCCAGCCCTTCACCTTCTTCCACGGTCCTGTAGATCCCTTCCATGTACTGATCTCCTAAGGAGGGTGAGCTGCCACCCCTAGGGTTTCCACATAGCCTTTCCTCGAGAACATACTCGATGGATTGGGCTTCTTCGTCTTCGAGGGGTAGTGGCTCGTTGTTGGTAGATTCCTCTTCTTCGTCCACCGTTACAGCGACTCCTTCTTCTGAGTCGCCCCGCTGTGAGGGATCCTCTGATTCGCCGCCGATGAAGCCGACGAAGACATGGATAGATCCAAACGGGATGATGTGGCCGGTCTCTAGGTAATCAGCTTCCGGCCCCCAGCTTGAATCGTCAATGAGAGGTATGCCATCGACCGTGATGATGTGGCTGACGGCGAGATCTTCAGCTCCTACCATTGATCCTGCGCGGAACGTGACGCTTTTGACTGCAGGCCCCACGGTGGCGCCAACTGTCGTGGGTTTGTCACGTCAGATGTCATGGATGACTTCGTAGGTGTGGGATTGCGCGAGTCAATCGTCTCCGAGCTTGGGATCGCAGGAACAAAGATCAACACAGATTTACCCAGGTTCGGCCCCTCAATGTGAGGTAAAGACCTACTTCCTGCCTACCCAAGATTGGTATTGATATGATATATGAGGTGTACAATGGAGGCGATCCGATCTTGGTACTCGCCGTATGAACTAGGGTTTGAGGGCTTGGCCCTGTCTAAGTCCTGTGAGTTCTCTTTATATACACAGAGACTCGCCAGGTTACAAAGGAAACTTCCCCACAAGGAATATACCAACTGGAACCTACTTGGAGACTAACTAGTCCTCACGTCTTACAGGATATGTCTTCTAGATTCTTCTCCTTGTGGCGGTGCGATATTGGGCTTGCTTCCATGTAGGCCTTTGCTCGTGCGAGTAAAGTGGGTCGCACTTATCAATATGGGCCGCGGGTTAATCCACAAAGTATTCCCCCGACAGCTGCCGATCTAGGACACGCTATTTTCCACCACCGAAACCCTAGCGAGATCGATATCTCGTCGGGATCGCCATTGTAACACCACCAATATCAATAGCAGACAAGTTGGAAGTAGGGTATTATCCTCCGGGAGCCTAAACCAGGGTAAATCGCCTCGCTTGTCAGCCATCGTTTCCACCAGCACTACCATCTTCCTCCCTCTCAATTAACCTGGGGTACTCGACCCTGGGACTTGTCGTGGCCACCACACGTCAGAAACATATCAAACCTTAATTCTACTAAAATTACCACTAAAGCAATAAACTGACCTCATGTTCTACTAAAAAGCATCATCCGTCTGGTATCTCTTGAAATGAAATCTTCAATCATATCTACGGAATTATCTACTCTAGGATATCATTTTCAAGTGCTATTGTGGTCAATCCATTGAGTTTTTGTTCTGTCATAGTAGTCCGCAAATAAGATTCAACAACTTGAGTTTGGAGAAGCTCCTTTCCGCCGATGCAAAGGAATGGTTAACAAAATTCTGTATGCAATAGTAGCAACAGGATAATAGGGGCGCTTCTTCAAATAGTTCAAAATACCAATAGGACCCATGGATTTCTCAAGTATATCTTGGACGTAGGTTAGCTAAATAAACAATTCATGCCCATCAATATCCTTACGTTCTTCATCTTATTCCCGTTAATATCTTTACTTTCTTTCCTCTTAAGTGCATTCTCAAGATTAAGACAAGCAGCCCTCAAACTATCATCATCAATGGATCACAGTCTATCTGAAGTAAACAAGAAACCAAAAGTTTTTTCGTACCCTTGATATGGTCAAATCTCCTGTTAAGTGAAACTATATCTTGATCAACAATAGGTATAATTGACCCTGAATGAATCCTCCACAGATTGTAAACCGATAAATGTGTGATACATCCAAAACGTATCTACTTTTCTAACACTTTTGCTATTGTTTTGTTCTTTAATTTGCATAATTTGAATAGAACTAATCGGACTAACATTGTTTTCAGCAGAATTGTCCTGATGTCTTGTTTTTGTGCAGGAAATTGAAGAACTCCTAAAAATTCCAAACACGACATCAATAATTATTTTAGGCGGAAATATGCTTGAAGCCAGAAGACGAGGCGGAGGAGGGCTGTCAGGTGGTCATGCGGTCCCCACCCGTGGGTCCCTCTGGGCCTCAGGCCCCACCTGCGTGGGCGCCTGGGACACCGCCTCGCACACTCCTTCGGCCTATATTTTTCCTTCGACAGAAAAAACCCTAACCCCCGCTCACTTTTCCTGTTCGCGATATGGAGCCGCCGTCAACCCTTGTTCTTCCTCGGGGGTGATTCTGGAGGCTGTTCCTGGCCTCCGGACTGGGGAGATCGTCGACATCGCCATGACCAACATTTCGCTAAATAGTATCATGTTTCCCCCGTCCATGAGTGAGTAATTCCGTGTTGTAGGCATGGGGAATAGATGAGATCATTCATGTAATAGATGATAGAACTGTTCGGGCATGATGCCTAGTATCCTCTATGGTCGTCAATTGTTGTTGCTATGACTTTGTTGTGCTTAATGCATGACACTAGGGCCCGAGTGCCATGATTTCAGATATGAACCTTTTATGTTTTCAAGAATATAATTGTTGCTTTGGATCGTACCTGCAATTTGTATGCACCCGTTACTTGTCCGGAACCGGAGACCCCAAGGTGACAAATTGGGATATCAAATGGGAAGGTGGTAACTTGAGGATTTCATGTATTCATTAAGTGTTAATGTTTTGCTCCGATGCTTTGTAAAATGAGTATCTTAATTACCCTAAGTTCCTTTATTGGCCCCGCTGAAACGGAGGGTAGGATAAAAGATGTTGTATGAATTCTTATTGCAAGTGAAGACAACTATATTCGCAAAAGATGCCTACATATGATTGATGGATTGGATGCTTAGTTTATTTATTAGTCCATGCCCTGTGTTTCAAATATTACATGAACGATATTACCCATGCAACGCCCGTTTATCCATATCCTACTGCTTATAATCACTTTCATTGTTACAATTGTTCTCTTTATTACTTTGTTACTATTGATGTTACCAACTCTCCATTACTGTCGTATCACTGTTGTTACTAATAAATTCTGTCAAGCAAGATCACTTTCGGGTGTGGTCAAACTGACAACTCAACTGATAAGGATTATAACCTTGAATCCTCTTGTGTCGAATCAATAAATTTGGGTTGAAATACTTCCTCGAAGACTGTTGCGATCCCGTACAGATATGGGTCATCAATGTGTCATTTGCGCCCTCATCAAATTGCCTTTTTCTTTTGATTTTGCGCTTGGTGCGGAACACTAGAGGAATATCCATCTCCATTGCAACTTCTTTTGCAGCTTCTAGTGCTTTTGAAAAGCCAGTTTCTCTATACTTAGTGAAAAAGTAAATCAACCCATGTACAGACTCAGTTGCAATATCAATAAGCGTATCCTTTGACCGAAGTTGCTTGCTGATCATGTTAATAGCAGAAAATATTTCATACTTGACGTGGTGTGGAACACGGCATATGCCACGGGGTGGCTAAGATCGGGATGGGGCAGCGTTCTGCAACAGCGGCACCCGCAGGGATTGCGCCGAGGCGCGGACACGGGAAGTACCCAGGTTCGGAGCCCTCCGGGGAGGTAACACTCCTACTCCGCTCGATCTCTCTATCAAGGGTGGACATAGTACAGAGGTGCTCCCTGAGCTGTTCGGGGGTTCCATGGTTCGAGTGTGGGGAGGAAGAAGGATGAGAAAATGATCGGCCCCTTCTACTTGGGCACCAGACAGCCTTATATAGGACTGGCTGCCTGGCTTACAGGCGGGTCCGGCTGGCCCGTGCCAGCCGGACAATGTCGGCTACAGGGTGTTCCTTCATGACGCTGCACGTCCGCCGAGCAGTAGAACCTCGTAGGCCTGTAGGCGATGTCGGGGTAGACTTGGCGTCGTGGAGGGCTGGCCGGCTGCGATGTCGGACCCCTCCGACCGGGTAGGCGGCGCCTGGGATCTTGTCGGGCGCGAGGCAGCGCTCCGTGCCTCACGCCTGTCGGGGCTGCTGAGCACTGTGGGGGACGTCAGGCCATGCTTCGCTTTAGCCCACGCCTGGGCGACGTGGAGGGCGCGCCAGGCACGGTTCCGGCACCCGCCCAACACGGGCCCTTGTCTTCTGCTCGTCGTGGGAGCGTGGCAGTCGGTCGTCCGGCTGGCAAGCAACCGAATCCGGCTGCTACCGTTGACCTCGGTCGCGTAAGGCGGGCGTCGTTTGTCGTTATCTGTTTGTCTGGGAACTGTGCTGATGACGAGTCTGCAGTTCCTCTTGCCCACACCGCCCGGCTGCGCTTCGACTACCTAGGCGGGTTCCGGCTGCGCTCGGGGCAGACGGACTCGGCCTAGCCGGGCAGCAGGAGCGGTCGGGCACTTGTATTTTGCGTTTCACTCGGGATCTTCTGTGGGCTCTTGGGTACCCGGGTTTTATCCCCATGTCACTACCCCCGAACACGTTGGAGCGATGCAGCCGGTTACGGCGAGGAGGGCTTCTGCGTGTTCAACAAACCGAAGGAGTTCATCCGGTCGAGGAGGCGAAACATCGAGCGCTCCGCCAGCCAGGTGCTGGTGATGACGTCACGGATGACGCTGGCACGTCCCATCCGCCTGCCAGGCGGTTGCCCGGCAGTCGAGACGACGCCTCGGTTCCTGTTGCAGGATCTTTTGTGGCGAAACTGCCGCCCACGATCTCGCCGTCGATCGCGCGGTTGCGCGCCACGCGGCGCGATCTCCGGAGGCGGTTACGGATGCGGGCGAACTACAAAAAGGGGGGCGACGGGCACGGTCGAGGAAGTTCGCCCACTTCGCTCCATCTTCTCCACGCGCCCGAGGCCTCCGCCGCGACTCCCGTGCTTCTCCTCTCCTTCTCCGGCGAAGCAGTTCTCCACCGGCGCGGCACCTCCTCCTCCAGCGTGTGGCAGCAGCGGTCACGGCAACCACGGGCCATCACCACTCGACGCCGGCGACGACTCCCGCTCCTCCGAGCACGCTGGAGCCCGAGATGGCGGAGGGGAATGACGGCGGCGACGACTGGCGCGGCTCGCACATCACCGCGGAGGACATCGAGGGTCTCCGCGCGCACGGTCTCCTGTCGACGGAGGAGCGCGTGGGGGTGCGCCTCGCCGCCGAGGACGAGGTGGTCCCCGTCGCGCACTGCCGGCGAGCCCGTTCCTCCAAAGCTTCCTCCAGCTCTTCGGCTTGCAACCGCATCACCTCGGAGCGAACTCCGTGGCGACACTGACGTACTTCGCCAGCGTCTGTGAAGGGTGGCTCGGCGTCTGGCCGTCTCTTCCCCTTCTGCCGGCTGTTCTACCTCCGCGGCCGATACCTTGGAGACAAGGAGGAGCTCGGCTTCGTCGACTGCGGAGCCGCGATCGTCTACCGCCGGTCGCGGACGGAGCTGCCCGGCTACAAGAAGCCGGATACGGTGAAGGACTGGCAGCGGACGTACTTCTACGTCCGCAACCTGAAGGTGGGTGAAGATCACATCCGCCTGCCGGCCTTCCAGCCGGTCGCCCCGGTTAGGGACAACTGGGGCGTGAAGAAGTACGGCGACCAGACGGACGTCGACAAGATGCTTGAGCGCCTCGAGGAGCTCTTCACGAAGGAGGGGCTGACCACCCGGGACGTGACCCTCTGCTGGCTGTACAACCAGATCGCGCCGCTGCAGGCCCGGATCCACAAGATCTGCTTCTTGAGCGGGCGCCTCGACCCCACCCGGCTGACCTGGAAGAGGTGGAAGCTGGAGTCGCTTAACGGCTGGCTCCGGCACGTCGCCAAGGAGCTGAGGGTGGCGGAGAACTGGAAGTACAGCAACGCGCCGTACACCCGCAGGAAGCGGGCGCCCCAGGTACGCTGTCCTTGCTTTGCTTTTTCTTTTATGTCTTGGCCGGCTGCTCATCCGGCCGGCTACGCAGCTGTTCAAGACCCAGCTTGAGGAGGATGGGCCCAACGGCCCCCAGTTCCGGCCGAACATCCGGCTGGAGATGGATGCGCCTGGGGAGGCCCAGCCGGAGGGTGAGGAGGCGGCCGAGGGTGGCGCCGACGGTGAGGGCGACGACGACGAGGCCGCCCAGGTAGACGGCGGTCGCGCCGGAGACGACCAGGCGGACGACGCCCGGTTGACCAGGCGGAGCTTGGAGGTGGCGGGGCGGGCGACGCTCCGCTGGCTGCTCGGGGTAAGCCGGTTGCCTCTAGCTCTGATGTTGACGAGGTCTCAAAACCTGTGGAAATCATTGATCTCTCGGACACTGAGAGCGTTGAGAGTGCAGAGACCGCGGGGTCGACCTCAGCCCCTCGCCCGAAGAGACCGAAGCCGGCTACTCCAACCGGCGCGGAGGGAGACGACGACGGCGGCGAGTTGCTGCTGAGGAAGCGGCCGAAAAGGGTCCCGGTCAACATGCGCGGGTGAGTGTTTCCCATTGCTTGATATCTCTGCTGTCTTGCCGGATGAATCATCATGCTTTTCGCAGGGTGCCGAGGCCCTTGACTGTTGACGGGGCCGCGGAGACGGCTGCTGCGCCGGCTGCGCATACGGATGCGGCCGCCGGGCAGCCGGCGAGCAGGAGGGCGGGGAGCAGCGCGAGCAGCCCCTTGCGCCGGGTGCGGAGGCCAGCCGGTGGCCCCAGGTCGAGGTGGTTCCGCCTTCCGGCGGAGGCGATGTTGAGAAGGCTGGTGGTGCCCCGGGGGCAGCCGGGGTCGGAGCGGTGGGCGCTCCGAAGACGAGGGCCGGCGCGGCACCCTCTACGAAGAGGGCCGATTCGGCGGCGAAGAAGAAGGCAGGGAAGCAGGTGGCGCCGGCTGCCGCGGAGAAGGCCAAGGACGCCGCTGCTTCTTCGCAGCGGCAGCTAGTGCCGGCTGATCCCTCCGTTGCCGCCAACGCCGGGGGGACGCGGAGGCCGTCCAACCCGCTGGACTTCGCCTTGGAGATCCGGAAGGAGCTGGTGGTCAACTCCAGGACTTCGACTGCTTCCTGGAGCTGCTCAAGGTATGTTCTTTTGCTTTGTTTCTTTGCTTTATCTTTGGCCGGCTGCGGCAGCCGGCTCGAGTTTTGAGCCTCATCTTTCCTTAATCTCAGGAGGAGTCCAACCAGAAGGTCCTGCAGCTGGAGAAGGACCTCGAGGCCGCCAAGAGTAAGTGCCTTATCCAGCTGCGATCTCTCCAGACGGAGCCGGGTGCGGAATCTGATGCTTTTCTTTGCAGAGAGCGACGAGGAGCTGCGCGCCATACTGGCTAGCTACCAGTTCAGCGACCTGGCGCAGGAGGTGGAGCGCCTCAAGAAGCGCGACGAGGCGCGGAAGGCGGAGCTGGACAACCTGGCCAAGGCCAAGGAAGTGGTGGAGAAGGCGGCAGTGGAGGCACGGGAGCAGTTCGAGAAGCTGGAGCAAGGCTACAACCAGCAGCGCAAGGACGACCAGGCGGAGATCATGAAGCTGAAGGACGAGGTCACCCGCCTGACGGCGGAGGAGGGGTCGGCGCGCAAAGAGCTGGCTCGGATCGACCTCGCCGTCCGAGGTAATCTTCGTGAGGATGTCCTTGTCTTGCTGAAGTTCCTTGCCCTGACGTTTCTTGTCTGGCTGCAGGCTTCTATCCGTCTGCGGGCATGGAGGCGGCTAGGTCCCAGCTGGAAACCCTTGGGGTGGAGCCGACTGACGCCGCCATTGCCGGCTGTTCGACCACCGTGGCGGACCGGGTGGACCGGCACGGAGTTGATGCCTGCGCGTTGGCCTTCGCGACCGGGAGGCTCTGCAGGTACGTCTGTCCTGGCCAGGGAATCCCCATCGTCCTGGCCGAGCTGGCACGTCGTCTTGCTCTTGCGCCGGCTGCGGTGCAGGAGCTGCAGGAGTCGGCCGCGCGTGGCGGAGCCTTGTGGGCCGTGTCGCTGCTCAAGTCCTGGTACCCGGCCGCCGACCTGGAGCTGCTCACGGTGGGCTTCCGGGATGACGACACGTACGCGAACCTCAAGCAGCGCCCGGATATTCGTGATGCCGCCTGCACCATCGCTGACTTCGTCGACTTCTCGGACTTCATCCCGACAGGCAGGCCAGCCGGCCAAGGACTCGGAGGCTGAGTACGCCGTGGAAATGATGGCGACGAAGTCGAGGAGCCGGCGAAGGCTCCAAAGGGAAGGCCGTCGAAGAAGCCGGCTGCTCCAAAACTGGCGATGTGGCCAGCTCCTCCAAGGCCGCGAATGAAGACCTCGGGATGCCGGGTTGCCGCTTGTATTCTCGTACCCTTTTGTGAACTTGTCTTATTTGCCCCGGGATGCCGGACGTACTTGTTTAGAACTTCTGCTACTCGTGTCGTAACTTGTGTGGAGCTTCGTCTCCTTTACTTTGTTTCTTCTCGAAACTTCTTCGCAATTGCTTTTTGCCTCTTTACCCTCACTAGCCCCCGAGGTTCGGCTCGGCTGGCGTAGCGAGGCGAGTTGAATCTGAAGTGTCTTTGAATAGCTAGCCCGGCTGCCCTTGGGGCAACCGGTTTTCCGCGCACTAGCCGGCCCGACTGGGGTAGCCAGTTGAGTCGAATCTGGTCTAGGAACCTTCGATAGCTTGCCCGGCTGGTCGAGACAGCCGGGTTTCGCGTACTAGCCCCCGAGATTCGGCCCGACTGGCGTGGCCAGTTGAGTCGAATCTGGACTAGGAATCTTCGAGAGCTTGCCCGGCTGGTCGTGGCAGCCGGGTTTCTGCGCACTAGCCCCCGAGATTCGGCCCGACTGGCGTAGCCAGTTGAGTCGAATCTGGACTAGTAGTCTTCGATAGTTGTGAGGCCGACAAAAATCGACACTTAGAACTTTCGTTAGATCGTTAGTCCTCAAAATCGAAAATGTTGGCAATTTTTTAACTTCGGTTTTTATTCGATTCGGGGCCGGCTCGCCCTTGTTTTGCCGCCCGTGCCCCTTCCCGTGTCTCAGCTCTGCGACCCCTGCTCTTGCCGGCTGAACTCTGTAGCCGGATCCGAAGAGAGGGCCGGCTGGCTGGGCGCACGGTACTGAGATCTTTGAGAGGCTAAACGCAGGCGAACGAGAGCGCGGTTTTTTCTGTCGCGAGTCGGAGTCTTTTTCTTTCTTACGAGTTTTTCACGTGTGCCCCCTAGCCGGTTTCTGCCCAACGTGTCAGCCGGGTTGCGGTCTGCAGCCGGATGCGAGAGTAGGCGTCGGGGTCGAGCACGTTACTAAGCTAGCGTAAGCGAGAATCGGTAGTCGGCTAGCCACAGCGAAGGATAAAGAAGCCACTGATACAACGGCAGCCCCGAGTGTGCGCTCGGGAGTGCCAACTTTTACTCAAAAGAAACAACAGGGCGTTACACTTCTAGGGGTAGAACGGCCTGAGGAGGCAGGCGTTCCACGGGCGTTCCCCCTCCTCGAAAGGGGTAAACGGCTTGTCTTCTTTCTCCTCACGTACGTCTGTGAGATAGTACGCGTTGTTGCGCAGCGCTCTGCTGATGATGAACGGGCCCTCCCAGGGGGAGGACAGCTTGTGTAGTCCCTTGGTGTCTTGGATCCATCGGAGCACCAGTTCTCCTTCGCGGAACATGACCGGGTGCACTTTCCGGCTGTGGTACCGGCGCAGATTCTGCTGGTATATGGCCGATCTGGACAGGGCCAGCTCTCGCGCCTCCTCGAGGTGGTCCACGCCGTCTTCGTTTGCTCGCTTGGCTTCTTTCTCGGTGTAGAGGATGGCTCGAGGGGAGTCGAACTCGATGTCAGCCGACAGGACTGCTTCCGCGCTGTAGACGAGGAAGAAAGGCGTGTAGTTCGTCGAGTGGTTGGGGGTGGTCCTGAGGCTCCAGAGTACATGCGGGAGCTCTTCGATCCAGCATCCGGGTGCTCGCTCGAGTGGGTCGACCAGCCGGGGCCGGATTCCGGCTAGGACTAGGCCGTTTGCTTTCTCCGCTTGGCCGTTGGACTGGGATGAGACACCGAGGCGAGGTCCAGCCGGATTCGCTTCTCGCGGCAGAAATGCTTGAAGGCGCCCTTGGCGAAGTTCGTGCCGTTGTCGGTGATGATGCTGTGCGGGTAGCCGTAGCGGTAGATGATGTCTTGGAAAAAGGTGATGACCGTCTGGCCGTCCCACTTCTTGACTGGCTTGGCCTCGATCCACTTGGTGAACTTGTCCACCGCTACGAGGAGGTGAGTCATGCCTCTTCGCGCCGTTTTGAAGGGACCAACCATGTCGAGCCCCTAGACGGCGAATGGCCAGGTGATGGGGATGGTTTGCAGGGCTGCAGCCGGCGTGTGTTTCTGCTTGCTGAAGCGCTGGCAGCCGGTGCAGGCACGAACCATCTGCTCGGCGTCGGCTAGAGCAGACGGCCAGTAGAAGCCGTAGCGCAAAGCCTTCGCTGCGATTGACCTGGACGCGGCGTGGTGCCCGCATTCACCCTTGTGGATGTCCTCCAGCAGGCGGCGCCTGTCGTGGGTTTGTCACGTCAGGTGTCATAGATGACTTCGTAGGTGTGGGATTATGCGAGTCAAGCATCTCCGAGCTTGGGATCGCAGGAACAAAGATCAACACAGATTTACCCAGGTTCGGCCCCCTCAATGTGAGGTAAAAGACCTACTTCCTGCCTACCCTAGATTGGTATTGATATGATAATCGAGGTGTTACAATGGAGGCGATCCGATCTGGTACTCGCCGTATGAGCTAGGGTTTGGGCTTGATAGCTTGACCCGCTCTAAGTCCTGCGAGTCCTCTTTATATACACAGAGGCTCGCTAGGTTACAAAAGGAAACTTCCCCATAAGGAATACATCCACAGAGGCCTACTCGGAGACTACTTGGTCTTCACGTCCTCCGGGATATGTCTTCTAGATCTTTCCCTTATGGCGGTTCAATATTGGGCTTGCTCCCAAGTGGGCCTTCGTCCGTGCGAGTAAGTTAAGTCGCACTGGGCCGCGGGTTAATCCAGAAAGTATTCCCCCGACATTAGCCCCCAAGTTTAGCTTGGATTTCGAGTGAAGGCTCCTTCGTCTTAACAAACCCCTGAGCCGCACACGTGAATTATCCCAGCTGAACTCCAATTTTCTTATTTCCAATCTGCGGCTTATAACTCTTCTTGGCGGCTCAAGAACGCGACTTATCCTGTCTTGACGGTTGATTTTCAGATCTAAACGTCTTCCGCGTCTGGGTTATTTATCTTGGCTCATCGTTTTCCCAGCGTTCTGCATCAAGTCCTGCATTACGCATCCGCTACTCCTTTCCGCCGCCTCCAATCTCGCTTCTCGTACTCACAATCCTTCGGTGGATATCTCCATCGATCTGAGAAAAATGTCTCGCCGCAAGTGCAACTGGGAAGGCTCGTGGGTCGACGAAGATTTCCTGGAATCCCTATCTGCACGGGGCCTTCTTCCGCCAAAAGATCAATGCGAATGGCGGGCGGCTGGTGAGGAGGTAATCCCCAATCCTCAACCAGGAGAAGTAGTGATTTTTGCGGAGCATGTTGAGCGCGGGTTCAAGCCCCCGGGCTCTCTCTTCTTCCGCTCCTTGATGCAGCGGTTAGGTCTCCGCTTCCATGATATTGGCCCTAATTCGATGTTGCAAGTGAGCAACTTCCACGTCCTCTGCGAAGATTATCTGGGTATCCCGCCTTCAATAGATTTCTGGCTTGCTCTTTTCAATTGCAATAGTCAAAGGGAAACCACAGATGGTCCTTTTCTCCAATGCGGCGCCATTTCCTTCCAACGCCGTAGGGGTAGTATCTTCCCAAAACTAACTCTTGCCAAGAAAATCAAGGAGTGGCAAAGGACATTCTTCTATTGTAAAAACACTTCTCCTGAGGGTGAAATTCCTCTCCTCTTTGGTCTCCTCTTCCCTTCGAGGCTACCGATGCTTGTCTTCAAACCTGATCCTTCTTCGTTGCCCTTTATCGAATCCCTTCTAGACAAGGTGAGAGCGCTGACACTCCATGGTCTCACTGGATTAGATCTCATATCTTGCTGGACTAAGTGGCGAGTTCAGCCTGTGAGTCGCCGCTCGCGGCTTATGATGGATTTCACTTGTCATGCAAATGACGTCGATCGCACTTGCCCTGAAGATTGGGACAAAGGGGAGTGGATAAATTTCATTCGCCGAGTGACGGACGAGGATATTGACTCGTATGACAACGTCGGACTTGCTCCCTTCTGGGCTGAGCACAAGCCTTTTGTGGTAATGTTTACTTGTCACTGTTTCCTCGAAAATTCCTTCTCCAAAATTAATTATTTCTGACCTGAGCTCCTTTTCAGATCGATCCCTATTTCTGGGTTCTTCCTCAGAGGACGTCGACTTGAACCAAGGAACCGCGGCTGAGTCGTCAAACAAGCCGCAGCCTTTGGCGAAGATACAGTTATGCACGAGGGTAGTGCTTCTGAAGAGGAACAACAAATGGCCGACGCTCTTTGTCCTCGACTCCAAATACACCTTTCCTGGAACTTCCTGAGGTGCCTCGCAGGTCCTCGAAACGTATTTTATGCCAGAGCTCAGAAGACCCCGCGCAGCCTGAGAAACGTCGCAAAGCCTTGGCATTACTAGCAGAAACAAGAGCTGCCAAATCTTTAAAACTCGCTGATCCCAACAAGGCTACTTTTTCTTCCGAGGCTGTTGCAAAGGATTGCTTCTCAATAAGCTCGGGTAATTGTTTGCGACTCTTCTCCTTTTCTTTTTGTGTTTACGTATTTCTGGCAAGGAATTGCTGATCACTACTTCTTTTCATACTCTGTAGGTTCAGATTTGCAAGGTTTATCTTCTCCTTCTCTGGTTGCCTGATGAAGAGTATCCGTGTCGCCTCTGGGTATGGTTCGCCTTCTTTTCAATGTTGCGGCTCTGCTAGGTCAGCTTATTAACCCATCAATGTTTTGCAGGGCTATGTCTGAAGAGGCTACCAAGTCTAATTCCCATCCCACTTCTTCTCAGCAAGCTATGAGCGAGGATGATGCTGCTGATGAAAACGTGGGAAACAGTAATGGTGCGACTCAACCAAGGCCCTCCCTGGAGGAAGGTATTGCAGACGCGGCTCCTGCCGCGACTCCAGTCGCAGCTCCATCCACAACTCCTGCTGCTGGTAGGGTATCTACTGAAAATAGAATTCCAGCTCCAGGAAATAGTTCTAAGTCAATCGCAGATGCCATAATTTCTGCTGGAGACAAGCATGCTGCTCTGCTGCGCGGCTTAGTTGAGCAATTTTCTTCAAGTCGCCAGGTACATATACCGTAGCCCCCAAGGATCAAAACCTTGTGTCATCGCACGGGGTGTTGATTCTTTTCCTGGCTTCAAATCTCGAGCCCCCAAATTCCTGGATAATTTACCTATGCGTTTTGCTCTGTTTGTTTTCAGCGTGAACTGTCCTTGCTTGATGCTTCTGGCTCAATAAAGGGTAAAGGCATTTCCATAGACCATCCTGAAATGATGCAGTCTCGCCTGGAGCAGCATAATGAGGTCATTAGGGACCAAGATCAGGAAATAAAATCTCTCAAAGGTCAACTCGACTCCTGCGAAGAGCAATTTAAAGAACTTGAAGCTGATATGCAGCAGCGACTCATGGAGAAAGACGAGGTCATTAGATCTTTGCGAGAAGGGCTGACTCTTAAATCTGAATTGATTGATCGCCTGAAGGGAGACCACGCAAAGGAACTCGCCGCGCGAGATGAAAAATATAACTCGCTGCTCAAAGCCTTTGAGGGTTTTGGCTCCATGGTCAAATCAGCCGTCCTGCAGCTTGCTGGTTGGTCTTTTATTCCTTTAATCATACATATTTTGGGTAACCAACGTTAGTCTCTGACTTGTTTCTTGCCTTTTCTTTCTTGACATAGGACCTGAGGCCCCAGTGTCCCGCTCCAATTTGAAGGATCAACTGGTATATCTGTCTGACCTCAGCCAGCGCTTCTTAAAGGTTACCAAGGAAGTTATGACGGTAATCACTCCTGCGACTGATGGCCCAACATCTTGCGAGTATTGGATAAATAAACTGCTCAAGGCTCCACATTATGTCTCTGATTGGAAACGATCCTCTGCTCGCGCCGGAGCCGCGCATGTCTTGACATTGCTTCGAGCATATTATCCAGAGATAGATGTTGGCAAGGTTGCTCGCCACGGCCTGGCGATGAGCGCAGATGATACTGAACTGCCAATAAGCGAGTACTTCGATATCTGGAAAGGGATGCGCGGGTATGCCACAAAATTTGTTGATAACTTAGACTTGGGCACTTATCTGATAAATTCAATCTTGATGGGAGCAAGGTGTCAAAGGAAAAGTCCTCAGGAGCTGAGTCATCTCGGGCTGCCACTCCAGCAACAGTATCTGGTGGCCCTTCTGCTCGTCTGGCGGCGCCCTGATTATTAGGACACCTGCGACTGCAACTGCGAGACAAGCCGCGCCAATTCCCACTCCTGTTGCTCGGAAGAGGAAAAATAAATAATGTGGGACATGCCCGTTAGTCTGTAAGATATTCATGTATTATAAACAGTATTTTTGTGACCTATAAGCAGGTTCTTTTCTTGATAATTCCATTAAGTAGACGCTCGCGCGGCTCAGTATTTCCTAGGAACATGTGTGTTCAGGGTCGAGAGCGGCCATGATAGGCAATCAAGCTCGATTGACGCCACACCCCAGTACTTTGGTCGCATAATGCAAGACGCTTCTAGCTTAAGGATTGCCACTAGTTTGGCAAAATTTGAGGTGCGATTGGTACTCGCGATGCTCGTAAGGAGCCCTCAAGGGTCAGTGATATATGAAATTCAAAAGACTCAGCGACTCAATGATAGTTGAGGCGAAACGACAAACCCTTGAATGTCAAGGGTGCCGGCTTTATTTCATAATCACTCGATGTTTTACAGGGTGTTACAGGATGATGCAGGCCCTTTAATGCGGGTTTTCTATTCCCCGCAGGCCATGCATACTTGATACTCATCGCACTTAGTTGCGAATTAATACTCCTAACGGAGTGGGTTGAACACCTGATTGGTTCAATTTTGAGTCGCTAAAGCGACTCGGGTCGAGCATGATAGCTCCGATGTATGTCTCATGTTGAAGCAGAGAGCAACTTTGTTAGCGATTAGCCGCACTGAGCTGCGACTTATGTTGAGTTGAGTTTGCTTTGTAAGGTCTCACGATAACTGAGCCCCTTTGGCTGGGGTTGTTGATCGAGGCTGGGTCTATGCACATGCGCCATTTCTTGTCTTCTTTTTGTATCAAGGCGACCTCTGGGGCATTATCTTGCTGATGCGCGACTTCTCGGTGGGTATTTACCATCCGGTGGCTGCATCCTGTTGGCCGCTTCCGCGGTACCTCCAACGCGACTCGTTTTGAGCTGCGATCACCGATCTGCGACTGATACCATGTGAAGAGTTGGCGATACAAGCTTCTTCTGCGAGTACTGAGCCTGCGTTCTCGCATTCTAACGCTCTCTGTCTGTCTCCATATATTGTAATAACACCGTTTGGTCCTGGTATCTTTAACTGTAGGTAGACGTAGCAGGGGCGAGCGGTAAATTTGACATAGGCTTCTCTTCCAAAGATCGCATGATATGAGCTTTTGACTGCTACAACCTCAAAGTCTAGGAGCTCTGTGCGGAAGTTCCGCTCTGTTCCAAAGCTAACTTCAAGTGTTATCTTTCCGATTGGTCGCGTAACAGCTCCTGGGATTATGCCTTGAATTTCTTTCCTGGATGGTCGCAGCCTTGTCTCGGGTATATTCATTCTTCGGAGCGTGTCTTGATATAGGATGTTTACTCTTCCTCCTCCGTCCATTAGGACCTTACTTAACTTGTATCCCGCGACTTCAGGCGTGACCACAGAGCTGGCTGTCCTGGATCTCTTACTTCTGGGGGGTGATCGCCGCGACTCCAAATAACCGATTGCTCTGTCCAGCGACGATACCTTTCTGGCGTTGAAATCTGACCGCTCTTCCGGCTTCCATCCGTTGTTTGTACTTCCACTGTATGAAACTGTCCTATGTTTCTTCTAGGTAAAACGTCAGGCCTTGACGAGAGCTAGATTTTCTTGTGCTGCATCGATCGCTGCGAGCCGTGTCTGGCGTGTCGCCTTCTTTCCACCTCCGGTAATAATGACATTGCGCCTTTGTGTGACCCGCTGGCCTGCCATCTCTCCTGCGATGTAAGTCGCAAGGCACGTCGAAGATCCCCTTGCAGTTATTAGGGAGTAAGGCCTTATCACTCCTTGCTCCTGCATCTGGTGTGCGATGTTCATCTCGCGACTTGTAATTTCCCGTTGGGTTCTGTGATAAGCCGCCTGTCCCTTTATCTGTCTTTGCGTACTTGTCAGCTTGCCAAAAGCTGGTCGAAACTATCAATCTTGTGCTCAGCGCGACTTAATTTGTGCACCAACGGCTCAAATCTACAGTTCTTTCTCATAGCTTGTATTGCAGCTTGTACTGTTAAGTTTTTGGCGGAGCCAAGGATCTCCGCGATTCTCTTGATCCAGTCGCCGCTTGATTCGTCCTCTTTTTGAATGCATTGTCTAAGGTTTTTCATATCTTCTGTTTGGAATCTGCGGATGAACTTGTCCTTCAAGTCTTCCCATGTGCTTATTGATTTTGATGGCAGCCTTAACAGCCAATCCCTAGCTTCTCCCTGTATTGCCAAGTGGAAGTATTTCGCACGTATTTCTTGAGTCACATCAGCCCCTGTTATGCTTGCCTCGTAATCTTCTATCCATAAGGCAGGGTCTTGGTCACTGCGATAGGTGGTGACTCGCTGCGACTCGTCGAAGTTCGGGGGGAAACGAGTGAGCCGTATTTCCTCTCCAAAACATGCTGGTCCTTTCAATAATGAATAGGAGTTTACTGGCGCTGAATCTTCATCTGAATCAGTTTCAATCTGGGATGGCTGAGTCGCTCCGGACGTCCGCGACTCGCCTTCTATCTTCTTTTCTTTTTCCAATGATACCTGCAAACCTGCTAGCTGGTTGACCACTTCTTCGACGCTGCACCTTTCTCCTCCCCATGATACCTCGTTTTGCGGCTCATTGGGCGTGACTCCATACATATTTGCTTGTTGTAAAGCAGCGGTTTGTAGTAGGTCGATCGCATAGCGAGCTTCCTTATCAGCTCGTGTGTCTCCAACCGGTGCTATCTTTGACAATATCCCTATCGCGGCGTGCACGTTGCTCTCTGGGTCGCCGTGGAACTGTGATTTCATCTCTCCTTGTCCATCTTGATCTGATGTTTTTGCTGCCAACGACGGAGTCGCCACTCTTCTTCTTGGAGTTTCTTGCGCTCAGATGTCGTCTTGGTTCGCACCGCCTGGTGCTTCGGCTGGCAGCGACGGAGTCGTCGACCTTCTTCTTGGAGTTTTTCGCGCTCAGCCGCGAGTCTTTGTGCCTCTTCACAGAGCTCCGTCCTGATAGCTTCAATCTCTTCAATCTTGAGGTCTCCTTCCTGATTTGGTAGAGATCCCCAAACAGGTCTTGACGGGACGGGGATGGGCAATCTTGCCGTAGCTTGTTGTAGCTCCTCCAACACGCGGACCCTGACCGGCCGCAGCTCCTTCACCGATTCGCTTCCTTGAGTCGCGTCCATAGATCTGCGACTGACGGATCCGACGAAAACTTTTACTGATCCGATGGGAACGATGTATCCGAACTCGATGCGATCTGCCTCGGGTCCCCACTCTGAGTCGTCGATGAAGGGGACCCCATTGATGTCTTCAACTTGGCCGATGGCGATGTCCTTGAAGCCTGATTTCGATCCTGCGCGGAACGTGACGCTTTTGACCGCAGGCCCCACGGTGGGCGCCAACTGTCGTGGGTTTGTCACGTCAGGTGTCATAGATGACTTCGTAGGTGTGGGATTATGCGAGTCAAGCATCTCCGAGCTTGGGATCGCAGGAACAAAGATCAACACAGATTTACCCAGGTTCGGCCCCCTCAATGTGAGGTAAAAGACCTACTTCCTGCCTACCCTAGATTGGTATTGATATGATAATCGAGGTGTTACAATGGAGGCGATCCGATCTGGTACTCGCCGTATGAGCTAGGGTTTGGGGCTTGATAGCTTGACCCGCTCTAAGTCCTGCGAGTCCTCTTTATATACACAGAGGCTCGCTAGGTTACAAAAGGAAACTTCCCCATAAGGAATACATCCACAGAGGCCTACTCGGAGACTACTTGGTCTTCACGTCCTCCGGGATATGTCTTCTAGATCTTTCCCTTATGGCGGTTCAATATTGGGCTTGCTCCCAAGTGGGCCTTCGTCCGTGCGAGTAAGTTAAGTCGCACTGGGCCGCGGGTTAATCCAGAAAGTATTCCCCCGACAGCGCCCCTCTGCCGGCTCGACGCACCGCTGAAAAACGCCTGTCGAGCTGCGCTTGTAGAGCTCGCTGTTGATGATGGTGTACGCCTTGGAGCGTCGCAGAACTTGTCGTGCTTGCACCTCCTCCTCTGGGAGTGTGCCGTGTGCGAGGTAGTCGAAGAATGGCTGCGCCCATGAGGGAACTTCGTGGATGGTGAAGACGCCGGCTAGCGCCAGCTGGGCGGTTTTTGGATCCGGCTATGCAGCCCCCAGGTGTGTCGGAGCAGCCCCGGGTTTGCGCTGGTCTTGTCGATGAGCTCAGGGATGGGTGCGGCTGGCGCCTTGTAGCCGGGTGGGTCCTGACGACGTGGTGGGGGGACAGCCCCCGAGTTTGCTTGTCCGGCTGGTGGGCTCCTAGCCTCCGGTTTTGCTTGTCCGGCTGGTGGGCTCGCAGCCCCCGGGTTTGCTTGTCCGGCTGGTGGGCTCGCAGCCCCGGGATGACGATGGATTCCGAGTCGGGTGACGGTGTGATGGATGGCTTGTAGACGTGCTCGAGGGAGACGCCGGGTGGAATGGCTCGCCGGGTGCTGCCAAGCTTGGCTAGCATGTTAGCCGTCTCGCTGTTGGCTCTGGGCACGTGGTGGAATTCGCACCCCTCGAAGCATGCGCAGAGCTGCTGCACGAAGAACGGTAGGAGGCCATGTTGGCGTCCTTGTCGTCCCAATTCCCTGAAGTTTGCTGGATCATCAGGTCCGAATCGCCGAAGCACAGGATGCGCTGGATGCTCATTGCCTTGGCGATCTTGAGGCCGTGGACGAGGGCCTTGTACTCGGCGACGTTGTTGGAGGCTTTGAAGTGGAGCCGCACGGCGTACTCCAGCCGGTTGCCCTTGGGCGCGGTGAGGACGATTCCGGCTCCCAGGCCTTCGTACATTTTGGAGCCGTCGAAGTGCATCCGCCAGTGCGAGGAGTCGGGCACAGGCGGCAGGTATTGTGTTTCCGCCCAGTCGATGATGAAATCGGCGAGGAGCTGGGACTTGATGGATACTCTGGGCTGGTACAGGGCCGTGTGCGGGGCCAGGTCGATTGCCCACTTGGCGACTCGGCCGGTTGCGTCTTTGTTGCCGATGATGTCTCCGAGTGGAGCCGTGCTCACCACGGTGATGACGTGCTCTTGAAAGTAGTGGCGCAGCTTCTTCTCCGCCATGTGCACGCCATACACTAGCTTCTGGTAGTGGGGGTAGTTCTGCTTCGACTGCGAGAGGACCTCGCTCACGTAGTAGACCGGCCGCTGGACCATGTGCTCCTTGCCTTCCTCTTGGCGCTCCACCACTAGGACGATGCTGACGCACCGGTTGGTGGCGGCGATGTACATGAGCATGGGCTCCTTTGGAGCAGGCGGCGCCAGGACCGGTGCCTCGGACAGCGCTCTTTTGAGCTCGGCGAAGGCTGCGTCTGCTTCGTCCGTCCAGACGAACTTGCCGGTTTTCTTCAATAGGTGGTACAGGGGCAGGGCCTTCTCGCCCAGCCGGCTGACGAACCGGCTAAGCGAGGCCAGGCAGCCGGCGAACTTCTGGATGTCTTTTAGGCGGTTGGCCGCTCCATGCTCTCAATGGCGGCGATCTTTTCTGGGTTGGCCTCGATCCCTCGCGCGGAGACGAGGAAACCGAGTAGCTGGCCAGCCGGTACTCCGAAGACGCACTTGGTTGGGTTGAGCTTCATCTGGAACCGGCACAGGTTGGCGAAGGTCTCTCTCAGGTCGTCGATGAGGGTGCGGCGCTCTTTGGTCTTGATGACGATGTCGTCGACGTAGGCGTGGGCGTTGCGCCCGATCTGGTCGCCCAGACACTTCTGCATGCACCTCTGGTAAGTGGCGCCGGCGTTCTTCAGGCCAAACGACATGACCGTGTAGCAGAATGCTCCGAAGGGCGTGATGAATGCGGTCTTCATGTGGTCATCCGGGTGGAGCTTGATCTGGTTGTAGCCGGAATACGCGTCCAGGAAGGACAGGTAGTCGCAGCCGATGGTGGAGTCTATGACTTGGTCGATGCGGGGCAAGGCGAAGGGATCTTTGGGGCACACCTTGTTGAGGCTGGTGTAGTCGATGCACATGCGCCAGGTGTTGTTTTTCTTCATCACCAGGACTGGGTTGGCGAGCCAGTCCAGGTGGTACACTTCCATGATGAAGCCGGCGTCGAGTAGCCGGGCGATTTCTTCTCCTATTGCTCTTCTCTTCTCCTCTCCGAAGCGGCGGAGAGGTTGCTTCACCGGTCTAGCATCCGGCTTGACGTGTAAAGAGTGCTCAGCGAACTCCATCGGTACACCCGGCATGTCTTTTGGAGACCATGCGAAGATGTCCCGATTCTCACGGAGGATTTCGATGAGCTCGCCTTCCTATTTGTCGCTGAGGGTGTTGCCGATGGTGAGGAACTTCCCGTCCGGCTTGCTTGCGTCAAGCGGAACCTGCTTGCTGTCTTTCTTGGCTTGAAACTGCGTCTCGCCCGACTGCTTCTTTGCATCCGGTACGACCGGGTGCTCTGCTGCTACGGCGCGCCTGATCTCCTTGAACTCTTCCGCCGCTACCAGCGACTCGGCGAGCTTCGAGCCGGCCGAGGCGCATGCCATGGAGCGCTTGAAGTCGCCGGCTACGGTGATGATGCCGCTCGGGCCCGGTAGCTTCATCTTCAGGTAGCCGTAGTGGGGTACGGCCCTGAATTGAGCGAGAGCCGGGCGGCCCAGGATGGCGTGGTAGGGGCTGCGGTGGTTCACCACCTCGAAACATGTGCTTTCACGGCGAAATTTTTTCTTGTCTCTGAAGACGACGTCCAGCCGGACGGTGCCGATTGGGGTGCAGGACTGCCCTGGCACGATGCCGTGGAAGATCGTCCGGCTGCGTTTCATCCGGGCCTTGGTTATCCCCAGCTTGTCGGCGGTGTCCTTGTGCAGGATGTTGATGCTGCTTCCTCCGTCGATGAGCACTCGGGAGAAGGTGACGGCGAACTCTTGGTCGGTGACGAAGGTAGGGTCTAGGAGCATGCTGTAGCCACCGGGATTTGGCATGATGTCCGGGTGGTCGCCGGGTCCGAAGGAGATGGGCTGGTTCGCCCAGTCCATCAGCTGCTGGACGGCGGGGACGACGGCGTTCACCTCTGCGATGTGCGCTCGATGACGGAGATGACGTACGCGGCGTCCTTGTTGGGGTACACGTTGCGAGATGTGCCGGCTGCGGCAGCCGGCAGGCTTGGGCGTTCATTGCGCTGGTTGTTGCCTATGTTGATGCCGCCTTGGGGAGGGGGTGGGCCGGGTGCTGGAGGCGGCGGACCCTCTCCGCGCTGCAGACGGAGAGTCCAGCTGCAGCGCGCCGTCGTGTGGCTGGCCGGCTTCCCGGTCACGCTGTGGTAGCGGCATGGGCAGTTCATCATGTCCTCCAACAGGTATGCTGGCTTTGCCCACTGGCGGTCCTCGTATCGCCCTTCTGGCTTGTTCCACTGGCGGGGATTCCGGTTGCCACCGTCATCGCCAGCCGGTTGGCCGGCTTCGGTTGCGTTGACGGCACGGTCCTCGTACCGCCCGTCTGGCGCGCCGCTTCTCTTCCGGCTGTCTCGATCTCGGTCGTCGCGGCGGTCGCAGTTGTCGCGGTTGCCTCCATTGTCCCGGATGTCGCGGTTGCCTCGGTTGTCGTTGCTGGGGCCGCCTGGCTCTCTTGCAGCCGGCTTTTCTTGTGTTCTGCCGGCTCCATCTACTTGCATTGGGACTCTCATGGCGGAGTCGGCCGTGGCGTACTTGTTTGCTATGGTCATGAGTTCCGCCATGGACTTTGGCTCGTCTAGGAGCAGCGCGTGCTTGAGCATCGTGCCCTCCCGACAGCCGTTGATGAAGAAGCCGACTGCCTGGATGTCGTGGAATCCTTCGCAAGTGTTGCGCAGGGTTGACCATCTCGTCAGGTAGTCGCGGTCGGACTCGGTCTTGCCCTGGGTGCAGCCGGCTAGCTGGCGAGGGCGAGCTGGGCGCTTGTAGGTGCTGCAGAAGTTCCTGACGAAGACCTGCTGGAAGTCCAGCCAGGAGTTGATCGATCCATCGGCAGGCTGTTGAGCCATGTGCGAGCCGAATCTTTCAGCATGAGAGACACGTAGCGCACCGCTACGCGCTTGTTGCCGCCTGCGATGGAGACGGCGGTAACGTAGTCGGATAGCCAGTCCTCTGGCTTCGTGCTTCCGTTGTACTTGGGTGTGTCGCGCGCGAGGGAGAAATTCCACGGGAAAGGCTCTCTTGCGATGCGGGGTCCGAAGCACCGGTGGACCTCGCCCTCCTCTTCTTCGAGCCGGCGGGATCTTTCCAGGGCATCGAGGCGGTCGCGAGCGTCGGGACCGAACGTCGGGCCTAGATCTCCCAGCCGGTCGTGGACGCTTCCCTTGCGGGCAGCCGGCTGGTCGGGGTAGTTGTACTGGCCTTCGCGGCAGCCGGCGCGTTGTTGTAGTTCTGGCCACCACCGGCAGCCGGCACGTTGAAGCGGCTTGGTCTGGAGTTGATGTTGCGCGCGCGATTTCCACCCGGGTTGGGTGCTTGTGGCGATGACGCCTGGCGGTCACCTCGAGTTGCGCCGGGTGGAGGGGCTCCAGGCGGGGGCGGTGGGAGGGACGGCGAATTCATTGCTGACGCGGCTTGGTTCTGGCGAAACTGGTGGTCGGCGGTGTCGAGGAGGTCCTGGACGCGCTGTTGCTGCGCGCGTAGCTCGTCCCCCTCCAGGTTGGGCAGTTCTGCGGCGGCGGCGCGTGCTGCCTTCATGTTCTTCGCGGGGGAGCTGTAGGCGGGTCGACGAGTAGGCGGTGTTCCGGCTGGTCCAGCCGGCTCGGCGTCGGGAGCCGGTCCTCCCGCCATCTCGTTGGCGAGGTTGCGCCTGACGTTTGCCCGCGGGTTGGGCTCGACGGCGATGGGGGCGAAGCCGTGGGCGAAGTTGTACTCGCGGACCTGCGCTTCCATGCGACGATGCGTGGCTGCGACGCCGTGCGCGCTGCTGAGGAGGCGCTGGCGGGCTTGCTCGAGGATGATGGCGGCCTGCGCGGGATCCGCGTCGGCGGCGATGGGCGTGGCCAGGCCCTAGAGCATAGCCTGGACGGAGTTGACGGGGGCGTGCTGCTGGGTGCTCGCGACGTCGGACACCATGACTTCCGCGTAAAACGCGGGTCTCGGTGCTGCTCTCGCAGCCGGCCATCTCCTCGGGGAAGCGGTCGACGCAGCGCTGGATGTTGGCGGGGTAGGCGGGCGCGAGGGCGATGTAGACGCGGTGCTCGCCGAAGTGCAGGACACTGCCATCCTCGGGGAAGGCGGAGCCGGCGAAGCAGTTCGCGTTGTCGTTGACGAAGTCGATGGAGCCGAACGTCGAGACGAGGCCGGAGGCGACTCGCTCGCCGAGGCAGCTGCGGGATCCCTGGCGGAATGTGACTCCGGCTGCTGCCATCTGCCCCACGGTGGGCGCCAAATGACGTGGTGTGGAACACGGCATATGCCACGGGGTGGCTAAGATCGGGATGGGGGCAGCGTTCTGCAACAGCGGCACCCGCAGGGATTGCGCCGAGGCGCGGACACGGGAAGTACCCAGGTTCGGAGCCCTCCCGGGGGAGGTAACACTCCTACTCCTGCTCGATCTCTCTATCAAGGGTGGACACAGTACAGAGGTGCTCCCTGAGCTGTTCGGGGGTTCCATGGTTCGGGTGTGGGGAGGAAGAAGGATGAGAAAATGATCGGCCCCTTCTACTTGGGCACCAGACAACCTTATATAGGACTGGCTGCCTGGCTTACAGGCGGGTCCGGCTGGCCCGTGCCAGCCGGACAATGTCGGCTACAGGGGTGTTCCTTCATGACGCTGCACGTCCGCCGAGCAGTAGAACCTCGTAGGCCTGCAGGCGATGTCGGGGTAGACTTGGCGTCGTGGAGGGCTGGCCGGCTGCGATGCCGGACCTCTCCGACCTAGTAGGCGGCGCCTGGGATCTTGTCGGGCGCGAGGCAGCGCTCCGTGCCTCACGCCTGTCGGGGCTGCTGAGCACTATGGGGGACGTCAGGCCATGCTTCGCTTTAGCCCACGCCTGGGCGACGTGGAGGGCGCGCCGGGCACGGTTCCGGCACCCGCCCAACACGGGCCCTTGTCTTCTGCTCGTCGTGGGAGCGTGGTAGTCGGTCGTCCGGCTGGCGAGCAACCGAATCTGGCTGCTACCGTTGACCTCGGTTGCGTAAGGCGGGCGTCGTTTGTCGTTATCTGTTTGTCTGGGAACTGTGCTGATGACGAGTCTGCAGTTCCTCTTGCCCGTGCCGCCCGGCTGCGCTTCGACTGCCTAGGCGGAGTCCGGCTGCGCTCGGGGCAGACGAACTCGGCCTAGCCGGGCAGCAGGAGGCGGTCGGGCACTTGTATTTTGCGTTTCACTCGGGATCTTCTGTGGGCTCTTGGGTATCCGGGTTTTATCCCCATGTCAATACTGGATGATTAATGATGCCACAAATTTAAAGTCGCCAAGTTCATGTTCTGCCAATGATTTAGCTTGACTCTTTGCCAATGGATCCTTATCACTTTCAGCCAATTGTAACAAAGCCTCCCTCAATTTTGTGATATGAAGCCTTATAGCCTTTTAACACTGTCAACGCGACTCTCCCAACGAGCAGATGACAATGACTTGAAAGTCAATCATGTTATATTATCTTTAAGAAATTGCCACCTCTTAGTTGAATTAGCAAATGTTGTATATATGCGTTGTATAACTCCAAAAAATTATGTTGCTTTACCACGAGAATTTGCCACATCATCTATACAAAGGTTAAGAGTCGTCAATGCATCTTGTAGACCATCAAACAATCCATGTCCACTGGCATCATTCACATAAAAAAAACCCCAAAAACGATTCTTCAATGCAAACCGCGAAGATATGAAGCGGCTCGTCAGCACCACGGAGATCTCGATCAGACACGGTATGGATCCTTTGAACCCCACATGACAGCACTTAATAGTGGGAGCCCACCGGCTCACAAAGCCATATGCACACACTAAACGACTCACACGTCTGCCTAGTGGTTGGGCCCTCCTGCGTCTCGTCGTCCGCCATCAGTGTAGTTGAGGCATGACATAAAAAAATCCGTAAAACCATTTGGAGTGAATAACACTTTTTAGCTCATAAGTTGTGCACTTGTGACACTTACTATCTCATTTAGTGAAACAAAATCATAAATACACTGTATATATATATATTATATAGATATATATATATAGGTAAATTAACAGGTGCTCCCTGGTGCCCGGGCACCTGGATAGAATACAGTACATTTTGGGTATATATATATATATATATATACCCCTGCTATTCTAGACTCCCTTCTAGAATAACTATTCTGGACAACTTTCTGAACTCCCGTTTAAATACTATGTTAACTTCTGGACGGAACTAGCGGATTCTGTGTTTTACGTCGAGTTTTTGTTTCGCGATTTTCAAACCGTTCATCCGAACGACGCATATGATATGCCGTTGGATAGATATGCAAATTGCGAACCTTTTTAATTTTACAGGATTTTGAAATTCGCTCCGGTTTTAAAACAATTTTAAATATAGTAAAAACTGTTTTCACGGATTTATACATTTTCGTACTGTATTTTAGGCGCCATTTCCGAACCGTTTATCGGATTGATTTAAATGATATACCGTTGAAAAGCTACGGAAATTGCGCACCTTTTTCACTTTTACAGAATTTTGAAATTATTTATGGTTTCAAAACAATTTCAAATATACTAAACACTGTTTTCGCGGATTTATCTGTTTTCCTGCAGTATTTTGAACGTCATTTCCACACCGTTTATCGGATTGATGCAAATGATATACCATTGGAAAGCTACGGAAAATTTGCACCTTTTCTATAACTAGCAAATTTCGAAATTCTTTACGGTTTAAGAGCGGTTTAAGAGCAGTTTGAAAAATCGTTAATTCTGTTTTTTAACTATTATGTCCAGCGGATGTTTTTTGGGCAATTACTTTCAAACCGCTTGTCGAAAAGTAACAAATGATATGGTGTTGGAAAGATATTGACTAGACGCAACTTTTTGTGTAGAAATATTTTTAAAATTCGTTACGGTTTTTGATTAATTTTGAAAATACGAAAACGGAAAAACGAGAAGACAGAGAGTAATGAACTTCCTTTTTATACGACTACTAACTTCCGTTTAGTCTGTTACTAAACTTTCGTTTAGTCTGTTACTGAACTTCCGATCGCTAATTCGAGTTAATTAATTTCTGGGTTACTGAACTCACTAGCTTTCTAAACTTCCGTTTTAATTCGAAGTGAACTTCACGGATAAACTTCCGTTTAGTACGAAGGGAACGTCGTCCGGTGAACTTCGTGGCTGAACTTTTGTTTTAATACGAGACGAACTTCGCGACTGGACTTCTATTTAATAAGAGGTGTACTTCGCTCGGTGAACTCCCATTTAATTTGAAGTGGACTTTTTATTAATTTGAAGACGACCTAACTTTCTGAACTTCCGTTTTAAATACTAAGTGAACTTCGCGGGATATACGAAGCGAACGTTGTGGGGTGAGCATTGCGGCTGAACTTCCGTTTTAATACGAGATGAACCCCCGAGACCCGAGTGAACTTATATTTTCCTTATTTCTTTCAATGATTTTTTCCGCTAATGCATTTAATTCTTTTTTGCGAAAAGTGAACTCCGAATATTTTTAACGCACTGAACTTTCCTTTAAATTCAAGAGAACTTCAGAACCATACGTTTTCAATGTTCGTATTAGCCAACAAAATGGAGCAATCTGCTATATTATAAACTTCAAAAAATTTCTAAGCGTGAACTTCACGACAAAAAAATTGAACATTTTTTCCACTCTCATGATTTGATTTTTCTACCGGCATAAAGTTATACTTGCGGCGCGTTCGAGGAAATAGTGGGGATTATAAACAAAACCCAGGAAATATAAAAGTGAACCTCTATGATGTATGAATTGAACCGCCTGGCAAATAAAAATGAACTTCGTAAGTATAGCACAATTTTTTTCTTTTATTTTTACTGCATATTTATCGTGCAAGGGATTTGAACTTGGGTTTCCAGGTTAGATGTTCAAGGAGCAATCAACTTGGCCATGGTTGCATTTGTTTTGGAATCTGAGTAAGACGCATAATAAACAAAAAGATGCGGACTGGAGCCATGGACATGTCTACAGGTAGAAGGCATTATTAACTCACACACAAGTAGACAAAACAATTGGGAATATGTACGGGCTTATCCACAAAAAGGGGCAGCACACATGGAGGAGAAATACTACAGAGAGAGGAGCAGTAGCGGCGACAATCAGACAAAAGCTAGCAGCAGCAGCAGCAGCATGTGCTAGCAGAGAAAAATCTACGCCGGGAACCTCCAGTCCAGTGGCGTACTAAATGAACTCCCCAAAAATCGAACATCCTAGAGCCCACGCGGTGGAGGGGAGTCTAGGTTGGCGTGCTCTGGTGGAGGGGATGAGCTCGACGCCATCGGCCCGTCGCTCGAAGGTCAGCAGCAGCACGCGCGCTTCCGTCGCCGCCATCCACTGCCACAGACCAAAACCGCCACGAAAGTTCACCGCGCGTCCGCGCCCCCTGTATCTCCGCAACTGAGCCACCCGGCACGGAAGCACGGCCCGCCAGATCGGGAGTGGTCGATTCCCGCCGCCTTGGACCTGCTCCCGAGCTCGCAGCCACGGGGGCAAGAGGCGCCGCCGAGATGCGGTGCTCCATAGGGGAAAGGGACGGCAGCGCCGACGTGCAGCAGGAAGGCAAGACGGAAGGCCCGGGGTGGCGAGTCAGCTTGATTCAGATCGACGGGAATGGGCTCGCTTGCTACCCGGCGCGGTGCCTCGATTTGGATGACATGGCGGATGCGGGGGACCTAGGGCGGCGCCTGATTTGGAGGAGGCGGCCGTCTCTGGATGTTGGGGAGGCGCGAATCCAGGACGGCGGCGCGCGGGATCCTCCCTGTGGTGGCGCACGGGCTCCTGTGGTGGTGGTTGCGCTTCAGTGTAGAAGGTAGCGGGAGGTCGGCCGGCCGATACAGAAGGGGCGAAGCGGCGCGAGGTGCCGCCGGCGTTGAGGGCGGGGTGGCGCGTCGGTAGCCATGGCCGCACGCGGTGGATGGGGCAGGGGTCCTGGGTTGCGTCAGTGGGTCGGGTGGGCGCAGCGAAGAAGGTCTTTAGGATGGGGTCGGTTCGGGTTAAAAAGGTCTGTAGTTTGAAAAGGTTGTTTAGAATAACTATTCTACAAACATTATAGGAAGCTTAGATGGGCACCTAGGAGCATGGGCACCAGGATGGAATACGAACAGTTTTAGGTATGTAGACATATACATATATCTTGGGTATGTATACCTTAGGTATGTAGGAGGTACATATGATTTGGGTATGCACATTATGGGGTATGCATACCTAATAATGTGCACATAACTAACTTATTTATATATATACCTGATCTGTACGCGTACAATTGAACACACATACCCAAGGTATATATAACATATAGATACCTCGAATACACATACCCAAGGGTATGTGTACCTCCTATATACCCAACATGTGCATACCCGAGTTATATGTGTCATCTACATACCCAAAATGTACTGTATTCTATCCAGGTGCCCGGGCACCAGGGAGCACCTGTTAATTTACCCTATATATATAACACGGTTTTACACCATTTTGGCATTCCATATTTTTCGCTAAATAGTCCGGCATCTTAGAACTATATAGGGCTTGAAAATATAATATGTAAAGATGAAAGGGCAGCATCAACGATAATGTCCAGCCTGATCTTCACTATATGTTTATTTTGGTGCTCTTGTCCTGATATTTTTGAATCTCAATTATCGTGTCACACCTTGCACAACAGAAATGCATTAGAAAAAGTGGATCCAAAGTTTCTAAAAGAGGATCCAAAGGGCCACAAATGCATGACTAATAGAGGGTAACAACTAAAAAGTACTCTCTCCGTTTCAAATTAATTGACTTTAGATACATCCACATGTGGACAAATGAAAGTCAATTAATTTGGAACGTAGGGAGTAGAATTCACTCGACCAATTTTAGGTACCGAAAATTGCTCCAAATCAAAAGTACAACGCGAACTATAGATTAAAGAAAGTGGATGACAACCGGCACAAATCCCCGAACCAGACCAAGATCCAAGTATGGTGGAAAACAAAAGGCAAAGCAGTAGTAAGAGTAACAAACACACAATCCAGATGACCAGATAGCTCTACGACTAGTCGTACTGACGTACTCATACGACGCTAAACGCAAGGGAGAGCACCCATCCTCGACAGCGAAACGTCCGGACTACAGCAGGTTTAGGCCGGCAGCGGCGATGGAGAGCACGGACGCGGCGATCGTCACGGCGAAGGAGCAGCTGACTGTCGACGCTGCATTGCCGCGTGGCGATGGCGCTGCTGCGGCGGCTCGGCCGGCGGAGCCACCACCGGCGGCTGACGGGGCGGGCGCCATCGAGGGTGCCATGGAAGGGGCAGCAGAGGAGAGCACGCGGACGTCGACCTTTTGCCCAATGGCGCAGTGTCCCGGGAAGCCGCAGATGAAGTAGTGGTGGCCGGTAGTGTTGAGGACGACGGAGTCCTTGCCAGTGGACCAGGTGGCCGTCGGCTTCGTCACGTCGCAGTTCTTGTAGTCCGCCTTGCTCACCGCGATCACGTTGTGGAACTGCTTGTTGTACGTGAACACTGCCGCATTTTTCAGGGAAGTCAAAAGTTAGTCATCACAAGAGTATATAAATCTGGCATTGCCATCATGGAGGCAACAACAATTATTTGCAGAAGTTATTAAATTGAATGAAATCGACATGCTGTTAACTGTTTTAGACCATGCATCTGATCAAACTAATGGAATAACTTTTCTTTTTTGTTATTTTGTTGGAACAGAATGCACCATCAGGTGTATTTCATATCAGCAAGTATCCTACCAACCCACTCACTAACTGTCAGCATTCTCATGGAAGAACTTTTCTTTTTTGTTATTTTGTTGAAACAGCATGCACCATCGGGTATATTTCATATCAGCAAGTATCCTACCAACCCACTCACTAACACTCGGCAGATCGGCTACGCCTTTAAATGTTGGTACAAAATTGTCTAAATGTGATTGACAATGTGTCTCCTCACCCATCCTGATGAAAAGCATATCATCTTGGTTTGGTAAACACATATTCAGAAGTGTAGGGTACCGTAAAAACCCTCTCAATCTAAGACCAGTTGTAATGTTAAACAGGCAAAAGCTCAGAGCTAGTATAACCTGAGACTACAATCCTTGTGGTGACAGATACTATAATAACCTCGATAACATTGCAGCTCATGGGCATACCTCAACCTGGAATCCACTTATCCACATTGCAGACAAGATAGCTTAGCAACCTATCATGCAAATTGATTCCAAATGATAATCAATGGATGTCCTCGGTGGATGGGCCACAGCCATGTACATTACATTTGTGGTTCTCCGATTATTACTCTCTAAAGGCAGCATATGTGCTGTCATCTTTTCGGCCCACCTAGGGGCCAGGGCTACCAACCAACCAACCAACAATGAGAGTGCGTGCATAGGCGAGTTGGCAAACAGGTTCCGAACATAATTTGGTAAGTTGCAAAAGGGCTTCGGGCAGATGGGGGTAGGAACAGCATGGTCCCTGGCTAGCTAGAACTCATTGGAAGGAGAATAGATGATGTTCCAACTAGGAACTAGGAAGTGCCCAATTGGTGAATGGGTGATGGAGAGTGCTAGGAGTGAAACAAGGAATAATGAAAGCATGATATATATTGATGTGAACCATGTTTAGATCTTGATTTGTGTAAAAGTTTGTCTAGTGGATAGACTGCTAGAACTTTTCTCTTCCAAATATAGAGAATTAATCGATCCATTTTGAAAATAAACATAAATAATCGAGCAAATAAAGAAAAAAATAGATTTTCCATAATCTATCCGTGAGGGGGATTTCGAAGCAAGCAATCGGCGCTTCAGAATCAACATTAGCTTTATCGTACTAGAGTCACACTAGGAACAAGATGTTGAACACACATGTGAGCTCACGTAAGGCCGGGAATTCAGCTTTGAAGATTTACGGGGCATGATTCAATAGCGGCAATTCTAACATTGTTTGACTTTTTTTCAAATGGAATGTTCTCCATTTCTAAGGTACGTGAATGCAAAATTTCAAAGCCTATAGATTTTGTAGACGAAAAAAGCTTATAGATTTTGCAGCATCTACCTCGTGAACTTGTGTTTGCAACAAAAAGAGTTGGTAATCGTCGCCAGGCTCAATCGATTTTGAATGGATTGCATATGTTGGATGAAAATTTGCTATAATCCATCTTTATTAAATTATTAATATGTTTTGGATATTTCAATGTGGACTACATACGGAGTGAAATAAGGTGAAAGGACACATTAAAACACGAGTTTTATATACCTATTATTCAGAAAAAGTTAAAACATCTTATAAATTTGGAACAGAGGGAGTAGGTTTTTTGTGTACCGCGTGCAATATTTTGTTGACAAGGGGAATTTGCTCATTCAATAGAAAGCAGAAAATGCTAGCAAAAGGCAGGCAGCACAGTAGTGGTATGCTTCTGGAGGCCGTAACTTTCTTCAATTGGGGCCCTTCAAGCTGCAAAAAAACTAACCCCTTCCATTCCAAGAAGGCAGAAACACATGAAAAGCAAGAAAAGTTTATCCTTAAGCAACAAAAGCAAACAGAGCCTTTCTTTAGGACATAATAATGAGTTCGCCCAAGCACGCTTCATTTCACGCTTTAGCAAAACCGATCGTTACTTTCAAGACCCACTACACATACACCATACAAAAGAAGGGCCAAATTAAGAAGACAACAATGTCTACTAGACTACTAGTCCAGACCACCATTTTTAGGAGTACGTTGTTTCAGGAACTGCCACCCTTTTGCCTAGAGAAAATAGTCTCAAGTGCGTGCACGCTGACATCAGGTAGCCAGTCACGCTTTTAATTTGTGCTGAAAACAGACGAGCAAACAAACAGCAGCTAGACTGCTGGAGAATGATCCGGCAAAAGCTCCCTCTCCCTAATTTCACGGCTCGGCAGCAACAAACCATGAAGACTACCACACGGACAAGGGGCTCGATATAGAGCAGACTACTGGCCGGTAGTACTACCGCAAAACAAGCCGGTGGACGAGTCGGACATGGCAGGAAAGCTGCCGGAGCGTATGAACAAAGACAGCGAAGTTGGCCGGTGAGACGTAGTAGGACGTATGAACAAAGACAGCGAAGTTGGGGCAGGAGGCAGGACGAGTCGGACATGGCAGGAAAGCTGCCGGAGCGTCCGGATTCATCAGAAAAAGGCAGACGGAAAGCCGCCGCACCGACGACCCCGCGCACCGGTCGGCCCGTCGATTTTTTTACAAATTAATTGTCAAAAGTAGCCCTCTCTGAATTTTTTTTGTCAAAAATAGCCCCGGCGGAAGGTGAAAAAGCGACACGTGGACTACCCGCCAGCTTAAACGGCGGAAAGCCACGTTCCGTCATCCTAGTTGGCGGAAAGTCTTTCGAGCGCCACGTGTCGCTAGCTGAGTTTGCAGAAACACGACGGCAAGTGTCTTTCCGCCAGTCCATTTGGCGGGAAGTGGCTTTCCGCCTTTTGAGTTGGCGGAAGGTCGACGTGTCATTCCGTCAGGGCTATTTTTGACAATAATTTTTAGAGGGGGCTACTTTTGACAATTACATTGGGCGGGGTTATATTTGTAAAAAAATCTCGGCCCGTCCTTGCAGGCTTTTATGCTGAAAGGACCCAGGCTGGTCTCTTGTGCAACGCCCTTGGCGTGTTTGGCAGCTGGCGGGATGCGGTTGCGGACTTGAGGTTAGCAGACGCGACCCTGCCGTCCCCCACCGCTACACCGGCACCGGTCACGTTGCGGCAAGCACCGAAACGGCCAGCCCCTGCGGCCTGACACATGGCGTGGACCACTTCGGGTAAAGGTTGGCGTCACCTCAGTGGGGAATATATCTCAAGTCTTTGCATTTGCAGCCACAAAGTGGGTGCTCTAGCGCCGTGGCCACAAAGTGAGAACTGCAGCCCACTAGATAGATCTGTAGCATGTGTGGATCCATTTTCTATCTGTAGCACGTAGCACTGCAACTACAAGTCGTGCTAGCCTAGCACTCAACAAAGTCGGCTTCCTTGTACACACGACACGGACTTCGTTGTGTGTCTAGTACCGCCGAGCGGCGAGTGGAGTAATGAGGCTTTGACTGGAGTCACGCCGCACCGAATCACAACAGCCACGGGGCACACGGATAGCCCTGCCGGCCGTGAAACCAGCTGCATGCTATGCGCCTAGGCCAGGGTCGCGGACCTAGGTCAACCGACTGATGGGTTACGGCAAAAAGCCAAGAGTAAGGGATGGATAACGTCGTCGCCCGTCCAGCGCCTTCTATGCACGAAAACAAGGAAATTGTTTGCCGATTGCTACTTCTGGAACGAGTGGCCGTGTCTCCCTGCCAGAGAATTCTGTAAAACCCTCCTTGTTTGGAAGTGGGGAACTCCTCGGGCCCGCTTCTCGTATAAGTTGAGTCAGTGGTGGTAGGATCTAGCTAGTGGTAGGAAATTACCCAGGATGGCGATGCTCTGTGGGCCTCTTGCTCGTGTGAACTGCTGCAAAATTGTAGGACGCGCCGGAAGATAATCATCTTAATCGCAGGTACTGGAACTGAGCAACACACACGTGTACGTACATACAGCCATACAGGGCTGTACACACGGGAATCTGGGAACGATCACAGAGAATGAAAACGGAAAGTCCCATGATCCACCCATCTTCAGGTCTCACCAACAGACAAAACCGTGCATGGTTTCTTTACACCCTGCAGATTATCCGAATTCGGAAGAAAAAATCGCAGCGAGGGAAACATACATAGCTACTGCGTGAGTGCGCGTGTGAGATCGAGGTACGAGGGAGACTACCGGAGCCTGGAGGCCGGCGTACGTACCGATGGTGTCGCCGACGCTGAACTTCTTGGAGCTTGCCCACCTGCCGTAGTCGGGGTTGCCCATGATCGTCCACCCGAGCTTGTCGCCCACCTCGTACACGGCCGCCGCCGCCACCCCCGCCCACATCACCGCCCCCACCACCGCCGCCACGGCCAGGGCCGAGCCCCTCCTCGCGGCACCCATGGCCAGCACCGAGATCGATCGACACACCAGCCGCGGAAAGGAAAGCTCTGCTTTCGCTTGGTAGAGATTGTAGTGTAGACGGAGGGTGGCAGTAGCAGGATGTAGTGAACTGGCAGGTTAAATAATGAAGTTCCAAGGGACACAGCCTTTCTAGTCCGGCCCCACAGCTTCTCGAATTTCCGAATTTGTCCATGCGGCGAGCGTTTGCTGAGGTAGTTTTCTAGAGCAAAGACCAAAAGGATCTTCATTTTTATGGAAGCATCTACTCAGATCACCGGAAAGTGCATTTACCTTGAGCTCGGTATTTTAAAAATTCAAAATCCGCATTTTGTATTTTGAAAATAATAAATCTGGCAAATTTCATTTTTAAAAAAACATAAGTACCGCTCATAGATTTAGCTCCACTCTTTTGTCATTTTTACCCAGCTTAAAAATACAAATTTCAGAGTGAATACTTGCATACTTGTAGATTATATTATTATCTACGTCTAGATATTTTTTTCTAAATTTTCTAAAACTTCAAAAATATGAATCTCGAACTTTTGAAATACCGAGCTTAGTGGAGCTCAGCATCCAATTTGCAACACTCCTCAAATCGCCTCCAATAACCCTCCATGGGACAAATGAGTACACAAAATCTGCCTCCAGTGAAGCCCCGACCGGTTCGGACGTCCCAAAAATGACCCGTAACTCCTTGTTTGCCCCCCAACTTTTGGACTCATTCGGACATGTCCGGAAACACCCGTCACGACCAGGTCGGCCCAGATGTCATCCACTATAACGCGGGGCCGATCCATTGAAGTATTTTTCGTGGCTAGACGCGCCATGTGTCATGTCTTATTATCGACTACAATAAATACACTTTTGTATGGTCACATAAAATGTAGTGAGTGGATTTTATGCGCATATTTGTGTCACGTCTTAGTACAGACTACAATAGTATATAAATTATACGGCCACAGAAGATTGGCGAGTTGATTGAAACCTCTGAGGCAATACATTCTTAGTTCTGTGGTAGTCATGCCTAAATTTTTGTATGCCATAGAAAATCTAAGGAGTTGATTTTATAGGAAAATACAAAATCCGGCACTTGTCTGGTCATTTGGGGGGAGGCCGCAATGAGTAGGCTGTCCGAGGGCTTTCAGAGTTTCAGGCATACCCACGGGCTAGTCTTGGTGATCGATGAACCCTGGTGAACGCCACATGTCAATGTGAGTGCTTCACCCAAAAAAACGAAAAAGACAATGTGAGTGCGATAGACTTTGATCCCACAACTCTATAGGACGAGCAAAAGGATCTGAACCTTGAGAGGCACCTTCTATCGAAAAAAATACTAGGACGAGAAGAAGCTCCTTAGTTCTTTGTGGGCTGAGTATAGGCTCCTTAGTATAGGCAGGTTAAATAATAGTAGTAAAGCTCCAAGGGACAAAGCCTTTCTAGTCCGGCCCCCACAGCTTCTCGAATTTCCGAATTTGTCCATGCGGCGAGCGTTTGCTGAGGTAGTTTTTTGGACTGAGATCCCGTGCCCCGCTCAAGGCAGGGCACGCTGTGCTTCAAATCCACCGTCCAGCTCCCATCCAACGGACTGCAAAGTCAACGTAAAATTGGACCTGGTGCGCTTGATTCCTTCTTCTTTCTCACACGCGCGAGGCAACAGAACGGCGGGAAAGGAACACTTGCAGAGGACTTCGCGGACGGGAACTTCGGTGGAGAGTTGTGCCGCCGTCACCGCCGTGGGGAAGGGCGCCATGGGATCTCCGGCGGCGGCAATCCCATCCGCCCCCACGGCCTTCTCATCCCCGCCCCGCTCCGACGAGCTCCTCGTCCTCGCTGTGAAGATCTCCGACGAGCCCTACCTCAGCTCCGCCGACCGCATCCGCACTCCTGCGACCCCTCCTCGACCGCGGTTCTCCCCTGCGACCACCCAGCACAGAGCAGGTTAGTCCTCTGTAGAAACGTCCTCTGTAGAAACGTTAGCAACTCCCCTCACCCCTTCGCGTCGCTCCCCAGGGCGACGCAAGGGGCCAAACCCTAGCGCCGCCAGAGGCCATCAAGACGGTGGCCCCTGCCGCCGCTGCCGCCGGCGTTGGTCGCGGTGGCGGCGGGCCTGGTGCCCAAGGCGCCTGGGCGGGAGGATCGCAGCGGTGGCTCTCGGGTGCGGCTAGGGCGGTGCCCGTGGAGATGCCAGCAGGCGGGGGTCGAGGCGGCGCCCCTCGGCCGTGCGGCGGTCGCCATCTCCGTCATGGGGGACAGCAGCAGCAGGGGGCGGAGGTCTCCGGCGGCTGCTCTTGTGGTGGGTGGTGGTGGGCCGTGGATCTGATCCCCTCTCAGATCCGTCACCGGCGTGGCTTCCTGCCGGCCTGTGGCGCGTTGAGGGCCGGTAAGGGGCTACTGGAGGGCCTCTGCCGGTTTCCGGCGGCGGCGTGCGTCTCCATGGCGCGGCTCCGCACGGATCCAGTCAGCTTCGAGCTCGGTTAGGGGGGACTGCCGGTGAAAACCGAGCCGACTACGGTCATGGCAGATGATGGCGGCGTGCAAACGTCGCTCCCTTGTTGAAGGCATCGTCAGTGCAGCTCTCATCCCTTGCTCGAACTGATCCGGGGGAAACCGTAGATCCGGATCAACCGGATCGGACGATGACGACGTTCTACGCCGTTCTCCCTCTTGAGGGCATTGTTTTTGGATTAGGCTGGCTGGGAGGGCCAGGAGGTGGCGTTGCGAGGCATCTAACACGTCGACGACGGCGAGTCTCGGCGGCGCGGCGCAGCGGAGTCTCGGTACTGGATGTGTGATGATGGTAGCGCGCAGATTGGATATGTTGTCTGGCGTCGTGGCGACGCTGACGACATGCCTGACAAGGTTAATACTTTGGTCCTTTCCTGAAGATGATGGGTTTGAGGAAGACGGTGGCGGCGACTTCTGTAGCAGGTGCATCGGTGCTGCTGAGGGTCTGCTGGACTGGTTCGCTATCGGGAGGCTTGGTGTGGCCTTCGGTTTTTTGATGATGTGCGTTGGTGTGTTGTCAGGGTATTCGGCCCTTTCTTGGCCACCCCCTTCATCCGTGTTGTAGGTGTAGCGAGCTGTCGCTAGTTTTGGTGGTTCGCTTCGGGTTGATCTTTGTATTCCTCTTGTAAGGTGTTGATGAATAATTGGGGAAGGTTGTGTGCATCACTCGATGCAGAGGCCGGGGATCCCCTTTTCTAAAAAAAAAGAAACGTCCTATGTATATGTGTACTTTGGAACTGAAAATTGTGCTTGATTGTTAGTTCAGTACTGAAAATTTGAGGCATATATTGTGCTGGAAATTTGTTAGTTCAATCCTGAAAATTGTACTGGAACAATTAACCTTATTTAGCCTTTATATATCTGCTTGTGTGTTTCTTTATCCTATATTGCTTCCATTGTCATGAATTATCGTGAGGATTGATTGATGTGTTTCCTGTCTTATTTACAGAATTCTTGCTGATTAGTGTGCTATGCAATTGTAAGTGTTGTGCATTTGCAAGTGTCATGCAATCGGGGAAATTGACAAGGGGATGCCTCAAATTGGCATGAGGTTTAGAAAACCGGATGAAGCTTGGCTATTTTGGGTTGCATATGGAGGCAGCGTTGGGTTTGATGTGAGGAAGAGAAACAAACATGTAAGCAAGATGGATGGTCAAGTGACTTCATGCAAATTTGTTTGTTCCAATGAGGGTATAAGAAAGAAAGGGATAACAATGGATCACGAGCCAAAGTTGTTAGATTGATCTCTCTTGTGTGGGCCCAACGGCCCACCGGGCCCTTTGACCTGCGCCCTGATCGGGGGCGCCCAGCCCACTATGGCTGGCGGGCCCCTGTCACCTGCGCTATATAAAGAGGTGGGGGCCGGCGGCACGCACCACGAGGTTCGTCGCGCGCCGCACACCCCACCGACACACCCACCGATTAAGGTTTGCGCAGTAGTGACGGGAAGCACCGCCGCCTCCACATCGATCACACTCTGCCATCACCGTCGCCGTCCACCATGGCCGACTCGTCGGGCTCATCGAGCCAAGTAGAAGCTATCTCGATCCCCTCCCATATCTCCGTTCTCTCTCTCAGATGCTTACACAGATGCACAGATAGTTGGTTCTACCGATCTGATCTAACCTAGATGATCCTAAGGAATCAACATTGGTATCAGAGCGACTAGGTTTTAGATCTTATTCGGGTAGACTGAAAAGAAAGGCAAATCGATATGTAATTTTATTTTCTAGATCGATTAAAGAAAAAACAATAACAGAAAGATCCACGACCGTGGTACTCGCCGAAAAAGGAGAAAAGGGGAAGAAGACGTCATCGGCCGCCCGCCGGTCGTCGCCGTCGTCGCCCGAAAAGACCTCGATCTCGCACCACCGCCACGGATGGCGGCGCACACGCCACGCTCGACGGAGCAGCGCGCTGGACCAAGTCCGCAGCACGCTCCTCCGGCGAGCGGAGCGCAGCGCCGCCGTGTGGGGGTCGTCGATCGGCTGGTGACCGGAGCAGCACGGCCGCCTCGGCGCCGTCTCTCTCGGGAGCGAAGGAAAAGGTGGTGGGAGAATAGAAGAGGGGGAGGACTCGCCAGCTAGCCGGCGGCGCGTCGGCACCGGCGACGGCGCCGGAACCCTAACCCAAAAAGAAACAGAGGTGAGAGCAGAGGAGAAAGAAAAGAAATGCGGCTAGGGTTTCCTGGGGAGGCCGGTCGGCCGGTTTTGTTCCAGCGAAAAGAGTGTTGGACCGTCGGATGGAATCCGACGGCCAGGATCAAGTGGTGTAAGCGCCAGCGGGCCGTGGGCCGCGAGTGGACAGGCCGCTGGGCTGGGCCTTTTTTCCAGCCAGAAGTGGAGCGCACGGACAGCGCAGAGCAGGCCGTGGGCCGCGTCGATTGCTCCCGTGGGCCATGTCCGCGTCGCTCAAGGTGGCAGATAAAAACAGGCCGTGGGCCGCGCATTTCCTGTGCGGGCCGCACATAACAGTTTTCTGTTATTTTTTTCCAGAAACGTGTTTTGTTTGTTTTTTGTCCATTTTTGGGCAAATTTCATCCAGTTTTTTCTATTCAAAATTATCCAACGAAATTTTTGTTTAGAAAACAGAAAAGTGACAGAAATGTTTCTGAAAAGTATAAAGTTCATGAATTTTTTATTCATGTTTTCCGCTGCAAATAAATAAAAGTGCTCTTTTAAAAGTAAATAAAACTAAAGCGAAATTAAATTTTAAGAGCATGTCAAAGGGATTATTAAAACAATTATGGTTCTGTTATTTTTATGACCAACGTTGTTAATAACATAATCATGATTTATTGTTGTCATATGTGCATTTATTTCTATTTTCTCCCCAACGGTGATATAGTTTTAATTGCACAAACAGTTGCATGTTTTAATTTTGACCAACGTTGGATTATTGCATGCAATTGTTGTTATAATCTCACTTCATTGTGGTTTTCAGGAGGGTACTACTTGATGAGCTGCATCAAGGATGTTCCAACCCTCAGAGGTGATAACTACACTGAATGGAGAAAGAAGGTTGACTTGGCTTTTGTTTGTGCTGAGGTGCACTGGGTTGTGGACACACCACAGCCGGTCAAACCTACAGAGCCAGTCAGAGATGCAAAAGATGATGATAATGCTTGGGAGAAAAAGAAGAGGGATTATGCTCCATTGGAGATGTCATATACCTTTGATAACAAAAAGTGGCTCACAGCCAATAAAAAGTGCATGGCTTTCATAAAGAACACAATTGAGCACGCTATTGTGGGCTCAATTGCAGAGTGTGCTTCCGTAAGGGAGTTTCTTGAAAAGATAAGGAGCCAGTTCACTGGTTCTTCAAAAATATATGCTACCCAGCTGCTAAAGCAGCTGGTGACAGAAAAGTACACAGGAGGTGGACATGGCATAAAAGAGCACATCCTCGGATGAGCAACATGGCAGCTAAGCTTAAGCCCATGGACGATGATTTGGAGCTCAAGCCTGCACTCCTTGTTCACCTGGTTATGGCTTCGCTGCCAAAAGAGTTTGACACTTTTGTTGTCAACTATAACATGTCGCCTGAAAATGGGACATTGAAAAGACAATAGCCATGTGTGTGCAAGAAGAGGAAAGACTTAAAGCCTCACATGGTGGTTCTCTGAACTATGTGAAGGATAATAAGAAAAAGAACTACAATCAAAGTAGCAACGGTTCCCCTTTAAAGCCACATGGAAAAGCTCCCACGCATTATCAGCATCAGCAGAAGTCTCTTCCAGTGAACAAAGATACATGTCTCGACTGCAAGAAGACTGGGCATTACAAGAAGGATTGCCCTGTTTGGCTAAAGTCCATAATGGCAAAGATAGGTAACAACATTGTTTCCTTTGTAAATGAATCCGTGTATACACAGTTTTTGAAATCTACTTGGTGGATTGACTCAGGTGCAACTGTTCATGTTGCAAATTCATTACAGGGATTGCATTCGACGCGGACTACGCAAAGAGGCGAAAGATGCATTGAAGTTGCAAATGGAGTTCAAGCAGACGTTGAAGCTGTCGGCGACATCTCCCTGGAGTTAACTGATGGATTCACGATTCTGCTTAGAGATGTTTTATATGTTCCTTCATTACACAGAAACTTGATTAGTGTTTCATGTTTGGACAAAGATTGTTATGAATGTTATTTTGGACATGGCAAGTGTGCCATATGGTTTAATAATGCTTATGTGGGTGTTGCTTTACTTCACAATGAGCTTTATTTATTATCCCTACATCAAAAAGTGTATTCTGTGTGTAATGTGAATGAGCATGATTCCGCGCCGGATAAAGAACAAAAGAAAAGAAAGAGAACTCATGACTCATCGAAATTATGGCACTGTCGCTTGGGCCATATTTTGAGGGAGAGAATAGAAAGTCTAGTTAAAAATGAAATTCTTCCTCCATTAGAGTTCTCAGACTTAGAACAATGCATAGATTGCATTAAAGGAAAGTACGTAAAACAAATCAAAAAGGGTGCAAACCGAAGCAGAGGAACACTAGAAATCATTCACACTGATATTTGTGGACCATTTCCTGTGAAAAGTGTGGATGGCTATGACTCGTTTATAACATTCACAGATGATTACTCCCGATATGGTTATATTTATCCAATCAAAGAAAAGTCTGAAGTGCTGGATAAATTTAAGATATTCAAAGCTGAAGTAGAAAATCAGCATGATAAAAGAATAAAGATAGTGAGATCCGACAGTGGGGGGGGGGGGGGGGGGGAGAGTACTTCAAAGGACAAGGATGTCGCCTAGAGGGAGGTGAATAGGCGATTAAAACTTTTCCGGTTTAGGCTTGATAATTGCGGAATAAAACTAGGTGTTTAAATTAACAAGCCAACAACCTAAATAAACTAGGCTCACCTATGTGCACCAACAACTTATGCTAAGCAAGACAAGCAACAAGGTGATAGCAAGATAGAATACTTCAAGCATGAAGGTTATCACAATGTAAAGTGCATAAGTAAAGAGCTCGGGTATATGAAATAACCGAGGCACGCGGAGACGAGGATGTATTCCCGAGTTCCTCCTTTTTAGGGGAGTACGTCTCGTTGGAGAGGTGTGAGGCACCACAAAGGTCGATCTCAACGCCACAAAGGCTCACCCTATTCTCTGATGAACCGCACCACAAAGGATTGGTTCACCTTCCACTATCGGAATCCTTCTAGGCAGAAACCGAAGCCTTTACAACAACGATCCGGGGCACACACCCACAACCGAATTGGGGGCTCCCGAACAGCGACAAGTGACCACACAAGGTCTCAACCACCATAAAGTCGTCTAGGGTCCAAAGACCCAAGAGTAACAAGTTCACAAGCTTTCACCTTCCACGAATCCTGGTGGAGAGCACAAACCGATGCAACGAAGCAATGGCAAGAGCACAAGTGCTCAAATCCTTCACTCTCAAATCGCACCAAAAGCAACTAATTCTTATGGGGGGAGAAGAGAGGAAGGACAAAGAGGAGAACCACACAAGAACTCCAAGATCACGATCTACTAGGTTCCCTCACTTAGAGGAGGAATGGATTGGTGGAAATATAGATCTTGATCTCCTCTCACTTTCCCTCAAAGATATGCAAGAATCATGGAAGGGATTGAGTGGGGGCAAGCTTTTCCAAAGGTCAACAATGGAGGAGAAAGAGGGAAAAAACAAGCTCAAAAAGTTAGGGAACCATTGGGGAAGAAGGCCCCTTAAATAGGTTCCCGAAACCAACCGTTATGCTCAGAAAACACGAGCCCGGCCTGGGAGCCGGCCTGGCTGGCCTGTAGGCCGGCCTACCAGCTGAGCCGGCCGGCCTGGGACCCAGCCTATGCTGGCCTGGGGGCTGGCCAAACTGCAAAAACACACCCGACACGAAAACGATCATATCTTGATCATCCGGACTACGTTTTTGATGTTCTTGGGCTCGTTGGTGACAAGGGTGTACATCTCGGGTACCCTACCGTGAGGGTACCTGGTGCACGTGACGACTAAGGCCCAGTAAGCGAAGAGCCAACTCGAAGCCCAAGATAAGAGGCCCAACAAGATGGAGTACCCTCCAAGATTAGGCATAGGTATAGTCGGTTTATACTTTCCTTATATGTAAACCAGGTCGGTTACGTACTCCGAGACCCAGCCTATTTAAAGGCTGGGAGGGGCACCGATCTGGAGACAAGCCATACTCAAACCACCAAAGCTCTAGCGAGATTGTCATCTCGCCGGAGCCACCTTGTAACCTCAGAATCTCCCGCGATCATAACAGACAAGCAGGAAGTAGGGTCTTTACCTCCACCCGAGGGGCCTGAACCTGGGTAAATCTTTGCCTCTGCTTGTCGGCCGACGAAACTACCAGTACTACCATGTCTCTCCCCATAATCTCAACCCTAGGTCCTTAACCATGGGATTTGATGAGGATACACCTCGTCAATTGGCGCCGTCTGTGCGAAAGAATAGTGCTGGACTCACGGTTTCTTTGGTTCCATCGGAACACGGCGACTCGCCGATCGGATCTACAAATGGCAACTCGCCGGCTGCATCAACAAACCAGAACTCGCCGACTCAGGCGGCACACGGCAACTCGCCGGCTCACTTGACAAACGGCAACACGCCAGCTTCACCTGCAAAAAGCGCATCGGATCCTCTGATGGATTTCGAGCCACACTCGCCAGGATTCTAGGAGGCTTTCTTAGATCTCGAGTCAGGTTTGGGTTTAACCGTTGGTTCGTTCAATTTTTTCGTCAACAAGCTTGGTGTGCAGGACTTGACGGATCCACGCCAACTCGCGACTTCCGCACCGAGGCTCCATCGGTTGCGGTTCCTTCGACTGCGGATCCCTCAGCTGCGTCCATACCATCGTCGATCCTCCAAGCTTGCTCGTCTGCGACAACCATGTCCACACGAGAGATGCACGAGTGTGGCACCCGATCCAGATGATCGAGCCACCCCCATATACCAGTCCCAGAAACACTGGATATATGACAACTTGATAAACAAAGGCATAACCAAATATATTCATATGGCATCGGGTTCGGACAGATACAATATTACAACACGGGGTGAGGCTCCAGCTCTTGCGCAACAGGCGCACACAACAGTATGTACATTATTTCTCTAACATCAAGCCTCTAGCGGAAGTCGTAGCGGAAACGTAGATAGTAGTGTGGCGACAGCGGCTTTATTCCACAGGGTTCTGCCTGGAATACGGTTCCTAGTTCTCGTACAGCGGGTACTCGGCGACGGGTGCAGCAAGGTCTGGCCACATAAAAAGCCAAGTGAGTACATGGAATGTACTCGCAAGACATTAGCCCAAAAACAAACAAGGTCTACCTATATGGCATGGCATAAGTTCAAAAGGTAGCATGGCATCAGTTTGGGTTTAGAAGTGCGAGTCCAAGCTAAACGGTTGGACCTAACTTACCTACTTACCTTTGTAGGGAAGTTTCGTGGTTGCTGGAATGAGATCACGTTTCTCATCCAACAACATCTAGGCTCTCAAGGCTCTAGCCAACTATGGCTTAATTCTAGCCAACTCTGGCTGTCATTCCAGCCAACTCTGGCTATCATTTCCAGCCAACTCTGGCTTTAGGGTTGGGTTTCACATTCATTATTTCTCCATATTTGACAAGACTGACTCATAGCGTGACTTGACCCAAACAACGTCCCATAACCCAGGGACAAGGCTAGACATCCAGATTTACACTCTCGAGAGGTTGCAACTTTTATCCACACGCTGAAGTCTAGGCTTGTACCGCCGGTACGAAGTACTAGAACCGACCATGGCGGACAGCACAAACCCATACTTCCACAGTCGTTTACTCTACCAAGACACTCCCTGTATAGCCACCGACAAAATTCTATGCCTTATGCAGAAGTGAATCCGTCACGTCCCAACCCATGAGCGACGCCTATCTCCGGAACCTTCGCAAGACTAGCCCCGAACAACTATGGTAACCGACTAGACTTGCCAAAAAGGTGGCATCAAAGGAGGCTGATAAAATACCCGGCCATGGTCCGCCCACACAGACGACGCATGGTTGTGCTGGTTGTGTTTGGTGAGTGGCACTATGTGACTCAATCTAGTCGAGGGAGGTGATTATCTTCTTAGTCATTTTGTTTGATTACAGACATCAACATTAACAAAGTAACGCAAGGTAACCACATGATAATATCAGCAGTAAATAAGCATATCCACCTGCATGTACCAAAGTCCAAGCATAGCAAAATAAAACGTCAACCAGATGACTATGGCGGCGAATCCGCCGACCAGCGCCTTCTCGTTCGACAACAATAAAAGAAACATCAACCGGATGACTGTGGCAGCGATTCCGCTGGCAAGCGCCTTCTCGTTTGACAAAATAAAAGAAACGTCAACCGGATGACTGTGGCAGCGATTCCGCTGGCAAGCGCCATCTCGTTCGACAAAATAAAAGAAACGTCAACCGGATGACTGTGGCAGCGATTCCGCTGGCAAGCGCCATCTCGTTCGACAAAATAAAAGAAACGTCAACCGGATGACTGTGGCAGCGATTCCGCTGGCAAGCGCCATCTCGTTTGACAAAATAAAAGAGTGTTGCGATGATCCACAGTATATATATATATATATATATATATATATATATATATATAAGTGCGGCAATGTTAAAATGCAACATGGCATATGATATGCAACAACATTCAATTTTAAACAAGCAAGCAATTTTCTAAAGTTCGACCAAGCTTGAGATTAGGTTAATGGCTTGCCTTCAGCAGAGGGGTAGGGTTCGGGTTCGACTTCAACTTCGCTGGAGAAGTTTGAATCTATTTAAAGAATGAAATTGCATTAAAAACCCTTCCTACGGTATCGAATAAACGATCAAGCAAACGAACTCCAAATGAAATACTTTTGATGTCATTAGACAGACATTTTGAAAACAAAGCTATCAAAAAAAGATTCATATTTTTTTGATAATTTTTGAGTGAGATATGGGCTTTTAAATTTCTGCCATTTATTAAAACAGAAAATAGAAAAACCCTAAAAGTTAAAAAACCTGACAGTGGGACCCACTAGCACTGTGCACGAAACGTTATTCTCCCTGGAAAAAGAAAAGACGTACTGTTCACCGGCGGCGAGCTCTCCGGCGATGGTTTCTGGCGGCTAGGGGGCATGGGAGGCGAGGGAGAGGGTGTTGGGCGGCTCGGGGAGGCTTGGCGAAGCTTGTCGGCGTACTTGTCGATGCTGGGGAGGTCGGGGCAGCGCAGAGCTTCGTCGACAGCGGCTCCGACGACCTGTCGATGATGGTTGCGGCGACTCCGGCCACCAATCACTCCGGCGAGAGCGGCTCGAGGTTCGCCATGATCTAAGGGGGTTGTGGGTGGGAGGAATCGATCAGGGGAGCTCTACGGTGGAGAATTCGAACGGAGCCCGTGCGGCTCGGGCGAGGTCGATTCCGGCGATGGGATGCTCTACGGGATGCGAGACTCGAGGGGAGGGCGACTGGGAGTGAGGGAGGTGGTGTGGTGCTCTGGGTTGCCGGGGAGGTCCTTATATGGCGAGTGGAGGAGGTGGTGGCCGTCACGGGCATGGATGCGGTGTCCCGGAGATGTGGCGGAGCGGACTCGGCGTCGTCGGTGTAGCGTCGGTGCGGCGTCGAGCGGGTGGAGCACCTGCTGGACGACGAGGTTTGCGGAGGGGGGAGTGGCACGGGTGGTCGGTGGAGAGGCTGGCAAGCGGGGCCATGGCGGCACTGCTCGCCGTGGCTGCTGGGCGGTGCGTCACGGCGCTGGTGGCCTCTGCGTGCTTCCTCGCGCATTTACGAGCTCGCAGAAGGAAGGAGCAGGCACGGGAAGGCAGGGGAGGGGGGGACGGCATGGCTGCGTTGACACCTGGCAGCGACAGTGGCGTGCGGCGCGTCGCCGCGTGCTTGGAAGGTTGCGGCGGGGGCGTTGCCGGCGTCGGGGAGGAGGTGGAGTGGCCTGGGGAAGGCCAGGGGAGCGGCTGGGGGCCCGTGCGCCGGCGACGAACGCCTGGCGGTGCACTGGCGTGGTGATGCCAGTGGTGATCACCACCAGGGGCTTGCCGACAGCGGCATTGCGCCATATCTCGCGGCTCCCTGCTCCAAATCGAGTGTGGTTTTGATCTCTGTGCGCAAAATTGCAAATGCAGCAACTTTCCTGACTAGTGTTTCCCCAAATTCTAAAGTTGGTCTATAGGAATTTTGAAAAACACTTCTGGTGAAAAGAAGAAATGTTGTTTTGGTGAAGCAAATGAAATGTAAAAGGGTTCATAAAATTCCCTGAGATGTGTGTGTCCATTGTGGTTGTATCTAGGGCCTTGCCTCACAAGAAGGAAATTCTTTGACTTGCTTTTGAAAATAAAGAAGAAAAAGAGCAGAAACTAAAGTGGGGAGTTACTCCAAAATTTTGTGAACAAGGTATCCAATGTTTTTGCATATTTGGGCTATATATTGCCCAGGGGTCATCCCCTAATTTTTGCAGAATTTTAGGAAAGATATTTAGGGTACTTCCTTTGTAAAGTCACAATAAAGTAATTTTGATAATTAAAATAAGGGAAAATATAGAAATAATATTTTTGGGTGAAATGAGCCAGCAACAAGTTTGCCAAGTGGGAGAGAATTCAAAACACAAGATCCCAAACTTGGACAAGGTTTCGTAAATGGTCGAGAATTTTTAAAAGGGCAACAAAATCAAGGGATAATTAAATCCCAAATTTCAAGAATAAATTTTTTAAGAAAACTTTTTGAAAGGCCAAATTTCAGGATGTTACAACGAGCTCATCGAAGAACTTCAGGGCGAGGAGGCCGAATCAGCATACCGCACAAACGATCCCGAGCTCGATCTCTCACTCGAGGATAGTTTCGACTGCGGGATCTCCTTCAGCGACTTCGACGAACTCGAAACTCATATCGACAACCACGTCGATTCCGAGATCTGCACCAACAACAACAACCTCACTCTGAGATTCATAACAACTTCGTCGACGCCGAGATGAGCATAGGCGATGAAGGCATCGACAGTGAGATCCGTCCAGACGGACCACTCGACGGGCATATCGACTCCGACATGAGCCTTGATGACGATGTCGAGTCCATGACAGGACTCGAAGACACACATACATACCCTCGGGTGATACCCCAGCAGGTCTACGTCGCCATCGCCGCAGAATCATCAGATGTTGCGGCCAGCCGCAGGCCTACAGAATTCCCGTGCACAGTTACTATGCCGGACGGAGTCACAACTCTCACAATCACTGCTGAGATGGCAGCAAAAGCAGATAAAGTCATCAAGGAGTGCACAATGATGCCAGCAGACGCAACACAAGAGGAGATGTTGACCTTCCAGTACTTCAACTGGCAGGAATCACTTCGACTGCGGCAGGTCAGAGCAACACTCGAAGAACGCAAAAAGCAAGCTAGCTTGTCGAGTGCGCGAAGAAGACAGCTCTCCCTGAGCTCCACCGGGCGAGCAGACACAAGACCCAGATCAAGGTTGTCACACCTCTCGCCAGACGAAAGGGCGGCACTCACCCGCAACTTAGGCAACTCTTTCATGACATACGACGAAGAGGGAGTGCCAGTACCCAAAACAGCTGCGGGTGCCCTCTTCACCGCTGCAGCATACCTAGAAGCAATCAAGCCTCCAGCTGATGACCCCAATGCAAAACTGCATCGCCAGAGATCAAATCACTCGCCTTAGCGGCGAAGGCCATACGCCAAACTCCAAGAACTCCAGGTGGGAGTCGAGACCGTGCCCTAGTCGACGCACGTCGGGAAGAGCATAATCACAGTGGTCACCGCCACCACTCGAAGGAAAGAAGCGGCTCGCAGGCGCAGGTCCAGGAGCAGATCACGCAGATCTTACAGTAGCGACTCATACTCTGATCGAGAGCCTGAGCCACATGGAGCTCTGTGCTTCACTCGACGCGTCCGCGAGACACGGATGCCCAAAGGGTTCAAACTCACATCTGAACAGCCCAAGTACACGGGTCGACAGGAACCTTCTGGGTGGCTGGAAGACTACAGGCTGGCTGTCGCGTGCCAGCGAGGTACAAACACCACGGCCATGCAATACATACGACTCATGCTCGAAGGCACAGCCCGCGACTGGCTCAAGGCCCTACCTCCATCAAAGTACGACTCGTGGGATCACTTCCGCGATGACTTCATCAAAAACTTCGAGCCTCTATGTGAGCGCCCAAAAACGTTCGAGGAACTGCGGGCCTGCGTGCAACGTTCAGACGAAACGCTGAGGTCATACATCAGACGATGGACTGAGATACGCAACTCAGTCGGAGTAATTTCAGAAGATATGGCCATGGATGCTTTCATAATGGGACTCGCCAGGCGGGACCTCAAAGAAGCACTCGGTCGCAAAAAGCCAACCTCTGTGGCTAACCTCTTGATGACCGCGACTGAGTGGGCAGACGGAGAAGACATGGCGCGCACCACACGCGGGTCCTCACCCCGTGACAATCATGAAAGCGGCAGTCGAAGCCGCAGAGACTCGTACAGAGATGACCGAAGGCGCAAACGTTCAAAACGTCACTACGACGATGACAGACCCGAATTCATGGCGGCTGGGTTCTCACACCCCGCAATGACCAGGACAGAAGCGACCGACGGTCAGAAGATCGGCGGACAGTCGAGATGATCGAGGGACAGTCGAGATGATCGGGACAGTCGAGACCGCGGCCAACGCAGTGATAGCTACAAGAGGAAGGACTGGCGCAAGTCACGGGCACAATCTGAGCGATCATTCGAAGAAAAGATGGATGCTGATTGCAGATTCCACCTGTACAAGGGGGACGACGGAAAACTGCGCTCCAATCACTCGATGAGAAACTGCAGGGAGTTCGACCAAATGGCGACTGATTACGTAAATCTCAGAAAGGCAGCAGCCACACAAGCACCTGCACCCGTGCCTCAGCCAAACAATGTGCCTGTTCTGATGGCACCACCCCACCACCACAGCCTGCTGCAGGCGGAAATCTCGCGGGTGCCATACAGCACATACCTCGGGTGGACGAGCCACAGTACCCTCCGCCCCAAGGGCAGATGTACATGATACAGAAAGGTCGACCTTCCAACAGGGAGCAAAAACTTCGCACTCGACAAGTAAACATGGCGGTCATGTCACCTCCCGCTGTAACTGAATTCTTGAAGGGTTCTGAAACACAATAAGCTTCAGCAGAGAGGACCACCCTCCATCGGTTGTTCGTCCAGGGCACTCTGCTCTGGTACTCGACGCGCAAATTGGAGGCTACGCCATGTCCAAGGTCTTCATGGATGGTGGCAGCGGCATAAACATCATCTTCGCAGATACGCTCCGCAAAATGAACAGGTCAGTCGAAAACCTGCCAAGATCTTCAAATACCTTCACGGTATCGTTCCAGGAAAGCAATAAGCCCAGAAGGCACCATACAACTCGACGTAACGTTCGGGGACAAGCACCACTTCAGGACAGAGTCGATTGAGTTCGAAGTGTCGACTGGAAGTCACAATACCATGCTATACTTGGACGCCCGACGTTCGCTCGATTCATGGCGGTGCCACATTACGCATACCTCCAGCTGAAGATGCCTGGACCAAAAGGAGTAATCACAGTCAAGGGAACTTCCAAAAGTCTGACTCTTGCGACCGAGAATTCAGCAAAATCTCTGAGATGTTTGGCATGGAAGCAACACTCGCTGATCTAGCGGTCTCCAACGATCGAACACTTATGCCAGAACAAAAAGGTGGCAGTCGACAGAGCATTCAATGCCACCAATGACACAAGATCGCATCAGGTGCACCCGACTGACCCGACCAAGACAGTCAATGTCTCGTCGAGTCTGCCTATCGCATAGGAAAGCGCGCTCGTCGAATTCCTCCGTGAGAACTGGGATATATTTGCATGGTGTCCAGCGACATGCCAGGTATTCCCAGGGAATTCGCCGAGCACTCTCTCCAGTTATTTCCAGATGCTAAACCAGTCAAGCAAACAATGCGCCGCATATCCGGCCCAAAAAGAACTGCAGTCGAAGCCGAAGTCGACAGGCTACTCGCAGCAGGATTCATCAGAGAGATCAAGAAATCACAATGGGTGGCCAACCCCGTACTCGTAGAGAAGAAGCACACAGATATCCTTCGGATGTGCGTAGATTTTACAGCACTCAATAAATGTTGTCCAAAGGATCACTTTCCACTACCTCGAATCGACCAGATCGTCGACTCCACCGCCGGGTGCGCTCGCTTGTCCTTCCTGGATGCTACTCGGGTTACCACCAGATAAGGATGAAGGAAGAGGATGAAGAGAAAACGGCGTTCATAACCCCACTCGGGGTCTACTGCTACACCACAATGCCTTTCGGGCTCAAGAACGCAGGCGCAACCTACCAGCGCATGATGCAAGATTGCCTCAAGAAGCAAATTGGGCGAAACGTCCAGGTCTATGTAGATGACATCGTCATCACCACAAGAGAGGAAAACACACTACTCGATGACTTGCGAGAGACATTCGCAAACCTCAAACGCTTCCACATCAAGCTCAACCCGAAGAAGTGCACGTTCGGCGTGCCAGCCGGGCAACTCCTCGGGTATCTAGTCTCAGCTCGAGGAATCGAGGCGACCCGGAGAAAATACAGGCCATCTTGACGATGCAAAGGCCTTCAAAGCTCCATGACGTGCAAAAATTAGCGGGTCGAGTGGCAGCGCTCAGTCGATTCATCAGCAAGCTAGGCGAAAAAGCACTCCCGTTCTATCGACTGATGAAGAAAGCAGATAAATTCGAGTGGACGCCAGAAGCCGAAGCAGCCTTACGGACCTCAAGCGAGTCCTCACAAGCCCTCCAATCCTCGTCGCACCAAGGGAACGCGAGCCATTGTACCTATATGTCTCTGCAACTAACAGGGTGGTAAGCACCGTACTGGTAGTCGAACGAAGGAGGAGGGACACGCCCAAAGCATACAACGTCCAGTCTATTACTTGAGTGAAGTGCTCTCCACATCAAAGCAGCGGTACCCGCACTATCAAAGCTGGCCTACGCCGTGTTCATGTCCTCAAGGAAGCTGACGCATTACTTCTCCGAGCACCCGATCACTGTAATCAGCACCTCAGGGATCGGGGACATCCTCACAAACCCCAACGCAACTGGGCGAGTAGCAAAATGGCTCATCGAGCTAGCACCAAGAGACATCAAGTATGATTACCCGAAGGCCATCAAAGCACAAGTTTTACCTGACTTCCACACCGAGTGGATCGAAGCTCAGCTACCAGGAGCGCCAGATGTGTCCAACTCATGGACTATGTACTTCGACGGCTCAAAGAAAAACGAAGGTGCAGGCGCAGGTGTTATCCTCATATCACCAAAAGGCGACAAGCTCGCGATCCATGGCATGAGGATGGCCAAAGCCCTCGGGTGCACTCGACTGATGATCTATGGTGACTCGAATCTTGTGGTACAGCAAACAATGAAGGCCTGTGATGCAATCGCAGATAATATGATCGCCTACCGTGACCTGTACAACATCATGGAGGGCAGCTTCGAAGGCTGCGAGTTGCGGCACATAGGGCGTGAGAGCAATGAAGAAGCAGATAAGTTAGCCAACATTGGTGCGACCAAAGCACCAGTGCCACCTGGTGTCTTCTTCGAGCGCATCGAGCACAGATCCATCAAAAAGAAGCGAGCAACTCCTACATCAGCCGCACCAGCCAAGAGCAAAGCACCTAGCACAGAGGACCCACCAGTCGAGGTACTCCTCATCGAGCCAACTTGGACTCAACCTTTCCTCGCATACATACTCCGCGGCGAGGTACCCGAAGACATCACAGAGTCAAGACGCGTCACTCGACGATCTAAAGCATACACTGTCATCAACGGTGAACTTTACAAACGCAGCATATCAGGTATGTTCCAACGTTGCATAGCATTTGAAGATGGCCAAGCCATCCTTCGTGATATTCATGCAGGTACTTGCGGGCATCACGCCAGCAGTCGATCACTCGTAGCCAAAGCCTTTCGCGCAGGCTTCTACTGGCCCACAGCACTCAAAGACGCGGAGGACATAGTCAAAAGGTGCATCGGCTGTCAAAAATTCGCCACAAAGCCGCACGCACCCGCATCGGCGTTGAAGACAATACCATTGGCCTGGCCCTTCGCCCAGTGGGGGCTCGATATGGTTGGGCCACTCAAAAAATCCTCCCATGGAGGGCATACTCACCTTCTGGTGGCGGTCGACAAGTTCACCAAGTGGATTGAAGCAGTCCCTATCACAAGTTCGACTGCCACTACAGCAGTCAATTTCATAAATCCATCATATACCGCTTTGGTGTGCCAAGTAGCATCATCACTGACAACGGTACAAACTTCACGGCTGAAGAGTTCCGAACTTTCTGCAAAGAGCAAGATATCACGCTCAACTATGCATCTGTGGCACACCCGCAGTCAAATGGCCAAGTCGAAAAAGCCAATGGGCTTGTGACGAGTGGAATTAAGAAACGCCTCCTGGTCCCACTCAAAAGAGCAGCGGGCGCTTGGGTCGAAGAACTTCCATCTGTGCTATGGAGCTTACGCACAACTCCCAATGCTTCAACACAATTTACCCCATTCTTCATGGTCTACGGCGCAGAGGCAATCCTGCCATCAGACGTAAGGTTCAATGCACCAAGAGTCGAAGCATACAACGAAGAAGATGCAGATGAAGCACTCGAAGATGCAGTCGACTTGCTCGAAGAAGCACGCAACACGGCGCTAGCACGCACAGCTGTCTACCAGCAAGATCTACGCAACTATCACAGCCGTCGACTGCGTACCAGGTCCTTCGAGGTTGGCGACCTGGTGCTTCGACTGAAGCAAAAGAAGGTGCACAAACTCGCTTCGCCATGGGAGGGACCTTTTATCATCACCGAGGTCATTGGCGGTGGAGCGTACAGACTGAAGCACGCGAAGACAGGCGAACTCTCACATAATCCTTGGAACGTTGCGCAGCTGCGCCGTTTCTACGCTTAGGTTGCTCAGTCGCATAATGTAATAGGCACATATGTCGGATGGCTGCAGGTTTCAGACGCGCTCTTTTCCTTACCAGGGTACCTAAGGGGACTGGAAGGTTTTTAATGAGGCGGCCTGCAGCTTAACATTCAAAATATGGAATATAATCGATGATTCCTCATATTCCTCCTGTTTACTACTCGCATAACTTGTTCTCACAAAATTAGCCTCACCCGAATACTCGGGGGCTGCGCTATCTCAAAAGCATGAGCTTCCGCTCCTTCACAACATAATACCCCAGCCGCACTCGAATACACGGGGGCTGGGTCATAAAAATCATACATCAACAAACAAGTTGCTCAACCCCACTCAATTATTCGGGAGTTGAGCTTAAAAGCATAAGTTGAAGCTTCAAGTGTTGCAAAAATTCACAGCCTTACATGAATACTCGGGGGCTGTGCAGTTTATGTTTTATACTATAAAGTATTTCTATCAACCTCACTCGAATGCACGGGGGCTGGATAGTCATAATTTTACAACAAGTAACTTCATACACCCCACTCAACAGGCTCGGGGGCTGCGGAGATACGAATCCTTAGTTCATAGATACTCACAAGTGTTGCGTTTTACACTCTGGGGTCACCCCCCCATACACATAACCTATTCAACAGGTTCTTCCTTGGGCTCGGTCCACTTTTCCTCCTCCTTCAGCACACGATGGATTAAGACCAATGCGTCCACCCGTGTCTCTTGGTAGTGCTCCTCCATTGGCACAGGACCACCACCTGGTATGGGTGCGGGTCCCATCGCAATCCTTTTAAAATCAAGATGCGGAAGGTGCGATCGCACAAAGGCAAGAGCAACATTAGCCCCGCTAATCAGTTGCTCGCGCACAAACTTCTTGATCGCCTTGCCTTTTCGAAATTTCTTCAGCAATGCAACAAGGCTCTGTGGTTGCTCATTCAAAGGAAACAAAGCTTCGTGGACTCGAAATAAAGCCAACCTGCAAGTCTCCAGTCGAATGGCAGTTCGCCAAGCCCGGTCCAGAAGCCTTACCAAAATGGCGCTCCTCGCCCTGTCTGACCAAAAGGGGTGGGCAGAGTACTCAGTACTACTCGCATGACCGTCGAGTCGATCCTGTATCCGTGCCTCCTCCTTTATTGGGTCAGAGCAAACACCTGCGCAAAAACAAAGGGCTCATCATCGCCCAGTCGAGTCATCTCGCGAAGAACAGATCTCGATGATCCAAAAATAGCTTACATTCGAGTTGCAGATTTACTCTCTCCAACTCCTCAAGCAAAAAGTCTCTCGCTCTGTAGCAGGGGATGGCCTCGACTGCAATCAGCATACGCCTCTTGTGTCTCTTTCAGCTCATCGCTCACCTTCGAAAGCTTTTGATGAAGGAAGTCCATAATTTTCTGGTCATTCACACTTCGACTTCGAGAACCACCCACAACAGGGCCAGTTGATGTTTAGAGGCTCGGTTCTACAGTCAGAATAATTAAGGGCATAAGGAAGCATGAAGAGCTCAAGCAAAAGGCTCGGGGGCTGCGCCCCCGATTACTGAAGTTCATATTTCATAAAGGACAGATACGATGTCTGATAATTTACATATAGCAAAAGCAAAATGACGAAATCCCTAGACCTAGTCAACAAAGGGATCACTCGCTAAGTCGTCGACTTCTTGGAGGAAGCTTTCTTCGCCTGGACCCGGCCGCCCTATCTTCAACAGTTGTTACAAGCTGTTGGGCATACTTTTTGGCGGCTTCCATCCAAGTGCCGAGCCCGACGGTTCTGCCGTCAGAACCCCGTGGGAACTTGGTCGTCGCCTTGTCAAAATCTGCCTCGACTCCGTGTGCGAGCAACATGAGAAAAGTAGTCTGAGCACCACTTACCATTTGCTCGCGACAGAAATCGGCGACGGCAGTCCCTTCAGGCTTGAACAGCTCTACCAGCTCTGCAAAGGAAGATGGAAGCTCTTCGCCGGGAAGAAGCTGCCATGGAGGGCGCCCAAGGCACTCGCCGCCTGTGTCAGCATCTCCCCTGCTCTGCTACTGGTAACCTCTGAGACAGCCACACTTTCATCGAGTGAGGTGCCAAGGCTTTGCTTGCCAGTAGCAGTAGGGCCATCCATCACGCCTAGCATGTGGACAACATAATCAGCACCATATCGCAGAAACCTCAAACATCTAAGGAACACAGCAAAAATTCGTACCAGTTAAACTGGTGCTGGCGGCAGAAAGTCGACCAATTGCCGACTCCTCTCTAACCTCGGCTGCTTTCAGCCTCTTCTCCAGATCAGCCACTCGAGGGTGGCGTTGTTCAAATTTTCTGCCGCATCAGCGGCGGCCTCTGCAAAACAAACATACATGGTCAACAGACTGCAAGAGGAATCAGCTTCAACAAGTGGTACTAGCATAAAGGGACACGTACTCTTCGCAGCTTCGAGTTGCTGCTGCAGGGTGGCGGCTTCCGTCTCCTTGTGTACGTACTTGGAGCCAGCATTCAGTAGCTCCTTCACAAATGGCTACAACGCAATACGCGAAAGTTCAGCATATCTATCAGGTCTATGATACAAAAGCACAAACTTACATGATCCAAGAAGGAGGAAGTCGACGCAGGAACGCCTGTTGCTGCTGCCTCATCCTTGTCAGCCGCAACCTCAGGCTCAGGAGGTGTGGCTGTGGCGGCCGGAGTCGCAGGGGTTGGCGGCTGCTCTGGTGGCAGTGTCGTGCAGTGGATGTGCGCTGCTCTTTTCCGCCGTAGGTGGCGGAGCATATCCTCATCCGAGGAAACGCTGTATCACACATTATAAGTATACAAAGTGGCATTGTTCATAAAGTGACAAAGCATATGCACATAATACTTACTCTTCAGTGAGGTCGCACAATCGATCAGGTGCAAGCATACCCATGCTGGGGCGTGATTTCTTCGGGGGTCGTGGAGGAAGCGAGCGAATGGGGGGATGTCGAGTGGCGCCATTGTCGACTCCGTCTCGTTCCCCTCCTTTTCCTCTGAATCAGCGGTGTCTTCCTCCTCGCGTGCCCGCTTCTGCTTGCCCTGCACCTCAGCATCGCCCTCATCGGCTTCTGGCGTGTGCGCGGTGGCGAGTGAGGCCATTTCATCATCAGAGCCCGCATCGAGTGGCTCGTTGTCCGGTACTGGGCCGTCCTCAGGCAGAGGGGGCATCGACTCATACATTTTGTGTCCCTGCACACAGAAACAGCAAAGAATCAATATCGCACATGCATAACATAAACTGATATAGTATCGATTGTTACCTCTGGTAGAGGGTTGCTGGTTTCATAAGGAGCCACAGGCGAGTTCATCTCGCAAGGCTCTTCATCAGTAAGCTTGGTAAGGCTCCTTACCAACTTCTCCGCTTCCGCATCAGACAGCTCCACTGCGCGTGAGCGGGTTGAATCAGAAGCCCCACTGTATGCCCACAAAGCATGTGCTCGGGCTCGGAGAGGCTGCACTCGCCTCTTGCCATAATGGCTAGCAAGTGGATGCCCGTAACCTCCCGACCAACAGTGGTTTGGAGCTTAAGCACCTTCTCCATCAGAATGTCAGCCTCTTCGGCTTCGACTCCGGTCGGCTGGGCGATCCAGGATGGCCTCTTCTTCACCAGAGCGTCTGCGTCAAAAGGAGGCAACCCTGAAGGCTTGGGTGCCTATGGTCACATCCTTGATGTAGAACCACTTCTGGCGCCATCCTTGCACAGACTCGAGGAAGCTGATCTTGAAGTACTCGACGTCAGATCGAGTCTGTACTCCAAAACCACCAGGTCCTTTGGCGCTGTGCTGGCGCTTGACGTTGAAAATACGGCGAAAAAGCCGAAGTGGGGCGCAACGCCCAGAAAGCACTCGCAAAGAACGAAAAAACACGCAATGTGCAAAAGCCCATTGGGCGTAAAATCGTGCAATTGCCCCCATAAACGTGCATCAGTGCACGAAGAAAGTTGTGAACAGGGAAGGAGAATCCCCTGTTCACAAAATCCACAAAGCAGACCCGCTCATTGGGGCCTGGGCGCGGGATTACCTCGCGCCAGGGATGCGAACTTGCGAGGTGTCCTCAGGGATCAGCCCGTCGTTCCGCAGGCCGGTGAGCATCCTCTTGCTGCAGGAGGATTTGGTCCACGCGCCCTTGTCCCTCTTCAAACCGCTGGCAGCGGCAGTGGCGCTGTCTGCCGATGCGTTCGGCACTCCTGCCCTTCCGGGTGGCAGGCTTCGTCATTGCGGTGGTGGGTTGCAGAAGCTTCGCTATGAGGCTATGGCGATGCGTAAGGAGGAAGAAGAAGCAGCGGCGGCGGAGAGCAAATGGCAAGTAAAAAGTACTATTTACTCCGCCGCACCCTTTTAACCTCAGCGCAAAAGAATCTGCACCGTGGATGCGAGATCGTGGGCGAAGAAGCAAATCCAGCCGTACACGTGGCAGCCATGGAGAGCAACCGTCGCCGGCCACTTCGCCCACTACGCACGGGAATCTAGGAACTGCCATCATGGCCCCGGAGAAATCTGCTTGAACGGTCAAATCCGGTCCAAACGGCTGCACATTGGGCCCACATACGTGTCACGTCCCATCCATCGCAGCATAGCGCATGCCACCGCGTGTCAGGTGGCGCAGTCGCCATAAAACGTCATCCCTGACGTCATTGTAGCAGATTTGTTCAGAAAAGATTTCGGGTCAGCCCAATGCATATCAATCAGTCGATTGTTTTTGGGTGTAAGGTCACTCGACATTCTCTTCGAGCAAAGACATGTTACTCCCATCGGGAGCGAAACAAAAATTTCTTCGACTGAAGATGCTCAAGACCAAACGATTTTTTGAGATTATCCTCCATTACAAGTAATAAAGCACAATCTCGGGGGCTACTCCCATCGGGAGCGCTGTCGCGCACCTGATAGAATTACGGCAAAAGATTTCTTCGACTAACATATGCAGGTAAGAAGATTTTGAGATCATCCTCCATTGCAAGCAATAAAGCACAATCTCGGGGGCTACTCCCATCGGGAGCGCTGTCGCGCACCCGATAAAAAAATTGGCAAAAGATTACTCGACAAACATATCGACTACGATCATACACAAAATCATACTCGAAACATTCCCGAGTTGCGTCCGTCGCAAATATCTCGGATGCTGCACGCATAGTGCAAAGGTAAGACCCGCCGAACTTTCGAGCTGGGCTAAGGACCGTTCCAGCAACGTCAATCCTTATACTTTCCGTGTCAGCAGACATGATGAAAAATCCCGACGGACGCGTTGGGTAAAATTCAAAGTTATACTGCAGTTTGACTCAGTAAGACCTCAAGCGGACTAGTCGAATCTGATCAGTTAGTTCCAGATTCGAGTCCGGGGACTCGAGTCTGATTGAAAGCTAGTAAGGTTTTACCCGAATGTGTAGTTAACCAGTCCCGATCCGTCGAGTGTACTGGGCCTACTAAGCTATTATCCCTTGATTTTCATAAGCAAAAACCACAGTCGATGAAATACTCGACATAGCCAACATGTGCTATTCATACAGGAATTCCAATCATGATATACAGAATACAAAGCATATGACGTGCACTTACGAAAGAGTCCATGCCCGATTCTTCGAGTCAGACAAGTACTCGGGGGCTACTGACAAGGGTGTACATCTCGGGTACCCTACCGTGAGGGTACCTGGTGCACGTGACGACTAAAGGCCCAGTAAGCGAAGAGCCAACTCGAAGCCCAAGATAAGAGGCCCAACAAGATGGAGTACCCTCCAAGATTAGGCATAGGCATAGTCGGTTTATACTTTCCTTATATGTAAACCAGGTCGGTTACGTACTCCCGAGACCCAGCCTATTTAAAGGCTGGGAGGGGCACCGATCTGGAGACAAGCCATACTCAAACCACCAAAGCTCTAGCGAGATTGTCATCTCGCCGGAGCCACCTTGTAACCTCATAATCTCCCGCGATCAATAACAGACAAGCAGGAAGTGGGGTCTTTACCTCCACCCGAGGGGCCTGAACCTGGGTAAATCTTTGCCTCTGCTTGTCAGCCAACGAAACTACCAGTACTACCACGTTTCTCCCCATAATCTCAACCCTAGGTCCTTAACCATGGGATTTGATGAGGATACACCTCGTCAGCGCCGCTGGGGGAAGATGCGCGGCAGCTCGCCGACGCGCCGCTGGGGTAAGATACACGGCGGCAATGCCGGACACGCCGCTCAGATCTGCGAGATAAGGGTTAGGTCTAGTGTGCTGCTTGAAGCCGCCGCCACACTGTGAATGTGGAGTGAGAGTGAGAGCGACAGCGTTAGGGTTGCCGCAGTGGCACATTTATAGTACAAAGTATAGCATCGCAAACGGAGGCAATAAACAACCGTTTCCTTTTATCTCTTCACTGACACACTGGACCTACTTACAAAGGATCGATACGGTAGAATTGAACTATCTATCTACTCTACTTGTTCTTTTTATGCCCTGCCTCCACGCCATTGTCATCCGCGGCGCGGCGTCGCTTCTTGCCGGTTGCCTTCTCCTCAGGCGCGTGCTCCTCCTCCTCCTCCGGCCCGTGCTCCTCCTTCTCCGGTCGTGCGTCCTTCTCCGGCGAATCCTCCTCTCGCGCCTCCTTCTCCGGAGCGTGATCCTCCTTCTCCGGCGCATCCTCCTCCGACGCGTCCTCCTCCGGCGCCTCCTCCGATGCCTCCTCCTCCGGTGCCTCCTCCGATGCCTCCTCCTCCTCGTCGTCGTCGGTGTCGTATTCTTCCTGGCTAGAATACGGCTCCGGTGGGTCCTCCGGCTCCTCTTCCTCCGGCGACTCGTCCTCTTCGGAGTCGTCTTCTCCTTCGCGTGAAGACGGCGGGTCCGAGTCGTCGGAGTCATCTTCTATAGAGCGTGAAGATGGCGGGTCCGAGTCCGGTGGCCCGTCTTGATCCCACCATGGGACTTCACCGCGGTCTTCAGCGCTCGCGTCGTCGCTCAGGACTTCCTTGTTCTGCCACCAGGGTTCCTCCATGGCGGTTGTGCTAGTGTGGTGGAGAATGTGGGAGAGAACGAAGGAGAGAATGTGAGAACTGCCTGGCTTTGCGCAGTTCCAGTCACATTTTATTAGCGTCGAGCAGGCGGTTCCAATCCCTCATGAATTAAGCCGCATTGAACAGGCGCTTCCAGTTTGCAACTGCAATTTTCCAAGCACATCGCAAACGGATAGCCATAAACAACTGTTGCCATAGAGATACGTAATGGAAACGGAGGTGAATTTATGACCGTTGCCAATCATATTGGTAACGGAGATCGAAAATTCTCCGTAACCAATGTTGACGGACCAGCCGCGGCCCAGTTCTGCCAGGCCTCGTCCGCAACGCTAAAATCGCGATTCTCTGTCGCCTAACTCGTGCCGTTTCCATAGAGGGGTATCCGATGTGTCGTTCTGTACTAGTGGGTGTGAGATAGAAAGACAATTTTAGGAGACTAATACAAGGATGAGCCAAATCATCAACATAGTCTTTCGAAAAGAGTGGCACATAGTGCATATCGTGTCTTTCCCGTACCCACACACCAAAGAAGATATAGCAAATAGCTCCACAAGCTTATTAAGATGAAAAAGTAAACCAAATGAAAGGCAAAGCTTGTGGCTTTTAGAAACCACCAAAGAATCAAAAGCAATAAGAGGTGGTCACTAAAGAATTGGAATACCAATTAAAGATGTAACTATTCATGTGTATAAGTTTCTAAGTAGACACCAATCACGAAGATATAAGTCCACAAATAAACATGTACACACAAAATAGGTACAAAGGTAAAGAACATGATATCCAAGAGGAAGTCATAAATACACCAATAAGATCTTTGCTTAAAAGCATAGCACAAAGCTCAATTTTATCTTAAAGGATATAGATGAACTTCCAACACATACTCATCATAGCATCAAAAATATCCACAAGGGATAAGGTGAAAAATGGGATGCTCCGAGAAAGATAACAAGTATCACAAAAGGCAAATGATTTTGAAAACATCAATATTGCATATGCGAGACATAGAGTAGAAGTGCTAGATTAACATATTTGGGATTGGTGAATCATGAAAATGATATATATATTCCCCTTGATATGTAATCATCCCGGCTTGCCACATTTGCAATAAAGTGTTTTGCAAGAACCAAATGAATTGCAACAAAAAGATTCATGCCATGAAACAACCTACACAAGGTTGAAAGCTAGAAAAGTATGCATGAGGTAGATACTTGTTACCGAGATAGCATTGGTGATGTAGAAGATAAGAGTTCATGATCATCCAGCTTGGCTCCAATAAGCACATGGTGACAACACCTTCCTTGTAATGAGACAAGCTTCCAATGCATCTCCAATGTACCTAAAACAAATTCAAGTACAAATGGTACCCAAACTCATTGGGTCCAAAGTAGTTAGAGCAACTACAATACATAGGACAAACTCCACATAAATATGTGCATATTGATATGAAATTGAATTTCATGCACATCTTAGCCATTTAGGATTTGATGGAGTTTATCCTATATATTGGATCAACGAAAGTAAGCATGCCATAAGATATACATATAGTAAATATGCATGCACAAGACTTTCAAGAACCAAATGAGATACAATTTGGACAAAACACCAATTAAACCAAGAAAGCACACACAAGTGTGACAAGAAAAAAATTGTCCAAATTATATCAAAGACCCAAATCAACACATGATTGAAGATACCACTTTGAAAAGATACCAAATGAAAGTAAGATACCAATTGATGAAAATACATCAAGGAATAAACCAAACCCTCTACACTTTTCATGATGGCACAAAGTACCAAGACGAAAAATGTTTGTCTTCCAAAGAGACACGTCATCGGGATCAAATACCAATTGAAGACAACTAATGTTCAAAAGCATATAGGATTGCTCCCCCAAGATGTGTGCATTATTTATGATCTTGCATTTGAATACAAAATGCACACAAATGGATCATCACTCTCCATATATATTATTCAAACACTAGTCATGTTCAAGAAAGCAAGAAATTGCAATACCAATTTAAAGAACGGTGTTCTACTCAAAGTAGGATAGCTTCCCAAGAATAGTGCATTATCAAGAAGTATGACTTTTGAATGTCAATGCACAAGAATTGGATCATTGCTTTTCCCAACTCAAGAAAGCACAAAAAAATTTTGAGTAGAGCAACAAGGATCCAAAAGATACAAGGAAGACAAAGAGAGTTAGATCAAAACAAATCCTTGGCAATAAAATAAGGCAATTCAAAGCAAGAGCCAAAGTGAAGATGGTCTACAAATTCCACCACAATATGAGTATCACTTGTCATGGACAAGGAGTATAGAGATATTTCTCGGTGGTATATAGGAATGATAAAAGACCAATTCACAAAAATAAGCATATGGCAAAGGATAAGATTTAAAGCCATGCTTAAATAGATAGATATTCTTGATAGCTTCAAATATTCACGCGATCATGCAAAGCAACTCCAAAGAGTAGCTTGAAGCAATTGGTTTCCCAAAAGATATATGAGAACATATTTGGGAAAGCCATACCAAGAATTCCATCACAAACAAGATCCAAAGTGACAAAAACATTTAAGCAAATGGAACTTGTTTGAGCAACATGCCACATAGGAATAAGATAATGAAGAATATCAATTCTAGGTGGCAATACCTCACATGTTCACATTTTCTAGGCTTGTAATATGCACATAGCTTATTACTCCCCCATAATGTGATAATCCATTTTTTTAAACAAGAGGCAAACAAAACCAACTCGAGAAATTAATGGACATTATAGAATTTGAATTTCTCATGAGCATGACATACCACATAGAGAATAGATAATATTAATATCAACACTAAGTGGTATTCCTCATGTATACACAATTTTAGGATTGTGAAGTGCACGAAGCATATCACTCCCCAAAATAGGATAGTCCATTAATCTCTCAAAAAGAGCCAACAAGATAAGATATCAAATAAAAGCAATAAGGCTCAACACAAGTAAATGGTGTGCAAACCAACATACACATACTTGATTACTCAAGATAAGTAAGTAGAGAGCACAACACATACAACACTAGCAAGGTACAAAACCTAACACATGCAAGGGTGCAAGCAACTTTCAATGTATATATGATTTAAATAAAAGTTACCGCAAGGAGGAACATTGGATATGAGATAGAACAATATAATCCAAATGACTTGGCTTGAGAAATATAATTGATGAAGATCCCTTAATTCTTCATGATGTAGCCAAGTCTCCAATGCCCTCCAACAACACCTATTGATCAAGTTTTAGCTTGTTGGTCCCCAACCAAGTTGGGTCCTAAGAGGTTAGTCACAATAGGCTTGGCAACCCAAATGGTTCTTTTCTTGACACCACTTTGAGTACCAACATATTTGGCAAACACATTGCCAACCTTATCCTTCCGAAGAGAATAACATCATCAATATAATGGGGTTGGATAAGGTACCATTTGTGCATGAAGAAGCAAGTGACCCTTCTCACGGCATAGGTAGCAACATCTTTCCTCCTCTCTTCTTAGTTGGAGTCTTGACTTGAGGAGGGGTAGCTTGATTCTTCTTGGGAAGAGGCCGTTCTTCAACTTGAGGAACTTGAGTTTGAACTTGAGGCTTCTTCCCTTGTTGCTTCTCACTAAGAGCTTCTTCTTCAAAGGGCAAGATCTAACATGGTGCCCTTCAACTTTGCACTTGAAGCAAACAATCTTGGCCGAATCTTTAACTTGTTCTTGGCCCTTTTCTTCTTGTTAACTTGGACTTGTTCTTGATATTGGAGTTGAATCCAAGTCCACTCTTGTCATTGGGGCGTCTTTGAACACTCAACATATTGTCAAGTGTAGAATCCCCAACATGACGCTTTTCCAAGTCTTTCTTCAAAGAAGTGACTTGGGCCTTGAGCTCATTTAATTCCTCTACATGGTTAGTATCAACACAAACACTAGAGGAAGTAGAAGCTTCATTGTTAGAGCAACAAGGCATGAAAGTAATTCATCACAAGATGTAGCAATTGTGATGGATGAATCACTAGGACTAGCACATGGCAATATAGCATTTTAGTAGAAGTTGTGCCATTGTCCACATGAGGCTCACAAGATGTTACCTTTGTAGTATAGCCTCATGAGCTAACTTTAGCCTAGCATGGGATGCTAGAAGATCATCATTAGAGCTAGAAGCTTTTCATGACTTTCTTCCAATTTCCCATACTTGCTAGTTAGCAACTCAAGTTGAGCCCTTAGCTCAACATTCTCCTTCAAAATAGATGCTTCACAAGAAGTGGAGTTAGTAGCACAAGCATCATTAACATTAGAAATGGAAGAAGACAACTTGGCAAGCTCATCATTTTAGATAGTTGAGTTTGGAGTTGATCATGAGACTTGATAAGGAGAGAGTGTTCACTTTCTAAAGCCTTGTGAGCTTTGTCAAGTCTCTCTATGTCCTCACTTAGTCTAGCATTGCCAACACCAAATTCAACTTTTTCCTTTTTAAGCACTTTATATTTAGCAATAGCATGATCTCTTTCCTTAATGATTTTAGCAATAATAAGATCATTTGATCATCAAGAGATTCAAGTTTCTCCTCAAGAGACACTCGAAGCTCTTGCTCTTCCTCAAGGGCATTTCTAAGGATGCTTTTCATAGCATCTCTCTCTCAATTTGACATTTCTCATCAAATTGAGTTTCCAAATCCTCAATGATTTCCCTACTCTTAATAACATAAACAATGATTTCACATAGAGGAGGGATAGCTTTGCTACCTTTGGGGAGAGCACCAAAACCATCTCACCCTTCTTTGTTAAGGATTCAACATCAAAGTTCTCATGAGAATCCTCATCCACATCATCACAATTTGGATTCGAGGTGGAGATACCTCGAATCCTTAGCCATAAGGCAAAATGAGTATGGAAAGATGATGAAAATACTTGAAGCACCATTGAGGTCCATGTCTTGTTCCAACAAATGTTGGGATTCCTCTACATTGTTAGTCACAAGTACTAGAGGATATGGAAGCATTATTTTCATGGCAACAAGACATAGAAGCATATCATCATGAGATTTAGTTAAACAACTATTACATGATATGCAAGGACTATCAACTCTAGCATGTATGACATTTGGAGTGCTAGAAGAGTTTAAGTCCAAAGATAGAACATTGCAATGAGATAGAGATGAAGTATAGTCAATAGAATATTCACCATCAACAAAGCAATTTCTATCACCACTCACCATATCATTACCTTGTGACAAATCACATGTTGGTGAAGTGGAAGAAGTTGTGAACTCATCACGGCCGGAGGTGGAAGGAGAACAATCATCCTCAATAATTTGGACACTTCATATATATCTTGAAGCTTGGTCCAAAGCTCATGAGCGTTCCGAAAAGGCATGATTGATGCAAGAACTACATCGCTCAAAACACATATAAGACCATTAGAAACAGAGTTCGAGATGAGAGTTTTCCTCATCCTCTAAAGATAATTCTTGGGAATCCTTTGGAGGAGAAAAACCCACATCTACAATCCTCTTAATATAATTTGGACCCATGGCCCTAAAAAGATTAAGCATGCGAATTTTCCAAACATCATAATTTGTGCCATCGAATATGAAAGTGGGATCGTGCACTAATTCTCTAAACGACATCTTTTACTCTCTAGGCGGTAAAGCCCAAAAAGAGAGCCCAGGCTCTGATACCAATTGAAAGGACAAGGATGTCGCCTAGAGGGGGGTGAATAGGCGATTAAAACTTTTCCGGTTTAGGCTTGATAATTGCGGAATAAAACTAGGTGTTTAAATTAACAAGCCAACAACCTAAATAAACTAGGCTCACCTATGTGCACCAACAACTTATGCTAAGCAAGACAAGCAACAAGGTGATAGCAAATAGAATACTTCAAGCACGAAGGCTATCACAATGTAAAGTGCATAAGTAAAGAGCTCGGGTATAGAAATAACCGAGGCACGCGGAGACGAGGATGTATTCCCGAGTTCCTCCTTTTAGGGGAGTACGTCTCGTTGGAGAGGTGTGAGGCACCACAAAGGTCATCTCAACCACAAAGGCTCACCCTTCTCCGATGAACCGCACCACAAAGGTTTGGTTCACCTTCCACTATCGGAATCCTTCGAGGCGGAAATCCGGAGCCTTTCAACAACGATCCGGGGCACAACCCACAACGGGATTGGGGGCTCCCGAACAGCTACAAGTGACCACACAAGGTCTCAACCACCACAGGGTCTAGGGTCCAAAGACCCAAGAGTAACAAGTTCACAAGCTTTCAACTTCCACGAATCCTCGTGGAGAGCACAAACCGATGCAACGAAGCAATGGCAAGAGCACAAGTGCTCAAATCCTTCACTCTCAAATCCCACCAAAACAACTAATGCTTATGGGGGGAGAAGAGAGGAAGAACAAAGAGGAGAACACACAAGAACTCCAAGATCAAGATCTACTAGGTTCCCCTCACTTAGAGGAGGAATGGATTGGTGGAAATGTAGATCTTGATCTCCTCTCACTTTCCCTCAAAGATATGCAAGAATCATGGGAGGGATTGAGTGGGGGCAAGCTTTTCCAAAGGTCAACAATGGAGGAGAAAGAGGGGAAAAACAAGCTCAAAAAGTTAGGGAACCATTGGGGAAGAAGGCCCCTTAAATAGGTTCCCCGAAACCAACCATTATGCTCAAAAACGCGAGCCCGGCCTGGAGCCGGCCTGGCTGGCCTATAGGCCGGCCTACCAGCAGAGCCGGCTGGCCTGGGACCCGTCCTAGGCTGGCCTGGGGGCTGGCCAAACTGCAAAAACACACCCGACACGAAAACGATCATATCTTGATCATCCGGACTCCGTTTTCGATGTTCATGGGCTCGTTGGAATCGCAACGAAGGCTTTACAAGATCATGCAGATAAACATTGTAGTCCAACAATGGAGGATAAAACCAAATGGGGAAAGTTTAGACCTCTCGATAAAAGAACAACCGATAAAACCTCCAAACCAAAACCGCAATATGTTTCTCATCCGGACTCTGTTTTCTACGATCTTGGGTTGTTAGAAGATACTCACAAACTCAACAAGATTATGCATATACACATCATAGTCCATCATGTGAGGAAGAAACCACAAGTAGAGAGTTTGACCTCTCTTAGAAAAGACAAACCGGTAAAACCTTGAACATCAAAAACGCAATAAGATATACATATGAAATCCGTTTTTGATGCATTAGAGCTTGGTACGGACATGAACACAAGCTCTAAGTCCTCACATGGATAAAAGCCAAATAAGAACCAAGAAAGATGAAATGCCAAGTATGTAAAGCTTTGAGCTCTCAACAAAGATGCAATCAAGTTACTCACTTGAGAGCCCCTCTTAATAGTACGCCGTCTATCCTATAACCCGTCTCCCACTAACACCATGAGACCGGTAAAATAGAAAACCTATCAAGATCATACCTTTGCCTTGTGCATTCCTCTTGAGCTCGATGATGACGATCTTGACTCTCTCAAGTTGGAACACCTTTCTTGATTGTGCTTGCTAGCACATGCTTGATGAAGACTTCTCCAAATACTCCCCCATACACCATGATGGGATGGGAGAGCCTTGCTAAGCTCCGTCTTCATGAATCCACTTGAACTTCATCTTCTTATCTTGATATATATGATGGCTTGGAGATAACATGAATGTTTACTCAATCTTCTTTTCCAAGCCATGCTTGCAATAAGCTCAACTCTTCACATGACCATTCTTCATATAATCCCTTGGATAGAACCTTGGTCATCATGTAATCTTCTAGAGTCCAATACATGAACTCCAATCTTTTCCCATGGACAAGATCTACAAAAATATCTCAATGCAAATATTAGTCCATAATGATTGTCATTAATTACCAAAACCACACATGGGGCAACACATGCACTTTCAGTACTATGGTCGGCACACTCCATTGGCCAAGTCCCTGGACCTTTTGCGAGGTTCTTACAGGAGACTGGCATAGTGGCCCAGTATACAATGCCGGGCGACCCTCAGCAAAATGGAGTAGCTGAAAGGCGTAACCGTACACTTATGGATATGGTGCGCAGTATGATGAGTTACTCCACTTTGCCATTGGGATTATGGATGGAGGCGCTTAAAACTGCCATTCACATTTCAGAGTGTGGGGGAGCCCAGCTGAGGCCAAAGTATTTAATCCAACTATTGCAAAGTTAGATCCCAAAACAGTCAGTTGCCACTTCATTGCTATCCTGATAGATCAAAAAGTTTTCGTTTCTACTGTCCAGACAGATACACAAAGTTTGTAGAAACAATACATACAGTCTTCTTATAGGACGAAATGATGAGGGGGAGCATGGTAGCTCGGAAAATTGATCTTGAGGAGAAAAGGTGTGTGCACCTTTTCCGATGATTCAGGAGCCATTTTTCACACTACCTGTTGTACCTGCACTGACAATCCCTGAGGTTGAGGTGCAAGCACCTGTTGTAACTCCACCCGTGACAACTGTGGGTGAAGATCCGGAACCTGTCCGTCAGGAGCCAACTGAACCCGATGTTGAGCATGAAAGGGAGGTGCAGCAGCCACTTTTAGAAAATGAGGCCCCTAGAAGGTCTAAAAGAGCTAAAAGATCAGCTATTTCTTCTGATTATAAAGTTTATAATACATAAATAGCTCATATGGAAGGTGATCCCACATCATATGAAGAAGCCATGAGAAGCCCTTACTCATCGAAGTGGGTGGAGGCAATGAAAGATGAGATGAAATCGATGAGTTCCAACGATGTTTGGGACTTAGAAGATATTCCTAAAGGAGCCAAAACAGTAGGCTGTAAATGGGTCTACAAAACTAAGTATGACTCTAAAGGGAATGTAGAAAAGTATAAAGCACGACTTGTGGCAAAAGGATTTACACAAAGAGAAGGGTAGATTACAATGAGACTTTTTCCCCAGTCTCATGTAAGGATTCCTTCAGAATCATAATGGCACTAGTTGCACATTTTGATTTAGAGCTACATCAAATGGATGTAAAGACGACATTTCTAAACGGGATTTAAAAGAAAATGTTTACATGAAACAACCCAAGGGTTTTATCATGGAAGGCAAGGAAGATATGGGATGTCGTCTGAAGAAATCCATTTATGGATTAAAGCAAGCCTCTAGACAGTGGTATCTAAAGTTTAATGAGACAATTAAAGGTTTGGATTTAAAGAGAATGTTGAGGGTAACTGCATTTATGCAAAGTTTAAAAATGGGAAATATATTTTCCTAATCATGTATGTGGATGATATCTTGCTTGCTAGCAGTGATGTTTGTCTGCTACAAGAAACAAAGAAGTTCTTATCCTCAAATTTTGATATGAAAGATCTTGGTGAAGCATCATATGTTTTGGGCATAGAAATTCACCGAGATAGGAAAAATGGAGTCTTAGGACTATCGCAGAAGGCATATTAGAAAAAGTTCTTAAAAAGTATAATATGCATAAGAGTAGTGCCACACCTGCTCCTATAGTCAAGGGCAACAGTTTTGGGAAATTGCAATGTCCCAAGAACCAGTACGAGATCGATCAAATGAAAGCAGTACCATATGCTTCGGCTGTTGGAAGCTTACAGTATGCACAAGTGTGCACTCGCCCTGACTTAGCTTTTATCACTGGGGTACTCGGTAGATATCAAGAGAATCCAGGCATGGAGAACTGGAAGATGGTAAAGAAAGCATTGCGCTATGTGCAAGGCACAAAGGACCTCATGCTAACATACAGAAGATCTGATTCCCTAGAGATAAGAGGGTATTCAGACGCAGATTTTGAGGAGACAAAGATGATAGAAAATCCACGCCTGGATACGTGTTCACTCTCGCTGGAGGGGCTATTTCGTGGAGAGGCTGCAAACAATCAATAGTTGTATCATCCACGATGTATGCAGAATTTATAGCATGTTATGAGGCCACGGGGCAGGCGATATGGTTAAAAAAAATTATACCCGACTTGAAAGTGGTAGATTGTATTGACAAACCACTAAAGATGTACTGTGACAACCAGCCCGCAATATTCTATGCTCACAACAACAAGTCGAGTAATGCTACCAAACCAATAGAGATAAAGTATTATGTTGTGAAAGATAAAATCCAGGATCACACTATAAGTCTCGAGCATATAAAGACAAAAAATATGCTTGCGGATCCGCTTACGAAAGGCTTACCACCCAATGTGTTCATGGAACACTTAGCCAGCATGGGTTTAAGGGAAAGCCTATGATTCCTGGATCATGAGAGGCCCGAAAAGGAACAAATTTTGTTTACAAACAGAGAGGTATGTTGTAGCTGTCTGATTCTGTCGGCAATTGAGCCGTGACGATCAAACATGCTCTATGTATCGATCCGTGATGAAACAAGTAAAGTAAAAGTACATGGTTAAAAAGTAAAAGTTGAGATCAAGGGAGAGAATGTTAGATTGATCTCTCCTGTGTGGGCCCAACGCCCACCGGGCCCCTTTGACCTGCGCCCTGATCGGGGGTGCCCAACCCACTATGGCTGGCGGCCCCTGTCACCTGCGCTATATAAAGAGGTGGGGGTCGGCGTCACGCACTACGCGGTTCGTCGCGCGTCGCACACCCCACCGACACACCCACCGATTAGGGTTTGCGCAGTAGTGACGGGAAGCACCGCCGCCACCACATCGATCACACTCTGCCATCACCGTCGCCCTCCACCATGGCCGACTCGTTGGGCTCATCGAGCCAAGGAGAAGGTATCTCGATCCCCTACCATCTCTCGTTCTCTCTCTCTCTCTCTCAGATGCTTACACAGATGCATAGATAGTTGGTTCTACCGATCTGATCCAACCTAGATGATCCTAAGGAATCAACAAAAGTGTGTTAGAGCTGAAACAAGAACAAATTGCAAAGCTCGCATGACTATATCACTCGATCGAGTGGCAATGAATTACGAAGTAAAAGATGTTGTGTTGGAACACAATCATTACCTTCAACTGCCACAAACATGTCACTTGATGGCATCACAAAGGAAGATTTCCGAACTACAAGCTTTTGAAATAGAAGCTGCCGAGGATTCTGGAATCATGCCCCAAGCTGCACATTAGTTTGCTTGTCGTAAAGCTGGTGGTCCATTTAACCTCTGCTACACTTGTCGTGATCAAAAGAATTATTTGCGAACCAAGCGACAAAGAGAGTTGGCTTTCGGTCAAGCCGGTAGTATGTTGAAGTATTTCCATGAAAAAATCATTGAGAACCCATCTTTCCAATTTGCTTTGCAGTTGGATTGTGAGGAAGATATAACCAACATATTCTGGGCTGATGCTAAAATGGTTCTTGACTATGCACACTTTGGTGATGTTGTCACATTTGATACAACATTTGGCACAAACAAAGAATATAGGCCATTTGGTGTTTTTCTTGGACTCAATCAGTTTAGAGAATCTACCATTTTTGGTGCAGCCTTGCTATTTGATGAAACATGTGACTCATTTAAATGGCTTTTTGAGACTTTTCTAGCTGCACATAATGGGAGGCAACCTAGAACTATTTATACGGATCAAGATGCGGCAATGGGAAAGCTATAGAGAAAGTCTCACGGAATCATATCATGGATTGTGCACCTTTCATATAATGCAAAATGCTGTTAAGCATTTATGTCCATTGAAGGGTGAAGAAAAAGATGAAGAGGAGGGTGAAGGCAGCGGTGAAGATGAAGAGGAAGAGTCTCATATTATCACAGATTTTGGTGAATGCATGTATGGCTATGAGGACAAAGTAGAGTTTGAAGAGTCATTTGACAATATGAGAAGTAAAGTGCACAAGCAAACTTGGTTAGATAGTATCCATGGCTGCATGCGCTAGAGTGTTGGATGGAAATAACAAATTTGGGGTTGCTATTGGGAGTTTGCATGGTGATTTAGAATTTGAGGAGGAGCGCATAGTGATTGGTGATCCTTTGACCAAAACAGCTTCATGTAGTTGTGGAATGTTCAATAGGACAGGAATATTGTGTGGACATGGTCTCAAAGTTCTTGACTTGATGAATATAAAGACATTACCAACACATTATGTCTTAAAGAGATGGACTAGATAAGCACGCAATGGAAGCATACAAGATAGACAAGGAAGGAATGTGGTAGAGAATCCAAAGTTGGAAGCCCAACTTTGGTACAGGGTGTGTCTCACAAGTTTCACACTATGGCATCTAAAGTAGCCAACTCTCTAGAGTGTCGTTTGATATTAGAAGATGCATTGACTGCGTTAGTCCACAACTAGATGAGAAACTCAATGCAACTATGAATGTACGAACAAGCCATGTGATGACCAAGAAAATGTTGACCCAAATATGCAACTAACTAGCGAGTTTCTTAGTGCCGCAAAGCTCAAGAAAAAAGAGGTTCAATCAAAAAACTTAAGGAGAAAGAGAGGTTGGCTTGATAAGTTACTCAAGGGGAAGCGCAAACTAACTAAAGGTGCCTCATCCAAAAAAAAAGCAGCAAAGGTATGTTCCCATCTATACAGGATATATTGTTACCACTCATTCCTAACTAAATACTGGAATTTTCATGGCAGCAACAAAAGAAAAATGATGGTGCACAACCTCAAGTAAGAGTGGAGAAGGATGATGTGTACAGCCTCAAGCAAATGTGGAGGTTCAAGATAGCAACACGTCATCAATTACACACAGCTCTTGATGGCTCCCCCTGGTGGTGTTTATGATGAAGATCTGTTCTAACATGTAGAAGCTTGTTAGATAGTATTTTGGACATTTTGACTAGTATTTTGGACAAACATGACTATAGTATTTTGGATTTTGGGGCTGACTATAGTCTTTCATGGCCTAAGTGTACAAGTAGATTGGCCTAATGTATGTACTTCAAAGATTATGTAAGAACAGATTGATGTTGCCAAATTTGAATTAGTAATGCTACAAAGTATGTGTATTGTTCAATTCATTTTGAGTTCACTTTTAATTCATTGTATAATCAGCTCAACCCTTCCTTCTTCTGGACATTTTCCAGTAATCAAATTATGCACATTAAACAATTTTTTGCTGCTGGCTTACTGTATGAATTTGGTCTCCGTTTGTATCTGAAATTCGTATCCTGGAGCTATTTACTGTTAACTGAATTTTCTGTGTGTGTGTGTGCAGTGCAGACGACATCTCCTGTGTGTTGCATGAACTTTGATTGGTAGAACAGGGGATATACTCCAGGATTTGTTACTTCCAGTATGTTTGCATCTTATACCTGGGAATGTTTCCTATGCATATGGATTGTTCTTTAGCTGGTAGTGCAATGGCCAAATCATGTTGTGGTATATTATGTAATAAACTGTTGACATGCGTAACATATGAATTTGAGTGTTAATACTTCAGTTCAACTCTTCCTTCTTCAGTTCATTTTTCAGTACTAAAGTCTGCACATTGAGCACTTTTCTGCTGCTCGTTTGCTTATATGAATTTAACTTAATTTGATGTATGTTAACTCTTCCTTGTTAATGAATTTTGTAATCTGCAGCTGTCTCTAGTTAACTGCATTTTACATTAACTGAACTTGATGTCCGCATCTCCTGCCTCGCTATTGCGAGCTCCATGGCGTCACTGGCCGTCGGAGCGGGACGTCAGAGGGAGCTTAGGAGGACGGCGGAGGGGCGCATAGGAGTTTGTCGGAGGGCCGTCGGAACGGGCAGAGGCAGCCACCGGACGGGAGGCGACGGAGCAGCCGGAGGTGGGTCGATGTGAGGCGGACGGCGCCGCCGTTTCCTCCGGTGTACGCCGCCGGAGCTCACCCTGGAGGAGCAGTCGGATAGTCCTCTCTCCCTTTTCCCGCAACGCCATGACGGGAGCTCGCTCGCTTTCCTGCGGCGCGGCGACTTGACCAGCAGCGAGCGCTCGCGTCGTTCCCTTGAGAAGGACTAGTTGATTTGGTCTTGACTCTTTGCAGTCTGTTGGATGGGAGCTGGACGGTGGATTTGAATCCTCAAGGCACAGCGTGCCCTGCCTTGAGAGGGCACGGGATCTCAGTTTTCTAGAGCAAAGACCAAAAGGATCTTCATTTTTATGGAAGCATATACTCAGATCGCCGGAAAGTGCGTTTACCTTGAGCTCGGTATTTTAAAAATTCAAAATCCGCATTTATATTTGAAAATAATAAATCTGGCAAATTTCATTTAAAAAAAAACATAAGTACTGCTCATAGATTAGCTCCACTCTTTTCTCATTTTTACCCAGCTCAAAATATAAATTTTAGAGTGAATTCTTGCATACTCTTAGATTATATTACTATCTACGTCTAGATATTTTTTTCTAAATTTTCTAAAACTTCAAAATATTATCCTGTGTGGAGCTCAGCATCCATATCGAACACTCCTCAAATCACCTCCAATAATCCTCCATGGGACAAATGAGTACACACAATCTGCCTCCAAGTGAATCCCCTATCGGTTGGGACGTCCCAAAAAATGATCCGTAACTTTTGCCCCCAACTTTTGGACTCATTCGGATATGTCCGGACACACCCGTCATGGCCAGGTCTGCCCAGATGTTAGGATGACTCCAATGGGGCGACGCAAACGGACGCACATTTGGTCTGCGTTTGGTCCGTTTGCGTCGGCAACAGACACGCGTCCGGCCCAGGTCCGCCCCTTTCCGGCCACTGTGCCCAATGGGGCCGACGCATTGAGTCCGCCCGGCCAGGGTTTTTGATCATTTTCGCCAGGGTTTTTGATCACATTGCAACAAAACAAGAATAAAACATAATCCCGGCCTCACACAGGCCATGTCTGGGTACATACCCAAAATATTACAAATCCCGGCCATCGGCCGTAGTTCAACACCGGCATGCAACATAATAAATAGAAGGACCGAGATTTGATCAATCTTGGTCCATGTATACCTTTGCTTCTTGAGGTAGTAGGCCTTCTTCCTAGGGTGAAGGCCGAGATATCCATGTCCATGATCCTGGCCTCCTCGCGCGTAAGGCGAGATCAAGGTCCTTGGCCTTCAGGTCGACCTCCCTTGCTCTTATACGACCTCCTTGGCCCTAGCCTCGGCCTCCTTGGCCCTTGCCTCGGCTTCCCGTGCTCTAGTCCGAGCATTTTCCTCTTCTATATCGAGCCTCTTCTTTTGCAATTCGAAGAAGAGCTTGGAAGACCCTCTCTCTCTAGGCGTTCCTTTTCTCTCCTCTCCTCTCCTCCTTCTTGTCACATGTCTTGTCCTTTGGGATAGGAACCCGTTCAATGTCTCTTGCAACGCAAGGGTTGTTGCATCGCGTTTCAACTCGGCCTTCGAGTTGTTCTTCCCCCTTGGCCTCCCCTCCTTCTCCGTTGTGGTCTCTTCCTTATCAACTGGTTGTCCACCTTGCTTGAGGGAGGCGTAGAGGTCCTTCCACTTCTGCTGATCCTTGAGTACCCGGTAGCAATGGGTCAAGTTGAAGGTCTTCTTATATTGAGCCTGGAAGGTTTCCAAAGCTTGCAACACCTGTGCATACAAGGTTATAGCAACCAAAATCATTGCAACGAAAATGCATAAGAAGGGAAGAGGAATTACCAATTCCTTCACTCCATAGCCACTTTGCGCCGGGCTTCAACGTTTTCAATGGAGCCGCAAAACTTGCTCATCTCCCCTTGTATGTGGAGCCACCTCTTGGAGATAGATGTCTCGGTCCGCAGCGTTTGAATGTTATGGGGCGGAAGGATTTTGCATTCATTGTAGCGCTTGGTGAACCGGCCCCAATATGCCGACCCTCTTTGCTCGGCCCGAGAATTTGGTTGGTTCCAACCTCGATCCAGAACTCGCAAATGAGCACGTCTTCCTCGGACGTGAATGAGGCGCCCCTTTGGCTGATCTTCCTCTTCATGGCCAGGATTGGGTGTCGAGCTCGTCTAGGAAAACCGGCTCAACATCGATGTTGATCACATCGGGGCCGGTCGGCGGAACTTCATCTTCTCCGGCATTGTAGTCGTCGTTGGTGTACTGAGTGTTGTCCCTCACCATGTCCTGGAGACGTCCTCCCCGTCGTAGCCGTCCTCCTCCTCCTCATAGTACCTAGGGTCACCCGGCGACGGCCTGGGCAAATCGCCGAATAGGTTACGGGCGGCGACCACTGCCGGGGCAGCTGCACGCGCTGCCGCAGTCTGCGCCGCGGCGAGTGTGCGGCCAAAGGTGTAGCGGGCCCGTTGAGATCAAGGATAGTATCTCGACCGCGGATTCGCTGAGGTAGGGGAAACCCGCGGCGGCATGGTTCCAGGGAGGTACCCGTACGCAGGCGATGGTGCCTTCGCGGAAGATCTCGACCTTGGCGGTCGGGCCGTCGAGGCGTTGAGCTGTCCGCCGCAGTCGCGACCCCGACCGTGGCCGCAGTCGGGGTAATCCCGGAGGAGGGCAGCGGTGGCGGCCCTGGACACGAGGTCAGATTCGTTCGCCTCGCCCTGCTGCTCGGCGGCGGCCTTCTTGGCGGCGTCGAGCTGGTCCTGCTTCAACCTCTTCCTCCGGGCGCCACGCTTCTTGGTCTCTGCGGCCATCTGCTCTTGCGTGAGTTCCTTCTTTACTTTCTTTTAGCTTGGGGCCAGGTCCAGAGGCGTGCCGGCGGCGTCTGGTCCAAACTCAGTGGCGGCGTCCGCCGCGGCGGCGGCGGCGGAGGCAGCGTCGGCCATGGCTAGGGCTGGAGTGTGGACTGGGGTTTTGGGAGAGGAGAGACCGTGTGAATTTTGCCGAGAGAGCGACTGGAGGAGGACACAAAAGCGGTCCGCCGCGCGTCCGTGGCCGACGCATCGGTGGCCCAAATTTGGGCCAGTAATGCTCGCGGCGGACCAAAAAACGGACCGCGGTCCGTTTGCGTCTTCCCGTTGGGACTTGTTTTTGGCTCCAGCGGACAGGAACGACGCGCGCGGACTCGATGCGTCGGCCCGTTGAAGTCATCCTTATCCACTATAACGGGCCGATCCATTGAAGTATTTTCCGTGACTAGACGCGTCGTGTGTCATGTCTTATTATCGACTACAATAAATAAACTTTTGTATGGTCGCATAAAATGCAGTGAGTGGATTTTATGTGCATATGTGTGTCACGTCTTAGTACAGACTACAATAATACATAAATCATACGGCCACAGAAGATTGGCGAGTTGATTGAAACCTCTGAGACAATACATTCTCAGTTCTGTGGTAGTCATGCCTAAATTTTTTGTACGCCATAGAAAATCGTAGCAAAAAACAAAATCCGGCACCTGTCTGGTCATGCCTAAATTTTTGGTACGCCATAGAAAATCGTAGGCTGTCCGAGAGGTCCGAACATGTGTCCAGACGTTCCATAGCGGATAATATATGAGAGATGTCAGACAATTTAACAGAAGCATCAGTGGAGATGCTCTCTACGTCTCATCCAGCTAAACATACCACTTTGCCACCAAGCATGAAAGACGTACTCGTGGCAAGCGTACCACACGTAATCTTAATTTTGACCTAGCTACTTATTAGTCTGAAACAAATTAGTCCTACAATATGTGCACACGACTTGGCCGGCTTGAGCAACTCCCAGTGTTTACTGGTGGTGCCATTTAGGGTTGGATATAAAGCTCAAAGCTCGGCGAGCTTAATGAGTACTCGATAGCTCGACTCGTTTGATCTCGACTCGTTTCTTAATGAACCGAGCTGAGCAGCAATTTTAACTCGTTAATACTAACGAGTTAAACAATCAAATTAACGAGTTTCACGAGCTACTCGTTAAACTCGTTAGTAACGTGGCAGAAGGCTGCAAATCTGCATCTTTTTAAGTACTTTTTGCACATGGTAGGTCTTTGACAAATACATGTCGGCATATTTTTGTAACTATATATATGTCTAAAATTTGTTGCTCCTGATGGTTGCTTGATAGCTTGCTTAATTAGCTGAATACCCTGATACATATTCTTAACGAGTTTTAACGAGTTGCTCGTGAGCGCTCGTGAACATATAACGAATGAGCCAATCTTTAAATTTAGCTCGTTATCCTTAATGAGCTTAACGATCCGAGTCTTAATGATCACGAGTCATAACGAGCCGAGCCTTAACGATTTGAGCAGCTCGTTAGACCAGCCCTAGTGCCATTGGAATGTGAGTCAGATGTCAAGATGTTGAGTCATAACGGGCTAGTCTGGATGAACCCTGGTGAACGCCACATGACAATGTGAGTGCTTCACCCAAAGAAACGAAAAAGACAATGTGAGTGAGACAGAGTTGATCCCACAACTCCATTGGACGAGCAAAAGGATTTGAACCTTGAGATGCACCTTCTATTGAAAAAATAGGGAAATTTTTGTTTTTGCCACTCTAAGTTTTGACATTTTGCTTTTGCCCTTTTGAGTGGCAAAAACAGAAGCAAAACAGCAACATTAGTGGCAAAAGCAAAACAAAATTTTACCATTTTCATTTTGTTTTTGCCTCACGGAGGGAAAAAATGATGTATTAACGGGAACTGGCAGGGCAAGCAAAATATCAAAACTTAGAGTGGTAAAAACAAAATGGGTAAACACAAGTGTGGCAAAAACAAAAATTTCCAAAAAAAAATTTACTAGGACGAGAAGAAGCTCCTCAGTGTTTTTTGGGCTAAGTATAGGCCTGTCTAATATAGCCCACTCCACTATGCGACGCTGAACAATTGAGCCCAAGCCCCCGCGAGCCCGGTATGATAAACCTCTGCCGGCTCTCTCCTTCTCCGGCCCTCCCTCCCTCTCCTTATCCACAGTTTCCACACCAATCCACTACCCTCCACCCGCCTTCCTCTCGCTACCACTCCGCCTGCTTCTGCTGCGCCATGGCGTTCCGCGCCGTCTCCCCTGCGGCGGCGGCCTACGCACCCTCTGCCCGCATTGCCCTGCGCCCAGGTCGCCTCCTCTTCCCTCCCGCTTGCTCGAAATTGGAGGGTTGAAGCCCGCGAATATTACCCGTATTCTGCTTTTATCCATTGTACCTGAGCGCCATTGCAGCGGCATGCTAATGCCGATGCATCAGCCGCTCCTCCTTTCATGAGTGCGTCGCGTCGGGTTTTAGTTGTAAACATAGAGAGGAGCTAAGGTTAAAACTGATTTAGAATGGCAGGCCATGCTTAAGCTATATAAGTATAGAATAATTATTGAACCACTTCGTACTTGGATACTTGATTAGTTGAAAGTTCAGCCTGCAGTTCACAGTTCTTAAGACAAATTATTAGTACTTCAAATGTTAGGACCTAGAAAGCTAATGTGTTCCCCACTGGTAAATACCAGGAAACATTGATGGCTTCTTTCAAAATTCTCGACCATTCAGAAGTGATTAAGGCCATGAACCAATTGGTGTATCTCATGAAATTAATCACTTAATGCTTGTTGTTTGTCATGGGAACCTAGCGAGACGAATGCAGCTAATGTGGCTATACATTAATACATGACCAGAGTCTAGATAACATGCGACTACTGTATTTACATATTTCCATCAGCAATGAATAAGGTGGCACCATGGCAAGGTCTCGTCAGAGAATACTGTACTTCACATGCTGTAGTTGTCTCTAAGTACTGACCCTACTACCTTATTTACATACTTTTATTATGACTGAATATTGTGGCAATGTCTCATTACAGAATACTTTATTTCGCAGCTTGTGGTTGTCTCTCAAATCGTTCATCCCTGTTGAGTTCCTCCACGAACTTCTGAACCTTAATTCTGGAGCAGTGGGCTTCTTTAGTGCGCCTCTTGTGCTTCAACATTCTGATAAGAGGCGAGTAGTTTTGTACTAAAATATTTCTTGCATTTACTGATCTTCAAACTAATCTTCATTAACTTGTGATTATCATGTCACCAGAGCAGTTTTGAGGCATGCCACTATTGAAGAAATTGAGGCAGAAAAAACAATCATTGAAGACCAAGCTGTAAGTACAATGCAACTCTGTCTTAAGGGGGGATTTTTTTTTGGCATGTGCCTTTGGTGCTAACTGGTTACTGCTGTGTATCTTCAGAAAGAAAAGATGGAGAAGGCAATTGAAACAATGCAATCTAACTTCAATACTGTAAGGACTGGGCGGGCAAATCCGTCTATGCTTGACAGGGTTGAGGTATGATGACTTGTCCTTGCTCCTTTTATATGTTCTGTAAGTAGCATTTGCATGATATCACTTGTTTCTCCGTATAACTTTTTTTTATATGTATGTAATTACTTCACTTAGTCACTTAAAATGTGCGCAACAGAGTAATTAGTGCAGTTACCATTAAACTCTGTACTGAAATTGGCGAAGCAAATGTTTGGTCAATGCGTAGAGATATTTTGCAAACAATTGGATTGCCTTATTCAAATTAAGACCAAAGCACAAAGTGGTTTCTGTGCTAAGGCCAAGCTGCAGATATGACTGATGATTCCTTGCAGGTTGAGTACTATGGTACTCCTGTGAACTTGAAGAGTATTGCACAGATAAATACTCCAGATGCGACTTCTCTTCTTATCCAGCCGTTTGACAAATCTTGGTAGGCTACTTATTGCCCCCATTCCACACACCACTTGGTATTTCTTGTCGTTGTTGACATACATATCCTCTGCAGCCTCAAGCTCATTGAGAAAGCTATAGTTGCTGCAAATATTGGGGTAACCCCAAGCAATGACGGAGAAGTGATACGAGTCACTGTCCCACCATTGACATCTGACCGCAGAAAGGTTTGCATATTACATTTGCAACCGCCTATGTTTATATTAATTGTATGGTGCATTTGTGAAGCTTTAGTTTGCATGATCGTGTCCTTTTTTTATCCTTTGGAAAATATGTAGAATAGAAATTCTTGACATCCAGACTATTTTTATTAGCCACAAAGCAGATGTATTTTGTCCTTGCGTTTATAGTGAGAAGACTGTAATAATTGATTAAAAAGATTTGGAAATCACCTAAGAAAAATAGCACTTCTCTTAGACACATAATTCTGAAACTTATGATTTCCATTTAGCACCTTGACCTATGACTAGTACAGTAGAACATCTTCTTTACCTCAAAGAAGAGCAGAAGGTTTTCTTTTTTATGGGAATTTGACTTTATTCATCAAAGAATAGCAGAAGTTGCTTGCAACATGCTGCATAACCAATGCATGTTTTTTACAAAGGGAACTTTTCAGATGGATTATCCGGTAATTTTTTGCATGCTACCTAGGTGTAGTTATCTCATATATGGGAATTGGTCTTGATAACATGTCCAATATCGTGTCTGTAGTTTTGCATTGATAGCGAATGTCCTATAACCTTTTCCCTATAGGAAATCTACTTTGGCACATGGGAGCATATGCTCCTGCCAGGAGAAAAAATATTTTTGAAATGTCAAACCGAATTTTTTGGGGTATGTGCATCTCGATATTCTATGTGTGCACGCCACCTTTTTTCTTTCTTTCTTACACACGACACAAAAGGTGTCGGTTTTTCGTGAAACAACTTTGTGAGCACATAGAATTTCGAGATGTACACGCCAAATTTTTAGTCGGAATTTTTTGACAATTCAAAATGTGTTTAAAACGCTCTTCCCTGATATTCATTTCTTTTGTGGAGCAGGAAATGGCAAAAACTGTAGCTAAATTATCTGAAGAAGGCAAGGTACAAACTTACCTCTTCACACATTTTAATTTTTCTCAGCAGAATATTTGTAACTATATTTGGTACCCGGCTTAATTTTACCCTTATCTTGCTCCCTTTTATTCAACAGGACTGCAAGTATATCTGAATCTTGTATGCGTTTGATGACTAGATTTTTTTTCCATCACTTTTAACTCATATAAGTTTACTTCTGTTATCGTCATGGTATACATTATTTAGGATCTAGCAAGAAGCGTAGTATGAACTGCAACTGTAGATGTTTGATGGAAGCTTTCAAGTGACGTGTGTGTTTACTGTTTACAACATAAACATGATAGCATATGGTTATTTTGTCTATGAGAGTCTTCTTGTTCAAACTTGTTCAAAATTATTTGATGCTGATCTCTGTTCTACTCTTCTAACATCTGTAGATGCTTTAGTATATACAAGATGTATAGACTACACCATGTTGAGTGCACACCAGTTTCCGTGAAAGATCATGAACTCTTCTCCCTAGTGGATTCTTGTAGATAACGTGTGCTCATTATGACTGTTATCTTCCAGGTTGCAATAAGAAACGTAAGAAGAGATGCGATCAAAGCTTATGACAAACTAGAGAAGGTTTGTTCTTCTTAGTTGGTAGTACTAGTTTACGGGTCTGTTGCACCTTTGCAATCAAATTAACATCTTGTATTTTTATACATAGGAAAAGAAACTTTCTGAAGATAACGTGAAGGATTTGTCAGCTGATCTGCAAGTGAGGATATACTGCCTTTTACCCCACCCTAGTACAGAGACCAAGACTAACAGTCTAACATCCTGTACAAATTCTGCAGAAAATTACAGACCAGTACATGAAAAAGGTTGAATCCATCCAAAAGCAGAAGGAACAGGTACTTCGGTCCTTTCGTCAACCATGATCTTATTAATGTTCCATTATTATTCATCTATTAAGATAATGGGCTACTACCCGCACATTTGGCTTTCCCTAATGACGAAGCAACAACTGATATTCAGAAATTGCCATTCATACATGGCTCCAGAACCATGCAAAAATAAACAAAGCTTGACAATTTCCCTTTTCAGGAACTGAGCAAAGTTTAGATACCGAAGTGACGGTAAAACTGGTAAGGTGCGTTTCTTCCTGCGGTGTACGAACCCTTGCTATGTTGAAGAAGCTAAATGTAACGGCACCTAACATGGTGAACTTTGCGGCTACAAGTTTTGTGAAGCCTTCTTCTTTTTGTTTGGAGCGTGGCTAAAACTGAAGGATGCAAGTTCAGACAATGTTGCCGTGCCCCTCATTTCCTTCTTGTAATTACGCCTTCAGCAACTTCCTGCCTCTCTGTCTGACTGCCATTGTCAATATATTTTTCTTTGCCACATAAATCGAAATTCTATGTGATTCGCTGAAAATGTCTCGATTAGTTGTGCCATTTACTCTGAACTCCATGGTGAAGTCGCTGCCATACTGAAGTCACTGTCTGTCGTGAGTAAATCAGTAAAGTTGAGTCTGATTTCAGAGCCGAAAACGACGTTGCGATTGACAAGATCGGGCACCGGCTATTCTTGTCTGCGGTAGGCCACATATACATCCAATCCAACGGCCGACGATTGTTAGAACGACACGTTTCTCGCCGGCAACGACCAGGCTGCGATAATCACGGACGGTGGTCCCGCTCCTGTGCGGGCCCACGGAAGGTTGGGACCATGCTGTAGGGCCACCGTACCGCAGGTGGTCCCGGCATATGTCCCAGTCGAGTGTTCTCCACTAGGATTCAGGGATGGTGACTCCAGCCTGGACAGCCAAAGCTTTTTGGATGCTGTTCTTGAGTGTGTTGTGTGTGTCCATCAGATATCCACGACGACGGTAGTACAAGCAGCAATTGCGCTATTCCTTTTTTTTTCTTTACATATGTCCATTTCGTTTTAGTGCAGTTTAGGAGGATGAAACTTGATTGGACATCGCTCTAGTGTAGCGAAGCACTAAAATATTTTTCCAGCAAGGACAAAAAATTCAGAGCAATGTGTTGGGCACATGGTAGGAAACGCATCAAGATCACAGAGGGAGCAAAAGTGAAAAAAGAGCTGCGGGAAACGACGCTCCAAAGTTTTCCTTATATAAACCGGCCAACTATATTCTATTAGAATATTAATGAATAGGGAAACGACGCTCAAAAGCTGCAACGGCTTCGATAAGAGCATGGAGGAAAAGCTATTCGACCCTGACTTGGATGATCCGATCATCCAGGAGAAAATGCAGAGCAAGCAACCAGATAAACCAACCAAAACAAAACCATATAGTATCAAACTTTGAGGCGACAAGACCACGAGCTTGAAGATAGAAAGAGGCAGATCGACCTGACCATCTGGCCGGCCGAGAGGCGAAAACAGAGACCGAAAAGAGAAACCCAAGACCTCACCGGCCGAGCGGCAACTGAAGCAAGTTGATCGATGGCTGGCTGGGTGGGTGGCCGCTCCCTCGCCGTCGTCGCTTCCGTCGCCGCTCTGGCAGGCAGCCAGCGACAGTGCTAGGGGTGTAAACGGATAGGATAATTTTCGTACCGAATCCGTCACCGAATCTGTTTTAAATAATCCATATCCGGTTCCGAAGAATCTCCCGGATAAGAATATCCGATTCCGAACTGAACACCCGGATACGGTATAGGATATGGTATGTAAAATAGTATCCGAATATGGATTATCCGAATATTAATTAGAATTATCCGATGGTTGTAATCCGAATAATCCGATTTTCTACCGAAATGTCTAAACTAATAGAACACAATTTGTAGTTAGTGAGTTGTGAAGTTCATTTGTGGAGCACAATTTGTAGTTAGTTCTATTTGTCTAAACTAATAGAGTACAACTTTGTTAGATTATTACGTTGTTGAGCTATTGTTTTTGGTTATGTGGGTTGATGATGTACATTGCGCATACCGATCCGACTAATTTTATTTCCGCCCCGAATCCGCTCAATTTCCGTTCCGAATCCGTGATTATATCTATCCGCTCCCGAATCCGCAACAGTTCATTATTCGATCCTATCCGAATCCGAGAAAAAAATATGGTAAAGGATATGGTAGAAACAAAATCCGATCCGATCCAATCCAATCCGTTTACACCCTAGGCAGTGCAGATAGATTTGCAGGATGGCTGGCAAAGGAGAGAAGAAAGCCACCCTTGGCGCCGTGGTATTCCTTGTCTTTTCAGAGAGCGCAGCGGCGGAGTGTTGCCTTTATACTGTCCTTCCGGTTGACCTATAGCTCACTTTCGGGTTCCTGCGCATGGCGGCAGTGGCACATCGCATCAGCTACTCTGGACTGGATTTCTGGGGAAGGTGAAATAGCTCTGGTGGGACCCATGCTGCCTGCAATGGCCCAGCAGGCCAGGGTAGGATGGGTTGTCTTCCAGTTGGGCGGGCCTACCCTGGAGATATTTACGGAGTACACCGACAGCGTCGGGTATTCTGCCACTGCAGCGTGGGACCCACGAAGTTGAGAGGCGGTCCACTTGGACCCACAGGCACGACAGCCGGTCGAGTGGCAGGCCCACAAGGGAAACTGGGTCTAGACTGTGGGCCTGAACTCTGTGGGACCCACGGCTATCCTGTCGCGATAAGATCGCACCATCGACGTGGACCGAGCACTCGAGCCTCCTGTTGGATGATACGGATTTGCTGGGAAGACTGGCGGCAACACATGGCAGTGGGTGCTTTGTACCGTGCTATTCAACTAGAAGCCATGAAAGTGACGGTGAATGGCGTCAACTTGCTCGTGTCTGGTCAAAACTTCCTCTAGATTGACATGAATAACTAGTGAACATTGATCATATTACTGGGATTTTTAAGTTTTTTGTTCATGACTAACTTTTTTGTTGAATTAAATAGAAAAGGACTTATGGGTAGGTGGTGTGGAAGCGCAGTGGAGAGAGGACACCGGAGAAGAGAGCGGGGAGATCTAGAGATGGGAGAGGATATCGGGAGTGTAGTCGCGAGATGAAATATAGAAGGGAGGTGTGAAATCGGTGTTAATGATAGGGTTTGTAATGTTTTTAGTGTGTGACTAAATCTCAGTCAAATGAGAAATAGGTTAATTCACAGGTGATGTCATCAAATCTAAGTTGGAACCCATTTGCAACTCATACCTAGCACGAACAACGAATCGAATTTAAGAGTCCAAAACATATTTCTTAGTTTGAACCCCACTTTCCAACTGAAAAATCTCACTTGCAACCTAATTTACAGCTCATTCATGCATGGATCATGCTACAAACTAAAGACATATGACTTGACTGAGCGCTAGCTTAATTCTCACCTGGAGCAAACCGTTGTTTTATACCAAAAAAGTTAGAAGGGACGCGCTTTGGGCGAGGAGTAACTCTCAACAATAAAAGATTTTTAATCGCTTACTGATCGCTGACACTATCACTAGGGTAGCAAACACTACGAAAGGATCATAGTTTAGGACCGTGGGTTGTGTACATGTGCCTCATTGTGGCGATATCAGCACCGAGGAATCTCACGTTGGGCCAGTTGGCAGTGAATTTTGCCGCTGAAGCTAGACCGTGTGATCAAGTACTCATCCATCGTTCTAGGGGTTGGAACTGGTAGCGGATAGTCCGAATTATTCGACATTTGTATTCGATAAATTGAAAATGAAAGTGGTAAATATCCCAATCCGAACGAAATAGAAATGAAAGTGGTAAATTTCCGGATTCGTTTTTATGCATAAAAATACAAATATGGTATTAAATTAAAAAATGGATGTATCCGTATCCGAATAAACTTACATTAGCCAATTTTGATAATTCTAGTCTGATATGTCAATTAATCAACCTAAAAGACAAAGAAACGTGGTCAATTTTTTTTCTGTGATTGAACTTTAAACTATTGTGTATTATATGGCTATATTTATCAATTGTACTGTTCTATAGTTACTCTTTATAAGACACAAGTCTATTATTTCGTGGTATCCGTTTCTGTTACGAATTGAGAAAACATCCGCTCCACTCCTATACGACAGCATCTGTATTTTGTATTTGTATTTGTTTTGAATATATGAAAACGGATGTGGGAACGGTTCCCGCATCTGATCTGTTTTCGCCCCTACGTCGGTCTGACGGGTTCTATATGGTGTCAGTGACACAGATCATAAGTGGATGTAAGAGTGACACAGATCATAAGTGGATGTTTTCTTACAGTATCTAAATGTACCTTTCGGGAAAACGACATTTGGTTGGAAGGATACATGCGTGCGATTCATTCCATCAGTTGTCGGTGAAGTGCCGCCTTCTCTCCCTCCCAAAGCTCAGCTGCTATTGCTACTGCGAGATTAACACTTGTCTTCCTTCCAAAGCTCAGCTGCTCTTGCTGCTGAATCGGCCTACATTGCCTTCTTTAATCCAAGAGAAAATTAGGCGCCGGCCGTGCGAGCTATAATCTATAGCAGCCGTTCTTGACATTACGCCGGAACGTCTCTGTCTGTTTGTTCGGAATTAGGCAGAGGAGTAGCCGTAGTGCAGCATGCACTGTCAACCGGTGTCTGTAGTACCACTACTCTACCACCACGTTATCTAGCACAGCTCCACCACGCCTCTCTTCTTCTAGCACGGAACAAGAGGTCGAGTAGAGTGGTACCGGACGCCGCTACGAGCGCGTACCAGCACCGCACCGCTTCACAACCGAACCTTATCAGGAAGGACAGACGGGACCCTCAGATCGAGCTGACATATCGGTCGACAAACGGCGCCGCTTGCTGTGCGCGGGACCCACCATCTCCAGGATCTCCTGCACCGCCGGCCGTCCTTGTCGCTGTAACTTTCGAGCCGAGCAATCCTACCGTACTACGGGTGAGTACATTATTTAGTGCTAGCTCCTGCAATCCCGCTACCAACTGGCTGGGTGTACCGGCACCAGCCAGCCGAGAGAAGAGTTAAATGGACATAGGAGTGGTGTAGATTTTTCGAAAAAAACAAAAGGAGTGGTCATGGCTGTAAAAACGGTTTACTTTTGACTGTTGCTGCTACTCCATGCCAACCAAAACGATGACACAGAGCATCTCGACTCACGGTGCTAATAAGGCCGAGAATAGATACATTGGGCGCGTCGGACCTAAAATCATGTCCACTCCGACGCTACGTCTGGCGTGGTCATACCTACACCCCCCTGATGGAAGTCTCTTAGGCACACCGTCCGAAGCCACGCGTGACGCCACGTTCAGATCCCGACAGGCGGATCAGCCTCCTCTCCCCCCCCCCCCCCCCCCCCCCCCCCCCCCCAAACGGTCCGAGATGCCGACCAAACAATAAACACCTTGTGGGCGGAATTTATTAAACGAGATTTAACAAACTTACAATTTGAAACCTAAACGAGATTTAACAAACTAAACCTAAGCTACGCCGTTACCGGCTAAATGCTACAGCGTCTAGCCAACCACTACACGCGCCGGCGTCGAGGAGAGATGCCGCTTCATGGCCTAGCGACGGGGAAGAAGATGCGAACCAGCGTTGAAATCATCAACAGACTTGCATGCCTCGATGATCTGGCGCCGGAAGTTTCATCTGCTATTGTCGTCGGCTACGGCCTTTAGAAACGTAGCCTCGGCTGTGGCTAAGACTTCTGGTTTCGCGGTCGGCGCGTGGTGGGATTTCATCTACCGGCTGCCCGCCTGATGGGAAGCCTCGCCGGCTTCAGCCGGTGCCCCCTTCTCCGGTGTCGGCGACGCTGCTGACCAAGATGTGCCTGCCGTTTCTATTGGTAGATCGGGCAGCTCGGGATCGTTGTCGTCGTCCTCGGCGTCGTCGTCGTCCGATGCAGACAACTCCGGCGTTGGCTCCAGCGCCGGTAGGGAGGAAGTCGCCGGCACAGCGCGCCTCGTACTCCGCGTCCACCACGGCGTGCCTGTAGGGCGCCGAGATGGAGTACTTGGGGTCGAGCTTCTGCTCGTATGACATCGCCTGCCACTTCCGCATGATGAAGTCGACGCGCTCCTTGCCGCTCAGCCGTGGCGCCACCGGCACGTTGACGGTGTTCCTCGTCCACCCTTCGGGTAGGGACGCGTCCTCCTCCACCGGCACGCTGTGGCGGCTGCACAGCTGCGCGGTCTCCAGCGACACAACGTACGGAGGCGCGTTGGCTGCGTCCTCGAGCCACCGCTCGCATTCATACGCCCTGGCCATCTCCGCCTCCTCGTTGCGGCGACGGCGTTCCTCCATCTGCTCGCGGCGTTGCTGCCCGCGGCGCTCGTTGCAGCGGCGAGCGCGTTCTGCCGAGAGGAAGTCGCGATGACGTCGGAGCTCGCCATGCTTGGCGGCCGATCTGCTGGTGGCAAGTTGGGAGAGGGGAGAAGAAGTGGTGTGGGAAGAGGAGGGCCGCGACGCGCCGCATTATAAAGACGGCTGGAGGAGCGGGGTTGGGTGGCCTGCATTAACGCCGAGCAGCGGTTTGCCTGGCCACGCATTGACGCCTACGACGCGTGTGCAGGGCGTCGCCGCTGGAAGCCGCAGCGACGCCAACACGTGGACGGCGCCGCTCGACGCATCGCTTCGGTCTGCGCCATGGGGACGGGCACGGCGTTTATTGCGTCGCATCGCTTCGCTCTGCGCCCGCTAGGGAAACGGGCGGGGCGTTATTGTGAGACGTGCTGACAGGCGAGCCGCCGTCTCGTCGCCTCGCCATTAACGCGGCGGAACGGCGTCCTGCACAGCCCAAGTTAACACGAGCGCCGGCGCTGTGCGTATGACGGGCGGGCCACCCCTGTCGGAGGGCATGTCCGCCCCATGTCCGGCACCCCCGAGAGGGCCTCCAAACTTGGAGGCCCTTTCGGGGGTGCCTGATACGAATTCGCTCGGGGCGAGGCATTGGGGGGTGCCGCTGGTGGCGATTTTTGATGTCCGGATCCCCATTGGGCCTTTGGGGGGTCATTTGGAGGCCCCGGTGGAGATGCTCTAAGTGCGGCGATCGTCCGGTCAAATTCATTCATGGTGGGCGGCGTCTCGGTTTCCCAGCGGGGCGCGCAGCGAGACATTGTTTCGCCACTGCGGCGAGGTCGCGCCTATATCACGGCGGCGTGAATGCAAACGAGCGCGTCTTTTCGAGCGTCGTCGTAAATGAGCGGCATGAGGGTGGGTGGCCGGAGTTAAGGAACGCCACCCACTCGTCTCCCCGGCCACTATATAGAGTGGCTTCCGTCGCCGCCACATCCACACCATCGCCCCACCACACCATGTCACGACGCAATAACGAGATGCGTAGTACCGTTGGGCAGCCGGAGGAAAGCGTCGGGAAGCGAAGGAGCGTCGCCACAGGCGCCCGGAGAGGCATCGCAACGGGTTCCCCTTGTGCAACGACCGCAAGGCAGGATCAACCACACGGCTCGTCCACGAGGGGGAAACCTACCACCGTGCTCCGCCGCCGCCACCTCCACCGCCACAGACGCAACTACTCACAGAGGCGGAGGCACGCGAGCACAACCGCACCAACAAACTGTCGCCTCCCCGAGGGGTGGACGACAAACCTCGTCAACATCTTGGTGGCGCCTCGCCTCACCGGCCAGGCACGCCGCGACAACATCGACATGTTCAAGCAAACCATGCCGTCGGAGCTGATGGACGACTACCGGTACGCCCCATCAGCGTTGTACTGCGACGAGCAGATCGAGATGGAGTGCAAGTACCGGCCCCATACCTTCTTTGTCACCTTGGCGACCGGTCGCCGCCTACGGAGTGGTTTGACGCTGACGACGACCTCCTCACTAACACCTCCGATGAGAATTTCGCGGCGGGCATTGACAGGGAGAGGTTGCGGTACGAGGCGGTGGAGGCTCGGCGCGTAAGGGGAGAACAGCCGCACCTGTGGCACCGGAACCTCAACCTCCGTAGGCAATGGATGATGATGATGACGAGGAGTGGCCCGAACCCCAGTGGGAAGGCATGCAGTTCGCCATCGAGGCGTCATTGGCTCCTCTGGCCGGTGCACGAGTGGCACCTACGCCGCTATCCGTCGGCGGTGGCCTCTTCCTCGACAGCAGCTGCGCCGACTGCCCTTGGGCACCTATACCAGCACGGGCGGGCTTTTGTCGTATTCCAGGTGCCCGGCGGCCGCCCTACTTATTAGGTTTAGTTTTGTTCGAATAAATTATGTTTCGTTCAAATGAATTATGTTTAGTTTGAACAAAATTTGAATGAAATCTATCTATTTTCGTGTTTGAATCTTATTTTCCAAAAAGCTATTGGGGATTGGGGAGTACGGAGTGCCGCCTCCAATAACCGCCTGCGACGACCCGTCACCATGTCGCCAGATGGGTTTTGGACGCTACGAGCAGAGATGCTGGGACAAGGGACAATGCATCCACGCTCTTCCTTTCAATGGTGGTATCGTTTTTAGGGTTGTTGTATCATCACACCAACCGAACAGCCCTAGCTAGCTCACCCCATGTAACTCATTGAGTAGCTGGCAGGCAGATTCTGCCTACATCTCTCCTTTTTATTTCTGGAAAGGCCGGCAGGCAGGCATTGAAGCCCGTCACGGGTGCAACTGTTGTGAATATTCCGAGTGGCAGCAGTAATTACACGGTGCAGCTACTCACAACGATGAGCAGTGTCGCCAGTCAGAGCAGCGGGGCCGGTTGCCTCTTCGGGTTGGCTTTCGTTCGTGCATCGAGCTGAGTTTTGGGAGAACAGCGACGTGAACACCGGTATATGGACATATGGTGACTAGGTGGGCCCCGCTGCCTGTTGTACTCATGATTGGTGAATCCGATGCTTGTAACTGAATTCTCAAGAGAGAACATGCAAGCCATAGAAATGAGATCGGGACTCAGGAGTTTCTATCCCCAGTGATCTTCGATGGATCCAATGCCCGTGAAAACGGGAGCAAAGTAGCAACATCCTGGCATCGCGAGGAACCGGCGGGCCGTTGTGGGAGAGAAATAGATTTGTGCATTGTCTGACTTGTGTAGATTATTACAGTTATTTACAATAAATACTCTCTCTTTAGGATCAAAAATTTACGTTCAATCCTCTCGGTTTTCATCATTTAGTTGCAAAGGCGGATAAATAATGTCACTTGTGAACTTCCACATTCTACTATATATAAAAGACAGAAGAATCGCTGCCCTCTCCAGCTATCCACGTCGTGCGAGATTGTCGTCCGTTCGATCCGCAGAATGGACGGTGCAGATTAGCCCACGTCGTCCCAAATTCGCGAATCACTGTTCATGGTGAATTTTAGCCAATCGTTGGCCGCCACGTATACCCGGTAACCTCCCGGTCGCCTCGGTCGCAGACGGTCACCCCGCGCGCACGAATTTTGGCGCCGCATTTTATAGATAACCCCCCGCGAAGGACCTAGAAGTAATTTCGGGAAAGTCGAGGAACTTTTCTGCAAAAGTGTCCGCAGACCCCCCTCGCCTCTCTCTCTCTCTCTCTCTCTCTCTCTCTCTCCCGCGTGCTCGCGGTGCCGCCGGCGACGTCGCCGCGCTCCGCCGCCGCCACGGCCGTCCCCGGCCAAATCCACGGGGACGGAAAGCTCCGCCATCGCCGCCTCCATCTCCTCCCCGTAGATCAGCCGCCGCACGGGCGCCGGAATCGCCGCTGCGGTGCCCGCCTCCTCCGCCGCGTCCGAGCCCCGCCGGCGCCGCTCCGGTGACCTAAAGGGGGCGGCGCCGCCAGCTACGGGTTGAGCGCGCGGAGCCGCATCGGATGCGCCCGCCCCCGCGTCCTGAAACGCGCTGCCGCGCCGCCGGCGAGCTCGGCTCCGCCGCGGGCGCCTCCGGCAGATCTGGCCGCCGTGACGTCACCATGACGTCACAGTGGACCCAGTTTGTCAGATTTTTTTTTTGAAAAAAAGCCCAAATTATTCATATACTTCTGGAAAAATTCTAAATAATCCAAACCAATAATTTAAATATGTCAAAAATTAGGCAAATATGTCAAAGTGGTCACATAAAAATAAATGTAAACGACCAAAATTCAAATTTCAAAATTCCATGTGCCGTCCAAATTTGTATTTTCCGTATAAATCAAAAGAATTTCAAATGCGTTAGATTATTCAAAATATTAGAAATGTAGAAATATACGCAGGTCGCCAAAACTGCCCCCCCTGACGTCAGCACGACGCCACCAAAAAAACCCTTATTTAAAAACAAAGAAATAATTCCCAAATGATATAAAACCAGAAAATTTTAATCTACCTACATATTAATAAATAGAACACACAAAAAATGATCTCTAATTATGACATTTTTTTTCCCTTCCGAAAGGAAACCCTTATTTGAAAAAAAAAATCCCAAATGATATAAAACCAGAAAAATTTAATCTACCTACATATTAATAAAGATGTATAAAAGAACACACAAAAAAATGATCTCTAATTATGACATGCGAGCAAAGTTCAAATTTAAAATTTTGAAATGCTTTCCAACTTTATTCACTTTCTTAAAAGCTACAACAATTCAAATATGGATAACTTCTCATTTTGCAGGACTTCCCGAAATATGAACAATCTTCAGCTAACATTTGCAAAAAGTTAAGAAGGAAAGAAAACCATGCCGGAACTTTCTAATCCAAATTTCAAATTCAATCTTTCGGGAAAAACTTTTCCAAATCCACGGGCGCGGCGAAGACTGCGCTTAGTCCCCTAGTATCCTTTAGTGCTAGAAGAAAACTTTGTGGCGAACGTGAAGATATTGGAGCGGGACTCCCTCCACGGTGCACCGAAACCGGTGTCGTCGGTTTCAGAGTGAACTGGGAGTCCGGTGACGAACTGGCAGCCGTCTACTCGCAAGAGCGGGGATCCACGAAGGCGCAGCGAGCCTCACCGTGCTTTTTTCTATAGCCTTCCTCAGAAACAGTTATAAACTAATCTACCTATATGACGTAACGAATTTAAGCAATGGTTATATATTTGTACCATTGCCCATTTAATATGGGAACGGTGCAAAAATCAGTCGCATTTCAGGCCTTCACATCAGAGCCTCGGGCAATCAAAGCCTTTTTTCCGTAGCCAATGAGAGTTTTTACCCGTATCCATAGCCTCGTTCTGTACTAGTGTGGTCACTACTTGAGCGCAAGAGCGCACCACAAAAGGCCATCAATTCATAACTAAATTGTAAAATCCCACATTTGGGTCTCTCTCTTCTTCCTCCTCGTGAACTCAAAATTATGTCCAATTTCCAGCGTGGCGTTGTGGAGTATTGTATAAGATTTGTGGATAAATCATGTAAATCGATGCAAGTGTCACAAGATTCTTACAAACATTTTAGTATCGTCTCCACACCAAGTTTCTCATTCTCACCTAAATGCGTTCAAACATTTTTCGTTATGTTTTATAAAAATTTACCTCCCAACCCGAGATCGCTTTTCTACTGTTTACAGTCAACTTTAAATCCGCCTCCACGGAATTGTAGGGCCGGTCCATAGGCCGGGAACAGGGCGACCACTCACAGACCCAGAGAGAGCAGGGAATCAAATACTAAAGTATCTTTATAACTTTAATACTATTAATTGTCATGTATAAGAGACTTTTAACCATTCATAAACAAAAAAGTAGACATTGGTTTACATGAACAATTTCACCCTACTAACCAATACAATGTACAACAATAAAACAAACCAATTAGATTGGAGGTGATAAGTTTAATTTGCATGTCAGTCTCTTTTATGGATGCTTTACAGATGTTATATTCTATGTTTAATTACATGCATAACTTCTTATTTGAGAAACCAATAAAAGCATATGTATACACCATGTTATACAGAGGAGCATAGCGGTGAGCATATACAAATAACTAAATCTTGCGTGTGTAAAAAGCAGTAGACCTGGCCCATAATATTTAATGTTTGCCGGTGATTGCTATAGAAAATTCTACTTCAGTATCAGGTATATATCATCAACATATTCTCAACTTACTATTAAATCCATGGTAACTTGTAAGACACATTTGACAACATAAAAAAGATCACGCCAATTGTTCAACATACACCAGAAGTTTCTATATTTGCTTACATAACCATAAACTACACATCTCTATTAAGATATTTTTAGATTGTATTCCTTTTGGAATCTCTACCAACATGTTTAGTAATATTATAATAGAGAAGAACATTCATACAATAATATGCATATACGTTTTATAATTCAAAAATTGAAACAAAATAAGGATGCGTTCGTTTTTTTCCTTCTTTCACATTGAAAATGATTTTGTATCTTGTTAAGTGTAATATCTCACAAAGGAAAACAAATATTTTCCGCATGTTAGATATATTTTCAATCATGTGCATTACAACTATATGATGGAAAACAATTGAGAAAAATTGTTGTATGGTTCAATTTTCTCCATATATTTGTTAAAACCACCATATGGTTAAAATGAAGAAATTAAAAAAGTTGGTATAATTTTATTTATTTTAATTCGTTTTGGGTCCAATTTTAGTTGGAACGCCCCTTCGCAATGTCTATGTCATTATCTCAATGTCGTTGGCAAAACCTCTTTTTTTAGTAAACTCATCTGTAAAAGTCCAATCAAAGTAGTGTTTCACCATGAGAGTTTCTCCGCATATATCTACAAGAAGAAAGTATAAAAGTTTTGAGTTAAACCTTAGATATTCCCGTGTAAAGTTGTGGAGTATGATTAACTTCTGATTTGGAAATAAGTACTTGTATATGTACCTGGTATTGGTCATCAGCTTGCTCTCCCTCCCGTAAGAAGCTCTCTCTAGCAGACCCGCCCCCTTGCTACATCTAATAGGGGGAGGGTCCACTGGCGGAGCTACGTAGTAACGTGGGGGCCGACCTGGGTGGTGGCCCGCCCAAGAATTGCCAAAAACATCGATACGTATGTATTTGTTGGCCTCATCCGCTGGACTAGCGGAGCCAAGCCACCTAACGACCAAGCGGAAAAAGTCCAAATCAAACCTTAAACTTGTATTTTAAACCTTATAAGGCCGTCTAATTTGGATTTTAGCTGACATGGCAGGTCAAAATCGGGTTGTTGACTTGGACCCACGTGACACATAGCAGTCCCCCCTCTCTCGATTTCCTCTTCTCTCACCCGCTATGCCGTCCGCTACCGGGCACCTCCATGGCTCCACCCTGCTGCGAGACTCTCGTCTGGTTCCGCGGCCATGTCCTCGCACAAGCAGCGCATCTCCCGGTGATCCCCACCTTGGCTCTATATTAAATTTCACATGTTGGTAAAAATTATCTATAAGTACCTCTTAAAAAATAGAATTCTTTTGGAAGTTTGAAATACGCGTTTTCATTCTATATAACTACCGGGAGCCATATGTCCGCATTGGGACAGGATCAGTAACTTGCGCAACAACAGTTTGGGCTCAGTACGTCATGACAGCGAGAGGAAGCATGATATTTCTTCTTCTTTTTTGACTTGGGAAGCATGATATTTCCTCTCTAAAACAACACGACAAGCAGCGGCACCTCCCAATCAAAGACAAATGTTTTGACAATAATGACGGCCAGGGTCCACCTGATGTGTGCATGTACAGTACAAGATATCGGAGTACTCCTACTACCACATGCCGTGGAATGGCTGAGTGCTTGCTGGAAAGGTCAGGTTAAACTGAGGTAATCCAGCACGCGACTAATCACATGTCACCAACCGGATCGGTGCATCTGGACAAAAAGCTTCAAGCTCATACTACGAGCGTGCAGACCCACCCACTGGAGGCAGGAGATGTCAACACCAGGGAAAGAAAGCGATGTCCCCTGCTCAAAATTTCCACATACTTTTCATTCAACCTGCACGTCGAGTGGTGATTAGGCCACACACGTGTGATCACCAAGAGCTCTTTCATAATATAGGGGCAATCCATGTGACCCGTCCAGTATGAGTGATAGAACTAACAAATGGTTGGAGTGGAGTGGCGCACCAGAAGACGCACTTTTAGGATGAGAGCATTTCATGAGTGCAGAGTCATCACAGAGACCAGAATTTGATTTCTTAAGATTATCATCACTTGTTCCGTTTCTTCTACAAGGCTAATTAATTACAACACACACCCCAAAAGGCAGGTCATGGTCATGCTATGCTATGCAACCTCCCAACCCAATCATCATGGATGAGACTCCTTTTCCACCTCTGCCCAAGTTGTTTCTAAAACAAGCCAAGCAGAGTATTGACAAAACACAACAAATGGGAAGAGTGAGGAAGGGTAAGGAACACCAGAGCATTACAGAAGTCCCCTTTGTCCTGCATTCTAATTTAATCTTCCTTCAGTCAAAGAGAACAGCAAAAAGAACAAAGCTAAAGGGCGCAGTTGGAGGGGAGGGGAGGAGGAAGAAAAATCAGAGAAACCACCAGCATTTTGACATCCTTTGCATAAAACTGCTAAAAAGATTCTATGCACCTCCAACTTTCCACCATGAGAGGATAACCTACTACACAAAAGTATCACTCCCATCCAGCCATTCCTGCTTCCTCGACTGCCAGCGCAGCGCCTCCTCTTCGACCACGGGCCAGCTCTTGCATCTGTGGCTGTTCTCTCAATTGCTTCTCTTCCGCGCAACGAGTTGTGAACAGCAAGCCTCCCACTCCTTCTCCAGAATTAGCAATTAGCTCGGATTAGCACTCCCATGTTAAGGTATCTCGATCATTCATTCATTTGCCTGACAACACGATGGTTATATGTTAGGCAAAAGAACTGACCTATATGGTAGGTACTACATGGAACAAACTCTTCTGCATCTATAGGAGAAAGAAAGATATAGGTCCATTACCAGCAGCAGGCTTCTGATCACTTGTAGGCTTCATCGGCATTGATCCGAACGTCAGTTGTGCTGTTGACATGTGAGAATGAGGCGAACCGCTCGCAGATTGGCCTGTCGTCGTAAGGTGCATAAAGCCACTAGGCGTTGGATGAAGAGCCTTCAAGTTATTGCTGGCAGCAGCTGCGGCAAGAGCCTTCCCTGCATCAGCTGGAATCGCAGCTGTGGAAATCGACATGGAACCAGGGCTGAGAGAGAGCATCGCAGACGAACCGGATGTCTGCTGATGGGCAACCTGCTGCTGCGTCTTCTCACCCGGACGCTTTTGGTAGAGGCCGCCAGCACCTTGTGGTGCATATGCATTGGAGATGAAGAAGTGGCCTTGTGGAGGGAACGGCTGCTGTTTCAATGAAGCTCCATGTGACTGCTGCTTACCACCAGAGTTGGCCATGTTTGGTTGCTGGCCAAGGATCGATGGCATAGGCATACTGCTGTAGTGATTCGTGGGAGTTGGCTTGGATCCAGAACTGGAGGCAGAGTTCTTAGTTGACTGTTGCTGAGGCGATGACAATTGCATAGCAGACTGGCCACCCTTCGCACTCCCAGAAGCAGGTGGGCTACCACCAGTGCTTTTGGAGACTGAATTGGAGGGCGAGCCAGAAGGAACAGGAGCATTTGAAGATCGAGATATATCCCCTGCTCCTCCGTAGAAAGATTGGTAAGAGAAGGCCCCATTTTCGATGAACTCATACTCTGCGATTGGTGATTCGGACTGGAGAGAGCCTGTAGAGCTTTTGCTTGTTGCTGATGGAGACCACTGTTCTTCAGCATAATCAAATTAGAGGGTGGTGACGCAGCAGGGACAGATGCAGCTGATGGTGGAGCTGACACTCTCATTGAGATGTTTTCAACTGAGGTGATTGACCAGGAACTCCCCTTGAGCAGCGCTAGATTGATACATTAAGTTCTGAAAATTTGTTGCACTCAGACGGTCGAGTATCCACTTGCATTGCTCGGTGCAGCAGACCTGGGGCGAGAGTTCATGTGGTGATTTTGCAACATTTGCTGCTGCTGCTGGTGGTGCTGCTGCTGTTTCTGAAGCTGAAGCAAATTGTGCTGGTGCTGTTGTTGTTGTTGTTGCTGCTGGATCTGCTGCTGCTGTTGTTGTTGCTGCTGTTGTTGCTGCTGATGCTGCTGGAGCTGCTGCTGTTGTTGTTGCTGCTGCTGATGCTGCTGGAGCTGCTGCTGCTGCTGCTGCTGCAACTGCTGGTGATGGTGGTGCTGCAGCTGCAGATGATTTGCTGCTGCTGGGCAATGGTTGGTGTAGGTGTAGCTGCAGCTGATGTAGCAGCTGCAGCAGTAGCACTTGAAGACTTGCTTCCTAAACCAAAGGCATTGGTAGATTCCGCGCCAATAAGGCTCAAAGTGCGGGATGAGCTCTCATTAGTGCTGCTACCAAGGAATGGGTGCATAAAAGACTTGTTTTCTGGCTTGGAGAAGGAAAGAGAATGCTGCTGTGGATCACCCGGGTACTTTGCAGATGCTGACTTCTTTCTCTCATTATCTCCAGCACTTGGTGCAGAAGATGAATCTACAGCCCCAGATTTAGCATCTCCGCGGTTTGATGCGGGGCCTTGTGCTGTGCAGCTTGAGCAGATTGGGCTGCAGCAAAATTAAGCTGAGGGTAACCATGCCGGCTTGCTTCTTGATGGCTCTGGAAAAGTGCATGGTTCTGTGCCAGCGAAGAAAGTCAAGACCAGTGGAAGCAGAACCAGGAGCACCAATGGAACCAAAGGGCATCACAAAAGGCTGAGATGAAGCAGATCAATTCGCACCCCCTGTCCTCGACTAGTTGGTGGCTGCTGGTGGTGATCATTTGACTTCTTCTCGCTCTGATTGCCAGCAGCCGGCATCAACGCAAAATTCGGAAGATGAACGGGACAGCAAAATTATGATCATACCCGCCCTTCTGATGGTGCGATGACTTGTCATCACTAGAATGACCATCTTGCACAGTCTTGTCAGTATCCTGTCGGTGGGCGAGACCATGCAGTAGAACAGGACGCTGGTTGCCGCTCGAATAGCTCTGGGTATTGTTGGCAGCAGCTGCTGCAGTGGCGGCAGCATTAGCATTCGGTGCATATCCCAGTAGCCCTTGTGATTGTTGTGGCTGATGCTTCTGAGACGAAGTGGACAAGCTTGGAATAGGGTTTTTCTGATGATTTTGCTGCTGCGCACCTTGCTGCTGTGATGGGTGCAACATGTGGGGAGCGTACACATGCCCATTGAAAAATGGTACACCTGGGCCTGGTGGTGCCATGCCTCGATACGATGGAGGTCCTCCAGGATGAGCAGCAACCTGGAATGGGTAGCCACCATTCTGTAAGATAGCCATGAACTGGGCTTCAGCCGGAGGCAAGTTGGCAAAGCTCAAATTCATGGTCGGGGCACCAGGGTGCGCTGCTGAAGCATGGGCGGTGGCAGACGACGGCATCGCACTGCTGACTCCAGATGATTTTGTATCCCCCATTCGACTGGCTGCAGTTGCAGCTGCCACTGCGGCAGCGTGCTGGTTGAATGGAAAGATGAATGCTGGCCCGTGCTGTAAAAAAGGAAGGGTGCAGCTTTGTAAGGAAAAATACAAAAATGACCATACGAAATACTGGTAGAAGATGGCATAAATTATCTACCATACACATACCATCATGTTTGGCATGGGGGAGGACTGATGCGCTTCATGAGGTGGAGGTTGCTTCCTTTGGTTTGATTCAGCAACGGCCGCACTGCTGGATGCCGCTTTATCCTTAGAGAGGCTCGCCTGGAAAGGAGAAGCGACCATTGAAGGACCCTTAGTTTCTTGCAGTGGGGCGTGAGCCCGGACAGGATAGCTCCCCTGCATTGGGTTCACGAGAAGGGAGGCAGCCTCGGCAGGTGGCACAACACCCATGTTGAATGGTCCTCTTGGACCAAAGAATGGTGCAGATCTCGTTGCCGCAGCCGCAGCGGCCGCTGTTGGGGGCCAGAAAGTGTTCATCTTCTGGAGGCGCTGGTTGTACTGGATCTGCTGCGCAATGTAACAATGTGTAGCGCATCGCTTTGGGCGCACCGGCGGCGGAGGAAGCAATGCAGCATGCTGCAATGTAGAAGACTGTTAGACTTGGGAAAGAAATTCACTCGAAATGTACAGAACAGAAGCATTGCTGAAGTGAGAAACGAACCTGTAATCCAGCAGAAGTACCCGGCTTGATGTCCATAGGATGATGAAGTCCAGGAGCTGATAGTCCCGGAACTGGACCAAGGTAACTGCCAAGAAAAGAGACAGCAAGCTTTAGACCACAAATCCTTCAGGGAGCAAGAATGCGTGTAAGTACCACATCCAAGAGAAATGAAAACTCACCCAAAAGGTGGGAAACCCCCATCCAGCCTCCAACAGCCATTGGCATTGGTGGTGAAACAGCAGGTAGAGCTGCAAGACAATGAGAAAAATCCCAAATCAACAAAGGATCACTTTTTTAGAAAACCAGTGAAAAGAAGGGAAAGAAAGGCAGTGAAATTCTTACGTGATTTCTCATGCTTGACCTCAGACTTTGCGGGCTTGTGCTGCTGCTGCTGCTGCAATGGCAGCTGCCTTCGCTCTGACGGTGATTTTTCGTCACCGAGGCTGGGCTTCTCCAAATCCAGCTGCAGCGTTAGCTTCTTTGGAGCAGGCACATCTGCAGGAATCCTCTGCACCTTCTCGTCCTCCAGATTGATCTCCAGGCCTCTCCGAGTCCTTTCACCATCTTTCTTTTCAGAATTTCCTCGGCCAGCCTGAAATCGAACAAAAATATGAACAAGAAAAAGATCGATGAGTCTCAAACATCAATTGCTCCATCTGACGAGGCCGATAAAAAAAGAATTGGTGAAACTGAAGCAGGCACCCACCAGGTCCATCTCAGAATCCAATCCCTTCTTATCCGCATCAGGGTCGGAAGAGCCATCTCCATCAGGAGATAGCTTCCCAGGAGGGGGAGCCTAGAAGAAGCACAGAGGCGAGAGGAAAAGTGAGAAAAAAAGAGCTAAAAAGAAAACAAAAAAGGCAATCAACAGTTGCGGCAAAAATTGTCGTTATCAATCTTTGCCCAGCAAATTCCGCGAGACGAATTCAACCACACACAAGGAAGCATATACCCACCATGAGATCAATGCAAAACTTTTCTTGCGAGTGCCATCAGATGCCAGCTCACTGAAAAATAATAATTCGCAAGAAATCGTGAATATACTAATCAGATCGGCACAATCCAAAGGCAATAATGGTCATCACAAACACCAATAATGTTAAACAAATCCAAATGGCCCACCTCTTTGTCGCGGTGGTGGCTTCCCCATTTCTGGCCTCAAGCCCACCGGCGCAGCTTCGCCGTCCGGCTTGGCTGGTGGTGCCGGCGGCTCAGAGCGGCTCTCAGGCCTCTGATCTCGTCGATCTGATTCGCTGACCCGGAGCTCTGGATCTCTTCCTCTGTGGCCCTCCCTCTTCTCTGGCTCCCGGGAAATCTCTTGCTGCGCACCAGCGGTGGTGGCAGTGCTGGCGCCACTTTCGGCCACAGCCGACGCCGACGTCTTTGCATCTGATCTTGTCACCGGAGGCACTTCCGGCCTTGAGCATGGCTCTGCCAAGTCTGGCTTTGCCGGGCTCGCTGGGCGGTTTTCGTGGTCGTACTTGACCAGCCGCGGCCGCTTCCTCTTTGGCGCTGGCAAAGGAAGTTGATAGTTTATTAGACCCACAGAACCAAAATTAGCAGCAAAAGATCATCAGAAGATAAAATCGACCAACTGCCAACCTGTAGTGGTGAGGGAGGATGAATCTGCCGGCCGTACGCCAGAAGAGGACGGAGCCGGTGAGGAGTTCCCGGATTTGGCCTCCGGCGCGTCCCTTGGCTCAAGCTTGTGGTTGAAGTTCTCCTGCTTGGGAGGGCAGGGGAACTGCCGAGTGAGACCAAATAGCACCTCGGCGACCTCGATCTCCTCCTGAATAAACGATGGCGACTTGGAAATCTTTGCTGGTTGAGGCTGAGGAGGGGCTGCCGGAGGAGCTGAGGCCGAGGACGGCCGCTGCTTCGGTAGAGGCCCAGAACCGCCGCTGCCCCCACCGCCAGCAAGTGGTTTCTGTGAGATGCCGGAGAGAGAGAAATCAGTAACGGGGGCAAGAGCTAAGGAATCATGAGGGGAGATGGATTCCGTCGGTCTGAAAAACGCACCATCTTCTTCCTAGGAGGTGCGGTGGTCGATGTGGAAGCCGGCGAGATCGGCCGTGAAGAAGGCCGCTGGATCTGCGAGCTGTCCCCAGCGCCGCTTCCGCCACCGGGGGCAGTCCACTCGTGCGACGACCTCTTTGTAGAAGCTGCGCAAAACAAAGGAAACATCGGGGAGATTAGGAACGAGAGCCAGAACACAAGGAACGAACAGAAGCGGCGAGGAAGAGAAGGCCGGCAAAGGAAGAGTGAAAATCCCTTCCTTTGGTGTGTGTGCGTACCTGAACGCGCCTTCCTCGGACAGGCACACCGATCATCTCGTCGGCGGCCTTCCACGGTGTAGGGCCCTTGGGATTGGATCCCGCCTTCCGCTGCATCTGCTGGTGGCCGTGGTGATGGTGGTTATGGTACCCGCCGCCGCCACCGCTGCTGCTACTGCTGTGGTGGTGGCCGGCGGCAGGCTGCGGCGGGGACGGCGGAGGCGCCGTGCCAGGCGACCGGCGCTGCACCGGCGGGTACCTGGGCGCGAGCTCCTCGTCGGCGTCGTCGTCGTCGCCGAGGCTGTCGTCGGAGGTGTCATCGCCGTCGTCCCGCCGTTGCCGTTGAGCATCAGCCGGTCGCCCCGCCTCCTCTCGGAGCGAGGCGAGTCCCTCGGCCCGCCGCCAACGCCGCCGCCGCCGCCGTTGCTCCTGAGCCGCCGCCGCGGCGGGGGCGGCCCGCCGGACACGCCGGCTCTCCTGGCTTCCCGGATCCGCTCCATCTCAGATCTGAGACATGCGGCTCCGATCTCCCCTCGCCGGAGTCCGGCAGGCTCACGCCGCCGCACAGATCCAAGCACCAGCCGCCGCAAGAAACTCCTCCGCGGAGGCAGATGCCAGAGGAGGGAGAGAGCGAGCTCGCTCTCCTTCTCCGCGGCCGCTTTCTCTTCTCGGCGAGCGCACAAGGAAGGAAGTCTATGCTACTCCTACTGCTCCTCTCTCTTCTCCTTGGCTTCTCTATCGTGTATGGCCTCTCTCTTCCCTCCGGCTGGCTTTCTAGGCCTCATCCTCTTTTTGTCGCTGCCCATTCCCGCATCCGACGGCCAGGACCGGGGATCCCGCATCCGACGGCCCCGCCCGCGCGGCGCCACCGTGGCCGCCCTCACGTGGGCCCCGCCGGCTACCACCCAACCCGCAATAAAATCTCGTGGACGCTTCCTTACGCAACAAGCATGGCCGATGACCGACACGTGGCGGTCTCCCCTCTCGCCCGCACGGAGGAACCGAACCGTCCACCGGCAATAGGAGGTCGGTGGGTGCGTGATGCCCATTATTTTAGGTCATCTCACGTATTAATTACTTTTGTTTTTTAATTCTAACTAGCTTCCGCTTTTTAAATGTGCAATGGTTTGTCCGCTTTAACCCGGGCCCACACGCTGGTCCACGTGGATGGGCCTGATCTGGACGGCATTGGACGGGCGTTTTACGGGGATAACGTGGCACCTGCTCGCACCGGTTGCTGCGGGTGGGTTAAAAGCGGAAGCAAAGTCTCCAGGCGATGTTCAAAAAAATAAGTCTCCAGCAGGCAGTGGAGGTGGGACCCACCCGCCCTAGGCTGGGCCCGGGCATCTCCTGTCCCATCCGCTTTTCTTTTTCGTAACGTTCTGCTCGTGGGCGCCGACGTGGCGAGCGGGGTGACGTCACGGTAGAGCCCACTAGCCACCAACTTTCACCGCACTACTCGCCTACTCCGAATATTAATTCCCATTTTTAACATTAAACAAGTGTCTCTAATCTAAGGATCGAGGAAGATCGGGAAGATGACAGTGCTTTGGAGTACGGAATACCATAAGATTATTTTCTTAGACATATACGCGGATGGCACCGTTACTTTGACTGGAACATTTGAAAATTAATAAATTCAATTTGATTATGCGGTACTATTTTGATCGACGCTTGCTTAAAGTGAGAATTGAAAGTTTTCTAAAATTTAATTACGGGTAGATCTCCCCCTAATGTTTTTCGACAAAGATGGTGAACATCTTCGAGTAATACAAGTAAAAAACATCTTTAAGAACTTCCATGGTTTATGGGAGATAATTGCCATGAATCCATCGACGGTACCAACCTTCCATCTCGTGATGCCAGATGAAGTAAAGTTCCGCAAATATTTTTTAGATAGAGGTGATGTGGTGTAATTGTCGAGGTTATGCAGCTCACATACCCTCGCGGAGGTTAAACGAGACTCACCAACGGCTCAGCCCGACGACTAGGCGTACCACGAAGATAGGATGCCTCATGAAATTAGAGTATAGGACAACTCAAGAAAACATGCTCCGGAATCGCGGGATATGGTTGTAACCGACTCGGACTGAATCTACATTAGTCGGCTATGGTTTTCACCTCTGCCCTTCTACACGCAAATATGTTCGGCACATGTAAGCCTAATGCACAACCGTGTATATAAGATGGAGAGGGGAGTTGCCAAGTCGCAGATACAATTCACACTATCACCGTCACAATACACCACCACCATGATGGAATCGGGCTGACACGTTCTCACCTGCCCAAGTTCGAATCTCCATATTCGCATCTTGGGTTGACACATGCTCTTCTCATATAATACCCGGGTTTTCTTCCCCCTTGGGCATCTTTTTTGTAATGGAATCGGGACCCCTATTTAAAACGCATCTCGGTATGCATAATAGATTTAGACACAAAGAAAAGTAAGGTTTTTACACCAATGTTGTGCTGAATTGAAGACAAGTGTCCATGGTGAGATATTAAAAATACATTTTTCAAAACACAGATTTTGTCTTTTTTGCACGGACCGCAGAAAATGTTATTTCCTTCCGAAATTTTGCACGAATGTTAAACACTTGTATATCTTCGTGCCCAATTTTTTTCATATTTGTTTAAGGTGTTTTCATATTTTTTATTTTGAAACATATACTAGGAGCATATGCATCTGGGAGACAAAACGCCTCGTCAATCTTGGCTTTTATGATTGTTTGTTTTTTGCAAGTATGAGTGTGAAGTACCATTTCCAGTATGACACTCTAATCCTAAGACTATCTTATATAAAGACACTTTTATCTTACACAAGTTCATACACCTAAAAACTGAGTTGCTGAAGTTGGCCTCAGTAGTACTACCGAGCTCTGAAAAGGAGCAGACTTTAAGATCTGCAAATCTTCAGTTCCCGGTACTACCGCACCTCACGCCCCAGTACTACCAGGCGTGCGGGTTTCTAAAGTCAACCGTACGGGTCGAGGAAGGGGTATTCCCCAGTTTTCCCCAACCCGCACGACCTTACCGTCGCCGCCTTCAAGCTCTCCTCCGGGCTGCCGCCTCCAGCCACCCGGAATCCGCCGTCCCCGGCCAGATCTGCTCCGTGGGAGTCTTCCCCACCTCGATCGCCTCCAATGGCCTCTGGTACTTTCCCTATTCTTGCTTCCTATGGTCTCAATCTTGAAACCTAGAAGTTCTAGGGGAAATCATCTGTAGCTCCGAGTCTTTCGGTTAAAACTTGGTAGGATGATCAAATTAGGCCCGGGATATCATCTACTAGTTGATTTGTGTGCATTTTATGTCGATTCCTCGGATTCGTGGCTCTTTCCGGATGAATCGGCCCGGCCGGTAATACCCGAAAAAGCCCGGTACTACCGCTAGTACAATTCAGGGGATTTTCAACTAAAATTTACACTTGTCAACTAGTTTGTTCTTAAACTCCTGTGAACTTGTGCACTTATGTTTGTTCCCTCGTGCTTCTCACAGGTAGCCATGGTGGTGGTAGCATGAACACCATGTACTCTCGCTCCAACAAGAAGAAGAGGATTGTTGAGGATGATATTGAGGAAGAAGAAGAGGAAATCATGCCAACAAGGACCACAACTAGAACTCGTGCATGACCTAAACGCAAGGCTCTGGCTCCCAAGAAACCTGTTCGTAAGCCACTCCATCTATGGAATCCCACTCAATATCAAGAACTTAGAGAAGAAAATATATATCAAGAACTTAGGCAATTTGGTGTTTGAGTGTCCCGAGGCAGAGGAATCGATTCTCCTCACCCAGTTCTAGGGCGGGCGGGAGAGCTCGGGCGGCCACGCGTGTTTGACGTAGCCGGCGATGGAGAGGTTGGGCGTGCGGGTGACGGGATGCAGAGATTGAGCGGGCGGGCGGCCGCCTAGCATCTGCGGTGTCGCCGGTAGGCAGCACCGCAGGATGTACGGGGAGGCTCGGGTTGCAGGGCGTGGGCAGGGCGCCACCGGGCAGAGAAGATGACGAAGGGCGACAGAACCCACAGAATCGCCAGCGACGGACCGAGGAACCTTGTCGCCCTTTTCGCCTCTCCCGATGGTTGTGGAATCGGGGGAGAGATTAACGAACCGTTTCTTCAGCGGTGGCAATTCCTGTAAATACCTCGAAAGCGAAAAGGTGTGTTGTGTTGTCAAACATTGGAGCGATCTGGACCGTTGATCTAATATTGGACGGTTGTGATTTAATGTGTCCCGTATAGATTTTTATGTTGCTTGTATTCGTGTCATCTTTGTATCTGTACTTTTATCAATACAAGTAATGTATGCCTACGGGCGTACAATGTAAATAAAGCTTAATAAAGGTAATAACGGGGAGACAATGTATTATAACGTTTTCCACTACAATAATTTTAAGAAAAACATCGTCAATTTTTTTAAGAAAACCCTAGAGGGATGCCCGTGCCTTTTTTTTTTTGAGAATCGGGATACCTGTTTTCTCGCTTGAGTTTGGGCCCATGGGCTATGGGGGATGCATTTGGCTCATAAATACGGGTAGAGAGGCAGGACAGGCTGGCAACAAGACCGAATATCGGTACTTTTCATCTCATGTCGACGGGTCAAAATTTGGCATCGGCGGGAGACTCGGACCACCGGATAAACAGCAACCCTTGGGCGTGGTCGCGGTGTACCATGGGCTGTCGTGCACCAAACACAGGAGAGGAGAGAAAATAAAGGGGCGTGCGGTGCGGATGTGGTGGGGCCCACCTGGAGGATAAGCCTTTTTTTCCGTGACAAGCACGAAGATCGATCGAAAGGGAGAGATAAAGAAAAGGTGAGCAGCACGGGCCCACTCCGCGTACTTTTCGCTGTCCGCTTGCCAGTGACACGTGGGCCTGACGTTGTGCCCGAGCCGGTGGGCCCGGCGTGTCAGTTTCCGTTTTCTCTTGCTGGTGCTCCAGGGTTGGTTCGGTTCGGGGGTGGGGAAAGCGTGTGGGCAGCGGGGACCACACGCCACTCACGTGAGCCCCGGATCTTGACAAAGCAACCACGTGGTCGTAGCCTCGCCTCGCTCCGGATCCTCTGCGGCAGCGTCGCGTGGGGTGATTCGTGATGCTGCTCAAGTGGCTGGTGGGTGCGATACCCATTCCGTTCATAGAGAGGTCTACGTCTATTTTTTTTGCAGGAGAGAGGTCTACGTCTAGTACGTGTGAATTGCGTAGGAGATAGTAGTATTATACTTGTAGTAGGAGTATTTACTTTTTGTACGGACACGGAAATGACTGTTGCTGCCGAACAGTGGACTGACTGAGAGACGTATCAGTCTCTCTCTGTAAATCCACTTGTCTCTGCGTCTCCTTAATTTTGCTGAGGTTGAACGTTGGAGCAGCCAGGTAGCTGGTCGCTTCAACGCACGCCTTTTGTGTTTTGAGATAGGTAGTAGTAGTAGGTGTCGTACTCATCAATAATGCATTCTCCCAATAATAGTGTAGTCTACATAAGTATGGAATAATCAAACTCCTACTTGCAAATAAACAGCTCTAGATCTCGATGAGGTGAAAACAAGACTCAATCTGGAAGAATCCTTCGATAGCAACAAGCAATGTGGAAGAGATAGCTATGCTCCAGGTCTCCAGCCTCAACAGTCAGCTCAAAGGAGGAGGTGAATGCAAGCAATGTGGAGGACGCACAGGTCAGCATGAGATTTTTCCCGTACTTTACTGAACGATTCCGAGCATGACATGGACGGAAGCGGAAGCACAGGCTTTGCCGAAGCATATGATCCTGCCTGTCGTCCTCGAGCGGCGTGCCGCGGCTGCTCTTCTCTCCTCTGGCACCCAACTCTGCCGAGGACGACCAATGCCCGACGCGTAGGGCGCCGAGTTCACATCTCATCAAAGTGCTCGCCTCACCTCATCATCATCATGGAGGTGCATAGACCGATGACTCTGAGGGAGAGTACAGTACAGTACTGCTAGCGGCAGTAGAAACATACGGAAACAGAGAAGAAACAGAGAGGAAATCCAGACGCCCCCTCATGGCCCTCATCGCGCTCCGGCTCCGCCCAGACGCACTAGTTCTGTTCCGTCGCCGCCTGGCCGGTCGATTCGCCGGCCGTAGGGTCTCGCCTGAACTCAGGAAGAACCCAAACGCGGCGCAGAGAGCGACGCGAACTCAACCACGACCGACGGACGAACGTACCTTATACCGACGACCGGCCCTCTCGCCGGCGAAACCCCGTCACCTTCTTTTTTAAAAACTAATCTCCACTTTGTTTCACACATAGAGCAGGGTGCGAATTCCGGCGACGGCCAGCCGGCGGCGAGAGGTAGAGGAGCCAGCCGGGCGTCATGGAGAGACAGAGAGAGATGGGAGAACCTTTGCTATTGCTAGTCGCCACCGCGTGGCTTTTATAATGCCGAGAGGAGAAGCAGTCTTCACTTGCACTGTCGCACACTTGCATCGCATGTCGCCGTTGTGTCCTCTCCCACTCCCCATCTCTGCTTTTACAATGTTGTTCCTGTTGCTATCACCTTCCACGATCTTCCCTTTTAAAAAATTCTCTGTACAGCGTCCGTGTTTAAAGGGTGGATGTGCGGGAAATCGGCAGCAGCTCCCGAGCACCAGTGCTCTTGATATTTTGAAAATTTGAAATTTTTAAAAATATGTTTCAAAAAAATCCGAAAAAAATTCCCATGATACATATGCATGTTTCTTACGTGCGTGCCAATTTATGGTGCAAAAAACGTCGTATTCCGAGCTGTATAAAAATAACAAAATTCCAGTCAGTAAAAAGTGTGTAAAGTGTGTAAAATCTGTCAGAATTTTCACTTTTTTGCCTAGCCCAAAATATAATGAATTTCTTTACGAAATTTCTGGCGTACCTGCGGGATATGTATGTGTGTTGGTGTGATTTTTTTCAGAATTTTTGGAAGCAAAAAAGTGCGTTTTTCAAAAAATTCAAAAAACGAGCTCACTGGTGCTCGGGAGCTGCAAGTCCGCGTGTGCTCATTATATACTCCTTGGCGCAGTATTTTAAGGCTCGGGGATCGTGTAGGCGCACCCTCCCTGACTCTTCCTCTAGGTATGATCTTTGAACGCCACCAAAGATGCCCCAACCTTTTGAATAGATTAATTTAAGTTTGGACCAACTGCCTAAGCATGAATTTTTCTTGGAGCAATTGCCTATTCATGCCTATTCATGACGATAGTGATGTATACGTATTTTTTAAAGGCTTCTACGTGTCCCTCCATGAAGACTCGGCATGAAAATTGAAAGGAGGAAAAACTTTGTTAGCTCCCTCCGTTACTAAATATAAATATATTCTTTTTTTAGCTTTTCCTTATTAGACATATCTTATTCGTGCGTATGTAGACATATTTTAGTGGGTAGTTCACTCATTTTTCTCCGTATTAGAATGTCTAAAACGAGTGGAGATTTTTGGCTCCCGATATTCAGTGCTCCAGCTGTTTAAACATATCCGAAAACCATATTTACAAGTTTCAAAAGATTCTGGAAAAACATATGGAGATAGCCAATGGTATCCTACAAAATGTAAAAAAATAATCTCAAATAATTTATATTTTGAGCTAAAAATGACAAAAGTGTGGATCTGAGTGTGCGTATTTTCCAATCTCTAATTTTTATCAGATTTTTTCATTTTTGTGTAGCACATAATACAAAATATTTGAAATAAATATTTTGCACATTTGTGGGATACAAAATTGGATGCATCCGGGATTTTTTTTAGAATTTTTTAAAACTCGTAAATACGATTTTTGAATTTTTAAACTAGTTGGAGCACTGGTGATCGGGAGCCAAAAGCACTTTCTGGTCTAAGACATCTTACATTATGAAACAAGAGCGCTCGCTCAGTTTCTGACATCAAAGCGACAACGGGGCCGGAGGAAGAAGATCACCTCCACACCCACAACCACCGCCGGCCGAACCGCCTGCCACCGCCACCAGCGGCCTTCTTGCCACCCCGCTCTTCTCAAATCACGGCCTCCGCCGGTCCGCCAACGTCCCGACCATCACTCTAAATCCCCCCACCCCCACCCCCACCCGACAGATCTCGTCGCCAGCCACACCCTCACCCCCCTCCCCCGGCGATAAGTCCAGTTTGGACGACGTCTTCTCCGCCACGGCTCGTGGAGGGGAGGAGAAAACGCGTCGAGCGAGCGTGCACTCGTAGAAAAGCGGTTTCGGTTACATGTAGAGATAAGAAATGCAAATAACACACCAAATGTTTTTATAAAATAAGTGACATTCTGTCCAGAGTACATCATTCCACTCCACTCGCCAGAAAAATGATGTAAGTAATATAACTAATGTTATAAGCATCGTGTCAAATCACTATCGTCAAGTTGCATCCACTGGATCATTTATGAGTGTCTGCTCATATCAAAATTACCTATCAGCATGTGGAATCCTTTTCTAGAGGGAGTACATGGAGGAAACATGGAAAGGTAAGCTTACTGAAGTATGCGAATATGCATTGCTGTAAATAATACTAGTGGAATTCGGCGCGGCGACACGCCGCGCCCTTTAAGAGGAATTTTAGAATTAAAATCAAGTCATGTAAGTATGCACTGTATCGCTGTACTGTATCGCTGCTTTTGTTGATCAAGATGCAGACTTTATGAAATTTTGGCTGATTTCAGCGTGCGTGTAAAGGTGAATAAAAAGATGGCAGCTCGAAATATTAATTTTGTCAGTAGGTACGAAATGTATGTTTAATTTCTGAATAAACGTGTTTGCTTGCGTCTGAGTGGGAGAATGTTGGAAAGGCCGAACATTTTGTTTGGACCAAGACCAATGAGATGAATCTTCCCGTTTAAAGGGCATAAATTCTTAAAATTTGAATTTAAATATATCTATATACCAGAATTTTACATTGTTACTCTAAATGAATATGGTCGGAAATTGTTCAGTCGTGTATGAATCCGACATAAATAGATATAATTTCTTTTCTGGGCATTTTGTCATGTTGTACATTTATTGGATATTGTGTCGAAGTACAATTTAATTCATGGAATTTGTACATCTTAAACATGCATGAATTTGATACAAACAGGAAGATTACATTGTACATTATTCATTATTTTCTGAATTACCAACTTAAAGATATTGATATTACAATATTTACTCAATTTGTGGATTTTTTTGAAAAGGTTAAAGCTTTGAAAGCAGGACTACATCTTTTTCGCAAAATAATAAAGACCGACGGATGGGCCCAGTGCAGCGTCAGCATGACGTAAAGATGGCGGCAACACGTCCTTCCCGGTTTTGCGGAGGTCGAGCCTAATTTTTTTTAAGACAATTAGAAACCAATGGAAAATGATTCAAATTTTGAACGATCGCCGCGCCCTTTAAGAGGAATTTTAGAATTAAAACTGTTCGAGAGCCTAATTGCAACCGGTGTAACTTATACAATGGAATTAAGTATGAGCATTCATTTAATTTAACTTCATAGTTAGAGTAAATGCATTTAGATTATCTCCAAGTATTTATCGAATTGAAATGTTCAAATATGTTTGTATTTTGCCATAAATAGTTAGCATTTATCGTTCTGAGCATTTTGATATATTATTCATATTTTTCTGATGGACAGATTTAAAGTTGTTGATTTTACAACATTAAACATGTTCTGGAAATTGTTTAAACAAAGGACTCTTATACGAAATTGTTTTATTCTGGAGGATCGAGTCACATTTTTTGGAAAGTGCGCGGACTTTACTGCAAAAAAGCGGCGTCCGTAGGGCCGAGTCACATTTTTTGGAAAGTGCGAGGACTTTACTGCAAGAAAAACAAATTTGCTTTGCTAATATCATCAGATAGATGCATGTACTGCATTTACAAAACGCTGCAAAGTGAAATCATGCTGCTGTTTTGAGTAACATAGTTGCTAGATGGTCGTCATAGAGGCAATGCCTTGATCAATATGGCAGACACATCGTCGTCACAAAAATTACCACAGAGGACTTATAAAAAAAATGCTTCGTCGACGCGCATATATTTCATGAATATAGTTTTTGAAAAACGTGGGGTCTTCTCTGAAGAAAATTTGATAAAATTCGTCGAATGGTTGTGTGAATTTGGATCCAAAATTGAGTAGTTAGAGTCGATAAAACTCGAAACCGATCACGGGGATGGAACCTAGTCGTCGACGCGCATATATTTTATGTATGTAATTTTTGGAAAACACGGGGACTTTTCTATTTTTTGAAAATGCGGGGTCTTTTCTGAAGAAAAAATGCTACGTCGATGCGCATATATTACATGTATATAATTTTTGGAAAACGTGGGGTCTTCTCTGCAAAAAATTTGACAAAATTCGTCAAATGTTTGTGCGAATTTGGATCCAAAATTGAGGAGTTAGAGTCGACAAAACTCGAAACCGATCACGGGGATGGAACTTAGTCGTCGACGCGCATATTTTTCATGTATATAATTTTTGGAAAGCACGGGGACTTTTGTGCAAAATATTTGGCAAAGTTCGTCAAATGTTTGTGCGAATTTGGATCCAAAATTGAGGAGTTAGAGTCGACAAAACTCAAACCGATCACGGAAATGGAACATACTCATCGGCGCGCACATATTTCATATATATAATTTTTGGAAAATGTGAGGCGAGGATTTTCCCGGGGAAAAAAGTTCGAAGTGCTACAGTGTTCCAGGGCTGTAGCTTTAGGCCACACCCGGAGTGGAAAATGTGAGGCGAGGATTTTTCTGAGGGGAAAATGTTCAAAAGTGCTACAGTGTCCGGGTACTGTAGCTTTTAGGCGACGCTACAGTACCCGGAGTGCTGTGAGCTCGCGGATCTCAGCCTCTTTTGGAAAATGTTCAAAAGTGCTACAGTCCGGGTACTGTAGCTTTAGGCCACGCTACAGTACCCGGAGTGCTGTGAGCTCGCGGATCTCAGCCTCTTTTATATATAGAGTAAATACTGTGATCAGATGTACGCTGTTTGCATTGTCATCCACGTGACTTGGATCTACCAAATTTCCTGGTCCACACTCTTGCTATATGTCCAGCTCACATGACAAGGATATATACAAATACATGTCTCAACATAATAAACCCATGTCTAACATATCGCAATCCATTCACAGTCGCATTCATCGGTTGGTCCAACACTCTAACCCTAATAACAAATTAATATGGGTAGGATGAGGACCTTTCCACCCTCTGACGGCAGAAGATTGGCAAGCTAAGCGACGCATTAGTCTATTGGCACAGTCTCTTAATTATTTGACCACATGCATGGCCTAAGCAATGATCAAAGATGATGATGGCTTGTATTTGTGTGCCCTGCACTTTGTCCTTTCTCAAATCGGTCTAGCTTGCTTGCCCTTTTTACTGTGATTTTCTTCGATTGGTCCACTACGTTTTCTCTCATTTTCTTCTCTAGAGGCTCAAACTAGAGATTAACAAGTCTAACATAGTGTGTACAGTTGACAAAACATAGGATGGTTGTTTCGAGGAAAAAGCCCCGAAGGAACCTCTCACGTAGTGTTGTTTGAACGCAGGGGACTGAAACACGCAATCAACGAAGTCCTCGGCGACCTCGGTGAAGAGACACACACACAACAAGGAGACACAGCAGTTTACCCAGGTTCAGGCCACCGTGATGGTGTAAAACCCTACTTCCTACTTGTCTGGATTGCACTGCTCGAAGAGGTTACAATACAAGTGTTGGAGCTTGGAGCAGATCCTTTTTTAAGGCTACGGTGATGCCCTTTTTATAGTGCTCCGGTCCTCTTCCCCCAAATGGCTTGGCGGGAAGGGTTGCCACATAGCACTAAGAGAGGGTACCGGCGTACTGCCCTAGCACAGATAAAGCCACGTAGCGCCGGTCTGGCAGTCTTGCACCAAAGTGGAAGGTCTTGGGCTTTGCTTTGCTTGCCGTAGATGGTCGGCATCCTTTAATCACCAAAGTGGAAAGTTTTGGCCGGCACGCTCTGCGACGGGGCGCAGGCGCGCGCGTCACTCTGAAGGAGACGCAGTTGCACATGGACCCTGGCGCGGGGTCACGGGTGTACAGTGTTTGGTCTTGTACCGCACGAGGCCTAATGGCGATGCTTCCCTCGCGAGGGGGGCCTCGCGAGGCCGTCTCTTGGCCGTTCGCAGCGTGTTCTCCCGAGGCTGCGTGCCTCGGAAGCCCGAGTCTTCTCGAGGCCCTGCAGAGCGTGTTGGGCTCCGTTGACCGTTGACTTGTCTTGATCTTCCACGCATAGTATTCCGGGCCAAAGGCATACGGGCCGCGGTACCCTGGTTTCCATTGGTCCGACAGGTTGAAATAGAACAATATAGCTCGTATTAATTTCACGTGTTGCAACTAAAGATGATCAACTGGCAATACGGTTGTTTAAATTAAAATTACTCAAATTTTGCTGCTATAAGTCTTCTCGTGTTATCACATTTGTTTTGTGTGAAGTGTAACATCAAGGTAAGGGATGGACTTTTTACGTTGTTATTCGAATAGAAGATGATTCTTTTGCTATCACACTCTTTTGAACCTTTCTCCTATCCTTCTCCTTTATATGTTTTTTTCATTTTCTTTTTAACCCGTAATTGTTTGTCTTTTGTTTTCCTTTGCTTATTAAAGTTCCGTTTAATTAAGAGTAAAAAAGAGTTCATGTGTTCATCATAAATTCCGGTGTATCATATCCCCAAACTGGACTGACAACATGATGTAATCCTTAAACAAATTCCAAAATAGCAACCACACGCTTAATCCAAACTCAAGTACGTAGGGTGATAAAATTAAATGAATTGTGAAGTTCAATAGAGTAGACTTACATACAGTAGCATACTTATCTTCTCATCCTTGCACCACAAACTTCAAGTGAAAACATCGAAAGAAAAACAAAATTGTCCATAATAAATTCTTCATTATTTATGATCATCACGATTGAATGATAACTTTATATCATATTCAATGAATAAATTTTCCATGTCAATTCCACAACTATTATATATTGTAATGGAAGATTAGATAAATGAAACTTAAAGAAATTTGGGATAGGAATTGTGTCATTACGAGATATGTTCAATTTGAAGAAAAAAAACTAGACAAATAATCATGCATCAATTAGCTTATTATCTATGTTGTCAGCATAAATAATACTGTACTACCTAGGGGCCCACCCAATCCTATATGGAAACCAAGTGGCAAATTGAAAAACTCAAGACAAGTCAAGGAAGGTCCAAGAAACAAGTCAAAACAAAGTAGACAAAAAGAATAAGTCAAGATATGAAGGCCCAAGCAAAGAAGCACATTAGGTTGAAGATACGTGGGTTAGTCTACCGTAGACCATATCGTCTCCCTAACCTCGAATAACCCTCCCACCTACCCATCTTGGGTAATTTGTCAAGAACCCATAGGCTAAAATAGCCCCCAAGGGGTGTGTGCCATTCACTCTCACTTGACTGAAATACAAATCCTCGAGTTAGTCCCTCAATGTCTTCCAATGATAGGATTAAGTTGCACTCCAACGAGGTGACTAGAGGTATTAAAAACATCGTTGTGTTAAAACTTGTTAGTATACAACGAGCTTTGCCATAAGGTTGTCGTACACACCCTACTCATATTGTATTGCGAGTACATACAAAGAGAAACCCCTTTATGTTGTTTCTACGACAAGAATGGCGGCACCAATTGTGGGGAACCCAACCCCTCACTAAAATCCGACTAATCCAACAAAGCTAGATGGCCCAACCAAAGCTAGTTTCAAGCAAAGCCGACAGAAGCAAGCCCACACTCACGCGGAGGGCGAGAAGAAAAGCAAACTTTCTGACAACCAAGAAGACATCGAAGGAAACATCAACCATCTCGAGAGTAAAGCAAGGGCCACGCTCCAAACATCTCTCGGTCATCCTGCTCCAAACGGTTCTCGATGAAATGAACTGCGACGAAGCGGAATTTTATGAAAACAAGAGGTACTGCAAAAATTGCTTTTCACAAGATATTTTTTTTTCTCAAAACACCTTATATATCTTGTTTTCATAAAACTTGGTAGACATGTCAAAGATGCCAACATGAACATTGTAAAAAGAAACACCTTTTACAACATTTTGTTTCTAATTTTAGCGAGGTGCAGATGCACCCGGTGGGGAAACGCTACCCTCGCCATCAATATCATACTTACAAAAGGAATCATACAAGTGCTAAACACTACTACTAGCACTACAAAACAACCTCAAATTCAACGTGCACACAAATATTTACTCTAGTTAACTAGCTAGAGTTTTTTTTTTTTTGCAGGAAATCTAGTGAGCTTTTTATTCCATCAACACAACACCCTCGCTGTCCGCTTGAGTTAACTAGCTAGAGTTGCCCCGATGCTGCTCCGCCGGCGATGGCGACCTCCGCACGGACCGGTCCCGTGGCGGCGGTTCCCGACGCGGAGGAGGGGACGGCGAAGCGCGGAAGCTCCGGGACCGAACGCCATAAGCTGCAGCCGCAGCGCGGTTACGCCGGGCGAGACCCAGCTCGCCGGAGACCGGGCGCCTCCTGGCGGGCTTCCGCGGCGACCGCTCCGGGCCCATAACCGAGCTGGTCGCGACGGACGACTCGGACGCCGCCTCAGACCGCTCGTCGGTGGCCAGCGAGAAGCAGCTGCCGAGATCGCTCACCGCGGGCACGGCATCTGCCGGAAAAGCCTTCACCTTGAACACCTCTTCTCGCTCCTGCTCCTCCGCGGCCGCGGCATTGGCGACGGGCTCGGGCTCCGCCGTCGCCTTGGCGCTCGGCGTCTCCGAGAGCACCTCCTTGACCTTCTCCTCCTCAGGGACGGCGGGGGCGGCGGGTCGCGGTCCTCCGGCTTGTAGCGGCGAGGGAAGTCAACGGGGTCGGCTGGATGCTTCGCGCGCTTCTTGCTGAAGCAGCAGCCCATCTCTCCGGCGCGCTGGGCGGCCGTCAGCGGCGATCGATGCAGCGGTGGTAATCAGTTGGTGGCACTGGAGTTCGCTGCGGGGAGCTTCGATTTGGGCGAGAATGGTAGAGTGGCGTGGGTACTTTGGAGTTGGGTGTGTGTGTGTCTACGGTCTAATAGTGAATGAGCCCCGGAATTATCCAAGAAAAAAACAGTCAAGCCGGATGTGGCAAGTACGGGCCTTGATCACTACGACACGCTACAGAATATTGATCCCAATATTGGTTGCAATAAAATCTCGTATTATAGGACAACGGAAGTACAAAATTGACGTATTTTAGCCACAAAGTCACGTGTAAGCATGCACGTGAGGGCAACCGGTTAAGGCGTCCGGGAGATTTTCTTAAACATTGAAAACTTTGTGCTAAAACATGCAACTATGATGTGAATGATTTTTGTGCAAACACGATATGGTCAATTTATAACTTCATTGAAAATACGATCAACGGTGTTTTATCTCTACTATCAGAAACCGTGGTCGTCGTACGCGCGGTGATTTTGCAATTTAACCCTCCAGTTTCTGTGTAATTAACCCGCAGTCCAGATACAGGGATCGAATTGAAAAAACTACCGAAGGAATAGTACACGCCTTTTCTTCCCGTCGCCGGCCGGAAGGGGCTGTGCAGAGTGCACCGTGCACGCCTGCCCGGATCCTCCGGCGGCGGCCCGTCCGGCGGCGGTCCGTCCAGGCGACGCCACGGAGATGGACGCGGCGCCAGCCCCAAATTATCCGGCGGGGGCGCGGCGACTGAGGTCACCGGGGGCAATCTCGACGGCCGCGAGCGGGGGCGGCACCCTCGCCGGGATGAGCACGGGCGCGGCGATAGAGGTCTTCGGGGCGCGCGTGCGCGCGGGGGCCGAGCTCGGCGGAGGCGCACAGGGGCGAGGTCTCCGGCAAGGGAGGGTGCTGTGGTCCTCCCGCCCCACCTCCCGGGTGCGACGCGGTGTTCGGCGGCGTCATTCACAGACCCGGCACGGTGGCCAGGGATCTGAACCTTAAGCTCTCGCGCCGGAGCTATCTCTTGTACAGTCCTCGATGTGCCTCGTAGCTGCCTGTCCAGCCCGTCGACACTCGCCGCGTCCCTGAGTTTACAGGCCGCGCACGAGGAGCCGAACTGCCGCAGGAAAGGCTTCCATGGATGCACGCCGCCGAGGCGCCGTATATCCAGGCGCGGCTGCGGACGAGTCCGACCGAGGGCCATTGCCGTCGTCCCCGTGCCTGCTCGGAGCAGCTGAGCATCCTCTCTTGATCCAGGGGAGAGGCTGCACCTCAGGGTGCAGGTGGGTGTGGGCTTCCCACGGCGCCTACTCTTTTTCCTACTCCTCGCCGAGTGCCGCCGACAGTCTGATGAGGATCACCGAGCCACACCACCCACAGCTGTGGCAAGAGGGGAATGCGGTGGAGCTCGATCGATCCATGTCGCAGGTGTCTAGACTCTCGCAATCAGGGCATACTTGCCGAATCCATCGCCCATCGCCCAAAGAAGCGTTAATGGTGACGGTCCTGTCAATATTTCAGATACCGGAAAATACATGCCCAAGCCAACCACAGTGCTTAAAATGGGTTGTTTTCTCTGATTGCTTTATATGTTCCCAGAGTTGGAATTGTACATCTCAGGTCTTAGGACAAAAAAAAAAGATCATTTAGTACTACCGGAACTAGCTTCAGAACTTTATATGATAGTTTTGTATGGTCTCATTAAACATTGTGCTATTAGGGAAGCTGAGTTAGGAGTTTCGCTAATCAAAATCTTTACGGTTAGAAATACTCCTGCTTTCATTTCCTTTTTAGACTTGGCTGTAGATCAGCTACCGCTCTGGAACTTGGCAGCTTGGCTGCATGTTTGTATGACCTCGTATGGTTTCGTTATGAGTAATGGAACCGGGGAGGCCTCCCTGTGAATCTAAAAAAATCTTTACGGTTGGTCAATGCGCAAAATCATTATAGATGCTGATTCAGACATTTTGGAGATATACCTTACCACCGTAGTATTCCTAGAAAAACGAAATACTATCTTCGTCATATATTAGATTTTATGCGTTCAAGGAAGTTTAGCTTATGTACAATGAAAATTTCTACTCATAGACTATTGTGTATTCAGACTTCAGAGACATCCTTAGGCTGAACTGGTCATATGGTCAAATCTTTGTATGTTCACTAATGCATTTTCTAGATGAGTTATGAAGTGTATAGGCACGGCCGGTATTAAAATTGTTTTTTATATGAAGTTTAGAAAAAAGGGAAAGTTTTTCCCATATCAAGTTTTCAACAAACATGGCATGTTGCTATCTTTGAGGATTGTTTTCTGACTTAACTTGCCAAGCTCGTTAATTACACGCTAGATCGATATTTTGGCAAAATTTGGGTTGCTGATATTTTCTTACAAATGTTGGCTTTCCTTCCCGTTGTAACGCACGGGCATTTTGCTAGTATAAAGTAATCGGGAGTGTTGGTTTCTAGGATCCGCTAGCTGGTTGGGCTTAGGTGGCCCACAACAATATTGTACGGCCCACATCAGCCGCTCAGCTGTATTTATTAGCATATATCAACATTACTTTTGGATAAATTTTTATTATAATATTGCAACTTGTATTATTCTGAAAACATGGCTACTACTCATCAGATGTAATATTTTCAGCATTACAACGTTACCTTTGGAGTACATCTATAGGGAGGGAGAAGGGACTATAAAGCCTGAAAGGCTGAGAACATGATAACGAGGTCTATCAAAAGAGATGCTCAAATGCTTGAAAGTCTCTTTTTTGTCCAGTTTGTTTATACTGCTTGACTAAACTAATGCTAGGGGATGCAACAATGTAAGCTGGCCTTAATATGTTATGCTCGTCGTGTCTACTTTATTGTCCCCAAGGATGTATTATATTTATGGGATCATGTCTCTAGGTTGAAATTTCTTAAACCCCAGAATGACATGAACAAGCAACCAATGTTGCCACATCCCACTACAGGTTGGATCACACTATATAGATAGCTTGGTGGCACTTTTTAAAAAAATCTGTTTTTTTAATTGCATGATCGCTGCAAGATATATTATTGTGTTCACCACTAGATTCAATACTGGTGGTAGGGCCAATTATTTATTTAGGGCAAGTGAATGGCCTGGGATGCTTTATTTGACTAGTACAATTATAGCTATGAACCCACATCTGAACCATTGTATAGGTAATATATAATTATTTAAGGGCTAGTCCACATACAAACATTTCTTTTATGACAAGATTATCTTCAGCACTAAACAAATCTTCTTGCTGCCGATCTGTTATTAAACCGGTATCATGGCGATTACTTTACAAGTAAGTACGTGTGAGTGACTACTGATTGTAGACGTATTCTGATGCATATATATAAGGGTTTAAACGGACCTGGTTGACTATATAAAATTAGTAGGAGTAGCGTAGCAGGAAGGAGGGAAAGACTAGAATGCCTAACAAAGTCAATAAGGCTATGGATATTGTATTTCAAGAGATAAGTTAGTGTATATGCAAAATAAACATGTAGTGTTAAACATTAATACCAATAGGAATACCAATACTACAACTATAAAAAAACAATGAAGCATGGGCATTACCATCACAACGATTTTCAGCAGAGTACATGCTCCTAGCCGTCCACTGATCAAAGGGTAAGTTTGACCATACGAGTTTTTTTTTGCTTATAGCAGTTTTAGCTATGTGTTGAAAAATTTCTATGGCCTTTCCAATTCGATCGATAACTCCCACATAGGTCAGAATATAACTTTTATGTTCCATACTACATGAAAATGGTTATGTTTTAGAAAGATATTTGCTTTTGGTTAACTTGGGGCCTTCATGCCACATTAAACAAATAGTTAGATATAATTAATTAGGGTGCTTCATATTTTATCGTTATTTTTCCTTTTTATTATGTACGTAAGTTCATATAATGGAGTCATTTTTTACATCTTTTTAAATAAGGAAAAACCTATATTAGTATTTTCTTAGATTAGTCTATATTAGTCCCTAGTACTGTTAGCCGTTGGATTACTTGGAATAAATATACCATTTCAATCTGTGTGCATCTTAAACTTTATCTTCATGTATAGAAGTCTACGGAATTCATGTACACCAAATGAGGCAGCAATGGCAGAAAAGAAAGGGCAAGAGATCAGATATTGAGGGTCGTTTTTGTGCTCCCATGAGTTTGAGGATTAAAAAAAGAGCATGCGTGGTGCACAACGCAATGAAGTGTATATATGCACCTGTATTTCTATATGAATATTTTAAGTTGTGTGCTATTACAAATACAAGGGAGAATCCATAGTATAACAACTATGCCTAACAAAAAAAAACACACATCTCAAAGTAACATGATGTATTTCTCAACAATGCACATGATGTATTTCTCAACAAAATTTCTTGACATATGAAACATTTTCTCTCTAGTACCATTTTCTAGTTTTTCTTGAGAATGAGAAAATCTATATAATACTGAATGTCTGAATGGATTCTCAAATCCCTATAAAAACACCAAAAAATATCTCCTGCTAGCACTACTATTTTGATATGATGCCTGACCACCTTGCAGTAGAGTAGCAGCAGTGCTATGATATTCCGTTGGCTTTGTTGTTCGTAGCTCTGTAGTCCCCTAGCAGGTCTAGTGCTATGATAGGATCAGTGGTAGACTGGTACGAGTAGTAGATTTACATTGCTGTAGCAGGCAGGGTGCCAGTAACAGGCCAGTGTAGGAAAATAGCATACGCGTAGGATAGGTTCGGTAAGTGCATGTGCATTCATCAGTTACTGCATGCCAGTACCTTTCAGATCTCTTGCTCAGGTGATGCGATCTACTGCCTGTACTGGTAATAGTATGTCGAATAATATAGTTTAAAATGACTTGTATATTCCAAATGATGTACTCTCACAGTCGCAAGAAGTACGGCGGTGTTTTAACAGTTTTTTTTTTACTTTGACGCTAATTTCTTGTACAACATTTTGCTAATAGTTACAAAAGAAAACAATCACAATAAAATTGATTTTATATGCAAATCAATAATTGATAGTGTATACAATTATGTGTAACACAATCCACATAATTTATTGACCACAATATGAATTTGACAGTCAAAATACGCCCTAATTATGAAACAAACACTAGTACAAAATATTATTTTTGCTCCAGGGCAGGCTTTTGTGTTTAATTAACTGAAGAAGAAATATCAGGATGCAACCAGTTATGTCTTCTCGAAACCTAACAAATTGAAGAGTCTTTTGGGTTGTAAGATTTTTCTCGTAAGAGTTTTGAAGGATTTCGATCCTTTATTTCTACGAAGCTCTTTCGGTCATAACACCGGCATTATCAAATTCCTCTAAAATGCACTACACGGATATTACTCCATATAAAAGTCTCAACATGAGTTCAAACCCTTCCTTTTTTGTAAGAAGTATATCCTCCCTCTATCTTCGTGCTTGCGACAACTCAGATTCAAGACTTCTATTTTATGAAAAGGTTCAGATTTATTTCTTATAGAAAAGGATTCAGAAGTAGAACACCTTTTGTACCAAACGCACTACCGCCTTCAAGAATGCAAATAAGAGTGAACATCTCAGTCTAAGATCACCGCCTCTAATCAATAATCTAGTGACTGCGGTGGCTCAGTCGTCTAGGTGTTTAGTCACTAATACCCTACCTTGATAATAAGCTCATAACATAAAAGCATGCAATTATGGGCAAATAAAAAACATACACACTGCAGGCCATCAACCTGACTCATGAGTGCGCAGCTCAATCTGCAAGCAAGCTAAGCGTTCCTGTCAACCTGAAGGAGCTGAAAGCACGCTTCAGCCTCCAAATCAGGTGGACAAGGTTGCCCTGTTCAGCCAAGTTACGTCCGAAGATGGACTTCTGTCGGTAACTAGTCCACAGAGTTGCCAGCTGCAACATTCACTGAAAAAGTAAAGCAGCTGATAAAAACATGGGAGTTTTTTCTTACATGCCAACTGGCATGTGTTATGCATTGACAGGAACATAAAGTTTTCTCATCACGTAGCCATCAGCAACAAATGGCCGATCTGGATAGATCATTGGCAATACAGAGACAAATAACAAGAAGCAGTATAAGGAGGCTTAGACATTATGCTTCTGTGTAACTGATGGAGATGTCTTTGGTTGCTATGTACAAGGCCCACATTACACTTGAGCACTAGTCAAACTCTTCTCCTCTTTTTTTGTGGTTTTCTGGTAAGTAGTCATGGTGGCTACATGGGATGAGTTATGTACAGTGTATCACTCGATTTCTTGGATACTAATGCCAGCAGTCCAGCGCGTAGTAAATGACCAGATTCAGAATTCCCAAATCAATCCTCTATGAGCGGAAACTGATGTGTGAATATAAATTGAATGTATTCCTCTATGAGCGGACCGGATGAAATGATGGCTTGACTAATTTGATATCCCAGCAGAAGCAGAATCTGTTGTTGCCGATGTCTTCTTACTGATCTCAAGTTCTTGTTGTTTCTTGAGATAGCTCTGTGCTGTGGAAGTGATTATCTGAACGATGAAATTCATGATCATGACCCAACCACGGTATTCCAGATCAAAGAGAATGACAGATTCCACTTCTTTCCCTGCACAGGGATAATTCAGACGTTTAGGGGGAAGTAGTGAAGAATTAGAGATCATCTGAAGAAATGAAACATACACAGCTGATGAATGCAGTCAATTTAAATGCTCAAAACAGTTTCCAAACGTAAGAAAATTTGTACCTTAGCAGCACTAGAAGCTGATGCAGCAACACTGGCCATTAAAAACTTATCCTTGGCTGTCTTCAACTTGGTGACTAAAGAGGGGAGGATGGATGATACACCAGGAAAATTGCTAAATACCCATACAAGCCTTTGTTCCACCAATTCAAGAAGTTGGTTGTTGCAGAGAGTAATTACCAACGTTGTCTACATAAGTAATTTGTAAGATATGGGACTATGAATATGCCGATATTGCAGTTAAAACTAAATGCTACATAGGACTGTATCAAAACGTTTGAAAGTAACAACCTGCATATAAACCTTGATAATAGCCTTTCCAATTAAAGTTGCCAGAAAGAACTTCCAGAAGGGGATGTTAAATTGTCCACACAAGATACCAGCAAGATCAAACAGAGGGTTTGGCACCTGATGGAAGGAAAAGTTAGTCTCTCCAACTGTCAATTTAACAATGAAACAACAATATGCTTCTTTGTACACTCTCCCCTTTCTTTGTAATTATCCTTCTAATAATAAATTTTACCGTGAGGGACTCCCCTACGTTTTCAGTTCAAAAAAACAAACAATGAAGGAATAATATGCCACAGACAACTGCTCTACATTTGCAATATTTCTCCACTGATTACAAGGAAAGTCATGGCCACCTTTACATGTAAATTTTCTATAGCAACTATCATTCAAGTGGGGAGAGAATGAGTTTCCCAAGTAATGTAAATGGAGTTCACCTAACAGCTCACACAGTAAGGAGCTAGTACAAGGCAAAACTGCAAGTACGGTGACATAATCAACCACATAGACGAGCAAATAAATGTCACAAGAATGAGACTAACCGAAGCAAGTAGCAGTATTGTCGGGAAGTTTAGATATTGTGAGTGAGACATAAGCCAGCGCTTGGCCCGATGTAGAGTTGACGATAGAAAACCTTCTTTTGAGATAGAAGCATCCAATTCAGCTAATTCTTCAACTTTTTGGCCTGACATGCTAGCTGTGGTTCATTTGTAATAACCTGAGTCAGTTCCTTCAAATAACTTTTCATAACTAATTACAGAAACTTAAGAGCTATTAGCCTAAGGTAAGCTGAAGTCTAAGATAAGGGATTTAGCCTAACTTAGGTTAATCTTATTTGATGGCTTATTATGGTCACTCAACTTAAGTCAGATAACTAAGCTCATTAGTCATTATATAGTTAGCCATAATCACTGAGAAATGGGAATGACAAAATTTTACTTCTGGATACCCATTGTAGATACCTATACTTCGTAACACGCAAATACTCATACCAAAAATAACAAGACAACTCACGGAAGACTTAATGGGAGCATGGATGGAAGATAAATGCATTCCGGATCTAACATCTGAGCAGGACACAAAAGCTGTACTTTATAACTACTCTGCTCTGCGCACAGGATAACCATATTTCTAGCCGAAGGCAATACTGGAAGATGGTAGTATGGTACATAAATAAGAAACAATAACTAAAATTTTATGGTTGTCACTCATCAAAGCATGCTACAAATGTTTGCATAATTTGTAGTTGATCAAGAAGCTTCTTGCTCATAAGACTGCAGATATTCTGAAGCACAAATTCCGCATCAAAGTAACTCTGTCGTGCTCATGTACATTTGGACACTGAAACATTTATACATAATTTTAAGTGATTCATAACTAACGCTCTGAAGTAATTATATTGAACAATAATAAAGTATAGCGTGACATGCAAAAAAGAAAATAAAAGAAATGAGCAAACATACAACGATGCAAAAAAAGAGTTGGGGAGCGCAAAGCGGTACAAACGTAACCTGCTCTAGAGATAAAATATGGAGGAAGCTCTCCAAGTGCAGTTCCAATGCCCCAAAGAACAGCTTCAAGATGAACTTCATGCAATATTTTGCTAAAAGGGATTGTCTCCTGGTAAATTGGAGGTCCAAACTCCAGACAGTCTTTCTCCAACCATGAAGGCCTCCTTTTAAGAAGAATAGTGTCATAAGGAGCACTCTTTAAATCAACCCGGCCACACTGAACCGCTTTCATTGTAAAAAGGGCGATATGAGGCCCTAGATACAATACAAACGTGTGCAAACCAGAGCCTGCGAAATAAAATGATGACTGAGGATCGAATTACCAGTATAGTCTTACTAACAAAATGCTTAGCTGCTATGCTAAAATTTTATTCAAGACATTAACTCTTCTCACATAAATACAATTGAACTTTGGGCTTTACCTAATCCAATAGATGAAGCCACCCCTAGTATGACCCACCATAATCCAAATCTGGCATACCAAAGCAGTTCCTGCATATGCTGCATTGAAGACAAAATACAATGTTTTATCCATGCTGCAAGAGTGCACACACCACACCACATCAAAGAAAGGAAAGGAAGAAAGCACATATGTTCATAGATACATATGAAGCTGCTGGGAAACTACAGACTTATCAACTAACGTGGACAAGCCATTGCAACTGAAATAAAGATTTCTTGACACAGGTACATGTACCGTTGCCAAAATGCAAGATCGAGGTCTTGGACCAGCAATGGATACACCACCTAAGAATTAGACTAGACGATAACTGTTTTTATTTGAGAACTCTTTTGGTGCTATGATGGGGCTACAAGGTTGCACCCACTCACCTAGGTTCGAGCCTTGCTTCAACCTTGATTTCGAGAAATGTGGTATTCTTACTCTTATCCTGCCTCGTTCAAAATAAATAAATAACTTACTTCACCATTCGAAAGAAAGAACATACTACCATTCGAAAGAAAAACATACTTCATGCAATATCTAGGGACAGTAAAAGTAGCGCTCTGTGTAAACTTTATACTTGTAGTTCAAGTCGGCATATCACCACTCGAGTAGTATAATCTTGAAATACAGAAGGTGCTAACAAATAAGAAGATGGTGATACCTTCTCATGTGGACCATCGATAACCAAGAGAAGCACCCAGGTAGTAACAACCAAAAGAACCAGGAACTTCAACCGAGCACCTTCTTTCAGAACACAGGAACATGCACTTCTTATGCTCTGTCCAATGGCTAGCACAAATAATGTGAGTGTTTTAAAGGGCTTTGATGTCAGCGTTAAACTCTCCAGCTCCAAGCGATGCTTCTCATGAATGTCTGAAATATAAGGTAAATCGATCATCATCAACACAGAGTAGCCTTACTTTTATTATCTCATTAAGATAACAAAGGTTTCAGAGTATTCATCTGATGTTACAATGAAGAGTTTGTTGCCTTTTATGACACTTCGACCAATAAAATTACACACGTTGTGCTGTCCATGAAAGAAAAAAAAATTGCAGCAAACCTTCCATAACATAGTTTGATAATGACAGCGATAAGTACTTAAGTAGCATTTCTATCTATAAAAAAAATATAGTAGAAAACTGAATTTACATTTGGGAATTCCAAAGTACAGTACAAGAAACCAAAAAAATGGGAAAAATATATATAGCACCCATAGTCAATCTTTACGGGTAGAAATCTATTGCAAGTTATGAAGTAAATGTTACTTATTGCAAACGCCATTTGCCTTAACATAAAACGAAATTTAACTTAAATAAAAAGTTTTTTCAACTGTAACCTTCCAAAAGTGGAGTAAATAACTCAATGCTTGAAAGGCAAACAATGAAAATGGCGATCGACTATGACGAACAAGATCATCTTTTACCTCCAACAGAAGAATAGATGAAGGAAACCAAAGCTAACCATGCAATTTAGCTCTCAATCGGTGCTCTAATTTGTGAAGCAGTGAATCATCATACTCAGACGAAAATAGAAAATCACCACTAACTTGTACGCATATTTGAAAGAAAAACTAACTTGTACGTAAGAGAAAAGAAAGGAAATGCTCCATTTTTTCGGGAAACCCTCAATGAGACGCAATGGCAACCCCATAGCGCACAAGAAGTTACGAAAAAGATAACGCCTTCAAACCACATGAATCTGAAATAAAAACACCTAGGGCGTTACATGATACTAATTCCTAAAGTTCGAAAGCCCAAAGAACCAAGCCGGACAGCCATCTCGAAATACTAATTCCTAAAGTTCGAAAGCCCAAAGAACCAAGCCGGACAGCCATCTCGAAGAACAGAGCGATCAAACAACGTGACGCCTGACCCAAGGCCGGCATCGACTCACTCACCGGACAAGGCCTGATCCTCATCGACGGCGGTGCGCCCCATCTCCAGACCCTGCTTTCCTCCTTCTGCCGCGGTAGATCTGAGCTGAGCAGGCCGCCGCGGCTATGTAGACCAAGGGAAGAAAGAAAAGGCTCGAGCTTTTGAGCTCGCTTGGCGCGGAAACGCCTCGCCGCTTCCACCGGTCCTGTGGGATCACGAGCTCGGCAAGTCGGAGGGTGCAGAGGAATCGCTCCTTTCTTTCTTTTTCCCCCGAAAAGCTGGATGCTCTTGGGCGAGCGCAGAGGGCTGAGAAAACGAAAGATTTCGGTTTTGTTGCTGTTACGTGCTCCGGGTTTCTGGTTTTACAAGTCAGAGATAAACGTTTTGTTGCTTGTCTTTGACTCTTTGCCAATGCGTTTTTGTTTCTCAAGTTGGAGAAGGTAACTTGCGTAGAAAGGTCAGTTGCTAATAATTAATAATAGATTCTTGTACTTAGTATTTGAGTTATGTTTGTCAAGCTAATTTCTCTTTTACCTCAACAAAAAATGTTTTAGATAAGCAACCAAAGGAGTGTGATTTCAGGAAACTGGATCCCGTCAAGCTCTGTATTTTAAAATAAAATAAAAATATGTATTTAAAAGTTTCAAACAAGATGATTTTGTTTGGAAAAGAGACGAAAGGATCTCTCGCCCTATTTTGTATATAAGCGCCAAACCGGTTGACCAAACAAGGCTTACATCACACACAATCACCAGCACACACACAAGCACATCGCAAAACACATTGAGTAGATTTGTTAGCGATTACAACCCAAAATAGTGAAAGAGCAACACCAAGAAACTAGAAAGAGCTCACTCGCCATCGTCAAGTCGTCGACTCGATCAAAAGTTCAAAACCCTAAACGGCGAGTGAAGAGCATCGATCGCCCTCATCATTGTCCCAGAGGAGCTATCTCACCCATCTTCCCAAAATTGCATCCAAAGCTGCATGAAGGCGTGCAATTTTAAAAAGGTGGTCAGTTGGTTGTCAAGGGATACTCAATTCGATGTTAGCTTATTCTTAATGTGCCAAAGAGTAACATTACGTGGCAAAGCAAAATAAAATAAGACGACGAGATTGCCTAGAAATCCCTAGAAGAAGAGAAAAAAAAAACCAAACAAGATGGCTTCCAATGACACCATGAAAATTCTCTTGTGCCACCACACACAAATTTAGCTAAAGGGCACGAGAAAAATATGTGAGCATATGAAAATCGTTGCTCAACCCTCTCGGCTTGATGATTAGGTCACTACATGGGGCGGTCCAGACACATTTTAGCAGCACATAGATGTTTCATATTTGTATGTCTTACTGCATAGTATGTTAAAGCGTAGTATACACAAAGAACCGGGGATCACAGAGACAACACAAAGAGGTGCACAATTGCTTTATGTTAAATTCAACTTGTTAGCATAATGGCATTGGTTACTAAAACTACTGTTTAATACTTGAGTTACAAGCTTCTTTTACTGCTTTTTGACATAGTTTATTTTAAAACCAAAATTTATTATGGGTTTCTTTAAATAAATTCAAAACTACCAAACTATGCTTAAAATATAAACGATGGGTATGGTCGTATTAATTTTTACCATTAATATATATGATGTTTCCTTTGCACTTGAGTGGGCCTCTGTGCTAGTTAAAAGAGCTTTTTCCTACATAGTTAAATTTGTAAGGAATCATCATTCTACACAAACACCGTGACGTTCCTACTGAATCAGATAAGTATAGTACGGAGTACGAATCTAGACTTACACCACTTCCTCTTGTTTACGGTCAGTCTAATCAAACAGGCTTAATCACGTGTGTTCCAAGCATACGTTTCGCACGTGAGTTCCCAATGTCATCATGTGTTCTTAAGAATCCTAGTACGAACTATTCCTCGGTATAGACAACCTCAGATTCGGGCGTACGCACCAAGACTCCAAGAGCAAAAAGTTAGAAGCACAGGTGGTGCCCTTTCGGCAGTTTGGACATTCCCTGCTCCCTTCTGTATCCAGCGCCGGGTTTAATTTCGTTTCCCTCCTCGGCCAGGAATCCTGCAGTCTCCACTTTCCATGCGAAGAAACTGAGGCATGGAGGAAGATTTTGCGTGCACGGGAGGGTACAAAAACTTAGCGGGAAACGGCGAAGAGGACACAGATAGCATGACGCTTCTTCTTCCCCGGCCGGCCACCGCCCCCTCTCGGATGCAAAGGAATCGGTCGGAGACACTTCAGAGTTCCTTGCACATCTCCTAACAGTTAACCCGAGCAGGGTTAACCGTGTCCCTCGAAGCAACAGCGGGCATACGCGTCACGACGCATCATCACTCATCAGCGGCAAGAAGCAACAAGAAACATAAGCTACTACATCAACCTTTGCGAAGTAACGTACGTAAGAGAACACCTAACAAAGAGGCGACGTGAGCGAGAGCAACATGAGACATGTAAAGGAAGAAAACGAGACAGCAACATGAGCTAAATTAGACGAGGACACTTGGCACATGAAGGTTTTTGGATATGATTATGAACGTGGTTGATGCTTCGCTCCCTGTGGATTCTAGACACTGCGTTTGGTGCTATGGTAGAGTAGGATAAACCATTCCGGCCGACTGTTGAACCGGTTTAACATGTTTTGTTGTTTCGCTATCTGCTTTTTATATAGTCTTCATAAAGGAGTTTTAATATCACAACTTATTACTACTATCTAGCAGAAAAACAGAACAGTAGGGTACGATACCTATTTTTGTGTACTCTTGAGTTGGTTGGTTAGATTATACTCGCTGTCTTCCAAATCGGCTCAAGTTCTAGCTCTGTCTCAACTCAAATATTCTTTAAGACTGACCAACTATACATTTGGTAATACTAGGCAACTGAGCGCGGCAAATGCCGCGTGCGTGTTTTTGAATTTGAATTTTAAAATGGCGACGTTGTAAAGTTGTATAAGTTTTAAAATCATTGAAATTGAAAAATGTGTTCGGTTTAAAAATGGTTGGATTTTGGAGGTCGATCAAATTTGAAAATTATTGTAATTTAATTTTAAATGTGTTTGCTTTTTTACGTGAAAATACTCTGGAATAGTTAGTATTTTTTTTGAGTCTCTTCACACATTTTAGAGTTTCGTTAAATGTTTAGCAAGTTGGAATGGTTTTATATGTTTGTATTTTGTCGAAATATTTGTTTGAGTTTCATAATTGGAGGGTGTACAGTATATGAGCATTTGTTAAAGTCAATACATAATTAGAGGAAATTCATTTGGATTTTGTACTAATATTCTTCAAATTAAAGTAGTGAAATGCCATACATATTTATTTGAACTCCATAATTAGAGAGAATGCAATATGTGAGATAATATATGGGATATATATATTTTAAAGTATGTTTATTTATTTTTTGTTTAGCAAATTGAATTTTTTCAAATGTGTTGCATGTATTTTTTTGTGAGAATTATGATATATTTTATCGTAGAAGAAGCAATTTGTCATATGGAGTATTTTTAGATATTTAGAAAATTGGAATGTTTGGATAGATTTGAAGTGTACCATAAACATTTGTTTCAACTGAATGCAATATGTGAGATAATATATGGGATATATATATTTTAAAGTATGTTTATTTTTTTTTGTTTAGCAAATTGATTTTTTTCAAATGTGTTGCATGTATTTTTTTTGTGAGAATTACGATATATTTTATCGTAGAAGAAGCAATTTGTCATATGGAGTATTTTTTAGATATTTAGACAATTGGAATGTTTGGATATATTTGAAGTGTACCATAAACATTTGTTTCAACTCCATAATTAGGGAGAATGCAATTTGTGAGATATATTTTAGAGTGTCTCCAATTTTGTAGCAATTCGAAATGTTCAAATGCGTTGTTTTTGTTGTTGTTTAACAAATTAAATTTTTCAAATGTGTTGCATGTATTTTTTGTGAGAATTATGATATATTTTATCGTAGAAGAAGCAATTTGTCATATGGAGTATTTTCAGATATTTAGAAAATTGGAATGTTTGGATATATTTGAAGTATAGCATAAACATTTGTTTCAACCCCATAATTAGGGAAGATGCAATTTGTGAGATATATTTTAGAGTGTTTCTAATTTTGTAGCAATTCGAAATGTTCGAATGTGTTGCATTTTTTTGAACATTTATTTCAAATGTGTTTGTTTTTTGCAGGAAAATATTCTGAAATAGTTAGTATTTTTTTATTTTTTGTTGAGTGCCTTCATATACTATAGAGTACCGTTAAATGTTTAGCAAATTGAAATGGTTCTATATGTTTGTATTTTGTCGAAATATTTGTTTGAGTTACATAATTGGAGTATGTATAGTACATGAACATTTGTTAAAGTCAATCCATAATTAGAGGAAATACATTTGGTTTTTGTACTAATATTCTTCAAATTAGAGTAGTGAAATGCCATAAATATTTCTATGAACTCTATAATTAGGGAGAATGCAACATGTGAGGTAATATGTGAGATATATATATTTTGGAGTATATTTTTTTTTATTTTTTTTAGCAAATTGGAATTTTTAAATGTGTTGCATGTATTTTTTTTGTAACGATTTTGATATATATTTGTCGGAGTTGCAAATATTTAGCAAATTGGAAAATGTGAGCATGCTAATATATATTAGAGGTTTTAAATTTTTTTTTGGAAGTCATTTAAAATTTTGAAATTCGATCATGTGACATAAGTTTTTTTTTGTGATATTTTTTGATATATTTTTTCATTTTTTCCCGGTGGATAGATTTGAAGTTATTGAATTTGTGACATTATTTATTTTTCTGGAATTTGTATAATACAGTAGGGCACACCTGTAAGCAATTTATCATTTTCTGGGTTTTTTTTTGAAAGAAAAAAATCTGACAGCCAGGGCCCACGCTGACGTCGCTTTGACGTCAGCAATGGCCAGGGCTGCTACTGCCGCGGCGGCGAGGACGACGGCGACGCCGCGCCATCGCGACATGGCACACGTGGGTGGTCGCGCTGGACGCGCGCGAGCGCGGGGTTTCCGGAAGCGGCAGCGCCGCCGCTTCTTGGTCGCCGGAGCGTCGGCGGCGTCTTGCGAACGCGGCGGCGGACGCCGAGGACAGCGGCGGCGATTCCGGCGCCGATGCGGCGTTCCGGCAGGCGGCGTTCAGTGAGGAGGGAGGGGCGGGGACGGCGGAGGTCGCCGTGTGCGTGGATCTGTGCGGGGAGGGGCGTAGCGGCGGCGGAGTGCGTCGGCGGCGACGGCGACGTCGCGGCCGCGCGGGAGAGAGAAGGTGGAGGGCGGGGGGGGGGGGGGTCTGTGCACGCTTTTGCACGGAGGCTCCTGGTTTTTTGGCAATTTGAGAAAAGGTCCTTGGCGGGGTTTTTTTTGCTAAATTGCTGCGCCAAAATTCGTGCGCTGGGGTGACCGGCTGCGACCGGGTGTACCGGCTGGTGACCGGGACGCGTGTCGCCATGTGATTGGAAGAAAATCGGCGGCACTTTTACGTGAACAGTGCTAAATTGCTGCGCCAAAATTCGTGCGCTGAGGTGACCGGCTACGACCGGGTGTACCGGCTGGTGACCGGGACGCGTGTCGCCATGTGATTGGAAGAAAATCGGCAGCACTGTTATGTGAACAGTGCGCGCGCGCTGGGGGCGACGTGGCCGTCTTCTGGCCGTCGGTTCGCGCCGATCGGACGGCCGTGAAATGGGGGCGACGTGGAAGCTGTTTTTTAAAGCTGATTTCTTCCAGCCTTTATATATTAGGTATCTACAACGTCAAATATTACCTCTATATATTAAGTTGGAACGAAATCACGCCCTCACAGCGAGCCACGGCGATCGTGCACTGTACCTGGAACAGTAACGCGCGTTACTGTGCCGCGCTACAGTGCGCACTTCATCCGGGCCGTCGCTTCACGATCCGACGGTTGCCGTACCCGTCCCCGTGCCATTTTTGCAAAAAACGACACGCAATCCCACGAATTGCCTCGCTACCCCCATTTCCCCGAAGAGAGGGATCTAAACATAATTTCAGAAAAACCCAAGGACCTCGCTGAAAAAAAAACCCGCAGAGCCCCCTCTCTCCTTCTCTCTCCCCGCGTGAGCCGGAGTTCGCCGCCGGCCGCCACGCTCGATGCGTCCGCTCCGGTCCTCTCTCCTCGACTCCAAGCATACCACGGACTTAGCCGTCGTCGCTTCTCCCTGCTCGCCGAGAGCCGCTTGCTGAGACGCCGTCTGCGCAACCGAATCGACGCCGGCGTCGTCGCTGTCCGTCCGCCACGTTCGCAGGCCGCCGGCGACCTAAAGCGAGCGGCGCCGCTGCTTCCGGCTACCCCGCGCCGCGCGTCTCCGGCGAGCCCACCCACGCGCCCCAGCTTGCGGTGGCGCGGCCTCGCGGTGGTTGTCGCCACCGCGGCAGCGTCAGCCCTGCCCACGCTGACGTCATCACGCCGTCGGCGTGGGACCAGGGCGTCAGATTTCTTTTCTTTTTGCGAAAAAATCGAAAATTGATAAATTTCTTACATGTGGGCCCTACAAAATTATACAAATTTCAGAAAACAAATAATGTTACAAATTCAATAACTTTACAACTATCTACAAGGAAAAAAAATATCACAAAAAAAAGCTCACTACTTATGCCATATGATAGAATTTCAAAATTTAATTATTTCCAAATTTTAAAGGACTTCCAAATCTCACCGTCTTATAAAGTAAAAATACCTATATATATTAAGTTGGAACGAAATCACACCCTCACAGCGAGCCACGGCGATCGTGCACTGTACCTGGAACAGTAACGCGCATTACTGTGCCCCGCTACAGTGCGCACTTCATCCGGGCCATCGCTTCACGATCCGACGGTTGCCGTACCCGTCCCCGTGCCATTTTTGCAAAAAACGACACGCAATCCCACGAATTGCCTCGCTACCCCCATTTCCCCGAAGAGAGGGATCTAAACATAATTTCAGAAAAACCCAAGGACCTCACTGAAAAAAACCCGCAGAGCCCCCTCTCTCCTTCTCTCTCCCCGCGTAAGCCGGAGTTCGCCGCCGGCCGCCGCGCTCGATGCGTCCGCTCTGGTCCTCTCTCCTCGACTCCAAGCATACCACGGACTTAGCCGTCGTCGCTTCTCCCTGCTCGCCGAGAGCCGCTTGCTGAGACGCCGTCTGCGCAACCGAATCGACGCCGGCGTCGTCGCTGTCCGTCCGCCACGTTCGCAGGCCGCCGGCGACCTAAAGCGAGCGGCGCCGCTGCTTCCGGCTACCCCGCGCCCGCGCGTCTCCGGCGAGCCCACCCACGCGCCCCAGCTTGCGGTGGCGCGGCCTCGCGGTGGTTGTCGCCACCGCGGCAGCGTCAGCCCTGCCCACGCTGACGTCATCACGCCGTCGGCGTGGGACCAGGCCGTCAGATTTCTTTTCTTTTTGCGAAAAAATCGAAAATTGATAAATTTCTTACATGTGGGCCCTACAAAATTATACAAATTCCAGAAAACAAATAATGTTACAAATTCAATAACTTTACAACTATCTACAAGGAAAAAAATATCACAAAAAAAAGCTCACTACTTATGCCATATGATAGAATTTCAAAATTTAATTATTTCCAAATTTTAAAGGACTTCCAAATCTCACCGTCTTATAAAGTAAAAATACCTCTATATATTAAGTTGGAACGAAATCACGCCCTCACAGCGAGCCACGGCGATCGTGCACTGTACCTGGAACAGTAACGCGCGTTACTGTGCCCCGCTACAGTGCGCACTTCATCCGGGCCGTCGCTTCACGATCCGACGGTTGCCGTACCCGTCCCCGTGCCATTTTTGCAAAAAACGACACGCAATCCCACGAATTGCCTCGCTACCCCCATTTCCCCGAAGAGAGGGATCTAAACATAATTTCAGAAAAACCCAAGGACCTCGCTGAAAAAAAAACCGCAGAGCCCCCTCTCTCCTTCTCTCTCCCCGCGTGAGCCGGAGTTCGCCGCCGGCCGCCGCCCTCGATACGTCCGCTCCGGTCCTCTCTCCTCGACTCCAAGCATACCACGGACTTAGCCGTCGTCGCTTCTCCCTGCTCGCCGAGAGCCGCTTGCTGAGACGCCGTCTGCGCAACCGAATCGACGCCGGCGTCGTCGCTGTCCGTCCGCCACGTTCGCAGGCCGCCGGCGACCTAAAGCGAGCGGCGCCGCTGCTTCCGGCTACCCCGCGCCCGCGCGTCTCCGGCGAGCCCACCCACGCGCCCCAGCTTGCGGTGGCGCGGCCTCGCGGTGGTTGTCGCCACCGCGGCAGCGTCAGCCCTGCCCACGCTGACGTCATCACGCCGTCGGCGTGGGACCAGGGCGTCAGATTTCTTTTCTTTTTGCGAAAAAATCGAAAATTGATAAATTTCTTACATGTGGGCCCTACAAAATTATACAAATTTCAGAAAACAAATAATGTTACAAATTCAATAACTTTACAACTATCTACAAGGAAAAACAATATCACAAAAAAAAGCTCACTACTTATGCCATATGATAGAATTTCAAAATTTAATTATTTCCAAATTTTAAAGGACTTCCAAATCTCACCGTCTTATAAAGTAAAAATAATCCAAATCTAAGCAATTTTAGACCGTATTCTTTTTTTTGGAACTTCAATAATTTTCAAACAGACACGATTTTTTAATATGTACATTCTCAAATTTCAATTATGCCACACATCCGCTAACAAATTTCAGAAAACAAATAAGGTTACAAATTCAATAACTTTAAAACTATCCACCGTGAAAAAAATAAAAACATATAGAAAATATCACAAAAAATAAGCTCACTACTTATGGCATATGATAGAATTTGAAATTTACATATTTTCAAATTTTAAATCCTTAAAAAAAATTTATGAAGGTCCCAATTGTCAGGACTTAAATAATAATTACATAAAAAAGGCTGATATTTGTAAAATTCATACCTTTTAAACAGTAATTCAGAATAGGACAAATTAAATATCAAATTTTACAAGGAAATAAGAATCTTTAAACAATTTTTAGCACACATTTTCTTAGATTTTTTACTTCCACAAAAAAACTAACATTTCTTTCCTGCGCTCATATTTTCGACACAAATTTTAAAACTAACATTTCTTTCCCACACTCATATTTTCGACACAAATTTTAAACGTATTTTCCTGGTGATACTTTATTTAAGCCAACATCAAACAAAATAGCGACTGCAATTTGTGTGCTACAAGTTTTAAAAATTTGTCGACCATATAGGCACTTCCAACAAATTTTAACCATGTTTATTCAAATTTCCATATAATAAAGAGTATACAAATATCGATAATTTTGAATCTATCCAACGGAAAAATATGCATAGCATATCCAAATGGTCGTAAAAATAAATGCTAGCTATTTATGACAAAAAACAAACATGTTTTCGGAAGAATATTAATAACATATCCAAACGGTCAGAAAAATAAATTCTAGCTGTTCATGTCAGACAATAAACATATTTTAATATTTTAATTTGGTAAATATTTCAAGAAAATCCAAATGCACTTCCTCTAAATATATGATGGTAAATTTATTAGATGCTCAAAAAATGCATTTCATTTAATTACGAACTCAAATTGAACATTTCGATTTGGTAATTATTTAGAGGAAATCCGAATGAACTAACTCTAATTATGAAACTCAATTCAATAAATGTGCATTTCGACTCATTATGGACATAAATTAAATATTAATGAAAAAAAGAATTTTAACATCTCAAATCGCTAAATATTTGAAGATACTCCGCACGACAAATTCCAGTGAATTTCAATATTTCGAATCCCGACGATTGCGGAATTAGTTGATAACCATGTCTAAACATGCAAAGAAACTTCTAATTCTTTGTGTTTTCTCAAACATCCATCATTTGCTATATGAAATTGCTTGCAGTTCACTAACATACTTTTTTTTCAACTTGATGAAGAGACCTCACCTGCCTCCTGCCTCCTTCAATCCAACATCTTCTACAGTACTCCGAATATTTTTCTACAGTTTGTAGAAACCACTGTTCTTTTTTGTTGCATAATCAATACTTGGTAGTGTATACAAACTGGCTGCAGATAATAGTAGCTTAAAACTTCAATAGTTCAGTGTAAAGTTAAAAGCTATTAGTGAACTTTATCACGAAAAGTCTGAATTCAGTGACTCTTTTTAATCCGTCTCCGACAGTGCTGTACTACCTGCGTTGACTGTGATGAACAATGTTTTTTTTCCAACGGGTCAGAATAATGCGAACAATATATCAAAAATCTTCAAATTTAACGAATTTCCATACTTTTTACACAAAAATTACACTAAAAAAAACATTGTGCACACTTTTTGTTTTTGTTTATTTTGCAAAGATTCATTTTTTTTATGTTCTACACTTCTAATCCTTTTCAGTAATTAAATGCATTTTTGTTGTTGCATATAGATTTGCTTCCAACATAATTTAACTTCTACCAAAAATATCACTACTCTTTCTCACTAAAGGCGCGGCGTGACGACGCGCCACATTTACCTAGTATATAGTACGAAAACACGTTTTATGATGAACTAATGACACTTGCTTGATGTTGTCTTTTATTGTTATATTTTTTCGATAGGCTTGGACAAACTTAGGAAAAAGATAGAACTTCAGTTAATTTGGAATGAAGTGAGTAATCTGCTTTGCAACTACTTCTCCACAAAAGTTATAAATAAGTTTCAACAAGCTACACTTCAAGTGCCTAAGTTTTAAAACGTATATCATTCATGCCCCTCGTGAGAAAAGAAGAAAGGGTAATTGCTTTAGCAAAAGGTAAGCATCAAAGTCAAAAGCAAAGCTATGAAATAACGGAACTGCGAGCAAAAAATTGATCCATCCCAGCCAATATGAGGCATATGGTTAAAAGCACTCTCTGTTGTCTTTCCTGATCATGGTATGTTAACGGCAAACTGAGTAAAGTCATTTCTAGACAATATAATGTCACGCACAATCCAACTGAGCATACTTTATTTCCTTTTGACTGAAAGGAAGTTAAGGCTAGACAGACATCGTTTATCTTACAGAAGTTTGAACAAACATACAGTGCTTTTGGACCTAAAATGACCAAGTTCGTGAGAAAAGCTATGTGACATTTAATTCAAGCACTACTTCTAGGCTTTAAGAATGCTGGCCAAACTTCCTTGGATGTTATCTTTCGCACTTCGGTCGAATGGGTCATCTCCAATGTACAGATCTAAAATAGATTGGCACAAGAGCTTGTTCTGGATACTCCCCACTTCCTCTCCTTGGACTACACAGACAAGAGCTTATTAATCAAGATTCCTAGGCACCTTTAATAAGCATCGGAAAGTTATATATAACCAAAAGAATGTATGTAACATGACCATAATATTTTTCATTGCATACAAATGACACGCAAGTGGCATCCCTATTTTCCAAGAACAAACCGAATGATGACTTTATGCTCCGGACACAACACATGGAATCTATAGAGCTTTTATGAGATAAAGTTTATTAGTCTAAGTGGTAGCCTTTTTATGATTTTTTTCTTCAAATATTAGCAGATACAATGAAATAGTATCAGTTATTACCAAAATAGTTCCAATAATCATGTAGTCTCCATGTTGAACATATGAACCAAATGTGTGACGGAAAATAAGTGTATGCTGCCTGGTACTTAGATACTGAATGCATGGTCATTGGTTGTAAACAAACAATGTATCTTTCTGAATATTAAAAACCCTGCCTTTTTTTCCATCAGTATGATTACGTAAATCACACACTCAAATCAGCTAAAAAGAAAAGGACGCAAAAGGAAAATGAACTTACTACTTATTTTAAGCACATGGTTTGACTCCCTTGAAAGCTCAATTACAGACCCCTTCGGTAATTTGTATTCATCCTTGAAAAGTGAAACAAAACTGCAGAAGATCAAGGTATCAAAATTAGATGACACAATTAGATACTGATTGAACTTGCTGAACATAGCATATGCTAAGACTAGAACATTATGCTTGAGCACAATGATGGAGTAGCATCATTCAGGTAAACCGACACTGGCACATTTGAGTAAATATAATCTGAATTTGAGGATTAACAGATTATAATAGATATTGGTTCGCTAACAATTGTGGCATGCAAGAGCTGACGCTCCATAGTTGTAACAGCAGAATAGGAAATTTCTGTCAGTGTGAAATCGAACTCGTTCAGGTCTCTAACAGGTTATGGTCAAGTGCCAATATTGTTTCAGTTCCATCAATATAATCATATTAACCTGAGCTCAAATTTCAAAAGAGTGAACACCACAACAGCGAAAGCACAATAAAGGCCAATTAGATTACACACGGTCCATGTTTTCAAGAGATGTGTTTAATATGCATCCTAACATCTTTCCAGAATCCAGATCCAGTATGAAACTAAATGCAGTAGGCGATCTATTTCCTCTGTCAGACCAAATTCGAACTTGATAAGTCTGACACTAAACTGAATTGTGGTGAAAATTACTACTAAATCGAACGGGATGAAGACATCATCACAGCTAACTCGTACGCAACCACAAACCAGTGCCAAAGAGGTGGTCTTTGCCTGTCACATGAAAAGCACAGCAACAAAGAACCAGAACTGCAGTTACCTCTGAAGCAACTCCTTGGTGTCTGATCCGCCAAACTTCTGAAGCCTGCTTCCCACACTCTTCTCGAAAGCGCTCCGAACCGAGCCAATGCTCAGCCTCCCATAAACAATCTGAAGCCTAACCGTCATGCGAATGTCGCGCTCCAGCGCATCGTTGATCAGGTCAGCGTTTTCCTTCAGTTCAGAGACGGGGAGCTTCTGGTACTTCTCCCTCAGCTGCTTCAGATCGCTGTCGTCCGCGTACACGCCTACACAGAGCAACATTTCACATTCTCCTCCTCCTATTGTTGTAAACTTGTAATTGCAGTTTTGTTTCTGGTTTGTGCCGGAGAACTGAATATGTGACTAGAACTCATCTAAATGTAGAGAAGATGCGATTAGTGTGTTACCAAACTCGTAGACGTCGATGGTCTTGAGGCCGAGGATGGTGGTCTTGCGGAGGCCGACGCCGAGGAGGCGGCGCCCGCCGGCGGCCTCGGCGGGGAATGCGGCGCCGGTGCGGGGCTCGACGTTGCCGGGGGTGGCGCCGTCGGCTAGGGAGAGGGAGGCCCAGAGGGGTGTGGAGTGCACCGGGTGCGGGAGTGGTCTTCCGGCAGATTTGGCGGTGAGGGTGAAGCTGGCTGCGGCTGCGGCTGCCGCCGCGGCGGCAATTGCGGCGGCGATGGCGGCGCGGTGGGGAGGCGGGGGAGAGGGGAGGTGGGCGGAGGTGGCTGCGGGGAAGCGGAGGGATACCATGGCTGGGGCGAGGCGGAGCGGAGGCCGGAGGCTGGTGTGCAGTGTGGTGTGGGCGTGTGGGGGACGGAGCACGCGATGTGGACGACTGTACGGACGGGCGGCAGTTGGCGCGTGGCGCGTCGGAGGTGGCACCCGACCTGAAAGTTCCGGACTGAGATCCGGTGCCTCGCTGAAGGCAAGGCACGCGGTGCCTCGAGGCCCAGCATCCACCGTTCATCTGCATCCGACGGACAGCAGCAGTCACGCCCGGTCGTCCGTCCTCGCGCAGAGCTGGACCATCAGTGCCGATAGACGGGAAGAGAAAAGACTTCGTCGGCGCCGAGAGTTCTCGGACAGGCACTGCTGCTGCCGGCGCTGCGAGAAAGGAGCCGCGATGCCTGCACCTCCGCCGCCGACGGCTCGCTCCACCCCATCCGACGGCCCCTCGGCGTCCCTGCTTCCCTTCCGGCGAGCTCCCTCCGACGGCCGCTCGGCACCCTCTTCTTCCCCTTCCAACGCCCCCTTGCCGTTGAGCTGCAGCGATAAGACATTCTTTTCAGCAAAACTGTGTACTGAACAAAATCGAATTGCAAGTACATGGATTCAGTTCAGCAAAATTGTAGTAGAAAACGAATTGAAACCTGAGACATACCTTACAAGTACATGTTTGTACTACAAAACAGCAGCGATGCAAACGAATTTTCTCCGGTCAGACAACAAATGCCAGTACTGAATTCAGTGGGTAAACACTTAGCACTACAATACTGAATACATGAATTTCTCCAGTTAGACAATTAGCAATACATGGATTCAGTGGGCAAGCAAAAGCTGAAAGTTGAAGCACTGAACACTGAAATATCTAGCAACAGGTACTAGTACTGAATAATCATTCAAGTACAAACATCTAGCAGCGAGTGCTACACTGAATAATCATTCAAGTAGAAACATCTAGCAGCAAATGCTATACTGAATATCTAGCAACAAGTGCTATAACGATCTGTTCTTACATAATCTCAATCAGCAAAAATCCTGTGAAGTAGGTCATGAAACACATCAATCAATTGCAGATTAATTCATGACAATAGAGACAATACAAGCTAAAGAAGCACAGAACCAGAAGTCTACATTCTAAAGAAGGTTAACTGTTCCAGAAATACAAGCTAAAGATAGCTGCCTGTTTCCTGCCGTGTGCCCGTTCGCGACAGCTGCCGGCACGGCGGAGGTGCGGAGGGCGCCGTCGGAGCTAAGCGGAGGGCGCCGTCACAGCGTGGATGAGGAGCTCGCATGGCTCCCTTCTCCACGGCGGCGCTATGGCGGCAGAGCTCGGCTTCCCCGCCCGCGAGAGTTCCCCTTCCCGCGCTGCTTGTTTGCGTCGCGCGCGTGAGGGCTGAGGACGGAGACGACCAGTTATTTCGCGTTGAGTCGTTCTGACCGTCGGATGCAGATGGACGGTGGATTCGGTGCCTCAAGGCAACGTGTGCCTTGCCTGCCTTGCCTTAAGCAAGGCACTGGATCTCGGTTCGAAAGTTCCCCAGAAAACGCAGCAAGGAGACTGACATGTTTTGTATGCGAAGCCGTTGGAGAACAAAATTTTCAGGAATATAAAACGTCTCTTCCCGAATGTTCGGTCATTTTCGTTTTACATGGAGGGTGTGTTAATAATCTAACTTCAGCTCGAACACGCTCGATCGCATTTTGTATCCAATGTTGATCGTAATTTGCATCAAACGGCTCAGTTGCCTCCTTAAAAAAAGGAGTGCAAAGAAACGGAAATGCTGTGTAGCACACGGCGACTACACACTTTGAATCTCACCATCCTCTATTCCTCTTCCTATCTAAACCACGCTCATGATTGTTGCACCTACCGTATGTCCTCCCTTTATATTATATTTTCTCGTTACTAGATTCGTATTTCTCCAGTATAACTGCACACGGCCCCCCACGGGCCATTAAATGTCATTGGATTTCATTAATTGAACTTCCTCACTCCAATCAATATCGCCAACATCACAAGTGAGAAGAGAGCAAGAAGAGGTGATTTATGTTCATATTGGTGGTCCCTTACTAGTCTGTTTTAAAACTGCTGTTCGGAGGCTCAAATGTGTTTGAATTGGCTCCAAACTTGGTGAGCTTGTTCCTTATTATGAGTAATTTGATATGTTAGCTGGTTTGAGATTTGTTGAGTGGACTGTCAGATGTCGGAGCGGTTTTGTTAGTTTGAACTGTTGCAGTTTCAAAATATAACAATTTTGGTACACTAACAGTTTGGGTAGGCAAACCGTGTCCGACTGAGCTCAAATTTGGTGAGTATGTTGGAAACACATATGTGTGTTGTCTACAAAGTTTCGTGTAGTTTGGATATGTAGTTTAAGAGAAGTTCACTGTGGGCAGAAACTGTGATATTTGTGGCTTTGCCTCGTGGTTATTATTGCCTGTTGGCAATGAACTTAAGTTTGCCGTATTGTCGTAATGTCTAAGGTAGAAGACTTTGTATCCGTATTGCTCATAGTAAAACTTGCGTGGACCGGTTGATTTACAAACATGGTTTTTTCTTACATTGAGTAGTTTTTTCACGTAAATCCTTGTGTCACTGTTGTATTTATATTTCCGTTGCATATGTTATCCTCAAAGTATATTGCACGCCGGTGGTTATCTCCTCCCCACGCAAAGGAAACATATCTGTGCACAAGTCCTCTGAGGTGCCAAGTTATACCAACACATATACAAGTGTCAAGCAGACATAGTAGCTGTTTATGATCAACAAGATGATAATAACCCACTTCTACCGTTGATGAAAAACTGCCAGTTAAATTTTCACATGCAGGGATAAACGAGCAAATGAAGAGCGTACATCGCAGGCACTTGAGATCGTCAGCGCTGCGACACTTGCAGGGAGAGTTCCCTACAGGCCGAGACCAACCGTCCGGCCATCTCTCCGGCGCAGGCCTGCTACGTAGAGCTTCTCCAGGTCCGTGTCGAGCTCCTTCTGTTTCTTGCCTTCCACCGGACCCTCCTCCTTGTTGCTGGCCTTGCTTTCTGGAACCGAGGCGGAGGCGTTGCTCTTCACACCCTACAATAGGCCATAGCCACCAAGGCATCCTCAGACTCTAAAAAAGTGTTAGTGCATCGCAGAATAATGAGGTATATGCGGTGTTGCTCAGCAGAACTTAGGCCAGCATTATATATTATAAAAATTATACGAAGGAATTACCATGAGTTTGTTGAATTTCTCTTGGCGCTCCTGGTCAGAAAACAGATTCGAATCCCAGTGTGTACTTGTCTGCAGCATCAGGGTTGAAAGTAAACAAATATAACATCAATATGGTATGCAGGCATAATTGAATGGAAACAAGCGAAACAGAAAACACTAGTGGTATCCAAGATTTACCTCCGGAGGGTTGCTCTTTTTGTTACCCCAAAGCAGTTTCTTCTTCTGGTCAGTGGATAAGCGCCCGGTTCCTAATCCAAATCCTACAATGTTCTTATTCACTGCAATAGAGCATGCAAGAAAGTGGTCAATCATGCAAGCAAAAGATTGCATAGCTATAATCCGTCACTCCCTTAGATTGCATAGCTATAATCCGTCACTCTGTCAGTGAAAAGATAAATATCGTAGTCATAACACTGGACCATCAAGAAGCCAAATTTAATGTGCTATCCATGGAATGTTCAGCCTCAAATTATTATAACCACTTGCACAAAAAAACGTATTTTTAATATATGCATTCATCAAACTGTAGAAAAGCACAGAAGAAGAAACTAAACCATCGAATGCGAATACAAATCCTTGAGATAATGCCACAATGAAAGAAAATATATTGGCAGCAAACTAAGGAAACACTCACCTAATTCAGCAGCTTTTCTTGCTGCAACTTTTGCTGCATCCAGATCACTTATGGCTTCATCTTTAATTCCTGGTGCAGAAGCAAAACTTTGTTACGCTCAAGAGGTTCAGAATCGCAATACACGACTGTGGCAGTTAGTTCAGTAACAAAAAACAGAAGATAAATAATAACAAAAAAGAAAAATAAATTAACCAACCTCCTGAGGTATCCATTTCCATGTGCTGTGCATTTTCAACGTCTGGACCAACAGAACTGAATAAGCTTCTCCTCTTCTCCCTAGTTTCTAGCTCAGGTTCTGTTGGGTGGCTACTTTTTTCAATTTCCTTGCCACTTCTCTTCTTTAGGGCATCCTCCTGCTTGAACTTTTCCTTGTTTTTACTTTCCTTTTCTTCTGGGTACCTTCTGGCAGAGTATGTTTCCCTCCTAAAATCAGCATCTTTGTCATACTCTGCTCCATGACGTGGAGACTCCTGTTTTTCCTGATTCTTACTCCTCTGCCCTGGCTTAACAGAATTGCCTCCATACCTGCTGTCAGCATTTTTCCAATCACCATGTGATCTATCAGATGTGTTATCCCGCTTTGAAGGGTCATAGTAAGTGTCAGCCCTTGGTTCCCGATCTGACCTAGAAGTTCTCAGATGGTTTCTGTCATTATCTTCAGCACGCTTATCATGGTATCTCCTATAATCATCATGCCTCCTGGATTCACGTGAAGCTCCATAGGATTGCCTATCAGAATGCTAACATAATCATGACCTCTGCCTGGTCTGGCATGACTTGAATCATCCTGTAGCTCTCTTGAGTTGTCTTTCCTTCCATAACTTCCACTCCCCTTAGTGCGGTCATCCTTGAGTTCAACTGGACTATGACTCCTCCCGCGTTTAGAGTTCATCTTGCACTCAGCAGCAGCTATCAAATGAACAGAAATTCAACAGTTCAAATAACAGGCAAAATTTCTAGGTTACAATACGGGGCACACTGTTCTTAACATTGAACACTATCACATACTAGTAGCACATCAGAACAGTGTGTTCATAGGGGATACCTGGTCCGTACTGCATGCACTAAAGGCTTGGGTGCAATCACCATGCGATGGAACTAACACAAGTAATAAAAAATCTGGATTTTATTTATGCTACTTCATGGTTTACTTTACATATGCATAAAACTTTAAGCTCAAAATGTATTCTATCTTAAGAGTGGCAAATGGTGAATAATCCGACTATTTGAATCCTTACAAACTGCTAGAATCTTTATTTTTTCTTCAAGCAAACAATGTCTTGACTTAAAATTTAGTTAGGTAGAGTAAATTTGGAAGTGCATCTTCATTTGCTAGTTTAAGTGCATAGCAGTTTGCGAGGAGCCGAGGACCAAATACTACAACCTCGTACCTCCCATGCTTTGTTGAGTACCAGACCAGGTCAATCTAGACATCTGGTACGCATGGCTCACATCAGTTAAAAACTCCCAAATAATAATAACAACTTACAATTACAACTCAGGTTTATGGTATTTAAGAGTTCTAGCAGCGGAAAAAAAGAACAGTGGCTAATTATGTAGAACTTAAGGCTAGATAATATCCTCTAAGGCGAGCAAGCATAGAAGAGAAGCTTTGAAAGAACCAAATAAATCCAACGAATAATAACTCAGTAATCACAGAATAATCATCCATGCAGAGGATACGGACAAAAGTCAGAAATTCTCAGTATCTCAATGCTAACACTCATGCTAAGTGAATGAACTAGGCCAGGACCTATATCGTCTGGAAGATGGTAAAGCAACACTGGGGTCCTCGACAAATCATGAGAGGTCCCAGATTGTAACTTAGGGTCTTCACACAATTGCATGCCATTGCCTTTAGTGCATAAAGTACGTCCCTGGGATACCATCTAGTGAAGACAATCGAAGTTGCACATTTAAGTTTAAAGGTTCAGTCAGCTAAGAATTCATGTGCATGTGAAACAGGTGATATATAACTCAAATGGTTTTAAGAAAGACTAAGTAGGTGGCGCTGGCGCCTCTTAAACCTTGAATAAGAAAAATGTGATTCTATTTGTACTGCCTCAAATTCTTCTTCTTCAGACTAAGTGGGCTAATCAGAGTTGGGGAATCAAATAAAGAAAAGGAAATAACATAGCGCTGAACTACAGTATCGTGTGCTTGGACAAGCTCTAACGTGTCAAAAAATTGAGTGCCTGGTCCAAACCACACAGGACTGTGGGAAATGCAGATAAGGGAAAAACAAACACAGCTGAATAAGCAGTTTGGTTAGTCCTTTGCCTGGTTGCACGAACGGTGCTTGGTTTTGTACAAGGGATACTAAGTTGAGTAGTTGACGGGGCAAATACTGCAACACTACAACATTCGGCTCGCCACAAAATAATGCGTCAACTAGGGTGCGCGTTCTGTTAAATCGGTGATACAGGTTCGGTATGTATTCGTACTTCCGATTTTTTATGTTGCAAGAGGAATTCAAAATTGCCACCATACCTAATTCGCCGGAAAAAGAAATATGTGCGGAAGTGCTCAAACCCTAACGGCGCAGGCAATCAGAATCAGGTACCCAGGAAAACAGCAAGCAGCGGTCACTCACCCGAACACAGCCCTCGCTAGCTCGCGGTTGCGAAGCGTGATTGGACGGATTGATCCCTTGGGGCGTGATTCGGCGGCGACAGTGCGGTGGTCGCACCCGGGAGGCCGGTGGTTGGCGACTCTGGAAGCGGAGACCGGAGATCGCGGTGGCTAGGTCTGGGGCCGCGCCCGGCTAGGGTTGTCTGCCGCCTCGCGTGTGCGTGTGGGAGATTTGGAGATGGAAGGGGTGCGCGTGCTAAATGGCCTGGGCCATGCTTGGCAGCTTGGGCCCGGCTGAGGCAAGTGCCAACAGAAGAACAACACGTGCGCTCCTATTTTGCCAAGGGAAAAAACTTGCTAGCAAAATTATCCCTTGAAAATGAGTATTTCTTTTTTTTGAACATATGAAAATGAGTATTTCATTTCCCTAGAAAAACAACAAGAGTGTTATGAAGGTTTTATTTGATGTTTCACGACATGTTTCACAAATATTGGACTGAAAGTGAAACATAACTACTCCCCCCCGATCTGTAAGTACCGTCGTGAGCTATGTAGGAATTTTAGTATCCTTTGCACGACAATTATATCGGATTGGAGGTAGTAGGTTTTTTGTGAACTTTTCGTTGAGACCTCGGGTATGGGCTGCGGTTGATTTTGACAAACATACGGATTTTTAAAACGTGTCGTGTAGCACGTGTTAATTTTAATACACTACAAGGTTCTATTTGCAAAATATCAGCACACTACCGATCCATCCCTCCCTTTTCCATCCAATGGCGTAGATTGCGCGGGAATTCGGTAGTAGCCATATGGATGATATCTTTTTTCGGAGAAGGAAATTAGTGATCCCTTTTTCAAATTGGGCCCTTAAAAGCACCCGGTCTGGACGGCTTTCTGGCCCGCTTCCTGCAGCGCAATTGAGATATTCTTCGCCATGATGTGGTCCAGGCGGTGCAACGTTTTTTCGCTGATGGTGTGATGCCTGAGGAGGTTAATGATAACGTTATTGTCCTTATACAAAAGAAGAATGATCCGGAGGAGCTGAAGGATTTCATGCCAATTAGCCTCTGTAATGTGATTTATAAAGTGGTGTCAAAATGTCTGATTAATCGGATGCGGCCTCTGTTGCAGGATATAATCTCCTCTACACAGAGTGCTTTTATCCCGGGTAGACTAATTACAGATAATGCCTTAAGAGCATTTGAGTGCATTCATGCAATTCAGAGAGGGACGGCTGCAAGGAGTAAATTTTGTGCATCCAAGTTGGATTTGGCCAAGGCGTATAATGGTGTGGACTGGAAGTTTTTGGAAGGGGTTCTTGCGAAATTGGGCTTTCATAGTCGATGGATACAGTGGGTGATTGCTTGTGTCACCACTGGACACTACTCTATTCGCTTTAATGGACATTTGTTGGATTCCTTCACCCCCTCTCGCGGACTTCGCCAAGGTGATCCATTGTCGCCTTATTTATTTATGTTTGTTGCTGATGGCCTATCATGTCTCATCAGAAAGGAGATACAAGATGGAAGCCTTCGTGAGCTGCACATATGCAGGAGAGCGCCCGGAATTTCACACTTGTTGTTTGTTGATGACAACCTCTTGTTTTTCGAAGGGCGAGGGATCACGCCCCAGTGGTTAAATCCATATTGGACCGCTATGAGCACAGCACAGGTTAGTCGGAAAATGCTCCATATTGTATGGCCATCTGTGTCCAGCTGAGTGATGACGTGGATCACACGTTCATTGGGAGACCCCAAGAGGAAGGTATGAAGCAGTGTAGCAGCAGTTTCCCTCAGTATGAAACCAAGGTTTAATCGAACCAGTAGGAGCAAGAAATCACTTCTGAAGGTTGTTGGTGGCAGAATATGGCACGGCGCAATACCAGGGAATCCGGCACCGACGTGGAATCTGCACACAACACAATCAAACTACTTTGCCCCCAACGAAACAGTGAGGTTGTCAATCTCACCGGCTTGCTGAAAACAAAGGATTAAACGTATGGTGTGGAAAATAGTAGTAAATTGCAGAGAATGAAAATGAACAGTGTTTGCAGTTGGTTGTATTATCAGTGTAAAAGAATGGACCGGGGTCCACAGTTCACTAGTGGTGTCTCTCCATAAAAGATAACTAACATGCTGGGTGAACAAATTACAGCTGGGCAATTGACAAAATATTGAGCGCATGACAATGCATATATATGACATGATGATTACTATGATATTCATGTGGGCATTACGACAAAATACATAGACCGTTATCCAACAACGTCTATGACTAATAATCCACCGCCAGGTTGTCATCCGAGTTCCCCGTTGGTATTAAGTTGCAAACAACGGATAATTGCATTAAGTAATGTGCGTAATGTAAACAAATGCATTAGACCTAACGGCGCACCCTTAAGCTAAGCATCGGTTATTTTATCCCTAGTGGCAACAGCACATCCACAATTTTAAAAAGTTATTGTCACACTCCCAGATTACCGGAGGCATGAACCCACTATCTAGTATAAATACTCACTCTTGGAGTTACAAGCATCTACTTGACCAAAGCATTTACTAGTAACGGAAAGCGTGCAAGATCATAAATAACATATAAGATAGATTGATAATCAACTTAACATAGTATTCAATATTCATCGGATCCCAGCAAACACAACGTGTAGCATTACAATAAGATGATCTTGATCATGATAGGCAGCTCACAAGATCTAAACATGATAGCATAAAGTGGAGAGACAACCATCTAGCTACTGCCATGGACCCGTAGTCCAAGGATGAACTACTCACGCATCACACCGGAGGCAGGCATGGTGATGTAGAGCTCTCCGGTGATGATTCCCCTCTCCGGCAGGGTGCCGGGAAGAGATTCTGAACCCTCCCGAGCTAGGGTTGACGGCGGTGGCGTCTCTAGAACTTTTCGTGGATAATGGCTTGGGTATTTAGGGTTTTCGCGTCGGGAAGAATAAATAGGCGAAAGGGCGGCGGCTGCGGAGCCATGAGGGCCCCACACCACCCCACGGCGCGGCAGGAGGGGCCACACGGCCCCATGGTGTGGGTGCCACGTGGGCCTCCTCCGTCTCTCCTATGGACTCCGTCTTCGTGTTGGAAAAATAGGAGGTTCTGTCCAAGTTTCGTCCAATTCCGAGAATATTTCCAGACTAGCTTTTCTAGAATACAAAAACAACAGAAACAGGAACTGGCACTGTGGCATCTTGTTAATAGGTTAGTCCCAGAAAATGGATAAAAATGCTATGAAGTGTATATAAAACATGTAACAATTGGTATAATATCAACATGGAACATCAGAAATTATAGATACATTTAAGACATATATATATGCATTGTCATGCGCTCAATATTTTGTCAATTGCCCAGCTGTAATTTGTTCACCCAGCATGTTAGTTATCTTTTATGGATAGACACTACTAGTGAACTGTGGACGCCGGTCCATTCTTTTACACTGATAATACAAGCAACTGCAAACACTGTTCCTTTTCATTCTCTGCAATTTACTACTATTTTCCACACCATACGTTTAATCCTTTGTTTTCAGCAAGCCGGTGAGATTGACAACCTCACTGTTTCGTTGGGGAAAAGTAGTTTGATTGTGTTGTGTGCAGATTCCACATCGGTGCCGGATTCCCTGGTATTGCGCCGTGCCATATTCCGCCACCAACAACCTTCAGAAGTGATTTCTTGCTCCTAGTAGTTCGATTAAATCTTGGTTTCATACGGAGGGAAACTGCTGCTACACTGCTTCATACCTTCCTCTTGGGGTCTCCCAGCGAACGTGTGATCCACGTCATCAGTGAGTCCTCCGGCTCGGGCTTAACGCGGACGAACTCGGAGCGGCCGGGTGTCGAGATTGGCGTGGAGGAGGAGGAGCGGCCGGGTGTCGACATTGGCGAGATCGCTGGAGCCCGCGGCGGCATGGTCAGGCGGGGGTGGTTGCCGCCGTCGATGTAGTCCAGGACGTACATCAGAGTACGCCCTGTCGCGCTCCACCACTGCCGAGGGCCCCCTCCGTTCCACCGCCCCGAGACGGGGCCGTTGTTGTTGGTGTCGGCGAGCTCCTACTTGTGGCGCCGGATGAAGTACTGGGTCCAGAACGCGTCGTTGGCGGGGTCCCAGTGCGGGTCCGCCGCCTGCTCCTCTGTGAGGATGTCGAGGACCTCCTGGATCGCGGCGTCGCGGTCCGCCCTAACAGAGGCGGCAGCACCGAGACACCCCTGGCGCTCAGACGCCAGTCGTCGGGGACGCGCATGTCCGGCGGCGCGGGGTAGCCCGTGTCGTAGAGCATGCACGCCTCCCAGTCGTGGAGGGAGCGCCGGCGGAAGCCGTTGGCCGCCGCGCCGTCGCCGGGGTACCTCTCGGCCATGGTCTTGGTGCGGCGAGGGCGAGAGAGAGGAAGCTAGGTGCGGCGAGGGAAGGCGAGAGGAAGAAGGCGAGACTGAGGTGTGGCTGTGCACGGCGAGGACGCGAGGTCTTTATAGCGGGCGCGGAAGGCCAGACCAGCGGGGCGGTGGCGTGCCATTACTGCACCGCGTGCCCCGCGATTGGACGCGTCGGCGACGGCCGTTCATTGTTGCTTGCCACGCAATTTATTCCGGCAGGCTTTTGACCGGCGTGGGAGCCGATAGGATGAGAACGCCGCTGACGGGCGGTTCTGTTTCGCGTCCTTTCGCCCGGGTCGCTGACAACGCTGGCCCGCCGTGTTTTCACGCCATTTCGCCCCCCAGGCGGAACCCAATGGGCTGGGTCTGGCCTGGGAGCGCCGGCGGCAGTTTGCGCCGAATCGGCGCTATTTGGCCTCCTGGGGGGCGACTGGGAGAAAACGACGCTATTTGAGCCAAAAGGGCGCTATTTCTCGCCCTGGGGGGCGCTGGGGGGGGGGGGGAGTGGAGATGCCCTTAGTCACCTGCACCTTGGCTCGTGCACTACGTGAGGAGATGAGGAAGCACTGGACCTTACCAGCGGAGAACTTGTTCATGGACACCGGCCGGGAATGGTTTCTGAACTTGCTTGATAACCTGGATGGTGGATCAAGAGCTCGTGTAATATTTTTACTATGGAGAGCGTGGCATCATCACAACAATGTTGTTCATGACGAAATAGGCTTGCGCCCCGCTATATTAATATAGCAACAACCCGATACAGCTTCGAAACCACTGCTGGGGCTAAAACAGCACAAGCAAGCCCAAAAGAAAAAAAGAGAAGATAAAGAAAACAAAGCCAACATTGGTGGATCGACGAAAACGAAAAATACTCGCAACCGCTGCACCCGCCGAGAATTCCCACCACGATCCTAGCACTCCGAATCGCTGCGTACCAAGCAACACCTCCAAGTAGGAAAGCGACGACGACGACGCTGCTGCCCGGACTGGTCCTAGGGTTTCCCCCGGCACGCTATGGGGAGTGGGGAAGGGGTACACCCAACGCCCTTCAGGAAGGAGCGGCGACACTCGCAAGCATCACCGCGTCGGTGCCAAGATGACAGGGATTTCTCCCGACCCCCAAAAAACCACATCTCCGGACAATCCGTAGTGCTACACCAAGCTTGTCGCCCACCAACATGCGCCATCTCGGTCTTGAAGTCATCATCGTTGTCTCTCCATGGCAAACACTGCGAGGCCGGACTGGACTGGGAAACAACTATAGACAACGGGCAGCGGTACCACAACCACGCGGGAGGAAACAACCTCCACCGCCATAAGCGGTAGCCGACCGGACACGGCGACAAGAGCACACCAAACCATTGGAGTCGGAGGGCGGCAGCAGTACGACCACCTGGAGGACGTCCTCCACCGCCACCTGCGGGTGCCGACCGGATGCGGTAGCAATGACACAACAGGCCGGACAGGCCCGGCCGGGGCCCGTAAAGTCCTCGCCGCCACGCTGCTGCACGTAGGCCACGTCGCCGCTACCCTCTAGATCGACACCATAGGTCCGGCCGGACCCGGACGGGGCCGCGAAGCTCCTTTCATCGCGTTGCAGCAAGGGCCTAGATCTGGGCCTGCAGGGCTCCGGCGGAGCTCTCCATGGCCGCCATCGCCACCAACGGTGGCACCACCGCTGCGAGCACCACCCGCGCGGCCGCAGGCCACCCCGCCGCCGCACAGACCGCCGCCGCCGAGGGCACCGCCCGGTGACGCGCCGCCCCGCGCGCGGACGCCACCGTGAGGGAAGAGGCAGGGGGACCGCCGCCACCGGCGCTGCACGGGCCTAGCCCGGCGAAGAACGTCGGCGACGGCGGAGGGGGAGGAGAAGAGGGAGAGGCGAGAGGTGGGAGGCCGTCGGCGCGGCCCAGTCGCCCGCGCGGGGGCGACCAGGTCGCGAGAGCAGGAAGTTTCTTTTCCGCCTCTGCGTTCTCCAACAATGTTGTTCATGGAGATGGTAAAGCTTCTATTTCAGCCTCAGCTCCGTACCTGTGCAATTATCTTGAGACCTTTTCCTCAATCAAGTCTGCTCCTGATCCCAAAGAAAAGTTGCCTATTCAACCTGAAACTTTTGAATGTTCTGAGGGCCCTACTTTGTCTAAGTGGGCAGCACCAGTTGAGGGTAACATGAAGGTGAACGTGGACGCTGGCTGGGATGCATCTACCAAAGGGAACCGGATCCTCTGACGTTATGCACCCTGACGTTGCCTGACTTTGGGTCACCGACAGGTGGGTCCCGCGCGTGGTGGGCCCCACATGTCAGCGACCCAAAGTCAGAGGAAGTCAGGGTACATAACGTCAGAGGATCTCGTTCCCTACCAAAGATGCAGGTCTGGGCATTATTGTCAGAGACCATTATGGAAGAGTCGTCCTTACTGAATGGAGGTTCCTTTCGGGGTGCTGTTCAGCTGAGGAAGCCGAAGCCCTTGCCTGTCTTGCAGGCCTGAAGCATGCGATAACACTGCAGTGTATGGGAGTGACAGTGAAAACTGATTGCGCCCGGATGGTGCAGGCTATGGTGTCGGAGGGCTCTGAGAGATCATCCAGCTGGTGTATTTATCTAGAAGGGCAGGAGCTTCTGAAGATATATCCTTTTTTTTTGAATTATTCTGAAGATATATCCTTATATTAGTATCACTAAGGTGGATCGAGTGAGCAATAATGCTGCGTATATCTTAGCGCAATTAGGCAAAAGCGGGGCTAGTTCTACCCTAAGAGCGGATCATACCCGGCCTGCGTGTCGGAGGTGATCACAAACGATTGTAAGAATCTATTTGCCTAATTAATAAAGCTCACGAGTTCCTTAAAAAAAAAAAGGAATGTTCAAACCAAAACGTGACTCTTTTGACTGCTATAAGAATTTCGGAGAAAGATTGAAGTTTTCTGGCATCGTATTCTCTATTGTGGATCTTGACTATGCACATTTCCCTTCTCCAAAACACTATGCAGAAATTTTCCATGGTACTATAATGTCGTTCTTCATTGGGATTAAAAACTTCCAAAAAACGTTTTCTCGAACAAAAAAATCCAGAAAACCATGTACATATTTTGACAGAAGAGCAAGCTGTGAGACAGAACTGAAATACTGATTGAATGACCAGTGAGAAGTTGGATTTGCAATTCATTTACTATTTCATAAGTAATTGTACAATAAATGACCATCTAATTGTATAGGGGAGCAAAATGATGGTTCCTGGTAATTGGTAAATGAAACTGTATGGTAGCTGTAATACAATCCATGTAAAATTGTGATTGTGAAGTCTACAACCTTACTGGATCTGGCAACCTTTGGTCTCTAGAGGAAAGAGGAAACAAGCCACTGCTGCGAGAAAGAGTACCATATCGAAGATGAACACCGCTTCTTTCTGATGACAGTTCTCTAACAGACCAACAGCTATAAGTGGCGCGACCATACCACCGATCCGACCAAGAGAAGTCGCGACTCCAACTCCAGTGTTTCGACATGATGTAGGATAGATCTGCACAAGGTAATATCCGAGCAAATAAGTTCTTGTTGGTTGTGTTCTACATTGCACAGTTTATGTGTATTGTTGAACGCCTGAACATGAACACTTAAACAGAAGTACTACCGAACTGTCCCTAACTATGCGATGCTGACCAATCAAATTGCAGATTTATTATATGTTGAAATGGACGCAGAGCACAACTGCTCTCTACCACAAATATAATTAATTTGGGAGAAGATCCAACAAAAATTCCAACTGTTCCATTCTTCTATGACAAACAGAAGGATGTAGAAAAATGTTCTAGAGAATATGAATTTTGGTTGTAACTGTTTCGTGTCATTAGATTTGAAACTAGAACATCAAAATACTGAGATTCTTGTGCTTGTCTAACTGAGTCTGATGTAAATCGTACGCTTTGCTATAAGCCTATAATTTTTCTCCATTTGTGATTAGCTTATTTATTTTCAGTCTGGGGAAGTGCAGGATATAATAATACCCATAAATTACATTCCTCGTTTTCTTTTAGACATTGATATTTATAATTTAAAGCATAGATTGTCTAGGTATTTGTAAAACTTAACATATAATATCATGTGTGATGATACAGATATAAGAAGTACTAACCTCAGGGCCATAAATATACAAAACAGCATAACTTCCCATGATACAAGCCCGGGCACTGAATAGAAGGGTGGTTGCTAACCCTTCTCCTAAAGGTACAGCAAGTGGAGCGATGAAAGCAAAACACAAAAGGACAAATCCCCCCATCGACAGTTTGCGACCAACTCTATCAACCAATAGAGCCGCCAAAATCAGACCAGGAAACTCTGTCACAAATAAAAACAAAGTTTTAGCATTTAATTGATACATGTTAATGGAAGAAGCGCTCTTTCAGTGATCCTGAAACACCGAGTTTTAATCTAAAACACCAAGTTCAAAGAAGAAACATAAGATAATACAGGACGAAGACCTTTTCCAAATGTGAACCATATCATTTTTTTTGCTGTACGAACCATATCCTCTATCCCCCACCCCTTGGATATCTAATTGTGTTTAGATCACTCTTTGATATCTAACCATACAAACTACAACTTAAAAAATGTAAATTATTTAGCTGTATGATGCGAATGGGCAGCTTCGGCAAGATCACTGCTCAACAATTGTTAATCACACTCGATGAACCAAGGATACAAATAAAAAATGACATGAACGAAGAGTGAGGATGATAATTGGCTATTTGACAGAAGCATTACACACTTACCTGCAAGACTTGTCACCAGGACATCTCTGTAGAGTCTTCACCATTTTGCTGCCTCATATGAATTCCATCAGGCGCACACCTCCTTCCACCATTGCTTAGTTCGGATGTTAGCAATACTATACCATAGTAAGCAAAAGAAAATGCGAAGTAGACAAACCATAGAAGAAGGGTAGATCTAATCAAGCTTCGTGACATGAGAGTACCAAATGCATTAGTGTAACTGGATTTAGAGCTCATGCTCATGTCTGTTGTAGCACTATCATGTGAAGTAATTAGAGGTAGTATTGTTTCCACACCAACGTCATTGTCAGACCTTCTTTGCGGGATTAGGGCGCCAGAGGGCAGAGCCATGTTGTTCATTCTTGCTATTCTCTCCAAGATAAATTTAGCATCAGCTGTTTACCTCTTGAGCAGAGGTACCGTGGTGATTCTGGTGTTACACCATAGAAAATAAGCAGAATGAAACATGGTGATGAGGACAATGCTATCAACCACCTCCATCCAAGTACTGGCATGATAGCCTGCATCAAGCAATGATGCCCGATTGTTATCAGGTCCATGGAACATACAGATTCATTCCCAAGTAGTTCCAACTACATTTATTTTTGTTTAGTTGGTACTGTAATTCTTAATGATGGTCAATAATTTTATTGAAAAGAACCAAGGCATTGAAAACATTGTAAATTGTATCATGCGAGGCACATTAAAACTGAATGTTCACATCTAGGAGACTAGGATTGTTCGAGACCTGTTCTCTCAACAGGGATGGCGGTCTATTTTTGCATTGTGGCATCTTAAGCCTTTAGTGGCATAGGAGTGTGTTATTCCCTTCTTATATGTACCATCTAATTTTTTTTACCGGGTTCGTTCCGTTTGTGTGGTTGTTTGTGTTAGCTACGTGCATCTCCGATGCAGAGGGCTGCCAGGCCAGAAGCTAACTACTTTTATAATTATATTATCTAGATACACGGTGAAAATCAATAAAAGCTTCCATTTCCAAAATAGGAGGATTGCTATTGAACAAGTCACCTTTTAGGTTAGTCATCCTTTTTTGAAGGAGGTTAGTTATCCTTTTTAATGCATATATTCAGTAGGATTCTTTTCTGCCATTAATATTGAAAGAGGAAACTAGAATGCCATTAAGAAACTATGTAGAGTTGCCAATATGTAAATTAACAGTATAGACTGATAAGTGGTCTCTAAAGACTGAGGTGAAATAAAAACTTACCCATGCAATTAGAGCCTGAAGGATTGTTCCAAAAGTCCAAGTACAATGGAAGACAACCACCCAAGTACCCCTCTTTGCAGCAGGAACGAACTCTAGGAACCAAGTACCAAGAACATGGCCAGCACCCAGTCCCATACCAACAACAAAGCGGAGGGTTAGTAAGCATATGAAATTCGGTGATAAAGCACTGAGAAAACCAAATATGCCCGTGACAACTGCAGTGAATAGAAAACCAGCCCTGGCAATGAAAAAAAGTTCCGTCAGATTTATATTGGAAAATCAAATCCAGACATTATGAAGTGAAATAAGAGAAAACTAAAACTTCATTTTTTCCCTGAAAAGAATAAAAATAAATGTCACTATTCTTTATACTTAGCTGCACCTCTTTGCAGAACAAGTTTGCTTCCTAGAACAACTACTGGAATATCCACAAAAGTTTATGTCATATCATATAGATGATGAATATTTCTATGCATTTCCAAAGGTGGGAATTTGCATTCCGGCGGTTAATTTATTCTGATTCAATTAATCTCATTCTCTTGAAATTTCTCTGACTACCTAAAGCCAACTGGTCGTTCGCGAATCGTGATTACGCGAATCAACCAAAAAATGTTTGCCAGTTTGTTTGATATCAGCATTTGAGTTAGTGTGACGAATTTCAAAATGTTCTGGCTAATATATTTTTCATTCTCTGTTGAGCAGGGGGAAAGACCTTTTACTTACAAAAGATGAGAAACAAGGCTCTTTTAATCTATAACATACTCTTTTTCCAAAGATATACAACTTGCACAAGAATGTACTCTTAAGCGGTAGAGTACTCTGCAGTATGTGTACTCCTATACTTCATCATGGACAAATAAAGAAAATCACACATGATGTACTACCAGTATACTACAGCGGGCTCTTATGGATGCTGGCTGTACCCGTATTATGGCGGTAGTCCGAGCTATTTGCTGCCAGCATGGGTGGCAACATTCTAGAAGACTACAAGATGTTTAGTTTCTACTTGATAGCACTTTTTCGCTGGTTAATCCATGTGTCCGTGTTGGCTGATCCTTGAGTTGTAATAACACTTTGACAATACTTTGATACCTTTCTTTTAATATAAAGGCTGTGTGCATCACCACGATGTAGAGGCCGGGCTACCCTTTTCTATAAAAAAAATGTCATTTTTCCAGAAGCACTTGATGACCCTGAAAGACATGCAAGATTCAGATTCGTGCACAAAATCAGCTCCAACAGTTCTGAATGGTACTGTGAATGATTTTGCACAACCCATCCTCATTAAATGAGATTGACCAAAACGCAAAGACTTGGTACATTTCACAGCTGCTGGAACTGGAAAGATCAATTCAGCATAATACATTGGGTTCAGTTCTCAGAATTGTTTGGTTCGGACCACTCGATTAGAAGAAAAAACTACTCCAGTAGAAATACGTATCAAGAGCCAAAGTGCGGCCAAACCTTCTGCCGTATGAATCCGAGATGACGCCCCCGAGGCAGGCTCCGATGATCATCCCGGCGAAGACGACGCTGGTGATGAGCCCCTCCTGCTGGCCGGAGATCCCCCACTCGTCCTTCACGGACGGGCCAACGAAGGACAACAGCATAATCTCCATGGCCTCCGCGGTCCAGCCCACGTCGGCGTAGGCCAGCACCAGCGCCTGGAACCTCCCGAAGCCCACGTGCGACAGCGCGTTGTCAGTCGTGTAGTAGCAGCACTCTGCCCCGCTGGCCTCGACCTCGCCCCCCGCCATGCTCCTCCCAAGAAACGGGTAAGAGTTGGAAGATTTCAGCGCCGGCGCTGGCGCCGGCGGAAGAAGAAGCGCGACTCAGCGGAGGGCAGGGCGAGGCGGGCGTTGACCGGTCACCGGTGGGTGGCGATGTCAGGACCCCGATTGGATCTGACGAGATAGGATCATCTAGAACATGAATTGGACAGGAATTGGAGCTAAAATAGGTAAATTGATGAACTAGAACTGACATAAAATGCAGGGAAAATAAAGAACTGGGAGATAAAGTTTAGGGTATTTATTTCTTTGTTACCTCCAACAGGATACACGGTATATAAAGAGCTAGCTAGCTACAAGATGATAACATAGTTGAAATACCTAAACTACCCTCACAGCTACTAAACCACTAATAACCCCATATTACTACTTATCCTATTCCCTGACATTCCTCCCTGCTTGAGACCATTGGTCACCAATGGATAAACAAGTTTCTTCAGAAACTTATTATCATTGATAATTATCCTTCATAATTCCTTCACCGTATCAAGGAGGTAGAAAATGGATCAGCCAAAGATTAACTTGATAGAATTTGATGTCTTTGTGCCAATTGGTCTTTTCTTCCGTGTACCGTAACCACCATTTGGACTTGTACAAGAGTAACATAGTACCGGGATCTCATATAAAAGAAGCACTGGCCATTTGACCTTGCCATTTCGCTAGTTCTGGAACTGGTAACCAAGACAAATGATTTTCAGTTTCAATCCTTGCAGTCAAACCTTGCAGGCAGAGACAAATGAAAGAAGGTGTTTCAATTCCAGGTTCCCATTCTTGTATTCCCTTTGGTGTGAGCATCAAGCTGTAATCTTGGTTGTGAACTTGTTGTAGCTGTTCCTGCTGAAAAGGCAGTGAAGAAACAGCAACTAAGAATTCAATGGTATAATTTCCATTGTTGAGGTTCAGAGAACAGCCAATATTTAATTCTGGTTCAAATAGAGGCTTCAAAACTTGAACTTGTTCACTGGATGCCATGCCGAAACACTTGGCAAGCTGTTCACTTTCATGTTGATCTTCGTCATATATTTGTTGTCCAGGTGTGCCAGCAAATACATCAACAAATGCAATCGAGCAGTCCTCTGTTTCGTCACCATAGACATCAAATACTGGCAGTTGCTCGAATGGCTGAGACTGCAGTCGGTCAGTCGCAGTAGGAGACACATCAAAAAATTCAGAGGAGGAGCTATCTGTTTCATCCTTATAGACAGCAAACATTGGCTCAAGAACAACACTCTTGCAATTGAGATTGTGAAAACCAGAAGCTTGAGGCATGTCATCAATGTTCTGCTCGCTGAGATTGCCGTTTCTATCCAGCACACGTGTATTCAGAGAAATATTGTGATGCCCAGGACAGTAGACATACCCAGTTCCTGAGGTTGGCATTTGATCGAACTCCTGCGGGGCGACATAAGCAGCAGTTGATGCATCAGAAGGCGAGCTCGCTGACGAGCGTGCTGCTGCACAGAACATCAAGGGGCAGATGCAGCGATTGTCGCGCTTCCGGATGGAGGTGCGAAACCAACTGATGGTGTCGGGGCAGTGGTGGTTCTTGCAGCCATGTCTGGCTTCTCCGATCCTGCCGGCTTAGCCTTCACCGTCACAGCAATTTGCGCAACCATCTCAGATAAGCTTGTCATCGTACCTTGCAGGTTGTCGATGGAGTTTTGTTGATGCTCGAGTCGGCGCTGGATTTGGAGGACTTCACGAGGAAGGCGATGGGCGATGTCGGCCTCCTTACGGCGCTGGATTTGTTCCAGACTAGGGATGGCAGCGGCGGCGGAGGTCGACCCAGGGGCAGCCGTGACAGTGGAGGTGATGCCGAAGAGGCTTGGGGTAGTGGTTGCCGATGCCATTGCCCCTGGCTGTAACTTGGAGGCAGAGGTGTGGAAGGCGGGCTGGGGCTGGGGTCTCTCTCGAATTGGAGCGGGTGGTGGTGGTGGAGGGAGTGGATGGGCAGCCAGAGGAGTTGTGGTGCACTGGAACATGGTCGGGTCTCTGGCAGAATTGGAGCGGGTGGGACGACGGTAGAGGGAGTGGCGGCGGTTGGGGAAGTTGGGGAGAGCGCAGGCGGCGGCGGTGGCCAAATTGGTGTGGCGGCGGCGGGGGTCGTACCGAGGCGGCCTGGTGTGGCGGCGGCGGGGGTCATACCGAGGCGGCCTGGTGTGGCGGCAGCGAGGGAAGTCAATTCGAAGAGACCTGATGCGGCCACGGCTGTGTAGGTGGCGCCGAAGAGGCTCGGGGTGGGACGATCGCCCGAGAGATCATGGTCACCATGGATTGGAGGAGCAGCGGGTGGCCGATCTGAGAAAATTTGGGTGGGGATTGGGGTTGCCTCCCGCGTCTGGGAAGAGGATTCGGGATGAATGAGCTGACCATGGTAGGAGTGGGGTGGGGGCGTAGGGGAAAGCATGTGCGACTGTGAAGAAGGAAAAAAGGGATGGTGGTGTCGCCATGGATGCGAATCCGAAGGAGGAGAAGAAGCCGTCGGGGAGAAAAAATTCGTGGGATTTGGGCAGAATCGAACTGCTCTGGTACCAATTGTCAGAACCCCGATTGGATCTGACGAGATAGGATCATCTAGAACATGAATTGGACAGGAATTGGAGCTAAAATAGGTAAATTGATGAACTAGAACTGAGATAAAATGCAGGGAAAATAAAGAACTGGGAGATAAAGTTTAGGGTTTTTATTTCTTGGTTACCTCCAACAGGATACACGGTAGGTATATAAAGAGCTAGCCAGCTACAAGATGATAACATAGGTGAAATACCTAAACTACCCTCACAGCTACTAAACCACTAATAACCCCATATTACTACTTATCCTATTCCTTGACATTCCTTTCCCCTTGAAACCATTGTTCAACAATGGATAAACAAGTTTCTTCAGAAACTTTCATCCTTGCTAAGGAGGATTGAAGGTGATCAGCCAAAGAGCTATGCCATTGAACTTTATGTCTTGGTGCCAATACAAATGAGTACTCATTTCATCGCATTTCTGAAAAATTAGGCAATAGTGATTCATGGAAGATGATATTCTGATTCCGGGGTCCCATTGCACTGTTTGTTTATTTTCAGCTCCATGTCCCTGCGAGTAGTACAGCAGCAGGTCCTCCACTAATGTTACGGCTTTGCTTGAGTGAAGAGATGCTGAAGTTCCTGGATCCCAAAGCAGCCGTAGTTTTGCATGGTTTATGCTATGTGACGGTGGAGTAACAAGTTCCCAAGCTGTAGAATTAACTACATTAGACCGGGTGTCATTTATCAGGGAACCTTTTTGTTCAAAGTTCAGTTGTACTGTATTTAGACCCTTTGTGCAATTGATATGCTCAGGTCTCTCATCATGGCAGTGCACGATTACTTCACGAACACATAGTGTAGAGGTAGCCTGGGTGCTCTTTTCATTTTTGAGCTCGATGGACCTGTCAGCGTATATAGCATGACCATGTGAAAATGTAAACTCTGTAGTGTCTTCACTGAATGTATTGTCAGACGTGTTGTTGACGCACATGGAAATCCCTTCATTATCAGGTTTCTTCTCATTTCTCAAACTGCATACACCAATAGTAGGTCTATCAAGACTACATATTGTCTTGGTGAAGCACTTAGGAGCCTGTTCACTTTCCTTTTGCTCTTCTTCATATATCTGCTGCTGAGGAGTACCAGTGAAGACATCAACGAATACACTTGAGCAGCCACCTGTTATGTCATCATCGACATCGAACACTGGCAGTAGCTCGAATGCCTGAAACTGCATTAGGTCAGCCGCAATAGCAGACATGGGTGAGTGTGAGGAGTGTGTCTTATTTTCGGATGCCTTCCTCAAGTACTTGGAGGTCTGTTCAGTTTCTTGTTTTTCCTCTTCATATATATCATATACAGGCATTTTCTCGTACATATTGGAACCATCTTGCACAGGCAATGGTAGTTGTACGTTGTGAACAAGCATCAGGTCAGAACCAGCTGTGTCGTTCTCGTTGGAGCTGAGACCTGGACCCAGACTTGCTGCTGCTTGTGTTGCTATAGATGACGGTGCTCTGCCGCAGACATTTTCCATTGCTGGAGTAGCCAGCTCCAAGGTATAATCTTGCACACATGAACATGGAATTGGAGTCGAGCACATGTAGCTTGCATTCCATATACCTTGTTGAAATTCTGGCTGCCACCCGTTGCTCTTGTACAGATCAGGTTCTGGACTTGGTGCAGGCGCGAAGTGGTGGGTGGAGCCGCCGTGGCCGTGTATGTCCGGACCCGGCTGCTTGTGGACGAGCTTCTCGCCGTGGATGGACGTGCCAGTGGTGTTGGTGCTCTTGGGGAGGTCGCCGCCCCGACACCTGAAATTGGGCATCGCGGAGTGGACGGTGTTGCCGCTGAAGGTGCAGTCGTAGCGCGGGGTCGCGCCTTCGTCTTCCTCCGTCTCGCAGCCTCCCTTCTTGTGCTGGTGCTGCGTGGGTCGGCCACAAAGAGAGCTCCGTAGAGAGACGGTGCCGTAGTACTCGCTGGAGATGGATGCGGGCGATTGGGTGGCCGTCTGTGCTGTCGTTTCAAGCGGCGGCGCGAGGATTTGAGGATAGGGGAGGTGGTGTGTTTGTTGCTTGCGGCTGAGAGTGAGTAATCCCCGATGCCATCGGCGATGTGCTAGATTGCTGCTGCGGCTGGACTGCCATGCTAATCTGTGCGACCATCTCAGTAAGCTTGCTGATGTTACCTTGGATTGCATCGACGGAAGCTTGCTGATTTTCCAGGCGGCGATGCAGATTCAGTACTTCACGGGGTAAGCGGCCGCGGATTTCCTCTTCTGCTTTGGCTTGTTCGTGGGCTGCTGCCAGCAGCGCCGCTTCCTCGGCAGCAGACGCGATGCGGTCCTGCGAGCGCGTGCGGCGGTGGGTCATGGTGTCCTGTGTTGTGGCTGAATCCTCGCGGGTGGAGATCTCCCCGATGATAGCCAGCGCGAAGGAATTAGGGATTTTACCCCAGATAGATGAAATCGGGGAACCTTGTTGTGGCGGCGGCGAATCACACTGTTATACCTATAGATAGGCTCAAATCACACGGTTTATCACGATAGACATCAATGGTTGGACGATCAATACCATCGAACTATTCCATTCCATTGCTGAATGACGGATCGAGAGGGACGGGAGGGAGGGATCTACGCCGGGGAGGAGAGGCTCTGATACCAATTGTCAGGACCCCGATTGGATCTGACGAGATAGGATCATCTAGAACATGAATTGGACAGGAATTGGAGCTAAAATAGGTAAATTGATGAACTAGAACTGAGATAAAATGCAGGGAAAATAAAGAACCGGGAGATAAAGTTTAGGCTTTTTATTTCTTGGTTACCTCCAACAGGATACACGGTAGGTATATAAAGAGCTAGCCAGCTACAAGATGATAACATAGGTGAAATACCTAAACTACCCTCACAGTTACTAAACCACTAATAACCCCATATTACTACTTATCCTATTCCCTGACAGGCGAGGAGCCGAGCACGGTAGCTGTGTCTGGCGATTGTCGCGTTGATTTGACCAACGGCTGCCGGGCATGGAATTTGTTTGTACACTTACTAGTAATATTTTTTATTGTACGATAAGTGATTTTTTACAATTTGTAAATATTTTTTTGAAACGAGGAAAATAATATTTCAAACTCACGAACATTTTTTCAAATGAGTTTGTAAATTAGTGAATATATTTTTTCAAATTGAGGAGCATTTAAAAAAGCATACCTATCCAGAGCGGAGCGTGCATAGTTACCCTGGCTGGCCCATGTACACCAGCGCTTCGTTTCCGGACGCACCGAGTGGAAGTTTGAGTCTTTCAGATCGAGGCATTCCTGATTCCTCGCGGACAGTGGCGGAACCAGGAATTGAGACGAGCCGGGGCGAACATATAAGGTCCAAAAAAATTATGGCACCAAAGTAAATCTGTTCAACAAAACTTGTTCAATTTTCAGAACTCATTTACTAAAAATTGCAACAACATGCTTCTGAAAATGACTACGAATCTGCCCCACTTTTTTTTTGGTAAAATTATGGTAAACCAAATGGCTAGGACCTCTTGACGTATATACCCATCTTATCTCTATTTTGTAGGGCACCATTTTATCTCCGAATTTGAGGATCAGCAACGACATTTGCTAAGTCAAGTATTTTAGAAAAAATTGCTTGTCAATTGTCCTATAAACATCAAAATTTCAATGAAAATTGAGTGTTTTGCTAGTGCTATACTATACAACAGACATCAAAACTGCAATCAAAATTGAGATCATCGAACTGGAATCAACAGACATCCAAGTGGACTCCTCTTTTTCGTCCATCCCAAGCGGCAGAGCTGCTCAAGGTGCGGACTGCGGGTTGCGGCGGCCGGAGGCGGTGCTGCTCTGGGTTTCGCGGCCGGCGACGAAGCTGCTCTTGGTGTGGTGCGAATGCCGGAGAGGGAGCTGCTGAAGGCGCAGCGGCCGGAGTCGGAGCTTCTCTTGGCGCGCGTGTGGCCGTCGGCGGCGCAGCGAGCAGAGAGTCTGGGAGACAGTCGTGGCTGCGTGTGTCACGTCAAGCGTCGAGCGAGCGGGAGGGGATGGATGGACTAGGTCATAATGAGGATAATGGGCTAAGTTGCATGGACGTTCTGCCCAAAGTTTGGCCCAAAAAACGGCCCAGATTGCTTATTGCTTCGTCAAAATACTCCCGTACGTGCGAGAGAGCTCCTTCAGTTCGTCAATGGCGCCGCCGCTGAAAAGGGGTGCCTGATTCGCCCCAGGTGAGCCGGGGCGGCCGCCCCTCCTCGCCCCCCTAGTGGCGCCGCCCCTGCTCGCGGACCTCCACAACATCTGCGCAAACGGCATCATCTCCGCCTCTTCTTTCTGCTTCGACCGCCGCCGCCAGGGCTGGGCTCTGGGCGTGATCACCGTCGAGGTTTGTGGCTTATGCAATTTATCTACTTCTGCCTAGCATTTTACTCCGGAAGCAACAATTTATACCGAATGTAGACGCCGCCGCTATCGGCGGGATTGTACTTGAAGTGGCAAGAACTCACCGCAACTTCCACCGATCCTTGTTCAGGTCCGATCCATTCCCCCCTTTGCGTCCTTCTCCTTCCCCTGCCATGTAATGCGTACTTCCCACGAAATTTCTTCGTAGCAAACTTGGCGCAAGCGGAAGCGTGGGCTATCTGTTCGACGAAATGTGCCTGAAGAAAACTAAAGTTGACGCCGTCGAGGGAGATGCTTCGGCCGCCCTTGATCGTCTCAGCGCCCTCCCAGATGAGCTCCTCCACAAGGTCATGTCGTTCCTGAGGGCGTGGGAGGTGGCTCGCACCTGCGTGCTTGGTCACCGCTGGCGCAACCTCTGGGCTTCTGCACCGTGCATCGACCTCCGGGACTCGCCAGGTTCACCAACCACTTCTTGCTCCTGCGGGAGGTGTCTGCGCCGTTGGATACACTCCGGCTCTTGTCCAGCCCCACGCGTCACGATGTTCCGTACTGGTCGGACAGTCCCGAATATGATGCCGACGGGGAGGATTACACCTCTGAGGATGTCGAAATGTGGATCCGTGCTGCCATAAAACGCAGGGCTCGGTTTATCCAGCTTAGTCAGCATCCAAGGGATGAATCCTTCTTCTACCTTCAGAACGTGCCCATCATCTCCTGCCACCTGAAACACCTGCACCTGTCGGCTACAATGTTGAATGACAAGACTCTAAGGCAGCTCTCTTGTCAGTGCACTTCTTTGGAAATCCTGGAGCTCAAGGAGTGCTTCCTGGTTGGCCCCCAGATATCATTGCCTCGCTTATTAGTTTGACCATGGTCGAGTGCAGGATCATGGCGGACCTCTCCGTTGCTGCTCCCAACCTTATGTCGCTGCACTGTGTCAATCCATACCACCGTGCTCCCTCATTCGAATACATGGGGTCTCTGGCCACAGGCACGATCATGCTTAAGACTCTTTCTTGCATGATAAGTTTGAATACAAGTACAAAGATCTCAATCCAGATGTATTTGAGTGTGACAGCAACGATGACAGTGACTCAAATGATAATAGCGATGCTGATAGCGACTTGAGTACCTGTGAAGGATTCTTTGGTGCTAAAGTTTTAGGTGGCCAAAATGTTATCTGCAGCCTTTCAAATGCTACAAGTTTGGAGCTGATAGCTGATGCCGAAGAGGTATAGATATGAATCTGTTGCTGATACCTCTCTTTCAGCATGTTATATTTGTCAACTAATATATATTTGTCGCTTATTTTCTTTGCAGTAAAATTCTGTACTTGACAAAGCCTTTTTTTACTGGACATCCAATGTGCTATGTGCACATTTTGTGTATTTTTTGCACTCTAATATCGACAGCTGGTTACATACTCACAATCACAACAAGTGAGCAGATGAGTTATGGAAAATAATTAAACCTCCGGTTCAGTAAAACTGTCATGAAGATTGAACTACGGTGGTACAAAATATGTGTACAAGCCCCGACAGTTTTACCGGATCGGAGGTAGTAGCTTTATGTAATGAAATTGTAAGTAAAGCGCATAGAATATGAGTAGTTTGCTGGGAGCATTTTTTATCCTTTTTCTTTCCAATGTATCCTTATTAGCATGTCTACAGTCCAACGGCAACATCCTCTTACACAACTTTATCAGAAGCAAAAGTTCACTTACACGGAAATGTATAGTGCTTGTAGCTTCACTGTGTTATTATTCTTTTCTTTGAACTGAACTGAACAAATTTACTTGTGTGCCATATGAAGGTGATTCTGAATAGGGAATTGGAAATGTGCCCAATTTTTAGCAACCTGAAGGCATTGTCCCTTGGTGAATGGTGTATGGCTGCTGACTTGCATCCATTAGTTTTGTTCCTGCAGCATGCTCCAAATCTGGAGAGACTTTTTCTTAAACTTAAAACGGTATAAGGATTCTTATACTGCTTTTATTTTGAGCTGTGATAAATAAGTTTGGACATATTTCATGACATTCACTTTGTTCTGCGACAAGGATCATGAAGAAATAGAAGACGATATCAAACCAGAGGGTAGATCATTTGCTTGCAAAAACCTTACAGTGGTCAAGATAAAATGTCCCAAGGATGACGAAAGAGTTCATGTGTTAGCACAGTTCTTCGTGGCTAATGGCATGCCATGGAGAAGATATCTGTCTATCACCGCCCGACTCGCCAAACTTGTGAGTCATGTATTCTTACCATATTTCGCCAAAGTCTTACCTTATTAATATTTTGGTTAAATGGTACTAAAGCCACAAAATGCCATTATATTTGCAATGCGAGTCTTACATTATTACTATTTTGGTTAAGTGATAAGGCTACTGTTTAAACTTGACGTTTGTTTTCGGAGCATGATCTGAATTTATACAATGCAAACTTATTTGCTTCCTCACATTTCAACCAGGCCAATCCTTGGCCCTAAGACGCTGATGGGCTGCAGTGTAGGAACAGCAATTTTGCCGGGTAAGATCTTACCTCTGATTACATATCTCTTCATCTACTGTAAGGCTTACAAGTCTTATCTGATAATGGAAATCATCACTTTGTACTTAACATAGATTTGAGGGACAAGAAAGTACTATATTTCAAAATATTTGGCATATTATTTTGTGCATGTTCTCTAAAGTTACAGTTTCACTTTTTTTACTAATAAATCAGTAGATATTATGGAAATTTAGTTTTATAATAATGTTTGTAAATGACAAATCTGACATTACCATCTAAATACACCCAAACTGAACAACAAGAAATAATTTTTTGATAAAATATAACTGAATTTGACTGTTCGAGGTGAAAAATGCCAGATATTTTGAAACGGGAATGTAAATCTTCCTGCAGCACATTACTGTTATATGGCTTCTGATAATTTATTGTGTACGTTGGAATTTGGAACAGTGGAAGGCTATCTTAATGTCAAAATGTTGTCCATGCAGATGATTCTCTCACGCTTCACAGATCATGGCGGCAGAATGGAACAGAGTTCTGATGCTTCTTTTGAGTAGCTTTGAAGGCGGAACTAATGTGTGCCTCTATGAAACCCCTAAAAGTCGAGATTGTTTTTCTCTAGCGTAATAAGTTAACCTTATTATATGTAATCAAGCTTGGTTTCTTGCTTAGACGAGTATTATGAAATGATGTTACCACGGTAGTGCAGAGTTCATACTAACCATGCATGGGGTAACGCTGTGTGCCCCACGCTAAGACTAGCCCATTTATGTTTTCTCGTATATATGGTTCAGCTAAATATTATTGGTGCGTTTTGATATTTGAAAGAGTATGGAATTTTGTATGCAAAATGTTCGGATAGCCTAATGCCCGAAGATGGGGAATGTACTCGAGAAGAACTTCAACGCCAGCTGGTTCCTGCCGTCAGATGCAGGCATGCAGCCCCCCCCCCCCCCCCCCCCCCCCCCCCCCCTCCCTGACTGTCGTTGGCTATAAACGCAAAGTTGTGTAGAGTTTTTATTTATTTCGAGGGAAATCCACATGGCAACTTTTTAATTGCTAATAATAGACACATTGTTTGTGATTACAACTCTAATACATAACGGAGGATCACCATGCCACACCATGGTTTACCTCATAAAACTTAGAAAGTTCGTGAGCTGCCATTTTGGCTTCCCTAGGAAAATGATTAAAAGTAACACCAGATAAATTACGACAAAGGTACATTCCTCGTATATTGCTGCCGTCTAATCCAGCGAGTTGCCTCCATTTTGCATGACCTCCACAGCCGCGGTACATTCTGATTCAACGAGCAGCTTGTTGCAACTTGCAACCCACCTCTCCGGCCAAAAGAAGTCCATCGTGGAGTGACAAGCTTCGGCTGTTGCTGCATCTTCAACAAACTGTAGGAGTTTTGTTTTCACCTGCTGTAACCCATTGAGCACTGACTTTGGTTCGATTTCTGGTCAAACTTATCCGGGACAGTTTTCCTGCCCGTTTTGATGTTGTCCTAAAACCTGTCACTCTGTTTGATTTCATGGAAAGGTTGAATCCAAAGCTGACTGAACAATAGTAGAGAAGTTTGCTGGATGGATTGTAGGCTGGAGCTCAACTCCAAGTCCCCGAAACAGACTTGAAAATGGCAGACAAGGACTATCGCCGAAACAAACTTGATTGTAGGCTGGTTTGATTGAGCTTTTCTCTCTTTTAGTCCACACATCGATCAGTCGATCAACGCTTCAAGATTGCAGGGGCTATCGACATATTGAAGCTCATGTCCTACTGTCCTAGACATTTTTGGTTGCACTGTGCCAAGCTATCGAACTACTGATACCTTGAGGAAAATGTAGAGAACACACTGAAGAGTGGCTAGGAAGACTCTGGTCACAAATGACATGGGTGCCCTCCACAATGCTCGCTTTTGTGAAAACTGAAAAGGACCTGTTCTCTCATGAATGGAGATTACACCTCAAGTATGGCTTAAGAGTTTTTTCTCTTGGTGAAAGTCTCTCTCACCTCTCTTGTCGAGGCAAGTGATAGGTTCTTGGCCAAGGTCATGTTCATCTCTCTAGGATTCTTGTTCATGCTCCTCGACGAGTTAACTTGATATCCACAACAACATAAGTAAGATTCTGCATTTTGGTGGAAACAAATAACTTGGTCAAAGATAGAAAAGTTTGACTTCGGGAAAAATAGGAAGGAACAGATTGAGTTTGTGATATTTCCGTGTATATGCACCTCTTCAAAATTTTGCACGCTTAAACATTTCGGAAATTTCTCACAGAAATCATGGAGATACTACAAAATATTAATTTAGGAACATGCACCTTTAATAGTACCTACATGTAAGATATTGTTCATAACCTTTACAACTTGTATTTTTTGAGGAGGATCTGATTTATAAAAAAGGAAAACTCAGAACAAATTACAGCTAGGTCCAACAGAAACAAAGAAAGAACAAAAGAACCCAGAAATTTGCACGGAGCCCCCCGAGCTTCCAGAGAGATCACAACCAGATCCACAAACTTTCCCCAAGAAGCTAGACGGCGGCGCCGCCGCCGTACCACACGCCGCGAAGAAGAGGACGCCGCTCCACCTTGTTGTAGACGGCCGCAAGAGCTGTCCGCCTCAGGAGGACGGATCCGAACGCCGATGAACGAGCACGGCCGCGGCCGTCCCTTCCCGCTCCCGCCCTTCTTCCAGCCAGCGACGCGCCGCCTAGCTCCACCGCCACGAGCCCCTCACCACCTCCGGACGCAGCTCCCCTCGCCACCACGGCCGGCCGGAGCTGAAACGTCGACGAAGACTCCCACCAGAACCACCTGCAAGCAAAACGGGAAGCCGACCCCCACCCGCTCCTCCCCTCGCCGCCGAGGCCGGCCAGAAGAGCAGATGCGCAGATCCACGCCCGACGGAACTCCACTACCTCCCCGGCATCACAGCCGGAACGGGGAAAGGAGGGGGAGACCAAACAACTCCAAACAGACGAAGCCGCCGCCGCCGTCTTCGACAGCATCGCCGGGAGGAAGAAAAGGAGACCTACTCCTACCTATCTACACGCAGGACGAGATCCCGGAGCTCCCCTCCACCTCACGGCGCCAGAGCGGCGGCCGGAGGCGAAGGGGAGCGGCGGATCCGCCGGCGGACGCTGAGAACCTCTGGTCGCCTCCCCGGTCGCCTCTCTCGAACAGTAGAGGGAGGGGATAAGGACGCAGCAAGACTGCTTAATCTTCCTATAACCTTTACAACTTGTAAACTTGAAAATAATTCTTATGTATATAATACAATTTGCCGCAAACGAGAAAGTTCATGGAATAGGCAAACCCCTGTTAAAAAACAGTTGATGATGTCTAGATAGCCTAATTTGCATGGTGTTTGTGTGAGTAAATTCATATTCAAACAATATTCCGCCTCTTCCTGTTCAGCAGGAGTTCCGGGCCTGAGTTCTTGTCGGACTCGTTGACATCACAGACCTGGCCCATGACCACCATCTTACCCCATCGCCTACCAGGCCAGTTACCTGCCGTACCCTGCGCGCGACTCAAATCCTCCGACCTAAGACGCACGACGGCGCACGTTCCTGCCGAACATGGAGTCCAGCTCCAGCACTACACTGCCTAACCAAGTCGTGGAAACGTATCGCCGGCAAGAAAAGCGTGCACGGATCGCCGGGATAAACGTCCCGCCAGGTGCGCACTGCGGATCGCCCGCTGCCGACCCTAACTGGTACGCTGAGCTCCTACTCCCCTAGATCCCTGTCAAGAACTCGTCTGATTGAACTCGATCCTGCTATGCCGCTTGCAGGAGGGACTGGGCGAACCTGATTGCCGGGCCGGCGGGCCTGATCGCCGAACGCGTCCTGGCGACTGACGTCGCCGACTACCTCCGCTTCCGTGCGGTATGCGGCTCGTGGCGGCAATGCACGGCGTCCCTGCACGCGCACGGCGGCCTGGACCGCCGGTTCCACCCGCGGCGGTGGATCATGCTCCCGCGAAACCTCGGCGCCCTTCGGAAGCGCCGCGAATTCATGAACGTCTCGACCGGGAAGCGCATCCTGGTGGACCTCCCCGAGCTCCGCCACCAGTACGTATTCGGGCCCACCTCTGGTGGCCTCATCGTGCTGTGTGACAAGCGCACTTACGCCGTCCGCCTCCTCAACCCGCTCACCCGGCAACTTATTACCAACCTCCCGAACGCGACCACGCTGCTGGATACGGCGAGCAGCCAGCGGCGAGTTAGCGGGTATACACTCAAGTTTCTACATGTGCATGGCGCCGGTCTCGCCGACGACTCCACCGTAGCCCTCCACTTCCACCGGTCTTGGCTAGCCATCGCCAAGCCCGGCGATAAGCATTGGACGCGGTTGAACGCCTCCTACTACGACAAGATCAACAACGATTACATCGGGGTCATTGCATCCTTGTCGTTCGCGAGCCGCTTCTACTGCGTCACAGAGAAGGCGATCATGGTGGTGGACACCACCGCAGACACGCCGCAGCTGGTGGCGGCGGCCGAGCTGGGCGATGATTGTGACTTAAAGCAGTACGATCCGACAGTGCGGCTCTTGGACAACGACGGTGAACTGATCCTGGCGATCACAACACTTTCCGGCCGTGGGAAGGTCACAAGGTGCACCAGGTGGATCTGGAGGCGAGAATCACCCTACCAATGGAAGACCTCGGTGGGCGCGCCTTGTTCGTTGGCGATAGCTACCTGGTGCAGGCACCCGCCATTTTGTTGCCCGCCGGTCTATCCCCTTACCTTGGTGCTGACACCGTCTACTCGTGCAAAGATTACGGCGTCTGCTACTCTCACGGAGAGTACCACAACTTCGATGACGGACCCAGAATTGACGTCTTCCGCCTCCCGTATGGACGCATCCGAGGCGGCACTGGCGACGCCCGGTCGTGCAGTGTCGTCGACTATGTATCTCGCTACGTCTGCGGTTCAAAGATCATTGTAAAGCAGCGACGTCGCAGTCGACGGCTGGCGGAGGCCGCGGAGCAACGCCGTCTCCAACTGATTGCACATACGTGCGAATATGAGTAGCCAAGAGTGATGCTCAATTCTTAGTATGACGCTGCTTAATTATACTACTAGAATTGCTACTCTATGGTGGCTGGTTGCTCAATTTCTTATGATGCTCAATATACCGGAATTGCTACTTTATGGTTGGTTGCAAACTAGCTAAACCATAGTAGAGACTAGAGGAGTACTGATCCTTAATCCAAAGAGTCGACCAGTCCAGTCCTTAATCCTGATTACTAGAGAGATCTGTCAAATCCTGGTTACTAGAGAGATATGTTCTGTCAAATCCTGAGTTTGAATTTGTTGGATAGTCCAAGACTCCAAGCCCAAGATCTGAGAGTGAGACATCGTACTATGAGCAAGATCCAAGATACCCAACTCATGCTATCTCAACTTGGTATCAGGCCAATCTTGCAAAATCGAAACACTGAAACATTTTCTAAATCTATATGTACTCCCTCCGATCCATATTAGTGGACATATCTTTGTCTAAATTCATATGTATCTAGTTAAGTATTTAGACTAGATACATGTGTATCTAGACAAAGTTGTGCCCACTAATATGGATCGGAGGTAGTACTTGATTTGAATGTTTAGTTCCATTCAGCTTTGGGTACGTTTGATACTAATGATAGATTTCGTTTATGATCCATGTGCCAAGGCATGTTTGGTCGATATGGCCGTCACACATTGAGTTCATGAAAGTTTTATCAAAGTTAAGCACACACTTAGTTCATAGCCACGAGGCAACATTCCTTGTGTATCACCAAGAATCCCAGGCTTTGGTGAGTCATAGAAGTTCCGCGCAATTAAACAAATGGGTGTGTTTGGTTGGGTGGCTAGCCACCGGGTGGTTAGTGGTAGCCACTTTTTAGGTGGTTATCCACTGTTTGGTTTGTGGTGTTGGGTGTGTGGGGGTAGCCATATTTTTGGTATATTCCCTCCAAAACCTGGTTGAGCTCAACCACCGAAAATGTGGTGGTTGAGTCCAACCACCCACCGCGGCCTCGCTAAAATCACCCGCGAAGTGATTTTCGGTCGCTCACCCTCCCTCCGAAAGCCTGCCAACCAGAAACCCTTATCAGTTCCCTTATCAGTTCCCTCGTTTCTTTTCCGCTCTCGTTTCTTTTCCGCTCTCGTTCCCTCCCATCCTAATTTAGCAACAACGTTTCAAGTGTTGGAGCCTCCTCAGAAGATGGTTTGGGTTTCTAGGTATATTAATAAGACATTTCCTGAAGCTGCTGGTCTTGGAGCTAGAGATGATGATGCGTGATTTCTTTATGCATGTTTGACTTGGGCTTTCAATGCCAACTAAAGCATTGTACTAATAGTTCTACAGACTTGTGCTTTTGATGTGAACCACTGAACTATGATGGGATGTATCACTTTAATTATATTTTAACTAGTACTCTATAATTATATGACACTATGATATGTTCTATTTGTACATTGTCTTGTGTTATTAAAATGTGGTGCTGAAATTTTTGTTTCTTCATGTCTAAATAGAACGTGATATCAAAATATATTCTATTTTCGAAATTTTCATTATCCATACCATACTTTCGAGTTATGTAGCCAAAATCTCATGTTGTGAGGATATTTTCACCACCATATCAAAGAGATTACCATATCACCCCACACCTCAAACCATAGCCACTTTTTATCAATTCAACCAAACACAAAACTTGGCTAACCAACTCACACAACCAAACATGAAAAGTGGTTAACACCAACCAGGTGGTTGGGGGTACCCCCAACCACTTTTTCATAGCCACTGAACCAAACACACCCTAGAGTTGTCCCAGTTGTGTGAATTGACACCCCATTTATACATGACGTACAGTCGCAATATTGATATATGTTTATCTATTAACCCTACACAAAGAACGAGAGATGCATCCTATTACGCACATACTGCCAGCACATCAATACTTTTGTGAACTGGAACTGCCAATAAGTAAACGAGCACTACAATTTATGATCGAACAGGTTCGAATCTTCTACTTTACAACAGTCATTGGCACCAAATAAACACGCCTCGACAATAAGAGACCAACTCATCCGTTGAGACTCGGAACCTCGAAGAGGATTTCAGATTAAAACAAAGCAGTGCAAGGCTGAGTCAATGTCGCTTTACCTCCAGGTTGAGATACATCCAGGAGTGGTTCCATGGAAGACAGCAACAAGTTTGTCTTTGAGATGACAATTGCTGCATAGGTTCTACATAAAGTACACACAGGCTATCTATCCTCTGCACGTTCATCAACCATCTTGAACCCAGAGTCTCACAGTTTTATCATTGTCAAGGCTGCCAGAAGCAATTTTGTTCTCTGTTGGATGGCAAGACACTGAGATGACAGCATCAGTATGGCCTTCCATTTTCTGAAGAATGTTTTTCCCTTGGAGATCCCATATGTATACACAGTTATCTTCTGACCCACTAACAATGTACTTCCCATTCGTGACAGAAAAAGCAGACTGGATGCAGTATACTTTGTTTGCATGTCCACTATATACCTTCAAGAACTTGCCAGTAGCATAATTGCATAGTTTCTGCAAGGCATGAGACACTTAGTAAGAAGATTTCTAATAAGTGTTTGAAAAGCTAGGTGCAACAATGTGTAATAATGGCTAGTAAGCAATGGTGATCGCATAGCATATGTTACATTTTAAAGAAGAAGTGTAATTAATATCCTTGGGAAGCTATTTGCAACAATATTTGGTTGGAAGTAATGGTGCATCTTGAGACTTAAAAGACGGTCATAGAAAATTGGCAATCTTTAGTGCTAAAACGTAATAGCCAGAGTGATGAGAACAACACTTAAAAATATTATGTTAACATTCTGAAACATCAGGCATGCCAGTTAAACTTGCACCCCAGGACTTGCAGTATGAAACATTTATAAGAAATTATATGTAATGACGTGTAACACTTTAAAGTTAGAACTGTTGCTACGGGCGGAGAACAGTGGCAACATGCAGTTTACAAAAAAAAATGGACAAGAAGATCGATGGAAGAGCACTAGATCATGTGGCAGAGACAGCAAAGCTTGGAAATTAAAATGTGAAGATGGGGTGGAGTTCACACCAAATTGATGTTGTAGACGGGGAAAAGGTTGTATCAAACTGAACATTTGACATGTCCATTGCTATTTGCAACAGCTAAAAGTCATGCCGTGCCATGACAAAGATGAACGAGAAGTTGCTGACAGTGCACGGGCTCATTACAGTATGAAGATTACAAACATAACAAGAATAAGGGGTAGTTGTTTGATAATTTATAAAGAGCGTACTCAGTTACAAATATACTCACATAGAATGCAACTTGAAACATATAAAGACCACCTCCTCAATTCCATTCAAACATGTAAGTTGAAACATGGGCTTTACATAATGCCACATAATTATGCAATGAGCGTTGTTATTTCATTTGAACTTAAGAACACAGAAGTCAAAGTTCGGATTGAGACAGCGATGTGGCTCAATGGGCACTTGGATGGAGCCAATTTGAATCCAACTAGGTGTCCGGAAATTAGGCTTTACTTCTTCTGGCTTTGGCTCCTGTGATCGTGTTTTAAGTGCAATTGTACCCACAGTCAAAATCTCACGTAGCTAACGCACCCATGGACACATCAGAGAGAGTTTTGTAATTTCATCCGCTGTGAAGTGCACTTTTTTTTCATTTCAATTCCATATCACGTGTGGCATTCTGAAAGTTGTTCATATTGGTTTTTAAGGCAATAGGAATTCAAACACACAAATTCATTCAGTAGATGTTTTGAAATCTGTTCTAGTTGTGGACAGTTTGACCTAGACTCCTTTTCAGTTTTGTTATAGAATTTGTAGCTTCCGGTTACTCTGTATGGTTTCGCTTCTTGAAATGGAACCAGGGAGAAAATCCCTGTTAGTCCATATAAAAACACAACCTCAAATACTATAACCTTGTGCTATGTCATTACAACATGTGGGCGGTCCATTTGAATTTTAAGAACTGGGGAGGGTTTTCATTCACTGTCAAGTGAAAGTAATTGCAACAGAAAATTGGATTAGAAGTAACTAGTAACTAGTACTCCCTCCGTTCCTAAATGTAAGACCTTTTAGCATGTTTGGGCCCATATGTATCTAGACATATTTTAGTGTAAGATTCATGTGAATGTTGCACTAAAACATGTCTAGAGACATGTGGGCCCAAAAATGCTAAAAAGTCTTACATTAGGAACGGAGGGAGTAGTAGTAATGGTGCATCCTGAGACTTAAAAGACAGTCAAAGAAAATTGACAATCACTAGTGATAAAATGTAATAGCCGGAGTGGTGAGAACAACGCTTAAGAACATTAAGGTAACATTCGGTATGCCAGTTGAACTCCAGGACTTACAGTATGCACTATTTATAAGAAATTGTATGTAATGGCATGTAGCACTTCGAAGTTGGAACTGTTTGCAGCGGGTAGAGAACAAAAAAATTGGACAAGAATGTAGATATAAGAGCATTAGATCATGTGGCAGAGGCAGCAAAGCTTGGAAATTAAAATGTGGAGATGGGGTGAAGTTCACACAAAAGTCATGTTGTAGGAGACGGGGAGAAGATTGTAACAAAATGAACATTTTTCATGTCTATTGCTATTTGCAACAGCCAAAATTATTTTGTGGCATGACAAAGATGAATGAGAAGTTGCTGTATACAACCTCATCACAGTATGAAGATTACAAACGTAACAAGAATAAATGGATTAGCATAAAGTTGGTACAAAAGCTCAAATATACTAACGTAGACAGGCAACTTCAAACATTTAAAGACCCAGTTCCTCAATTCGATTCAGCCATGTAAGTCGAAAACATGGGCTTAACACAATCTCCAAAAAGGAAGGGAACTTGATCATTTTGGCAACCATATTTTTCTTGGTGCAAAATTGGCAACTGTGTGAGAATAATGTGCTAAATATCACCTCTGATCATAGTAAAAATTGATGAGCACCACTTGGTTGAACAGCCTAATTGTGCAATGAGCATTGTCATTTCATTTGAACTTCAGAAGTCAAAATTTGAACTGACAAAAGGATTTTTATAATTTCATCCACTGTCAAGTGTGACACTCCCTCATCTGAATTCCAAATCAGGTGAGGCATTCTGAAAATTGTGCATATTGGATTTGAAGGGAATAGGACTTCAAACCCACAGCCTTAAATACTAGTATAACCTTGTGCTATGTCACTACAAGATGTGGGTGGTCCACTTGAACTTTAAGAAGTGGGCAGGGTTTTCATTCAGTACAACTACTGAGTCAAAGTACTTTGCAACAGAAAGCTGGGTTAGAAACTAGCTAGAGTCTGCAATCAGTGTACCAAGATAAAACTACATAGAAGTGGCCTTGAGCCTTGATATCAAATAACGCTACTAAGAGGGACAAACACATGAGTTTCGTTCGCACTACAATCAGAACAATATGGTGGTTAATTGGTCTGAATAGCAGTCAATTGGACATACCAGTGAGTCATCTAGCGTGGCGAGGAGGATGAACTTGCCATTTGGTGAGAACATTGAGCAGGAAACCGACGGCTTCTTGTCATCGACGACGGTCTTGAGACAAGACCCAGTCCTGGCATCCCAAATCTTGCAGCTCCCATCATGGCTCCCCGACACGATGATGGAGCCGTCCCGGATGAAGTGCACGGAGGTGACGGGGTCGGAGTGGGCGTCGATGGTGCGGACGCAGCGGCCGGTCTTGACGTCCCAGATGCGCACGGTGCAGTCGAAGCCGCCCGAGGCGACCTGGGAGCTGGTCTGCGGGTTGAAGTTGGCGCTGAAGACGAAGTTGGTGTGGCCCTTGAGCACGCGGATGCAGCGGTCGACGGCTGGGTCGGCGGCGGGCTTGGGGCCGGAGGCGGAGAGGACGGAGCGGATGTCCCAGATGCGGAGGGTGCGGTCGTCGGAGGCGGAGCAGAGGTAGAAGGAGTCAGTGGACCAGGAGAGGTCGGAGACGCCGTGGGTGTGGCCGCGCAGCGTGGCGATGACGGCGAGCGAGGCGGGGGAGAGGAGGGCGACCGTGCCGTCGAGGGAGGCCGTCGCGAGGAGGCGGCCGCAGGGGGAGAAGCGCACGCAGGAGATGGCGCGGGCGTGCGGGGTCGCCGCGCGCGCCTGCCGGTACGGGCGGTACGGCGGAGGCTGCGGTGGCGGCGCCCCGGAAGACATGGTCGGACGATTGGGAAGGAAGGGGGGAAATGGCCGCAAAAGACCCAAGTGGAGTAGAAGTGACTGTTTGTCCTGGAGCTAATAACGCATTTAGTCCCACAACTTGTCCTCAGGTTCACTTTTTAGTCCCACAACTTGCAGTTAGGACGTGGGTAGTCCCACAACTTGTCCTGTCTGAACTTTTTAGTCCCTGGCCAATGCGGTACGGCCACGTGTCTCGCCAGCGTGGACAGAGCCACACGCCTCTGTGCTGTGATTTTGCAATAACCCCCCTGACAGTTATGCTCTATCACGGTTAGGTCCTCAAATCATTTGACACGAAATTTCCCCAATTCCCTTAGCGACGGAACCCTAAGCCACGACGGCGACAGCGACGGCGAGTACGGTCGAGCGGATGCCGTCGAGCGTAGCGGATCAGGGGAGGGCCAGGAGAGGACGGCGTATGCTGGCAGAGGGGCGAGGCGAATCGGAGCTCGCGGCTGGCGCAGGTCGCAGCGGCGGAAGCAGCACGGCGGAGGCCGGTGACTGGGTTGTCACCGGTGAGGTCAACTGGAATCCTCCACCGCCGACGCCATCTACTGCTGTCCAGAATGCTGAGGTACGGTCCCCTCTCTTCGATTTGGTCGTATTTAACGGATTGAACACCACGTCGGCCGCTGTTCTTCTTATCTGACAGATGTTCTTTGCTATGTTCAGAGGTTCAGAATTGCGAGAGATATTCCCGAGGAAAATTTGAAGCCTGTGAGTAATGTTGCTGCATTGGAGCTTGAGGTGGACAAGCTGAAGCTGGAAATTAAGGAAATACGCAAGAATCACAGGGTAGAGCTGAGAATGAGAGAAAAGAAAGAAGTGTGCATTGTCTGCTTTTTTTGCAGTGTGTGTTGTGCTCTACGCATGTGTTGCGTTGATCACAAGGGGTTTTGTGTGATGTTACAAATTCTCTTGTATCTGATGTGTAACCAAATTGAGAAATGAAATCAATAAAGTAGAATTGGCAACATGTCTGTCAACTGTTTTTGCTTTGTTTTGCATTGTGTACACATATTGAGTGCAAATTTAAATTACAAAAGTAGCATTTGTATGAATCACTGAAGCATTACATATTGCAGCATAGCCAGGCTACATTTACTCTGTAGGTGGTGGTGCATTCTGACTAAGAGGAACTTCATGTGCCTCATCTTCTGGAATGAATGCATCATTCAGATCTGGGATGACAGCAGTGCTGGATGTGGGTCTTGTCTTGTTACTTGCCCTAATGCTGGCTGCACCAGTGCCTCTGCCTCTTGTTGCTTCCCTTGTTGCAGGTGTTTTCCTTTTTCCCCTACCAGTGCCTCTTGTTGTTGCAGTGGTGGCTCTGGCTCTTGATGGTGGCAAGCTATCCCTGGCAGCAACCACAAAGGCATTTTCAGGCAAAGGCCCAAGTACTCTCTCCACTGGTACATTCTCCTTTTGCTGCAATATTACATATAACAATATTAGACAGAGCAACATTACTTGTACGAACAACATGCATTAGTTAGCTGTACCTGCTGTTGCATTTTGTAGACCATGCTATTTGCTAGCTCAGTAGGATCTAGTCTGGGGTCAGGGCTATGTGGAATGACATGCTGCACATACATGTAGATGTTTGAGTTAATTAAATGTACAAACACAAGAGTAAAACAGTGGTCTGTTAGCTAACCTGAAGCAACTCTGGCATGTCTACTTCATCACCTTCTCCAATAATGTTCATCTCCTCTTGTTGTCTTTTGGTCTCAATATATTTTGCATGTCCTTTCCTGTTGTGACCAGCTACTCCACACACAGAGCAGTGTATTGACACCCCAGCTTTTGTGAATATGTGAACTCCTTTTTTCAATTTTTCTTCAGGTGCTTTTCTTCTATTCTTCTTAGGTCTGCCCATAACTTTAGTATAGAGAGGTGGGTGGATAGGTACTGCATTCATGTTCTGCCAGAACAATCTACCTCTCAGTGGTGCCAAATTGTATGCATAAGCACTGTTGAATGCATCAATAGTGTAGCAACCATGGACTAGATTATCAGGGTTTATCCTATCTAAGCTACAACATGCTATCACATGGTGACAAGGAATGCCACTTAGCTGCCACCTCTTGCAATCACATGTCTTAGCTTGTAAGTTTACAGTGTAGTCCTTCTCCAACTCATGACTAGTAACAGCATCATAACTCCAATACAGTGTTGCCAAATGTTGCTTATGTTCAGGGCTGTCAGGATCACCAACTGAATTTGTGGTCAGAAAGAACCTAGAACCAGGGTTGCAGCTTCTCAGCTCTTGTCCATAATCCATAAGAAATTTGAATTGTGAGTCCTCATCCCCATGTATGTGCTCCAGTGCTACTTTCCTAGCTCTACTCAGCTTCCATCTTGGAGGGCACATGGAAAATTCCCTGATCACCTTGGCAGCAAAGCCAGCAAGTCCTAGCTTCTTATTATCTCTAAACTCATGCATAAACTTCTCTGTCAGGATTTTTGTTGTTAGAGCTTTCAGTGGCCAGCCTGCCTCACAAGTATGTTTGGCCTCATATTTAGTAATTATGAATCCACCTGTCCTGTTTGCATCATTGGAAGAGTGCAACATCCAAGTACAGTCAGGTGCACAATGAGCATGTACCCTCCTTTTGTCATTCTTTGTTTTCTTAATTGTCACTCTGTTTCTTATACTATATGTTGTTATTGCTTTCCTAACCTCCTGAACACCACTGAAAACCATTCCAACTCTAAAAGTGGGATTATCCATATCAACCTCAGGATTGAAAGCCCTGAACTGTAGCTTCAGCTGCTGCCTGTCAGATTCTAGCAGGTTCAGATCATCATCCTCCAGAGCTGCTTCATCTTCATGTTCATTGCTTAATTCCAGCTCATTGTGGTCATTAACAGACTTGTCAATATTTTCTGTAACAAATCATCATCTCCATCCTCAACATCAAAATCACTGTCAACCAGCTCAAACTCACTGTCAGAGCTGCTACCATCAACTGAATTTCCTGCTACAGGATCATCACAACCATCAGTAGCTGCACCAGGCACACCAGAAGCATCCAGTACATCCTTATCTGCTACAGGAAAACCACAGGCATCCAGGAACTCCTTATCTGCTACAGGAACATTAGAAGAACTTGGAGCTTGAGCTGTTGGCACTGCTGGCTGTTGTTGCTGGGATATCAGAGAGGGCAAGCCAGGTAGTGTGACAGGGACATCTGGCCTCAACCTCTGCAGAAAATTGGTGTGATCCACAAACAAAGTCAATGTCTTGTGCACCCTACTTGCTTTCACCATTTGTACAATGTGACCATACTTCTCGACAAGCACTAAACCATTTTTAAGCTCCTTATCTGGCAAACACCAATACACACGCATCCTTCCATCTCGAGGCTCATCAAGCATTTTCAACATTTCATCAATCCACTCAAGAGACCAAGTGTCAGTAGTACAGTCATCGAAATCTGCAACAGATGCACTCACATACTCCAAATCATCATGCAATCCACAGAAAAACCCATTGTACACTACTTTCACTGAGAAGTTATTAGTGAATTGGCCTGCAGTACAAACTGGAGCAGCATTCAGTTAACAAAATACAGTTAACACTGACAAAATTCAGTTAACACTGCCATAAAATTCAGTTAACATGTTCAGTTAAGGATACTCGACCAAAAATACTAAAAAAGTAAACTTTTTTATCGGAATTGACATGAATCGATGCACTGGTACTTCTACAGCAAGGATCCAACAGTTTAATTGTGGTTCGGCTGCATGATCAAACAACCAAACAGACGGCAAGCTTAAAAGCGGAACAAGGAACGGGGCCGGCCATGATATCGCGTTAATCGAACTAAAAAATCCTTCCACAACACACCTACGGTAGTACTGATCGTGTTCCACCCAATTTTGCCCGAAAAATATTGCCGAGATCGTCCCGATCATCCCCGCACCTAATCAAGCGGAAATCGCAGAGAAAAGCGGACGAGCGAGTCAAAATTGCTCACCATACGACGGCGGGTCCTCGTCGAACTTGCGCAGCCTCATATCGCCGCCGGATTGTAGGCGGAATGGCTGCGGCGCCCGTCCTCGCCGTCGCCTCGTCCAGGTCGAGGTGCGCCGCCGTCGCCGCAAGAGCTCCGCGTAAAAGAAGAAAGGAAAAAAGCGCTAAGTCCGGGATCCTCTCAGTCAATTAAAATCTTAATAACTGCCCGCCTGGATGACTGAAACGTAAATACTTAATAAAGGAAGGACTTAATTGAACATTTTTGGCAAAGATCTTGTCCACCGTGGCGACCTACGTGGAGGCTTGGACTAAAAAGTTCAAAGGAGACAAGTTGTGGGACTACCCACGTCCTAACTGCAAGTTGTGGGACTAAAAAGTGAACCTGAGGACAAGTTGTGGGACTAAATGCGTTATTAGCTCTTTGTCCTGAAGACGTGAACCATCGAGAAATAAAACCGTTCGAGTAAATATTAGACTAGTCACAATGGGAAGTGACCGTATTTTACTATCTCTATAGTGAGGAGTAACATGTGTGTAGTGTCATATTTAATAGGTTATACACTCATCTTGCCTTGAAATGTGTGATCTTTACTATTAAATGGGAGTTGGACGTACGTTCGTAGTCCCTCAACTTTTCTGTCAAAATTTTCTGCCCTCTCCTGAGCGCGCCGACGGGTGGGCCCCCAACCCACGAAAATTTCCACCCACCATATGATCTCTCGTGCGCTCTTCCGATTTCTGCCCTTTCCCGAGCCGCCGATAGGTGGGCCCCATCCACAGAAAATTCCACCCGAAAATCCCGCAGATCTCTCGTGCACTCCTCCTGTACCTCTCATCGTCTCAGCCGCCGCCGCCTCGTAGTCTACGAAGGTCTTCAATCTAGCAACATGGCGGCGTCCGCGCCGCCAAGTTGCCCGCACGGCATCCTCGCTCTGGAGCCCGCGGCATCACAAGTTGCGTCACCGGCTGCACGGGAGGCGGCGGCAGGAGGGGACGGCCGCAGCGGCGAGCACGGCCCCGCGGCGACCAGAGGAGACCAGCGGCAATGTAGGTCAAGGCCGCGGATGCGGACGTTATGCTCGTGATATCTCCCGTGTCGACAACGACGGCTGGGCGCGCTCCGTCACGGCTGGCGGGGATGGGTGAGCGGGCGAGGTCCTGGTGCCTGAGCAAGAAGGAGGTCGAGTGCATCGCCGTCGAGGCGGGACGGCATGGGCGCTGCCAAGGAGGCCACCTGCTGCTCCTTCATCCGCGGTGTCGGCCTCAGGCAATCCCAATCTCCTCTGATCCCAATCTTGTGTGGGCCAAATTTCATGTAAAGATCTCCCGATTTGTAGCCACCACCATAGATCTGTTCTCACCACTTTGTTTGCACAAATCAGAACTAGGAGACGGTGCAGGAGATGAGAGACAATGAGGTGGAGGTCCCGTCTGATCCCTTCCTTCATGGTACGTTGCCACACACTTCCCTTTACCCCTGATACTAGCTAGCACCGCTGGGAGTTGTAGCTCTTCAGACTTCAGATTGCATTAACGTTGTGCCAAGCCACCACTTACACGAGCCAAATCTGATGTCTTACGTATCTCTTCCTAATTCATGTATAGTTAGAAGCAGCAACTCTAACGCGTACTGTTCAATAGTTGTTTTTGTTCTCCAATCATTGGTTTCCCCATTCCAAGATGGAATGTTTTTTATATTCAATCAGCAATTCATGTGTATTTAGAAGTAGCCATCTATGTATATTGTTGCAATTTTATTTTATTTGTGATTCCATCCCTCTAAAGTTGTTTGCTAATGCATGAGCCTAACCTGATATTAATTAGGCCGGAGACGCCGACATGGAGAAGGCCCGGTGTCTTGAGCGCCTCATGTCGGAATGTCTCAGTGCTACATGTGGATTTTGCACCAAAGTCATTGGCGATGTCCCCATGCTGAGCGTATTCAGATACTTGGAGCCAGGAAAATACGCACTAGAGATTCAGAGACATTGTCATCATGGTACACATCAAGTCCAGCCTCAGCCTCCAATGATCTTACAATTCTGCTCTAAATGTTTTAATCAGTTCAATGTGTAAACTTTCTTGCTGAATTGGGTGTATTCCAGGCTGAGATTAAGACGAGTGCAAGCATGACAGTCACGAGCGTGAATGCCCTTATCTTGAAAGTGTTCTTTGGAAGTCCACAATGAAGTCAAGATGGTGTCAGCATTACATTCTCCTATTGCTTTTGCTTCATGATCCATTACTTGCTCAGATGTTCACTAATTTATTTTTTCAGTTATGGGCAGTCTGAAAAGTTGTGATCAAAACACTGGCAAGATCAACCTGAAGTTCTGTACAAGTTAAGAGCTGGATATGTTCTCTGCTTCTTTTAGTAGTTACAACTGCAATTATTCCTAGCTACTTGAATGTTAGTTAACGCTGTTCTTGTAGTTTGTTCGAACTTCTAAGCAAAATTTAATTTGCCGCTTGTGTTGTTTGGTAAATGGTTATCTGAATAAGATTCAGAGTCGCTCTTGGTGCTTTATATCTTACAATTGGAATAATATTTCAAAATTCAACTGATGCCCCATATGAAGAAAAGCTTATTCATATGTGAGACGTGCGTCGGCTCAGTGGTGATGTAACCCTTGTGATGGACATGATACTGGAGGTCATCATGCAGTTTATGCTGCTTTTTATCGTCAAATAGCAGAAACCACTGCCATTGTGAACAAGAGGTCCAATAGTTGGTATACGAATTTCAACTTCATATTTTGATGGATATGACTCTAAAAGTCAGCCTAGGTGATCGTTTAGAAAGTAAGTGTCCGATGTGGAACATGCTAAGCCTTAAATGTACATGATGTAGGAGAAACTAAACTTATTTATCTGTACAATGTGCGATAGAACAACTTTTAATATCTGTCTTGTAGGCTGAAAGTCCACTCGGTAGTTTTCTGAAATCACACTTGGACTTGAGAGGTACTGTGTTGCCTTATTATAGGCAGAGGAGGTTTGGTTATTCCGCTAAATCTCTAAATTGTGTTTTTTTCTATTTGGTTGTCAATTGTTGTTTTGCAGGTAGACATGGCGTCCTTACATTATGTTGTCTGAGCATATGGTACATAATCACTGTCAATTTGGTGTATAGTAATTGTTAGTCGACATTGTTATGCGTAGGTTTTTCTCATCTGCAAGTCATCTTGGCAAGGGTGAATGTACAACAATATGAGGTCTCTTGTAACGTGGAATGTTTCTGTCCTGATAAGCATGCATCAACCATGTTCAGAGGTTGCTTAGAACATAAGGTTTAGTGGTCAAGAAGGATGATGTTGTAGCCTGTAAAATTATCAATGTGTTGTTATTTATGTGGTCTGCATGCGTTGCTTGCCAGACCAGCTGACTGACTGATGCGTTTCAGTATGGTGGAAATATTCACATCATTGTATACTATTCTTAACATCTCCTTGTTCATCGAAGGGATACATTTGAAACTAGGATCTTTCAGAATCACACTGTTGCGACTCTTCCATTGGTTCAATTTTGCCGTGGATTTTTTTTTGGATTTGTGCATTGTCTCTCCCAGTTTCTTGCTCAGCCCATGTCTGCAATGCTGTTGATTTTTTAGGCGGTCTCATAAGAAATCCCAGCATTTCCGTTAAGACTTAAATTTTGTATTTAAAATTTTGACAGCCAATCTCTCCGTTGGAATTGGTCGTGCGTAGAGTTTGGAATAAAAATGATGGTGGATCCAAATCATGGAACCTCACACTCATATGACCGTCACTGCGAAATAGGCATTTGCCGGATAGATGTTCCGTCGACGTGCCACCAAAATTTTAACGCTATCTAAATCAGCATTAAGCATTCTAGCCTAGAAAATTATTTTTTGGCAGAACCAACTAGCAACAACTATATTCAGAACTTGAGGTGATTAAGTTTAGTGCCCCAAATGGCCTGAATTTAATTCTTGAATAAACGTCATAATGTTATATTGATTCAATGCCCAAACGAAACGATTTCACCAGTGTCATATTGTAATCAGCCATCAGTCATAGACGCAAATAATTTTATGAGTTTTGGATTCATTTGATGCCTCGTAGAAGGAGACAACATGTCCTCTGCCGGATTGAGGATAGCAGAGAAAATGATGCTTAGCCTACAAGGTGATATATTATTTTCTTTGTTCTTGGTAGTCAAGATTTTATAGGATAGGGAGATGCATCAAGACAAAGTTTTTTAGGAACGCGTCAAGACGAGGTGAAGACAATCACATGGGGATTCCTCTGAATCAATTGGCTAATTTGACCAGATGGACGTCGGCATAAACGAGGGTGAAGTGTAACAGGCCTAACAATGTCACAGCAAGGGCACTTGAAGCCGTTTCTAGGATACAAGTAAAATGTAATCTTAGTAGATGAGAGATAATTGTTGGAGTATATATTATGACACTACATTTTATTCAAATTAGATTGTTTACATTTTTTGGAATATCACGTTGCTATCAATTTTTTTGCATGTGAAATTCATGTGTACTAAATTTAAGTTTATGATATCAAAAAAAGTTGAGAAGTCCGTAGCAACGCACGGGCATTCAACTAGTGTTAGGTAATATAGCTAGTTACCACAACCATCTCTCTCCTCATTAATTACCCGCCACATCAGATTTTTTGCCTATGTGGCACTGATGTTACTCCTATGTTACTCCCCATTGTGACTAGTCTAGAAAGTTTTGCTTCGATATTGGGCAAGTTTAATTTATGCCTGAATTTCGATATCTTGAATTTCGATATCTTGGTTTACAGGTTCGAAGCTATGGGTTGACTTGGATACAAGTAATATCCAGAACGAGTTTTCTACAAATCAGGAAAACCGTCTAACATAATCTCCCTCTATTTCATAATATAAAATGTTTGAGACATTCCAATATGAAGCAAAATGAGTGGACTACCCTGTAAAATACGTCTAGATATGTATAAATCAGGAAAAGACTAAAATACTTATATTTAGTAACGTAGGGAGTAGAACATTGTTCAGTACCCTAAATATTTCATTATACTGGTTATGTGTCCACTTCCTCTATTAATCGACCGTGCAAGATAAAATAAATCGCTCGTTCAGCTCACGATCGCCTTTGTCTAAAGGCGTGGTTCATTCTTTTTTGATGTTCCCACGCAAGTTTTGACTAAAAACTTTGTGTTGGTTCTCCCCGATTTTACGATTATAAGTTCATAACCCAATGCTTGTTCTCGGGGTTTAGGGTTTAGTTCTTGGATAACTCAGATTTGTTTGACTCAAAACAACTATTAACCATTTGTTTAAAAAACAATGCTTTCATGCACCATGGAAATTAACTACCTATGTCGCACTCTTTTCACAACAACTTCAACTATTCCTCTATAAAATAACAGCTTCATCCATGTTTCCTTCCTTTTGACGGATGTCACCCGAGAGGCCGAGACTATTTCTTTAACCCAAACATGATTTCCTAAACTGATTGTTAACCAAAAAATTAGTAAAACTGGTTTTCCTAAAATTCTAAAATCTCACTGTAATCTTGGCTATCCAAACAACCACGGGCTAGTAAACCCCTGCCAAACACAAAAGTGGTCTCGGGGTGTGATCTGTCACCTTTCTTAGAAAAGCTTATGTGCCAATCTAGTGGGTGGTCGGTGTATTACAACTAAATTTTTTCAACACATCTTAACTCATTATCATGTCTCACATGCAATCGATGAGATAGAAATACAAAAATTCATGTCTCCTCTCTTCCTAACCCCTTACCCTTGATACAAACTTCATTTCCCATCTCTCTTTCTAACCCCTTCTCCAAGGGTTTAATCAAAAAATAAGATCGCCAAGGTGGTGCAAAAACATATTGTACGGTCTCTCCCATCGATCCTAGCATGTTAACACGTGGAGATTTGCCAAGCTAGAGGTGATGTGGCTCTGTTGGGTCAACTCATGTGTGTGTGAGTAGGATGTATTGTAGTTTAAAACTACGATGATGTCCGGTCTAAAGATACTAGCACATCTCCCCCACAAAAAAAAATACTAGCACATGTATTTAAATTCAGACGCAAATTGAAGAGCATTAAAAGTTAAATTAAAAGATAAATTTAACTGGATAACATTTATTACTCCAATTTTGTATCAATTGGCTCATGAACTTCAAGATTTGTGAGGTTTGGTATGAAATTTTATCAATTGGCAGACATTTTGTGGACACGTGATCAACTTGTTTTTGCAATTGTTGTTTCATAAAAGTTGCCACTTCCACGAGAAATATCTATTGTATATGTATAAAATAAAGCGAAATTATGTATCGGTAAACACTTTGAAGAGAAATTTGCACATGATTTTCAGGTTTCGAATTTACCTTTTCAAGGTATTAGCTAGATTTGTTTTTGAAATGAAGGTTGATTTCGCATAAGTCCAAAATATGAACGTATGAGTAAAACCTAGGCTGAGAGACGGAGTCGTCCCCGCCGTGTCAGAAAGCCACCACCGGCACCGCCTCCCGGCCCTCCTCCACCTCCATCTCCTTCTCCGGGAAGCGCCGAGAAGTCTTGCGCTACATCGACGGCGAGATGGATCTCCTGAAGCGGGAGCTGGAGAAGAAGCGGAAGGCGGCGACGGCCGATTTTGGCGGCAAGAACTTCGTCCGGCGGTCGGAGCTGGAGGAGAAGCAGCTCCAGAAGCGCCGCCAGATCCCCGCCAAGGTTCCGCCCGTGCCCACTTCCAACTCCTCCGCCGCCTCCGACCCTACCAACTCCAACGCCGACCTCGCCAAGGGTGGGGGCGCGAACCCTAACCCTAGCTCCTCGTCCGCCGCCGCGGCCTCTGTCCCACCCGGCCTCGCGGGGAAGAAGGCCACGCCGGAGGATGCGCTGCACTCCGAGGAGCGCCGCATCGATGAGCTCGTCCTCCCTCGGAACGAGGTGATTCGACGCCTCCGGGTGCTTCGCGAGCCAGTCACAATATTTGGGGAGGACGATGCAGACCGGCTCGATCGCCTCAAGCTTGTGCTCAAGTCCGGAGTGATTGATGACATTGACGACCTTGAGATGACCGAGGGGCAGACCAACGATTTCCTCCGCGACATGATTGAGCTACGCATGCGGCAGAAGACCGGTCGGGACGCCTATGGCAAGGGAAAGAGCAAGCGTGTTGGTGCTGGTGATGGTGGTGAGGGTGGCGCCTTGGGAGACGACATGGATGACGGGGAGGGGGATGCCCACAGGAGTGGGGTTGATGCTGATGCAGACAAAGACTCCAAGCGAATGAATACCAAGTTTGAGGAGCTTTGTGACGAAGATAAGATCTTGGTCTTCTTCAAGAGGCTGCTCAAGGAGTGGAACCAGGAGCTGGATGATATGACAGAGCTGGAGAAGCGGACGGGAAAGGGGAAGTCAATGTTTGCAACGTTCAAGCAGTGTGGACGGTATCTCAGTCCCCTGTTCGAGTTCTGCAGGAAGAAGGTGAGAGTCTCTTAGATTTCTGTCAGCCAATTGCTTAGATGCGTGATACTATTCTCACTCAATTTCAGATGAAAGTAATTGAGCACAAAAGGAAATTAACAGAAAGAGTGGGGTACATTAGGATTTGAAATGATGCTTCTAACAGCATGATTTACCTGCAAAATTCAGAATCCTTGTTAAGGTGATCAGTTCTAATATATGACTTAGAGTTGGATTAGAAATAGGAGATGGCTAAAGTGGGCATCCAATACAATTTCTCAGTAATCTCTTTGTCAAAATCCTTCCTGGTTCTTTTTGCGGGCTTAAAGAACAAGTTAATCGCAAGAAGTTCTACAGTATTTTGGAAAGGATAACTGATCAAATAGACGTTATTGTCATAAATTCGTGCATATACTGGAAAATAATAGTTAACCTAGGAACATTGCCATAAACATATTAAGGAAAAGTGTCCTTCATCTGGCCATTCGTTGAATGTAAGATATATGTGGTCAACTAATGTTTATGCTGTAACCTGCCTGCACTTACACAATTTTCAGAGACCATTTGACTTCATTCTATGTTATGATTATGTAAAGGGCATTTGCTTGAGATCCGTTAAGGTTATATAGAGTCAGTGCTGGTACCACAAGATGATACTCTGTATTTCTGTATCTAAGACCAGCTTATGAAGTAAATGTGATATAATTATTCTTTAGAGACAAATGGTAATGTAAATATGGAACATTGCTCGTATCCCTGGCGCATTGTAGACATGCTGCTTCTTAATTAGTGTGATGCTAAACTTACAGTGATTTTGCACGGCTCCTTCATATCTGTTTCATTCCGCCAAGGGTCACAAGTTTATGTTGTTACTTTTGCACCTTATATGTCAGGTGATGAAAATTCCTTCATTTTTGCAGTACATTTGTCATGAATGAATTGATTCATGGATATGAAAATAAGCACCACTCCGAGGATTATGTACTCTGAGTAGTGTTATGACTATAGGCTGGGTACTACTTGCGTAGTGTTCTGCCATTATGCATGTAAGAATGACCTGCATGGATGCACAAATGCTTCCCTCTATTTGTTGCACTTGTAAAAATGATGAAACAAAGTTCATTGGAACTCCTTGGAGCCTGGGTTCAAATTTTCACTATTGATCAAATTTCAGGCCTGACTCAATAAAAACAAATACTAGCATTTTTTCCAGATTTAAAGCTTCGGTTGTTTAGTATCATTAATTAATTTGTGCATGTTCTCTACTAGTTTAGATTCTGATTCCGCCATATTATGTGGTCCCCAATTCATTGTTACCTAGCTACTTACATTGCCCAGATATAGTAACATTGTTCGGTTACACTTTGCACATAATTCTGGTTCCTGTTTATGGATTCCGCCTTATCTTAACTATTTATTGCTTCTTCATGGATTCACTTTCTCATCATACCCACCTGCTCGTGATGAATTGTGATGCTCACATCTGAAGCCTTTCCTGACCGCAGACTGCTTGGTATTTCTGACACCAATTATTTCTTTGGTATGTGCTTAGGTTCTTCCTGATGACATTCGTAAAGCGTTGCTGTTTATGGTTGACTGCTGCATGAAGCGTGATTATTTGCAAGCGATGGACCAATACATCAAGCTGGCCATTGGCAACGCACCATGGCCTATTGGAGTCACTATGGTTGGTATCCACGAGCGTTCTGCTCGAGAGAAGATCCACACGAATAGTGTGGCTCATATTATGAACGATGAGACCACTCGCAAGTACCTTCAGTCAATAAAGAGGCTTATGACATTTGCCCAGCGGCGTTATCCTGCTATGCCCTCCAAATCAGTGGAGTTTAACAGCCTGGCTAATGGGAGTGACTTGCAGGCCCTTTTAGCGGAGGATCCGGTGAAAGCTTCTCCTGAGGAAAGGCTCAGACTCATGCCAGCATCAAGAGAGTGATGCTTCAGACCACAAGCTTGTATCACAGATAGAAAGTTTTAGATCCTTGTGTAATCTGAATGGCAACTTTTCCTGTTAATGTTTCCATTTTTGTACCGATGCAGAACAGGAGGATCATGTATGGTAGTCAAATTGCTAAAGAACTTATATGTATTATGTGTTCCACCAGAGTTCACTGGCTGAGGTTTCATGTAACCATCATATTGCTGGTAATGCTTGATTTATCAGATTGGTTAACTCCTACTTCTGTTCCATCACACAGCACGGCAAAGTCTGCAACTGAAATAGAGTTGACTATTTGTGGAACAGAAGCAAAGTACGCTGCATTTATCACATGGAAGAAGATCTAGGCACCACGTGCTTGTCATGTGCAGCATCACATTTCGCATAGACACAGTACTAGTTTAATGGGGAGCTACAGCTTGGCTGCTTCCTGAACCTGGTTATCTCACTTGCATGTATGTACTACATTGATGTTGTTTCCCTTGTGCAGTTTGCATGTGTCACCTGCAGCAGATCCCTCAGTCTCCCTTGTGCTGAATTCTTGGTAAGTGGGCCCACTGCATTACAACAAGCAATTGCAATTCTCAAATCATATGTGAGGATGAGGATGCAGATGAACAGCAATAACGATTTAGTACAAGAAATATGGATGCTTACGTTTTTAGCAGCGGCGCTGAACGCTTCTTTGTGGGTGATGCTGGGTTCCACGGCTTTGATCCTCTTTATCTCTTCCCTGATAACAACACAAGAGCGGCTCTTGTTATAAGCTTTCATTGCCTCTCATCTGAAAATGGTGGCAAATACTGTCACTGCGTAGTTGCTAATCTTACTTGATGAAACAGTTGTAGGCCGAGGGCGTCCGCTGCTTCCTCACCGGCGCTGCAAAATATGTATCGAACAACATGTGCCTAGTTAGCTCGTCATCGATCTGCCGGCCGGTGTAAACGAAAAGACGGTGTCTATGTACGTACGTTTGTTGACGGCGGCGGCATTGTACTCCGCAGCCTCACCCTCCCGGTCGTCGTCGGCGCCGCTGCTCTCGTCCGACCACTCCCTCGGCGGCGGATCAACTCCCAGCTCCTGTTCCATCCAGCAGTACTTTGATACGGTTGACTTGAGCTGAAAATTAAGAACCAATGGACGCCATGCATGCCAGGAGCTGAAAATTAACCTGCAGGGGCAGCTCGACGGACGACGGCGGCCGTGGCGGCGGAGAAGCCACGCTGACGGAGAGGAGGCCGGCGCAGCGGCCGCACTGCACGGCCACCACCTTGAGCAGGCTGCTGCACGGCACGCTCACCTGCATCGCAGCGTGAGTGCCTGCACACTGTCGCGGGACGAGAGCCAAAGCCAAGTGGTGTATGCACACTGCTGCCGCCTTACCAGCAAGATGGTGGCGCAGAACTTGCACTGCACGTAGCCGAGCCGCTCCGGGAGGTCGAGAGACACCGACGACATGGCGACGGCCGGCGACGAGCTGCCGTGTGATCTCTGCTCGACCGGGCGTGTGTGTATGTGTTGTGTGGCCACTCCACATTTCATCGATCTCTGCGTAACGGCCACATGTTGTTGCTCGATCTCGAGAGGGTCATGTGCTCGGGGGCAGTGTTTGCACTGCAATCAATGAAGTGCAGCCTGTTCCTGATCTCCGTACGTGAAGCTCGAACTAGGCAGGAGTCCCAAAACGGCAAATCACGCAACCCTCGTGGGTGAGGAAAGGACGTACGGGAGAGTTTAGGAACAATCTTGTCAGCCCAACACAACGGGTGCTTCTTGCTCCAAGAAGCTAGGCAGGTGACCCATGCTGGCAAGTTTCTGATCAGAAACCCATGCATCTCCAGCAGGGCAGTAACGATCATGGCAGAAAAATGGCATGGTTTTCATTGGACACTGAGCGACAACGATGTCGTCTCAGTTTGCCGAGCAGAGGGCTCCTCGGTTAGGTGGTTTCAGCTTCCTGTTGCCGTGGAGATTCCTCTATTCTGGGGAAAGTCTATTGCACTGGGGATTCCACAATATGAGGGCTCATTAGTCATTACTAATCCCCATGCGTACGCAGATGGAACGCCTTATAACGTTGGAATTGCCATTCTATAATTCGTTGGTACTTTCAAGTACTCCCTCCGTTCGGAAAAGGATGTCACAAAAATGAACTATAGATAGACCATTTTTGTGACATCCTTTTCCGAACGGAGGGAGTACATAGTATCATCTCTTGGTTCTTTCAGTACGCCCGGCCTGTTCGTTGATCCAATATTAACTTGGTCAGCTAAGAAATAGGGTATGTCTGATTTACAGTCAGTAAACCATCGATCTGCAGTAAACATGTGAAAATATGCAACACCTGCTTGGGCATGTACATTGCCATTTGGCATGTTGCAATCACTGAAGTTTAGCTAAAAAATGTTGCAATCATCGAAGTCCACCAGTTATTTTACAAGGCTGAAGGAGATGCCCCGAAACTGGAAGCAATTGATGATCTACGCCGCACAGAAGGATTGTTACTAGAGCACAGAGAGATACTACTGGAAAGTTTCGATATCTGAGGGAAGGGCAATGCTATAGATCTGAACCACGAGCATGTGAAAGTGAGTGCTCCATGCAGATAAGCTTTAAGACAGAACACCACGTATGGGCATCTGTATTTGAAGTCGATCAGTTGTGTGTTCTGATCTAGGGCAAAATGGGGTTAGCTGCTAGTGCATATGTACAGCTACTGCATGTCCATCTCGGTTGAGCAGTTGCAGCACTGCCCTGCAGGCAGCAGACTGCAATCGCAGGTAGCAAGGGCGAGGATTCCTCCATTTTGCGGTCAGTGTTCAGCCGCAGATCAAGAGCATCGCATGCACTGAAAGTGTCGGCACTGTTTTGCTTCTATCCAAACAGAGACTACCAAAACACCCCCTCACATAACAGATGACGTGATTGTGTCACGTATCAGAGCAGGAGCTTATGTACTAACGATATGTCTAGCTGTGTCTAGTGGACGTGCACGCGTGTGTCTGATGATATGATTGAAATGTTAAATCCAATGCCATGAAGCTTGTTTGCTAGCGTATTTGTTATGGTGTGTTTGGTTTGAGGACAACGGCAGGTGTTGTTTCTGTGAGAAGATCGGCCGCCGCCTTCTGGAGCTAGAGATGGAGCCGTCCTCTTGCTTGACGTTGCGGAATTCCTCGGCGAGGTCGTTCTGGACCATGAATTTACTCACCAATACGCCATGAAAATTGGGATTGCTCTATGGTCTATATACATATCAATTGTTTTGCTTTAATTTGATAGGAAGTTGGCATTTGAACAATGGAATTTCTTGGTTAGTATGCACATCCGCAATACCGTGGTAACTCCATTTCATAGTACTCGTCTAACGAAGAAACCAAACTTGATATATATATGTAATAATGTCACGCTAGAGAAAGCAGTCTCTGACTTTAAGGGCTTTCATAGAGGCAAACATAGTTCCGACTTCAGAGCTATTCGAAAGAAGCATCAGAAGTTCTGTTCCATCCCGCTGCCATGATCTGTGCCCCATGAGAGAATCATCTGCAGGGACAACATTTTGACATTAAGATAGCCTTCCAAGGTACACAATAAATAATCAGAAGTCCTATAACAGTTAATGTGCTGCTGGAAGATTTTACTTTCCCGTTTCGAAATACCTGGCATTTTGACCTTGAACAGTCAAATTCAGTTATATGTCATCAATAATTTATTTCTTCTTGTTCAGTTTGGGTGTATCCGAAAACAATAAATAATTCAGTTTGCGAAAGCAATTTGGAAATCCTGGGCTCCCTCAGATGTAAGATTGCCATTTGGCTAATTTTGCGCAGTAGAATCTGGACTGCTGACCGCCTAGCCAATCGTGGCCTTCCGCGCAATGAAAAATGTGTGCTCTGCAATGCTGCGGATGAAACTGCCCAGCATCTTTTCTCCGGGTGTGCAATTGCTAACATCATTTGGAGCAGCATGCTTAGTTGGGTTGGGCTACAGCGAATCACCCCGCGTATTGATCAGACGCTGAAAGAATGGTGGTTTTTCGGGGGAGCACAGCCAGACAAAGCCGGTAGGACCAATATCAACTCCTTGGTGATCCTGGTTGCTTGGTCGATTTGGAGAGAAAGGAATGCTAGAATCTTCAGCAATGTTTCCAAGCCAATCAATGTTTTAATTGATCATATTAAAGACAAAGCCAAGCAATGGTCTGCTGCTAGCGCAGGTCGCCTGAACTTTCCAGGAGGTTAAATTGGTCGTTTGTGGTCGTCAGTCTGGTAGATGGTCGTTTCATTTAGGCCTTCTGTTTCTTTGCCTGAATGTTGCCCTCAAGTTGGGGCGTTTGTTTTTTTCGTTTTTCCGTTTCGGTCGTTCCGTAAGACATCTGTAAGACCTTTGCCACTTCTGTGGCTTTCTCTCTTCTAATTTAATACATGCAAGGCTCTTGCATGGTTCGAAAAAAAAAGTTTGGGTGTATTCGGATGGTATTGTTAGATTTGTCATTACAAACATTATTCCATAACCCTTATAGATGTATTAGTAAACAAAGTGAACGTATAACTTTAGAGAATGTGCACAAACAAAGATGCAAATATTTTTAAATGTAGTCTTGTCCTTCATATCTATGTTAAGTACAAAGTGATGATTTCCTTTATAAGATAAGACTTGTAAGCCTTACAGTGAATGAGAGGATATGTAATCAGATGTAAGATCTTACCGCCAAAACTGCAGTTCCTACACATGAGCCTATCCGCGTCTTAGGGCCAAGGATTTGCCTGGTTGAAGTGTGAGGAAGCGTATAAGTTTACATTGTATATAAATTCAGATCAAGGTCCAAAAACAAACTCCAAGTTTAAACAGTGGCCTTATCATTTAACCAAAATAGTAATAATGTAAGACTTGCATTGCAATTTGCAAATATAATGGCATTTTTTTGGCTTTAGTATCATTTAACAAAAATAGTAGTAATATGTAAGACTTAGTGAGATATGGTAAGAATACATGACTCACAAGTTTGGCGAGTCGGGCGGTGATCGACTGATATCTTTTCCATGGCTATGCCATTAGCCACAAAGAACTGTGCTAACACATCAACTCTTTCATCATCCTTGGGACATTTTATCTTGACCATTGTAAGGTTTTTGCAAGCAAATGATCTACCCTCTGGTTTGATATCGTCTTCTATTTCTTCATGATCCTTGTTGCAGAACAAAGCGAATGTCATCAAATAGGTCAAACTAATTTATCACAGCTAAAAATAAAAGCAGTACATGTACCGTTTTAAGTTTAAGAAAAAGCCTCTCCAGATTTGGAGCATGCTGCAGAAGCAGAATTAATGGATGCAAGTCAGCAGCCATACACCAATCACCAAGGGATAACGCCTTCAGGTTGCTAAAAACTGGGCACATTTCCAATTCCCTATTCAGAATAACCTTCATATGGCACACAAGTGAATTTGTTCAGTTCAAAGAAAAGAATAATAACACAGTGAACCTACACGGAATTAGACATTTGTGTGTACGTGAATGTTTGCGTCTGGTTAAGTTGTGTAAGAGGATGTTGTCTCTAGACTGATATAACTTTGGAAAAGAAAAAAAGGGTAAAAAAAGGCTCGCAGCAAGCTACTCATATTCCACTAGATCCCCCGGCGCGGCTCGCCGCGCGCCACCCGCCGTTGACAGTGGTTTTCTGTCTGGAATAACTTATGACAAACATTCTTAATACGATACAATAGTTAGGTTTAGAGGAAAGCACAATGCTCTTACATAGACATAGTCTAAATCTACAGGATAAGTAGGTACTTAATTACAACACCTCGACCATCACATAGATCATTGTTCTTAGGTAGCGGTAGTACATAATTATAGTAGGTAGTTTAATTAGCAACATCAATACGTATGATAAGTAGGCAGGGACATAGCCTGGATATTCAGTAAAGATTTGACATAGAAATTACAGATCAGGACACGAAGTTTGTTCATCAGCACCACAATGTAAATTTTATCATGCATACCATGGTTCTTATACAATGAAGGACAAAAATACTACCGGGAACTACCGGGTAAAAACAAATATGCATACATTCATTCAGCAACGAAATTAAATGCCTCATACCATGCGACAGACTGCGGTCCAACAACTTTTGACTATGGTATTAACACTTTCATCCTACAAACGATACCTCAAAGCTACAGAACATCACGCGAAATAGTGAGTCAATGATCAGTCATCTAATTTCAACATTATTTTGCTGCTAAAGCACAAAAAGAGAATATGAACTGATAAATTCTCCACCTGGTTATCGTACAAACTGAGGCATCAAAAAAGCCTACAATTTTGCGATTTACGGTTGAAGTACAAACTGATCCACCTAAAATATGAAACCAACAACTCAAGTAGAGCACATTTTTTGACTGAAACCGTGTATGCAGTTCTTAAGTTGTGAATCTTAATAGGTTCTACAATTAGCATAATGAAACAGGGGATGGAATTTGAATGCTCCATATATCATTAGGAGGACAAAATAAGCCTCAAGTAATCAAAGCAAAAGTCTCCATATGAAATATATCATGTGCAGAATCGATTTCCCTCCAACTAACAATGGATCCTTCTCTTTATTTATACTGTAAACTACGTGAAGTTGAGAAATGAAGAAACAAATGCATGTGTTAAAAGTCACGGAAGTACAATTTCAGAGCAAAGCGTCAATCCTCTCTCATACATGAAGTTATAGCCATAAGAGACTTCAGGATAGATAGGTCTTTTAACATCTGCAAACTATTACAGGCCTTTCAAGCAGCTTGTAACATCTTTAATTTCGACATGTCTTACAGTATAAACGTTTAAAATAACACTCATCAGCTAATCTTAATATACGCCAATGTGTGCTATGCCCACATAGACCGGAACTCAAGAAAACTAATGTCCGAAGTGATATCATTTTTCTCAATATATCTGAAGGCACAAAGTGTAATGTATTTTTCAGAAAATGACAGCACAAAGGCATAACTAAAGAACTAACAACACTGCATTTGGCAAGGATAAGTAAAACCATGTCTACATCATAATGACAGTGAAAGAGTCCAACCATGTGAGAACTGATTTTCAGGACGAAGGAAAAGACAACTATGTATGGCGAGCATGGCAGAATAGTAGAAGCAACATCCACATAAGATATACAGGAGCATCGTACCAATGGACAATTAGTTCATATTTACAGGACATTATGAATGGGAGCAACAATATCTTCAGAGTGATACGCAAACAACATAGAAAGAACATTCACTTGCAACAACAAAAGCTTTCACTCCTAGAAAACCAAAGTAGGATTCAGCCAGGGCACTGGGTAATGAAGAATGAAATGGAGAAACACAATTGAAGAGCAGAAGCTCATAGTAAATAATCAACACCAGGAGATGGACTAATTAAGAAGAGCATAAGCTTACTTGAAGCATAGTGAATAATCAACACAGTGAAATATCAAGTACGTAACTGGTTTGTACTCAAAACCCAAGTATTAAACTTTTAAAGCTATGAAAACCATATAACCAATTGTGTGTAGATGTAGGTGCTCCTAGCTGGGCTGGGACAGCAGATAAAATTAGGAAAATATGTAAGCTAAGGACAACAGTAAGGAAACGCAGAGCGACGACAGGCATATACCTGACTGAAAGATCGATGTAGCACGGGACCACAACAACAGTACACCTGAAAGAAACAAAAGAAAACTTGATTATATGACCCATACCAAGAACTATCATCACGCAGAGGTAAACAGAAATCCCGAGCACACACGGAGCTACTCGTATGATGGAAAAAGATAACAGACAAATAACTACACAACTACACAGCAAACAATCCTAACTCACATAAAGCACCTGAAAGCTAGCCTCATGAGCTGCAAGAACAGAAGGAGACAGACAAAGCTGATGGAATGACTGTTAGGATAATGATAACAAAGGTACTCTATTTTCGTAATTAAACATTATCAAGAAGACACCAATGTCCACATAATCCAAAACTGGAAAAAGCAAAACAAACAATTTCATTTCAATGTCTGCACTACTCAGTCCTAATTTTGACCATGAGGCACTAAAACCAATTTTGTTGACTAATTATAACTGTCCCTAAAAGCCAACAGCAGTGACCATATCATCAGAGCATAAAAGGCAATTTATTTGACTAATTATTGGTGTTCTTAAAAGCCATCAGAACATAAAAACCAATTTAGTTGACTAACTATCAGCCGACCAAGCAAGAGAGGCAAATAGCTAGTCAGTTATTCAGCCATAACGTCCACTAAGAAATACCTACCGCCACCATAGCTAATTTCTATTAATATGTAAAGCACATATAGATCAGCCCCACATCTATTAACACGTAAAGCACACACAGATCAGACCCACATCTATCAATATGTAAAGCACACGTAACTCATCCCCACATCTGTTTGTATCATAAACACAACCCATAGCGTATTCGTACTTCAGGCCTTGAGCTTACCAGCAAGAAAACAGATCACAAATCAAGCAGCAGCAGCAATCTTCAGGCAGCAATCACCAACCACGCGACGACCTGCAAAAAGAGCAAAGAACACCACAAGCGTGTTAGGCAAAAACAAAGAAAACGCAACACCACAGACTGCAAGATCATAGAGTTGAAAAGGAAAAATTATAAAAACAAAGCACGGAGCACAACCAAGCCCTGAGGGCATATAAAATAAAGAAGAAAAGAGGAAGAACGAAAATAAACAACAGAAACGAACAGAGAATGTAGCAAACCCAACCATAGGAACCCAAAGGAAAACCAAGGCAGCAACAGAGTAGAGAGAGAATAAAAAGAACCATGAGAGCAAAGAAGAAAGAGAAATAAAAACAAAGAAAGAAGATCCAAATCGAAAGAAGGAACCAAATTAGGAAAGACTAAAATCGAAAAAAAGAGCACCATAAAATCAAGAAGAGACAAAACGAAAAGATACAAACAAAAAGAATGAAGAGCCAAACTAAGAAAAGGCAAGACACAGGAAATTCCAAAAGCGAACAACAAAAGAATTTCACAGCAAGAAGAAGATGCAGATCTGAGACAGAAACAAAGGGGAAAGAAGCCAAACGCCCAAACCACAGGAGATGGCTGCTGCTGTGAGGGGATGCAAGAAGTGGAGGAGGCCAGGAAGTTGCGCTTCTGGCCGTCGTCCTCCATGACGAATCTGAGCCACGCGAAGCTCCTCACAGGCACCACACATCTCCACCAGCCACTCCTTCCAGCGAGAGAAGGCACGAGGGTGGTGTGGCGAGCCGCGGCTGTATCCAAATAGATGGAAAACGAATCGAATCCCCACAGAAACGACGGCGGATCGAAAGATCGATCTGAAACTCCATCAACGGAACAGTAGGTCGGAGGACGGAGCAGAGGAGGCGAAACCGAGGAGGCCGGGGGAGCGGCGGCGGGGTGAGAGAGAAAGGGGAAAGTGAGGCGAGTCAAACTCATCCCCGATGGACGCGAGGGATAGGACGTGAAATGTCGATACTACCCCCACGGGGCAGCAACTTCTACACCGTCCGCCGAGCAAACCACAGCCGCTGACAGGCGGGCCACCTCGAGGACAGGCCCACACGACGCGAGCAAACGGTCCAGAGCAGCACCGACGACGCCACACGCCCTGCCACTGCCAAGCGGGACCGGCAGCACCTGGACCCAGCGTCAGTGAGACATGTACCCAGCAAAAAAAAGTAAGAAAAGGCAAGAAACAGACACCACGACGGCGCAGGAGAGAAGACAGCTTCTACCGCAAACGGACGGCCGAGATGCCGCGGTGACTGCTCGATCCGACGGTCGAAATGCGCTAATCGCTGTGGTGAGGCCTTGGGGGCACCCCATTTACCTCCTTCGATGCGCTTTGCATATAAAATTCTACTACAATAACGATAGAATTATTTCCCATAACTCATCAGGTCACTTGTTGTGATTGTGAGTATGTAACCAGCTGTTGGTATTAGAGTGCAAAAAATGCACAAAATGTGCACATTGGATGTCCAGTAAAAAAATGGCTTTGCAAAGTACAGCACAAATCTATATTAGCTGAACAAATATAACATACTGAAAAAGAGTTATCAGCAACAGATTCATATGTATACCTCTTCGGCATCAGCTATCAGCTCCAAACTTGTAGCATTTGAAAGGCTGCAGATAACATTTTGCCCACCAGAAACTTTAGCACCATAGAATCCTTCACAGGTACTCAAGTCGCTATCAGCATCGCTATCGTCATTTGGGTCTCTATCATCGTCGCTGTCACACTCAAATACTTCTAGATCGGGATCAAGGGGGTACGTTTCTTCAAACTTATCATGCAAGAAAGAGTCATTAAGCATGATGGTGCCTGTGGCCAGAGACCCCATGTTTTCGAACGAGGGAGCACGGTAGTATGGATTGACACAGTGCAGCGATATGAGGTTGGGAGCAGCAACGGTGAGGTCCCTCCTGATCCTGCACTCGACCATGGTCAAACTAATAAGCGAGGCAGATGATATCTGAGGGCCATCCAGGTGGCACTCCTTGAGCTCTAGGACTTCCAAAGAAGGGCACTGAGAAGAGAGCTGCCTTAGTGTCTTGTCGTACAACATTGTATTCGATAGGTGCAGGTGTTTCAGGTAGCAGGAGATGATGGACACGTTCTCAAGGTCGGAGAGGTCATCATGCCTTGGATGGTGACTAAGCTGGATAAACCGAGCCCTGCGATTTATGGCAGCACGGATCCACATCTCGACATCCTCAGAGGTGTAATCCTCCCCGTCGTCGTCATATTCAGGAGGACTGTCCGACCAGCACGGAACATCTTGACGTGGGGGGCTGGACAAGAGCCGGAGGGTATCCAACGGCGCAGACACCTCCCGCAGGAGCAAGAAGTGGTTGGTGAACCTGGCGAATCGCATGGGGAGCTGCCGGTGACGGACTTTGCAACAGACCCGAAGGTCGATGCAGGGCGCAGAAGCCCAGAGGTTGCGCCAGCGGCGAGCAAGCACGCAGGTGCGAGCCACCTCCCACGCCCTCAGGAACGACATGACCTTGTGGAGGAGATCGTCTGGGAGGGCGCTGAGACGGTCAAGGGCGGCGGAAGCATCTCCGGGCGCATCTCCCTCGACGGCGTCAACTTTGGTTTTCTTCTGGGACATTTCGCCGAACAGATAGGCTGCGCTTCCCCTTCAGATGATTGCGCCAAGTTTGCTACAAAGAAATTCCTTGGGAAGTTTGCATTACATTGCAGGGGTCAGGCGAAGCGCGCGAAGGGAGAAATGGATCGGACCTGCACATGGATCAGTGGAAGTTGCGGTGAGTTCTTGCCACTTCAAGAACAATCCCGCCGATAGTGGCCGCGGCTACATTCGGTATAAATTGTTGCTCGCGGAGTAAAATGCTAGGTAGAAAGTAGATAAGCCACAAACCTCGACGGTGATCTCGCCCAGCCTGGCGGCGGCGGTCGAAGCAGAAAGAAGAGGTGGAGATGATGCGGTTTGCGCAGATGTTCTGGAGGTCCGCGAGGAATCAGGAATGCCTCGATCTGAAACTTCCACTCGATGCCTCCTGGTTCATCTCTCGCTCCGCGTCGTGTCTGGGCTTTTACAGAAACACTGATGGGCTGGAGACCTGGGCCAACTCGGGTTTGGTAGGCTGCAGCTAGCCCAGCCAGGCCCGCCAGATTCAAGTGCTAGGCTAGCACGCTGCTCAAAACAGTCTCGGGACAGGCCCGATGGAAACGGCTGAATCGGTCGTTTCCGTGAAGTCAGGCTGCAGGCGTGCGACCTAGAGGAACGCGACGCAGAGCTGCTGCAGCCATCAGAGATGGCGCGAGCTCCAAAATTGCGGCGGGAGAATTTCGCTCACCGCCTGCCCAAATCACCACTCTATTTAGCTCTCCCCTAAATCGAAAACCGCCATTTCTCCTGTTCGAGCTCTTGCGATGGCGGGAGCGATTTGTGTGAAGGCGAAGGTGACTTCGACAACGACCTCCACCGAGGTGGTGACCTCGACAGCAAACTCGACGGGGACCTCGGCAACAACCTCGACGGTGACCTCTGTCCTGAAGGCGGACGACAGTTTTCATTTGCATCTGGTGGCTGTAAGAACTTCTGAGCTTATTCCTTCTTCATACCGTAGATCTGTGCATGTTCTTCAACATTTAGGTCGTGTTAACAACAGTCCATGGATCCGTTGCTTATCGTAGACTTCGTAGATTGATTGTGTAGTGTTTGGATCTCTAGATCTGTTCATCTTCATAGATTGCCTGACTAGGAACACATAAACGTGTTTGTAGGATCATGTCTGCCGTAAGAACAGAGTTCCTCTGCAAATGCTATATGAGAATGCACAGTCTGACCTGAATGACATTGCACCGCCCTCCAAGCCTCTGGATGTAGTGTCTCTGAATGCAATACCCATGGATGCACTCACTGACTCACCTGTGCAATCTGAGATGTCTACCAAGGTGCCTAACAAGAGAGTGTACTGTGAGACTGATGAAGCACCTCATAGGCTGGTAATGCACTGGACACCTCCTCTGTCACTCTTTGTTCTGAACAGGGTTGTTGAGCAAGTGAAGAAGGGGATCCACTTTGACAAAGTCTTCAAAGATCAGTACGTGAGGAAGGTCAGTGACGAGGGGTACACTCATCAAATCCCATGGTTAAGGACCTAGGGTTGAGATTATGGGGAGAGAACGTGGTAGTACTGGTAATTTCGTCGGCTGACAAGTAGAGGCAAAGATTTACCCAGGTTCAGGCCTCTCGGGTGGAGGTAAAGACCATACTTCCTGCTTGTCTGGTATTGATTGTGTGGATTATGCGATTACAGGGGAGCTCTGGCGAGGTATCGATCTCGCTAGAGCTTTTGGTGGTTCGAGTATGGCTTGTCCCTAGATCGGCACCCCTCCCAGCCTTTAAATAGGCTGGGTCTCGGGAGTTCGTAACCAACCTAGTTTACACGTAAGGAAAGTCTAAACCGACTATGCCTATGTCTAATCTTGGAGGGTACTCCATCTTCTTGGGCCTCTTGTCTTGGGCTTCGAGTAGGCTCTTCGCTATTGGGGCTTAGTCGTCACGTGCACCAGGTACCCTTACGGTAGGGTACCCGAGATGTATACCCTTGTCAGTAGCCCCCGAGTACTTGTCTGACTCGAATAATCGGGCATGGACTCGTTCGTAAGTGCACGTCATATACTTTGTATTCTGTATATTATAATTGGAATTCCTGTATGAATAGCACATGTTGCCTATGTCGAGTATTTCATGGACTGTGGTTTTTGCTTATGAAGATCAAGAGATAATAGCTTAGTAGGCCCAGTACACTCGACGGATCGGGACTGGTTAACTACACATTCGGGTAAAACCTTACTAGCTTTCAATCAAACTCGAGTCCCCGGACTCGAATCTGGAACAAACTGGTCAGATTCGACTAGGCCGCTTGAGGTCTTACTGAGTCGATCTGCAGTATAACTTTGAATTTTACCCAACGCGTCCGTCGGGATTTTTATCATGTCTGCTGACACGGAAAGTATAAGGATTGACGTTGCTGGAACGGTCCTTAGCCCAGCTCGAAAGTTCGGCGGGTCTTACCTTTGCACTATGTGTGCAGCATCCGAGGTATTTGCGACGGACGCAACTCGGGAATGTTTCGAGTATGATTTTGTATATGAACTGAGTCGATTCATTTGTCGACTGACCCTTTGACATTATTCTATCGGGTGCGCGACAGCGCTCCCGATGGGAGTAGCCCCCGAGATTGTGCTTTATTGCTTGCAATGGAGGATAATCTCCAAATCTTCTTACCCTGCATATGTTAATCGAAGAATTTTTTGCCGTAATTCTATCGGGTGTGCGACAGCGCTCCCGATGGGAGTAGCCCCCGAGATTGTGCTTTATTACTTGTAATGGAGGATAATCTCAAAATCATTTTGTCTTGAGCATCTTTAGTCGAAGAAATTTTTGATACGCTCCCGATGGGAGTAATATGCCTCAGCCGAAGGAACGGTCGAGTGACCAATTTTGCCTTATCATTGCTTTTTCATACCCGAACCAAACAAGGCAATCGAGTGACCAATATGCGTTGAGCGGACTCGAATGTATTTCTGATCAAAGCGCTTGAGATGACGTCAGGGATGACGTTTTTTGGCGACTGCGCTGCCTGACACGCGTGGCGTGCGTTATGCTGCGATGGATGGGACGTGACACATAGGTGGGCCCATTTGTGCAGAGCTGACCGAACGACGGTGCAGTTTGGACTTGATTTGACCACTCTGGCCCACTTTTTACGGAGAGGTGATTATGGCTCCTCTTTTTGCGTGCGTAGTGGGCGGAGTGGCCGGCGACGGTTGCCCTCCGCGTTTGCCACGTGTACGGTGAGATTGCGTGCGTAGCGCACGGTTAGGATCTGAATGGCTGTGATTGCCTTTGATTTGTGGTAAATAGGGGAACGGCGCTGGCATTGTTTTTTTACTAGCCATTTGCTCTGCGCGCCGCCCCTGTTCCATCTTCTTCCTTGCGTCCCTGCTCCATTGCTCTTGTGCCCAAGCTTTGCTGTTCTCCTTAGCCACCACCGCCATGGCGCCAAAGAGGAAAGCTTCTGCCTCCGACGCGCCCGCGACTGACGCGGCCGCTCTGAAGGGGAAGAAAACCGCGGCAAGCGCATCTGCGGCCGCCGTCGACCTCAAGAAAGCGACGGCGACTGGATGAAGTCCACGATCAAAGCGGCACATCTCGAGAAGTTCCGCGAGGACGGACTGCTGCCGCCGGCGGACCAGCTTACCGTCCGCGCGCCATCGAAAGAGGTACTCCCCGAGCCTCGCGCAAATGAGCGCGTATGTTTTGCGGAGTTTTTGCCTAGGGGTCTATCTTTTCCCCTCCACGACTTCGTTCGTGGTTTGCTGTTCGCCTATGGGGTGCAGATCCATGATCTCACCCCGAACGGCATTATGCACATTGCCTGTTTTATGGTATTGTGCGAGTGCTTCCTGGGAGTTGCTCCCAGCTGGGCTCTTTGGAAGTCTATCTTCATGGTCCGGCCCAACAACCGAGGCGGCCGAACCTATCCAGTTGGAGGCCTTCAGATCCAAGTGCGCAGCGACACCCGATACTTTGCCCTGAAGCCAGTCGACTCGGCGCAAGGGTGGAGGAAAAGGTGGTTTTATGTGCTCGTCGACCAGGAAGGGGTCCCAGCATTTTCGACTGCTGGTATAGCCGCTAGGACGAAGGCCTGGGACCATGAGCTTTCGACTGAAGAATGGCGGAAGCGGCGCCTCTGCTGGAGACGATTGGAGGACTGCTTAACAGCGTCACTGGTGTGCATCTTCTTGCCACCTTTGTGAAGATGCGGGTGTGGCCGCTCCGCGCGCGAGCTCACCCTATGTGGCAGTATGAAGGTCCTCTCGACTCCACTCGGATGAACAAGGAGGAGCTGTCTAAGAGCGAGCTGGTGTCACATGTGCGGTCCATCACCAGCACAAAAGCCAGCGAGCCCTGCAACGTCGACTGCCCTGTCGCTCCTTATGGGGCTGAAAAGCCTTTGCCAGAGGTTAGTGAATCTATCGAGTTTATGATCTCCTGCTTTTGTTATTCTGCTATGCATCTTTGTGACTTCGACTGCTGTATTTTGTATGCAGGGCCACTCGACCGCCTCAACCCTTCCTCCTCTTCCCGAAGATGGCCCAACTCATGAAACAGAGGTGACGGTAGAAGCGAAGGGAGGAGACGAATCGCCTCTACCTTCGGCTACCACATCTCCCACAGAAGAGGTTGAAGAGGAAGGGGTTGAAGAAGCACAGGACAAGGAGCTTGCCACGACTGATGATGTGAGCGAGGTTCCCACTCGCAAGCGCCGTCGGGCGGCCCAAGTTGTGTCTTCCTCCATGAGTTCACCCGCAAAGGAATCAGATGTGAGAGATGACGGAGACTCGGGCTCGTCTCCTACGACCACAGCTGCTCCTTTGGACGTGAGCCCGTTGAGCTCGGCTCCTCCTCCTCAGTCGGGTGGGGAGCTACTTTTTGGAGGCCCAAACTTTGAAGACCTTGACACTGATGAAGAAGAAGAGCACAGGTTTGCTCCTTTTTGTACTAATTTTTTTGTGAGTTGATATTTATGCTTATGTTGTATTTCTTCGGTTACTCGTAGTGCCGAGACTGTGCACCCTCCGACTCCTCCAGCCGAGAGAGCTTCGACTCCAGATCAGCCAGAAGCTTCTCCTGTGGCGGCTGAGGTCGTGAAAACAGTAGCCACGGCCACTACCATTGAGGCCGCCAAGATTGCGAGTGCGTCGACTCCAGAAATTGGGACTTCTGCTGCCAAGCCTGCGCCTTGGGTTGAACACGTAAGTGTCATTTGTCGAGTCCTCATACTGGGACTATTTGTGTATAACTTATGCTGGTTCCATGTGCATGCAGCCCTTCTACCTCAACCTGGTGGAATCAGGCAAAGCTTTTGTCCAGGTTGAACAGGAGAGAGACAATCTGCGCGCTGTCATGGAGCAACTCAGCCGTAAGTGTGTTTGACTTCTGTATTCGAAGTTCTTTTTGCTCTGTCTTTGCGTTGTCGATTGTGAATGACATTTGGCCATCTATCCCAGGTGACAAGGCATCTGCTGAAACCCGAGTAAAGGAGCTAGAAGAAGCTCTTGCCACTCAAGCTGCCGAGTCGAAGAAAGCCGCGGATGCCGCCCAGCGTTCTGCCGCTGCGCGCGAGAAGGAGCATGCTGAGCGACTGGCTGGCCTCGCACAGAACGTGAGAGGTAAGGAACCATCTTTTTTGTATGCCTCCCGTGTACCCGTTGGGTAGTATGTAGTAATCTTGCTTTTTCTGGTTCATGTTACAGAGGCGATTGGTGTGCCAACACCTACTGACATGGTCAGTGATGAGTTATCACTCGACCAGGTTATAGGTGACCTTGGTGCTTCCTTTGTCCAGGCGAAGGACTCCCTTGCCAAGTCTGCCAGCACCCTCGGCGCTGTGTACAAGGAGGTGCTCCCACTAGGCGAGGTGCCGTCGACTGCTGATGGCTTTGCTGGCGTGCTTGGACCGGGGACTTCAACCATGGCGAATTTTGCTCGCGCCCTCACGGTACGCGGCTCGGAGTCCACCCTCAAGCTGATACTAGGTCATGGGATAGAGGGTAACTTCGAGGCGGCGATGTCTGACTTCCCTCGGAAGGCCGGCGGGAAGCTAATATCTTTGAAGCATGTTAGCGAGCCAGCCACCCGGCTGGCCAACCTTTTTATGAACACCATGGAACGCCGGGCAACAGAGGTCGCCGCCCGTGCGAGTAGGGCTAGGTCGGAGTCGGTGTCTGAGAAGTAGGGCAGCCGCGCCTTTTATGCCTTGTAATTAAACTTATGACCATGCGAGTACGCATGCGCTTTTGCTACCTTTGTATGACTTTAATTTCCTCGTTATGCTTCTGCCTGTAAGGCTGTGTGCTGTTATTCGCCTAAGCTTTGTGATGAGTTTCTCATGAAACTTTTATGATGTTTGGAACAGAAACAGCCAGCCGCCACTTCATCCAGCTCGTCGCGGCATCGCGCCCCTACTCGATCTCGAGCTCAGGTGGCAAACGATGCCGCAGTAATGCGTTATATGAAGGCTCGAGTCGCAAAACTGGAGCAAGAGTTGGGAGTGCCCATAGTGAGCTGGATAGGATGAGGGCTAGGCCTGCTACCCACTCAGCGAGAGGAGTATGTGCTTGGCGAGATGGAGATCGTGAACAGACAACTCGAGTGTAAGCATGACTGCTCTTATGTCAAGAGTTCATAATCTGTCCTTTTTGTTCACCCAACGTGTGTTGTTGTAGGTTTTGTTCCAGATTTCCAGGCGGAGCAGGCTCGTGTAGATGAGCAGTTGAACAATGCGACTAACGAACCCACGACTGGCCGTCAGCACTTTCGCTTGGATAAGCACCGAGCACGCATACTCGCGACTCTGCAGGATCGAGTGTGGCGGAGCACTATGCTTCTTGAGTTATGCAGGTCGGCCTTCAGTCGAATCAACCAGACGCTTTTTCCGACTGGGCCGCAACCTCAAGGAATCCACGCGTTGCTCGGGCTTTTCCGGACTACAGGTTCCATTCGAGACTTTATCACCCAGAAGCTTGTGGATGGAGCCAACGCAACGATGGCATATATCCGAAGTCAACGTCCAAATATGCAGCTACGTCCACCCGTGCCTGGATCGTCTTTGTCCCAGTCGCATCTTGACGATACAGTCGATCATGCGAGGGTGTTGGTTGAGTGCTATCATGCTCAACTTATGGGCCCTGTTCTTCCAGTAAAGGACGAACCGGAAGATTAGGGTTTTTCTGTATAGGGGACAGCCCCCGAGTGTAAATTTTGCCATTGTACTTAGTACATATTTGTTCACTTGTATGTATGCAGCCCCCGAGTGTATCGAGTGGGGTTTATGAAAAACACTTTATATAGAACATGAATTCTACAGCCCCCGAGTGCTCGAGTGAGGCTGTGAATTTTTGCGATGTTTGAAGCTTCAACTCATGTTATTGAGCAACTTTTTGTTTATGTATGATTTTTACGACCCAGCCCCCGAGTATTCGAGTGCGGCTGGGTATTATGTTTGAAGGAGCGAGAGCTCACGTTTTGAAGTAGCGCAGCCCCCGAGTACTCGGGTGAGGCTAAAGTTGTGCGATAGTTTTGCGAGTAGTAAACAGGGAGAAATATGAGGAATCATTGACTATATTCCATTTTTGAATGTTAGGCTGCAGGCCGCCTCATTAAAAACCTTCCAGTCCCCTTAGGTACCCTGGTAAGGAAAAGAGCGCGTCTGAAACCTGCAGCCATCCGACATATGTGCCTATTACATTATGCGACTGAGCAATCTAAGCATAGAAACGGCGCAGCTGCGCAACGTTCCAAGGATTGTGCGAGAGTTCGCCTGTCTTCGCGTGCTTCAGTCTGTATGCTCCACCACCAATGACCTCGGTGATGATGAAGGGTCCTTCCCATGGAGAAGCAAGTTTATGCACCTTCTTTTGCTTCAGTCGAAGTACCAAGTCGCCAACCTCGAAGGATCTGGTACGCAGTCGACGGCTGTGATAGTTGCGGAGGTCTTGCTGGTAGACAGCCGTGCGTGCTAGCGCCGTGTTGCGTGCTTCTTCGAGCAAGTCGACTGCATCTTCGAGTGCTTCATCTGCATCGTCTTCGTTGTATGCTTCGACTCTTGGTGCGTTGAACCTTACGTCTGATGGCAGGATTGCCTCTGCGCCGTAGACCATGAAGAATGGGTAAATTGCGTTGAGGCGTTGGGTGTTGTGCGTAGGCTCCATAGCACAGACGGGAGCTCTTCGACCCAAGCACCCGCGGCCCTTTTGAGTGGCACCAGGAGGCGTTTCTTGATTCCGCTCGTCACAAGTCCATTGGCCTTTTCGACTTGGCCATTGGATTGCGGGTGTGCCACAGATGCATAATTGAGCGTGATATCTTGCTCTTTGCAGAAGGATCGGAATTCCTCAGCCGTGAAGTTTGTACCGTTATCAGTGATGATGCTACTTGGCACACCAAAGCGGTATATGATGGATTTTATGAAATTGACTGCTGTAGTGGCAGTCGAACTTGTGATAGGGACTGCTTCAATCCACTTGGTGAACTTGTCGACCGCCACCAGAAGGTGAGTATGCCCTCCATGGGAGGATTTTTTGAGTGGCCCAACCATATCGAGCCCCCACTGGGCGAAGGGCCAGGCCAATGGTATTGTCTTCAACGCCGATGCGGGTGTGTGCGGCTTTGTGGCGAATTTTTGCAGCCGATGCACCTTTTGACTATGTCCTCCGCGTCTTTGAGTTGTGGGCCAGTAGAAGCCTGCGCGAAAGGCTTTGGCTACGAGTGATCGACTGCTGGCATGATGCCCGCAGGTACCTGCATGAATATCACGAAGGATGGCTTGGCCATCTTCAAATGCTATGCAACGTTGGAACATACCTGATATGCTGCGTTTGTAAGTTCACCGTTGATGACAGTGTATGCTTTAGATCGTCGAGTGACGCGCCTTGACTCTGTTATGTCTTCAGGTACCTCGCCGCGGAGTATGTATGCGAGGAAAGGTTGAGTCCAAGTTGGCTCGATGAGGAGTACCTCGACTGCGGGTCCTCTGTGCTAGGTGCTTTGCTCTTGGCTGGTGCGGCTGATGTAGGAGATGCTCGCTTTTTCTTGATGGATCTGTGCTCGATGCGCTCGAAGAAGACACCAGGTGGAACTGGTGCTTTAGTCGCGCCAATGTTGGCTAACTTATCTGCTTCTTCATTGCTTTCACGCCCTATGTGCCGCAACTCGCAGCCTTCGAAGCTGCCCTCCATGATGTTGTATAGGTCACGGTAAGCAATCATGTTATCTGCGATTGCATCGCAGGCCTTCATTGTTTGCTGTACCACAAGATTCGAGTCACCGTAAATCATCAGTCGAGTGCACCCGAGGGCTTTGGCCATCCTCATGCCATGGATCAGGGCCTCGTACTCGGCTTCGTTATTTGATGGGAACTCGAATCCCATCTGTAGGATATAGCGAAGCTTGTCGCCTTTTGGTGATATGAGGATGACACCCGCGCCTGCGCCTTCGTTTTTCTTCGAGCCGTCAAAGTACATAGTCCATGAGTTGGACACATCTGGCGCTCCTGGCAGCTGAGCTTCGATCCACTCGGTGTGGAAGTCAGGTAAGACTTGTGCTTTGATGGCCTTCGGGTAATCATACTTGATGTCTCGCGGTGCTAGCTCGATGAGCCATTTTGCGACTCGCCCAGTTGCGTTGGGGTTTGTGAGGATGTCCCCGATCCCTGAGGTGCTGATTACAGTGATCGGGTGCTCGGAGAAGTAATGCGTCAGCTTCCTTGAGGACATGAACACGGCGTAGGCCAGCTTTTGATAGTGCGGGTACCGCTGCTTTGATATGGAGAGCACTTCACTCAAGTAATAGACTGGACGTTGTATGCTTTGGGTGTGTCCCTCCTCCCTTCGTTCGACTACCAGTACGGTGCTCACCACCCTGTTAGTTGCAGAGACATATAGGTACAGTGGCTCGCGTTCCCTTGGTGCGACGAGGATTGGAGGGCTTGTGAGGACTCGCTTGAGGTCCGCGAAGGCTGCTTCGGCTTCTTGCGTCCACTCGAATTTGTCTGCTTTCTTCATCAGTCGATAGAACGGGAGTGCTTTTTCACCCAGCTTGCTAATGAATCGACTGAGTGCTGCTACTCGACCCGCCAACTTTTGCACGTCATGGAGCTTTGAAGGCCTTTGCATCGTCAAGATGGCCTGTATTTTCTCCGGGTCTGCCTCGATTCCTCGAGCTGAGACTAGATACCCGAGGAGTTGCCCGGCTGGCACGCCGAACGTGCACTTCTTCGGGTTGAGCTTGATGTGGAAGCGTTTGAGGTTTGCGAACGTCTCTCGCAATCATCGAGTAGTGTGTTTTCCTCCCTTGTTGTGATGACGATGTCGTCGACGTAGACCTGGACGTTTCGCCCAATTTGCTTCTTGAGGCAGTCTTGCATCATGCGCTGGTAGGTTGCGCCTGCGTTCTTGAGCCCGAAAGGCATTGTGGTGTAGCAGTAGACCCCGAGTGGGGTTATGAACGCCGTTTTCTCTTCATCCTCTTCCTTCATCCTTATCTGATGGTAACCCGAGTAAGCATCCAGGAAGGACAAGCGAGCGCACCGGTGGTGGAGTCGACGATCTGGTCGATTCGAGGTAGTGGAAAGTGATCCTTTGGACAATATTTATTGAGTGTTGTAAATCTACGCACATCCGAAGGATATCTGTGTGCTTCTTCTCTTCGAGTACGGGGTTGGCCACCCATTGTGATTTCTTGATCTCTCTGATGAAACCTGCTGCGAGTAGCCTGTCGACTTCGGCTTCGACTGCGGTTCTTTTTGGGCCGGATATGCGGCGCATTGTTTGCTTGACTAGTTTAGCATCTGGAAACAATTGGAGAGACTGCTCGGCAAATTACCTGAGAATACCTGGCATGTCGGCTGGACACCATGCAAATATATCCCAGTTCTCACGGAGTAATTCGACGAGCGCGCTTTCCTATGCGATAGGCAGACTCGACGAGACATTGACTGTCTTGGTCGGGTCAGTCGGGTGCACCTGATGCGATCTTGTGTCATTGGTGGCATTGAATGCTCTGTCGACTGCCACCTTTTTGTGCTCCGGCATAACTGTTCGATCGTTGGAGACTGCTAGATCGGCGAGTGTTGCTTCCATGCCAAACATCTCAGAGATTTTGCTAAACTCTCGGTCGCAAGAGTCAGACTTTTGGAAGTTTCCTTTGACTGTGATTACTCCTTTTGGTCCAGACATCTTTAACTGGAGGTATGCATAGTGTGGCAGCGCCATGAATCGAGCGAACGTCGGGCGCCCAAGTATAGCATGGTATTGTGACTTCCAGTCGACAACTTCGAACTCAATCGATTCTGTCCTGAAGTGGTTCTTGTCCCCGAACGTTACGTCAAGTTGTATGGTGCCTTCTGGGCTTATTGCTTTGCCTGGGACTGAAAGTGCATGTGTTGCCCCATGCGTGGTTTTGGTAATTAATGACAATCCTTATGGACTAATGTTTGCTTTGAGATATACTTGTAGATCTTGTCCATAGGAAAAGATTGGAGTTCATGTGTTGGACTCTAGAAGATTACATGATGACCAAGGTTCCATCCAAGGGTTTATATGAAGAATGGTCACGAGAAGAGTTGAGCTTATTGCAAGCATGGCTTGGAAAAGAAGACTGAGTGAACTTCATGTTTATCTCCAAGCCATCACCTATATCAAGAGAAGTATATGAAGCGCAAGTGGATACATGAAGACGGAGCATTTGGAGATGTCTTCATCAAGCATGAGCTAGCAAGCGCAAATCAAGAAAAGTGGTCCACTTGAAGAGATCAAGATCGTCATCATCTAGCTCAAGTGGAATGCGCAAGGCAAAGGTATGATCTTGATAGGGTTTCTATTTTACCGGTCTCATGGTGTTAGTGGGAGACCGGGTTATAGGATAGATGCCGTACTATCAAGAGGGGCTCTCAAGTGAGTAACTTGATCGCATCTGTGTGGAGAGCTCAAACCTTTGCATACTTGGCATCATCATCTTTCTTGGTTCTTATTTGGCCTTTATCCATGTGAGAATTTAGAGCTTGTGTTCATCTCCATACCAAGCTCTAGTTTATCAAGAACGGATTTCATTTGAATATCTTCTGATGTTTTTTATATTGGAGGTTTTACCGGTTCGTCTTTTGTAGAGAGGTCAAACTCTCTTCTTGTGTTATCCTCCTCACATGATGGACTATGATGTGTATATGCATGATCTTGTAGTGCTTGTGATTATCTTCGGAGCAAGCCCAAGATCATCGAAAACGGAGTCCGGATGAAAACTTGTTTGCATTCTCGGCTTTGGAAATATTATCGGTCCACCTCGAGATAGGATCCACACCTCCCATGTGTGATATCTCCTCCATATTTGTAGCAAAGCATTTGTCGTTACCTTTCCAACGCAATTGGATTCATCTCATTTGGAGTTCATATGTGAAAGTTATCGAAGTTCAGGTTTCAGGATGAAATCCTGTAAGCGGTAGTACCGCCGTTTCGGGCGGTAGTACCGCTGGCCCTGGGCTGGGAAGCCTCAGCGGCAGTACCGCTCCCAGTACCGCCGAGATTCATCTTCGGACGCAATGTGCGGTACTGGCAGCGGCACTGCCAGCGGTAGTACCGCCCGGGTTTCTTGCGCAGCCCGAAGTGGCGGTAGTGCCGCCCGCTACCGCCAAAAGTGGCCTCTGGGGCCCATGTGCGGCAGTACCGCCCGGCGCAGCGGTACTACCGCTGGTTCGGGCTGAAGGGCGCGGTCTGCGCCTGTTTTGACCGCAGCGCAGGAGGCGCCAGCGGTAGTACCGCCCGGCGCAGCGGTACTACCGCTGGCTCGGGCTGGAGCAGCCAACGGCTCCTTTTGGGGGAACCTATTTAAGGGGCTTTCTTCCCCAACGGTTCCCCAATCTTCTTGAGCTCGTTTTTCTCTCTCCTCCATTGTTGCAAAGCTCGAAACTACAAGATCTCCCAATCCCTCCACCCAAACTCGTTGATCTTTGGAGGATTGGAGGAGAAGACCTAGATCTACATTTCCACCGAGACGTTTCTCCTCTAAGTGAGTGGAACCCTTTCGATCTAGTTCTTGAAGTTCCATTTGTTGTGTTCTTCTTTGTTCTTCCTCTCTTCTCCCCCCACAAGCATTTCTTGCTTTTGGAGGGATTTGGGAGTGAAGGACTTTAGCACTTCTTGTGTTCTTGCCTTTGCTTTTGTGCATAGGTTTGCCTTTGCTTTTGTGCATAGGTTTGCTCTCTCACGAGGATTCGTGGAAGTGAAGATTGTGAGCTTGTTACTCTTGGGTCGTTGGACCCTAGACGGTGTTCTTGTGACCTTTTGTGGTCAACGCCTTTTGTGCGAGTGGCGCCTTTTGTGGCGTTGCAAGGCCTTTTGTGGCCGCTTGGGAGCTCCCAATCCTTTTGTGGGTTGTGCCTCAAGTTTGTTGTAAGGGACTCGATTTCCGCCCAAAAGGAAATCAATAGTGGAAGGTGAACCGAGCTTTTGTGCGAGGTTCATCGGAGTATAGGGTGAGGCCTTTTGTGGCATCTTGAGTTTGATACTCACACCCCTCCAACGAGACGTACTCCCCTAAAAAGGAGGAACTCGGGAATACATCGTCGTCTCCACGTGCCTCGGTTATTTCTATACCCGAGCTCTTTACTTATGCACTTTACATTGTGATAGCCTTCGAGCTTGAAGTATCATATCTTGCTATCACCTTGTTAGTTGTCTTGCTTAGCATAAGTTGTTGGTGCACATAGGTGAGCCTAATTTATTTAGGTTGTTGGCTTGTTAATTTAAACACCTAGTTTTATTCCGCAATTAGCAAGCCTAAACCGGAAAAGTTTTAAACGCCTATTCACCCCCCCCTCTAGGCGACATCCTTGTCCTTTCAGGGACGATACCGTGAAAGGTATTTGAAGAGCTTGGCAGGTTTTCGACTGACCTGTTCATTTTGCGGAGAGTATCTGCGAAGATGATGTTTATGCCGCTGCCTCCATCCATGAATACCTTGGACATGGCGTAGCCTCCAATTTGCGCGTCGAGTACCAGAGCAGAGTGCCCTGGACGAACAACCGATGGAGGGTGGTCCTCTCTGCTGAATCTTATTGTGGTTTCAGAACCCTTCAAGAATTCAGTTACAGAGGGAGGTGACATGACCGCCATGTTTACTTGTCGAGTGCGAAGTTTTTGCTCCCTGTTGGAAGGTCGACCTTTCTGTATCATGTACATCTGCCCTTGGGGCGGAGGGTACTGTGGTTCGTCCACCCGAGGTAGGGCTGTATGGCACCCGCGAGATTTCCGCCTGCGGCAGGCTGTGGTGGTGGAGGTGGTGCCATCAGAACAGTCACATTGTTTGGCTGAGGCACGGGTGCAGGTGCTTGTGTGGCTGCTGCCTTTCTGAGATTTACGTAATCAGTCGCCATTTGGTCGAACTCCCTGCAGTTTCTCATCGAGTGATTGGAGCACAGTTTTCCATCTTCCCCCTTGTACAGGTGGAATCTGCAATCAGCATCCATCTTTTCTTCGAATGATCGCTCGGATTGTGCTCCAGATCGTGACTTGCGCCAGTCTTTCCTCTTGTAGCTGTCGCTGCGTTGGCCGCGGTCTCGACTGTCCCGGCGATCATCTCGACTGTCCCGTCGATCTTCTGACCGCCGGTCGCTTCTGTCTTGGTTGTTGCGGGGTGTGGAGAACCCAGCTGCCATGAATTCGGGTCTGTCATCGTCGTAGTGACGTTTTGAACGCTTGCGCCTTCGGTCGTCTCTGGATGAATCTCTGCGACTTCGACTGCCACCTTCATGGTTGTCACGGGGTGAGGACCCGCGTGTGGTGCGCGCCATGTCTTCTCCGTCTGCCCACTCAGTCGCGATAATCAAGAGGTTAGCCACAGAGGTTGGCTTTTGGCGATCCAGTGCTTCTTTGAAATCCCGCATGGCGAGGCCCATTATGAAAGCATCCATGGCCATATCTTCTGAAATTAATCCGACTGAGTTGCGTATCTCAGTCCATCGTCTGATGTATGACCTCAACGTTTCGTCTGACCGTTGAACGCAAGCTCGAAGCTCCTCGAATGTTTTTGGGCGCTCACATAGAGGCTCGAAGTTTTTGATGAAGTCAGTGCGGAAGTGATCCCACGAGTCGTATGTTGATGGGGGTAGAGCTTTGAGCCAATCGCGGGCTGTTCCTTCAAGCATGAGTCGTATGTATTGCATGGCTGTGGTGTTTGTGCCCCGCTGGCACGCGACAGCCAGCCTGTAGTCTTCCAGCCACCCGGAAGGTTCCTGTCGACCCATGTACTTGGGTTGTTCGGATGTGAGTTTGAACCCTTTGGGCATCCGTGTCTCGCGGACGCGTCGAGTGAAGCACAGAGCTCCGTGTGGCTCAGGCTCTCGATCAGAGTATGAGTCGCTACTGTAAGATCTGCGTGATCTGCTCCTGGACCTGCGCCTACGCGAGCCGCTTCTTTCCTTCGAGTGGTGGCGACGACCACTGCGATTGTGCTCTTCACAACGCGTGTCAATTATGGCACGATCTCGACTCCCTCCTGGAGTGTTTGGGATTTGGCGTATGGCCTTCGCAGCTAAGACGAGTGATTTGATCTGTTGGCGGTGTAGTTTTGCATTGGGGTCATCCGCTGGGGGCTTGATTGCCTCCAGGTATGCTGCAGCGGTAAAGAGAGCACCGCAGCTGTTTTGGGTACTGGCACTCCCTCCTCGTCGTATGTCATGAAAGAGTTGTCTAAGTTGCGGGTGAGTGCCGCCCTTTCCTCCGGTGAGAGGTGTGACAGCCTTGATCCGGGTCTTGTGTCTGCTCGCCCGGTGGAGCTCAGGGAGAGCTGTCTTCTTCGCGCACTCGACAAGCTAGCTTGCTTTTTGCGTTCTTCGAGTGTTGCTCTGACCTGCCGTAGTTGAAGTGATTCCTGCCAGTTGAAGTACTGGAAGGTCAACATCTCCTCTTGTGTTGCGTCTGCTGGCATCATTGTGCTCTCCTTGATGACATTATCTGCTTTTGCTGCCATCTCAGCAGTGATTGTGAGAGTTGTGACTCCGTCCGGCATAGTAACTGTGCACGGGAATTCTGTAGGCCTGTGGCTGGCCGCAGCATCTGATGATTCTGCGGCGATGGCGACGTAGACCTGCTGGGGTATCACCCGAGAGTATGTATATGTGTTTTCGAGCCCCATCATGGACTCGACGTCGTCATCAAGACTCATGTCGGAGTCGATATGCCCATCGAGTGGTCCGTCTGGATGGATCTCGCTGTCGATGCCTTAGTCGCCTATGCTCATCTCGGTGTTGGCAAAGTCGTTATGATTCTCGAAGTCGAGTTTGTTGTTGTTGGTGTAGATCTCGGAGTCGACGTGGTTGCCGATATGATTTTCAGGTTCGTCGAAGTCGCTGAGGTAGATCCCGCAGTCGAAACTATCCTCGAGTGGGAGATCGAGCTCGGGATCGTTTGTGCGGTATGCTGATTCGGCCTCCTCGCCCTGGAGTTCTTCAATGAGCTCGCGCATCTCTCGTGTGGACATGGTTGTTGCAGACGAGCAAGCTTGGAGGATCGACGATGGTATGGACGCAGTTGAGGGATCCGCTGACGAGGGGTAGACTCATCAAGACCCATGGTTAAGGTCCCTAGGTTATGAATATGGGGGAGAGAACGTGGTAGAGCTGGAAGTATCGTCGGCTGACAAGCAGGGCAAAGATTTTACCCAGGTTCAGGGCCCTCGTGTGGAGGTAACACCCCTACGTCCTGCCTGTCTGTTATTGCTTTGTGAATATGATGGTTACAAGGATCCCGGCGAGATGTCGATCTCGCTAGGGTTTGTGGCTCTGGTGTTCGTTGTCTGGTTCGATGGCCCTCCCAGTCCTTAAATAATAGGCTGGGTCTCGGGTGTTCGTAACCGACTCGATTTACAAGTAAGGAAACTCTAAACCGACTATTGCTTCGCCAAACTTGGAGGATACTCCATCTTCGTGGGCCTCCCTTCATGGGCTTCATGTAGGCTCTGATAGTTGGGCCTAGTCGATACGTGCACCAGGTACCCTCATGGTAGGGTACCCGATAGGCATACCCATGTCAGTAGCCCCCGAGTACTTGTCTGATTCGAAGAGTCGGGCATGGACTCATACATCATGCACGTTATATTTTTTACATCTGTATTTAGAATTCTTATGAAATAGCACATGTTGGCTATGTCGAGTGTTTCATCGACTATGAGTTTTTGCTTATGATAGTCAAGGGATATTAGCTTAGCAGGCCCGGCACACACGACGGATCGGGGCCAGTTAACTACCATTTGTGGCAAAACCATACTAGCTTTCAATCAAACTCGAGTCCCCGGACTCGAATCTGGAACAAACTGGACAGACTCGAAACGGCCGTTGAGGTCTTACGGAATCGAACTGCAGTATAATTTTGAATCAACCCAACGCGTCCGTCGGGGATTTCATCATGTCTGCTGACACGGAAAATTTAAGGATAACGCTGCTGGAGCGGTCCTTAGCCCAGCTCGACTGATCGGGGTCTTACCTTTGCACTATGCATGCAGCATCCAAGGATCGTCGGATCAACTCGGGAATATTTTGAGTGTGATTTTGCTTATGAACTTAGTCGAATGTTTCGTCGACTGACACTTTTGCCATTATTCTATCGGGTGCGCGACAGCGCTCCCGATGGGAGTAGCCCCCGAGATTGTGCTTTATTGCTTGCAATGGAGGATAATCTCAAAATCTTTTACCCTGCACATTTTAGTCAAAGAAATTTTTTGATACGCTCCCGATGGGAGTATGATGCTGCAGTCGAAAGAATTTCGACTGGCCTCTATGACTTTGCTAAAAACCAACCGAGACTTATGCGAGAGACCACCCGAAGATATCATCGAGTGACTTTTATGCCAGTTGTGAAAGAGAGAACAACGTCAGCAATGACGCATTTTGCGACTGCTATCTCTGACAAGCGGTGGCGTGCTTGGAGAGGCTTTGATAAGACGTGACCCTGTTTTGTGGGCCCGTTTCTGCAGAGCTGACCAGGGATGACGCCGCGTGGACTTGATTTGACCGTTCTGGCGCGATTTTCACGGGGCGTGATGATGGTTTCCTGGATTCTCGTGCGTAGTGGGCGGAGTGGCCGCGACGGTTGCTCTCCGGGCTGCCACGTGTATGGCCAGATTTCGCGCGGAGCGTATGCGCTTTGTTTTGACGGTTGCGATCGTTTTGCGATCTGTGGTAAATAGGGAGACACGCTGGCAATTTTTTACTTGCCATTTGCCTTTGCGCCGCCCCTCGTCTCATCTTCTTCCTCGCGCCCACCTCCATTGCTCTGCGCCCAAGCTCTCTTCTCCACCCTCCTCCATCGTTGCAATGGCGAAAGGTGGAGGCTCCAAGCGTGGTGCCGCCGCCGCTGCCGCGACCGATGCGGCCAAGGGCAAGAAGTCTGTGGCGGGTACATCTGCATCCGCCGCGCTGAAGAAGGGCAGCGGGGACTGGGCGAAGTCCACCGTCAAGGACGCCCATCTGCTCAAGCTCCGCGAGCAGGGATATCTGCCTCCCGCGGAGCAACTCGCCGTCCGCGCTCCATCGCCCAAGGAGGTATGCCCCGAACCACGCGCCAACGAGCGCGTTTGCTTTGCGGAGTTTGTGTCCAGGGGCTTCTCGCTTCCCCTCCACGACTTTGTTCGTGGCCTCCTTTATGCCTACGGGGTGCAGATCCACGATCTCACCCCGAACGGTATTATGCATATTGCGTGTTTATCACGCTATGCGAGTGCTTCCTTGGCGTCGCACCCAGCTGGGCGCTATGGAAGACCATATTCATGGTGCGACCCAACAGAGGAGGTGGTCGCACCTACCCCGTGGGCGGCTGCGGCATCCAGGTGCGCAGCGACACCCGCTATTTCCGCCTGAAGACCGTCGACTCCGCGCAAGGCTGGAGGAAAGGGTGGTTTTATGCGAGTGTCGAGCAAGAGGAGTCGCCACCTTCTCGACTGCGCTTACGTCAGGACCAAGGCGTGGGATCACCAGCTCTCAGCCGAAGAAATGGAGGAAGCACGCCCTTTGCTGACTCGAATCGACGGACTGCTGGACAAGGTCACAGGCATTCATTTGATGCCACCTTTGTGAAGAGGGGGTGTGGCCACTCCGTGCCCGAGCGCACCCCATGTGGGAGTATGAGGGCGCGAGTGACTCCACTCGGATGAGCCCAGAGGAACTGTCAAGGAACGAGCTTGTGACGCACGTGCGCCACATCACCAGCCTGACGACAGCCGACCCTTGCAACATCGATTGTCCCGTTACGCCATACGGGACGGAAAACCCTTTGCTTGAGGTATGTCTGTAGTTTAATAGTTTGCCACTCGTAGTTTCTACGATATGTGTTTTTTGATTCTGACTTTGCAATTTGTGATGTATGCTATGCAGGGTCACTCGACTGCTGCCTCCCTTCCTCCTCTGCCTGAAAATGGCGAGACTGAAGAAACACAGGCACAGGTGGTGGACCCGAAAGGGGATCAGTCGCCCATCCCTTCTGCCACCACTTCACATGTGGAGGAGGTCGAGGAGGAAGCAGCAGAAGAGGTCCAATCTGAAGACAAGGCCACCTCTGACCAAGAAGTCGATACCGCGCCACCGAAGCGGCGTCGACTGGCCAAGAAGGCGCCTTCTGCTGCAAGTTCACCCGCGAAGGAGCAGGGCTTGGAGGATGACGAGGAATCAGGTTCACCACCTGTTTTCCAAGCCGCTCCTTTGCGTGCGTGCTCAACAAGCTCAACTCTTCCTCTTCAGTCGAGTGGTACCCCAGCCTTTGGGGGACCAATTTTTGGCGACTCCGAAGATGAGGAAGATGAGGAGCACAGGTATGTGTTTTGAGTATGAGAATTTTGTGCTGTCACATATTTGTGCTGACCGTCTTTTTGCTTTGTTGTGTTGCCCACAGCGCTGAAAACAATCAGCCTGGGACTCCTCCAGTCGAAATGTTCCAACCCTGGAGCACTCGAATTCTGCACCGACTGGAAACGAGGCTGCCCAGCCAATGGCCACTGATGCTGTCATTGAGACAGCCAAGGCGGCAACTCCAGATGTCGGGACATCAGTCGCGGCTCCTGAGCCGTGGATGAACCACGTAAGTATTTTTGCTTGACCCGTTTAGTTGGTCTGTGAGAGTTTGAATTTTTGCTGAATTCGTGTGCTGCAGCCCTTCTACCACACCTTGGCAGATTCCGCCAAGGCTTATGTCCAGGTGGAGCAGGAGAGGGACACCATGCGCGCCGAGCTAGAGCGGCTCAGTCGTGAGTTCTCCTTTTTGCTTTTGTTTTGCCGAATTTCTTTTTGCAATGCTTGATTTTGTCGAGTATTGAATGCACGTGATTTTGCTGGGCCAGGCGAGAAGAAGGAGCTGGAAGATGCACTCGCCGCGCAGCGCGAAGAGTCGAAGAAAGAGCTGGCTGCCGCCACCAACTCAGCCGCTGCACGCGAGCGAGGATATGCTGACCAGCTCGCGGCACTCGCGCAGGTCATGGGAGGTGAGTAATCTTTTCTCCTTTTGATATGATATAACTGTCGAGTGTCATGAAATGACTTTTGCCTTTTTTGAATTGTGCAGAAGCTGTTGGCGCACCGGCCTCTGCGGACGTGGCGAGTGACGATCTTTCGCTGGAACAGGCTGTGGGCGGCTTAGGCGCCTATGCAACCAGGCGAAAGAAGCACTCGCCAAATCGACGAGCACACTTGGCGCTGTATACCAGGTGGTGTTCCCGACTGGCGTAGTGCCGTCGACGGTGGATGACTTCGCCGACGTGTTTGGCCCCGGGACGTCCACCATGGCGGGTTTCGCTCGCGCCAACACGGTACGCGGATCCGAGTCCACCATCAAGCTTCTTATGGGACATGGGATAGATTGCGACTATGAGGCAGCACTGTCTGCGTTCCCTCGGAAGCCAGATGGGAAGCCCATTTCTCTGAAGGGGGTGAGCGGAGCCGCCGCGCGACTGGCCGAGGTTTTTATGAACACCATGGAGCGCCGGGCACTCGAGACTGCCAATCGTCTGCTTAGGAAATCGAATCTTAGGTTTAGGGTAGCTGTACCCTTTTGTTTTTTATGCCTTGTAATGATACCTTCTGAACTGCGCGAGTCTGCGCTTTGTTTGTGCTACCTTGTTTATGCAAATAGTCTTTTGCTAATGTCTTTCACTCGAAGAGTTGTATGCTTATGACATGAGTTTTAGCTTCTGACACAAACTTTGTGTTTGTGATTATGCTCTTTGAACAGTCACGAGAACCTGCTACTGCGACTAGTTCCTCGCAGGCTCCAATCACCACCCGATCCCAGGGTCAATTGGTAAATGATGCCAAGGTGATGGAGTATATGAAGGCCAAATTTGTGAGAATGGAGCAAGATCTGAAGGACGCCCAGGCTGAGCTGAATCGATTGAGGGCGAGACCCGCGTTGGCCACCCAACGCGAGGAATATGTGCTCGGGGAGATGGATCTTGTGAACAGGCAACTCGAGTGTAAGTTCGAGTCTTGCTCTGTTTACAAGCTTTTTGCGTAGCATTGTCCTTTTGATCTGACTGGTGCGCCCGTGTTTGTAGGCTTTGTCGACAACTTCCAGGCTGAAAAGATTCGCGTGGAAGGGCGTCTGGATAGCGTGGTTGACGACCCTACGACTGGGCGTCAACACTTTTGGCTTGATAGGTACCATGCCCGCATACTCGCCACCCTGAAGGATCGCGTCTGGCGAAGTGCTGAACTGCTGGAGTTATGCCGGGCAGCGTTTATTCGCCTGAACGAGACTCTTTTTCCTCGGGGCCACAACCACAAGGGATTCGTGCTTGTTGAACATCTTCCGTCAAACAAATCCCATTCGAGAGTTGCTGTCTCAGAGACTTGTGATTGGAGCCAACGCTGCAATGGCGTATATGCGTAGTCGAAAACCAAGGTTGGTGTTGCGGACACCTGCAGCCGGAGAGGTTCTCGAACAAAAAGACCTGGATGACACGATCCAAGCTGCGGAGACACTAATCGAGTGCACTCGCGAACAGCTTTGCGGTCCCGAGCTGCCCGTAAAGGACGAGCCTGAGGATTAGAATAGTTTGCGAGTGCAATTTTTGTATAGGGGGCAGCCCCCGAGTGTAATTTTTGACTCTTTGTATATTGTATAGTTTGTATACTTTGATTTTTTGTCGAGCCCCCGAGTCAGTCGAGCGGGGTTTGTGAAATATGTGTTGGTTGTGAACCAATGACTGTGCAGCCCCCGAGTATTCGAGTGCGGCTGCAGAGTTTTTGTGTTCTTTGTTTGGATCCTTGTTACGCAGCCCCCGAGCATTCGGGTGCGGCTAAGGCATTGTGTTTCTGCAAGAGCGAGAGCTCATTTGATCGATAACACAGCCCCCGAGGGTTTCGGGTGCGGTTAAGGTATGAATTATGCGGGTAGTAGCCACAAAGAAGTCGAAGGAACATTGATTTTATTCCTCTTTTGAATGTTAGGCTGCAGGCCGCCTCATTAAAAACCTTCCAGTCCCCTTAGGTACCCTGGTAAGGAAAAGAGCGCGTCTGAAACCTGCAGCCATCCGACATATAGCCTATTACATTGTATGACTGTGAGCACTTTATGCGTAGAAACGGCGCAGATGCGCAACGTTCCAAGGATTATGAGAGAGTTCGCCTGTCTTCGCGTGCTTCAGTCGATATGCGCCTCCACCAAGGACCTCCGTGATGATGAAGGGACCTCCCATGGGGAAGCGAGCTTGTGCACCTTCTTTTGCTTCAGTCGAAGAACCAGGTCGCCAACGACGAAGGACCTGGTTCGCAGTCGACGGCTGTGGTAGTTGCGAGGTCCTGCTGGTAAACAGCTGTGCGGGCCAAGGCCGTGTCGCGCCTCATCGAGCAAGTCGACTGCGTCTTCGAGTGCTTCTTCCGCGTCTTCTTCATTGTATGCTTCAACTCGTGGCGCATTGAACCTTACATCTGATGGCAGAATTGCCTCTGCACCATAGACCATGAAGAATGGGGTGAACTGCGTAGAAGTGTTGGGAGTTGTGCGTAGGCTCCATAGCACAGATGGTAGTTCTTCGACCCAAGCACCCGCAGCTCTTTTGAGTGGCACCAGGAGGCGCTTCTTGATCCCACTCGTCACAAGTCCATTGGCCTTTTCGACTTGGCCATTGGATTGTGGATGCCACGGATGCGTAGTTGAGCGTAATGTCCTGCTCTTTGCAGAAGGTTTTGAACTCCTCAGCCGTGAAGTTTGTGCCGTTATCAGTGATGATACTGTTTGGGACACCGAAGCGGTAGATGATGCTCTTTATGAAGTTGACTGCCGTAGTAGCAGTCGAATTTGTGATGGGGACCGCCTCGATCCACTTTGTGAACTTGTCGACTGCCACCAGTAGGTGAGTATGCCCGCCATGCGATGATTTTTTGAGTGGCCCAACCATATCGAGCCCCCATTGGGCGAAAGGCCAGGCCAGCGGTATAGTCTTCAACGCCGATGCGGGTGCGTGCGGCCTTGTTGCGAATTTCTGGCAGCCGACGCACCTTTTGACTATGTCCTCCGCGTCTTTGAGTGCTGTAGGCCAGTAAAACCCTGCGCGAAAGGCTTTGGCTACGAGTGATCGACTGCTGGCGTGATGCCCACAGGTACCTGCATGAATATCTCGAAGTATGGCTTGGCCATCTTCGAATGCGATGCATCTTTGGAACATACCTGATATGCTGCGCTTGTATAACTCGCCGTTGATAACGGTGTATGCTTTTGATCTTCGAGTCACGCGTCGGGACTCGGTTATGTCATCTGGTAGCTCGCGCGGAGTATGTAAGCCAGAAAAGGTTGAGTCCAGTTGGCTCAATGAGAGTACCTCGACTGGGGGGTCCTCTGTGCTGGGCGCTTTGCTTTTGGCTGGCGTAGTCGACGGAGGAGGCTCTCGTTTCTCCTTGATAGATCTGTGTTCGATGCGCTCGAGGAAGACACCAGGTGGAATTTGTGCGCCAGTTGAGCCAAGATTGGCTAGCATGTCTGCTTCTTCGTTACTTTCCCTTCCTATGTGCCTCAACTCGCAGCCCTCGAAGCTGCCCTCCAGTGTGTTGTACAGGTCGCGATAAGCGATCATGTTGTCCGCGATTGCGTCGCAGGCCTTCATTGTTTGCTGCACCACGAGATTGGAGTCGCCGTAGATCATCAATCGAGTGCACCCAAGTGCTTTTGCCATCCGCATGCCATGGATCAGAGCCTCGTATTCAGCCTCGTTATTGGAGGGTAGTTTGAATCCCATCTGCAAAACATAACGTAGCTTGTCCCCTTTTGGTGATATGAGGATGACGCCTGCGCCTGCGCCTTCGTGTTTCTTGGACCCATCGAAGTACATGGTCCAGGAATTGGACACGTCTGGTGCTCCAGGTAATTGGGCCTCTATCCACTCGGTTGTGAAGTCGGGTAGGACTTGTGCTTTGATAGCCTTCGGGTGCTCGTACTTGATGTCTCTTGGAGCCAGCTCGATGAGCCATTTTGCGACTCGACCCGTTGCATTGGGGTTTGTGAGGATATCACCGATTGCTGAGTTACTTACCACGGTGATCGGGTGCTCGGTGAAGTAGTGTGTCAACTTCCTTGAGGACATGAATACAGCGTATGCCAGCTTTTGATAGTGCGGGTACCGCTGTTTTGATATGGAGAGAACCTCGCTCAGGTAGTAGACTGGACGTTGTATGCTTTGGATGTGCCCCTCCTCCATGCGTTCGACTACCAGTACGGTGCTCACCACCCTGTTTGTAGCCGAGACATACAGGTAGAGTGGTTCCCGTTCCTTAGGTGCGACGAGGATCGGAGGGCTTGTGAGGATCCGCTTGAGATCTGTGAAGGCTGCTTCAGCTTCTGGCGTCCACTCGAACTTGTCCGCCTTCTTCATCAGTCGATAGAATGGTAGAGCCTTTTCACCCAGTTTGCTGATGAATCGACTGAGCGCTGCTACTCGTCCTGCTAGTTTCTGCACATCGTGAAGCTTTGAAGGCCTTTGCATTGTGAGGATGGCCTGTATTTTCTCCGGGTCTGCTTCGATTCCACGGGCAGAGACTAGGTACCCTAGAGCTGCCCGGCTGGAACGCCGAACGTGCACTTCTTAGGATTGAGCTTGATATGGAAGCGTTTGAGGTTTGCGAACGTCTCCCTCAAATCGTCGAGTAGTGTGTGTTCTTCCCTTGTGGTAATGACAATGTCATCCACGTAGACCTGGACGTTGCGTCCGATTTGCTTTTTGAGGCAGTCCTGCATCATGCGCTGGTATGTTGCACCCGCGTTTTTGAGCCCAAAGGGCATAGTTGTGTAGCAGTAGACCCCGAGTGGGGTTATGAACGCCGTTTTTTCTTCGTCTTCTTGCTTCATCCTTATCTGGTGATAACCTGAGTAAGCATCCAGAAAGGAGAGTCGTGCGCATCCGGCGGTGGAGTCGACGATCTGGTCGATTCGGGGTAGCGGGAAGTGATCCTTTGGACAGCACTTGTTCAGCGCTGTGAAGTCCACGCACATCCGAAGGATGTCTGTATGCTTCTTTCTACGAGTACGGGGTTGGCCACCCATTGTGATTTCTTGATTTCCCTAATGAATCCTGCTGCGAGTAACCGGTCGACTTCAGATTCGACTGCGGTTCGCTTTGGGCCGGAGATTCGACGCATCGTTTGCTTGACTGGCTTTGCATCTGGAAACAATTGGAGAGAGTGCTCGGCGAATTCCCTGGGAATACCTGGCATGTCGGCTGGACACCACGCAAATATTTCCCAGTTCTCACGGAGGAATTCGACGAGCGCGCCTTCCTATGCGATAGGCAGGCTCGAAGATATGTTGACTGTCTTGGACGGATCGGTCGGGTGCACCTGATGCGACCTTGTGTCATTTGTAGCATTGAAGGATCTGTCGACTGCCAACTTCTTATGCTCCGGAAGGAGTGTGCGGTCGTTGGAAATCGCCAGTCGGCGAGTGATTCTTCCACCCCGAACATCTCGGAGATTTTGCTGAACTCGCGGTCGCAAGCATCGGACCTTTGAAAGTTTCCACGGACAGTGATGACTCCCTTTGGTCCTGGCATCTTCAGCGTGAGGTACGCGTAGTGTGGCACCGCCATGAATCGAGCAAACGTCGGGCGACCAAGAATAGCATGGTATTGTGATTTCCAGTCGACGACCTCGAACTCAATCGACTCTGTCCTGAAGTGGCTTTTGTCCCCGAACGTAACGTCGAGTTGTATGGTGCCTTCTGGGCTAATTGCTTTGCCAGGAACGATACCGTGGAAGGTATTTGAAGATTTTGGGAGGTTTTCGACTGACCTGTTCATTTTGCGGAGCGTGTCCGCGAAGATGATGTTTATGCCGCTGCCTCCATCCATGAAGACCTTGGTCATGGCGTAGCCTCCTATTTGCGCGTCGAGTACCAGAGCCGCGTGCCCTGGTCGAACTACAGCTGGGGGATGATCCTCTCGACTGAAGCTTATGATGGTTTCCGATCCCTTCAGAAATTCGGGCACGGCAGGAGGTGCCATGACAGCCATGTTCACCTGTCGAGTGATTAGCTTTTGCTGCCTGTTGAGGGGCGACCCTTTTGTATCATGTACATCTGCCCGTGGGGCTGTGGATATTGATCATCTTCCGCCCGTAGTACGGGTTGTATGGCACCTGCGAGGTTTGCGCCTGGAGCAGGCTGTGGTGGTGGTTGCGGTGGCGGCTGTGGCGCCATGAGAGCGGGCACAGCGTTCGGCTGTGGTGCGGGTGCAGGCGTGGGCTGAGCAGGTGCTGGGCCGTACCTTTTGAGTCGTATCATGTAGTCAGTCGCCATTTGGTCGAATTCCCTGCAGTTCCTTAGGGTGTGATTGGAGCGTAGTTTTCCGTCGTCCCCCTTGAAGAGGTGGAATCTGCACCAGTCGTCCATCTTTTCCTCGAATGACCGCTCGGGTTTTGCGTCGCTGCGTTTGCGCCATTCTTGCCTTTTGTAGCTGTCGCTCCGCTGCTCGCGATCTCGACTGTCCCGTCGATCATCCGAGCGTCGATTGCTTCTATCTTGGTCCTCCCGGGTTGTGTGTATCCAGCCGCCATGAACTCGGGTCTGTTATCGTCGTAAGGACGTTTGGAACGTTTGCGCCTGCGATCTTCTCTGTATGAATCTCTGCGGCCTCGACTGCCGCTTTCGTAGTTGTCGCGTGGTGGGGAAGCACGGGATCTGCGTACAGAATCCTCTCCATCTGCCCACTCAGTCGCAACTTTGATGAGGTCAGCCAGGGAGGTTGGCTTTTCACGACCAGTGCCTCTTTGAAGTCCTTCCTGGCGAGACCTTGTATGAAGGCATCCATGGCCCTGTCTTCTGACACTTTGCCAACCGAATTGCGTATTTCGGTCCACCGCCGTATGTATGATCTCAACGACTCGTCTGATCGTTGAGTGCATGCCCTTAATTCTTCGAATGTCTTCGGGCGCTCACATAGAGGCTCGAAGTTTTTGATGAAGTCTCTGCGGAAATCGTCCCACGAGTCGTATGATGATGGAGGGAGTGCCTTGAGCCAGTCGCGGGCAGTTCCTTCGAGCATGAGTCGTATGTACTGCATCGCCGTGGTGTTCGTGCCACGCTGGCATGCCACGGCGAGTCTGTAATCTTCTAGCCACCCGGAAGGTTCTTGGCGACCGTTGTACTTGGGTTGTTCGCCTGTCAACTTGAACCTTTGGGCATCCGCGTCTCACGGATGCGTCGAGTGAAGCACAATGCTCCGCATGGCTCTGGTTCGCGATCAGAGTATGAATCGCTGCTATAGGATCTTCGAGATCTGCTTCTGCTGGACCTGTGCCGGCGCGTGCTTCTCCTTCCTTCATCCGAGTGGTGGCTGCGACCACTGCGATGATGTGCTGCGTGTCGTGAGTCGACTATGTCGCGATCGCGATTCCTTGCTGGAGTTTTGTCTTCTGGCTGTATAGCCTGTGCCGCTAGAGCTAGCGATTTGAGTTGTTGGCGATGCAGGGCTGCGTTAGGGTCATTCGCCGGAGGTTGCATTGCCTTGAGGTAAGCACCTACGGAGAATAATGCACCCGCAGCAGTTTTGGGCACTGGGATTCCGTTAGCGTCCTCTGTCATGAACGACAGGTTACGGGTGATTGCTACCCTTTCATGTTCTGGAAGGCTTGCCAACCGCGACCTAGGTCGTGGGGTTGGTTGCTGTGTGGACCCGAGGGATTGCTCCCTTCTTCGGGCACTCGAGAGGCTGGCTTGCCTTTTGCGCTCTCGAGCGTCGCTCGGTAGTTTTGCAGTCGAATTGACTCCTGCCAGTTGAAGTACTGGAAGGTCAACATCTCCTCTGGGGTGGAATTTGGTGGCATCATTGTGCACTCCTTTATGACTTTATCTGCTTTTGCTGCCATCTCCTCCGTGATTGTCAAGGTTGTGACCCCATCCGGCATGGTTACCGTGCATGGGAATTGTGCAGGCCTGCGAGCGGCTGCGTCTGCGGATGATTCTGCGGAGAAGGCCACGTAGACCTGATGGGGCGTGACCCGTGGACAGGTGTATGTGCTGTCGATTCCAGTCATGGACTCGACGTCGCCGTCGAGGCTCATGTCAGAGCCAGTATGTTCATCGAGTAGATCTTCGAGGCGAATCTCGTTGTCGATGTGCTCATCGCCTATGCTCATCTCGGTGTTGGCGAAGCCATTATGGATTTCTGAGTCGAGGTTGGTGTTGGTGAAGATCTCCGAGTCGACGTTGCTGTCGTTATGAATCGCGGGCTCGTAGAAGTCATCGAGGGAGATCCCGCAGTCGAAACTCTCGTCGAGTGGTAGGTTGAAGTCGACGTTGCTTGTGCGGTATGCTGATTCTGCCTCCTCGCCTTGGAGTTCCGTCATCATGAACCTGTCGATCTCGCCGGTCGACATGGTTGTTGCGGGCGAGCAGGCTTCAGGAATCGACGACGGGGCGAGCGCAGTCGACGGAGCCTCGAGTGCGCCCAGCGCCAGTTGTTGCGGATCTGTCGAGTCCTGCGTGCCAAGATTGTTTACGAAAAAATTGAATGCTCCAACAGTCAAACTCAAACCTGATTCAAGGCCGGAAAACGCCTCCTGAAGCTCCGGCGAGTGCGGATTGAAATTCATTGGAAGAGCAGATGCGCTTTTTGCAGGTGAAGCGGGCAGGCTGCCGCTTTTCGAGTGGATCGGCGAGTCGCCGTGTGTCGCCTGGATCGGCGAGTTGCTGTTTGCTGACATGGCCGGCGAGTTGCCGTTTGCAGATGAGATCGGCGAGTTGCCGTTTGCTGGTGTGATCGGCGATTTGCCGTTTGCTGTTGGGACCGGCGAAACTTCGAGTCCAGCGCTATTCTTTCCCACAGACGGCGCCACTTGACGAGGGGTAGACTCATCAAGACCCATGGTTAAGGTCCCTAGGTTATGAATATGGGGGAGAGAACGTGGTAGAGCTGGAAGTATCGTCGGCTGACAAGCAGGGCAAAGATTTTACCCAGGTTCAGGGCCCTCGTGTGGAGGTAACACCCCTACGTCCTGCCTGTCTGTTATTGCTTTGTGAATATGATGGTTACAAGGATCCCGGCGAGATGTCGATCTCGCTAGGGTTTGTGGCTCTGGTGTTCGTTGTCTGGTTCGATGGCCCTCCCAGTCCTTAAATAATAGGCTGGGTCTCGGGTGTTCGTAACCGACTCGATTTACAAGTAAGGAAACTCTAAACCGACTATTGTTTCGCCAAACTTGGAGGATACTCCATCTTCGTGGGCCTCCCTTCATGGGCTTCATGTAGGCTCTGATAGTTGGGCCTAGTCGATACGTGCACCAGGTACCCTCATGGTAGGGTACCCGATAGGCATACCCATGTCATCCGCAGTCGAAGGAGCCGCAACCAATGTAGCCTCGGGTGCGGAAGTCGCGAGTTGGCGTGGACCCGTCAAGTCCTGCACACCAAGCTTGTTGACGAAAAAATTGAACGAACCAACGGTTAAACCCAAACCTGACTCGAGATCGGAGAAAGCCTCCTGGAATTCTAGCGAGTGTGGCTCGAAATCCATCAGAGGATCCGATGCGCTTTTTGCGGGTGAAGCTGGCGTGTTGCCGTTTGTCGAGTGAATCGGCGAGTTGCCGTGTGCCGCCTGAGTCGGTGAGTTCTGGTTTGTTGATGCAGCCGGCGAGTTGCCGTTTGTAGATCCGATCGGCGAGTCGCCGTTTTCCGATGGAACCGAAGAAACCGCGAGTCCAGCACTATTCTTTCCCACAGACGGCGCCAATTGACGAGGGGTACACTCATCAAATCCCATGGTTAAGGACCTAGGGTTGAGATTATGGGGAGAGAACGTGGTAGTACTGGTAATTTCGTCGGCTGACAAGCAGAGGCAAAGATTTACCCAGGTTCAGGCCCCTCGGGTGGAGGTAAAGACCCTACTTCCTGCTTGTCTGGTATTGATTGTGTGGATTATGCGATTACAGGGGAGCTCTGGCGAGGTATCGATCTCGCTAGAGCTTTTGGTGGTTCGAGTATGGCTTGTCCCTAGATCGGCACCCCTCCCAGCCTTTAAATAGGCTGGGTCTCGGGAGTTCGTAACCGACCTAGTTTACACGTAAGGAAAGTCTAAACCGACTATGCCTATGTCTAATCTTGGAGGGTACTCCATCTTCTTGGGCCTCTTGTCTTGGGCTTCGAGTAGGCTCTTCGCTATTGGGCCTTAGTCGTCACGTGCACCAGGTACCCTTATGGTAGGGTACCCGAGATGTATACCCTTGTCAGTCAGCGATGATGTTCTTGATTTCACTGGCCTTACTATCACCAGTACTCAAATTTACAACCATCTAAGGAAGTGAAGAGCCAAGTGGGTGAGGATTAACCAACTGAAGCAGATGGAAGGAGTAGTTTGGTATGAACACATGACGACTCTCATGATGGATGAAGTGAAGTTGCTTGCACACCTCACGGTTAGTTTGCTCTCAAATGGAGTCGTATTTTGGTCTTCCTTGTTCATTGCCAACACTCAAGATGGAATCACGACTGTGAAACTTCACTCAGCAGCTGCTTCAATTATTAGTGCGCTGGCTGGAGTTGTGCCTGAGGTCTCGATTCCACTTCTTGGGTAAAACGACACTTCCAGATCAAACAAGAAAGGTCCGATAACCTACTGCTTTGCATATGAGCATGTAAATGATATAACCAAACACCCACAACAATGAGCTCACCCCATGCCACGTTCTTTACTGCAGCCTACCAAACAAACCCCACAACACAACTCAGAGTCTGTTTTTCTTAGGCCAGGCCCCATGGAGCCTGCCCCCAAGGAGATGCAAATCGCATGCTGGCTACCAAACGAACCCTAAGCTATATAGATTATCGTAATTAACAAAATTCAGGCCCTGCTCTGTCCCCGCCTCCCCCTCCTGACCGTCAGTTGTCTACTATGTATGCCGATACTCTATCGGCATGATTGATTGGTTTCTTGATTTTCATTGATGTTGCAGAACGTAAGACCAGTAGCTATCAAGGATTTCCATTGCTGTTGCATGTAACGTACTCATGTTTTCAGCTTGCAAATTTGATGAGGGGGATCACATATCTATACCACTTATAAAGCAAAACCTCACTAAGTTCATTTATGATTTTTCTATCTCAACATGCAAGCTATCCACATCATCCACTCTCTTAGCCTATCAATTGTGCATGTAATCTTCACTGATATTTATTAATCTTTGTATGCAAAATCCACATCATCAATCTTTTTTTATTTAATTGTACATGCTAATAATTTTTAATACACACATATTTTGTGTCGAATAAATTTAGTACCTTGACTATGACAAACTGAATTTTGCATATTCGTGTAGAGAACTTAATGTATCATTTTTCATACCCTTTAATTTAAAATATAAGTTTCTAAATAGATTCCTGCTGCAACGCGCTGGGTATCTTCTAGTATTTCTGAGTTTGCAGCATAATGGTACACGAAAATTTGGCTTAAGAGTATGCTATAAGCATTGTAGTTCGCACCCTGCTACAGATTACGCGTTTGTGGACCTCAAGTTAAGGGGAAATGTGTCCACGGTCAAATGCACTATAGTTTACTCCATGCTATGATATGTTTGTTGAAGGAAAAAGTCCATTTTGAACCCTGAACTCGTAGGGCTCTGGCAAAATGAACCCCAATGTCCAAATCCATGTCGTTTGTACCCTAAACTAACCATTCCCGGTCTAAATCGAACCTTGGGGTCGTTTTAGGCTAAGAGGCGCTGATGTGGCAATGGCCAAGATGGATCTCCTCGAGCCCGCAGAACCTTGGTAGGAGGTACTATGCATGTGTGGATGCGACGGTGAGCACCAATTTTGCCCTGTTCTTCTGCTGTGTGATTGCATTCTTCTCATATTTCTTCTGCTCTTCTCATAAAATGGGTTGCATCCGAGAAGCGTTTTTCTTTAAAGCCTTTTAGCTAGGCATAGTGGTTTTAATGATGCTCACACAAGTTTTGAAACACAAAAGAGAGCATCAAGAAACATATATAAAACATATTTAAATCTAACACACTTCCTATGCATAGGAACGTGTATGAAAACAACTCAATGAAGCACAAAGTGACTAGCATAGGAAGATAAAGCAAGTACAACTTCAAAACTTTCAACATAAAAGAAAGGAAACTTAATATTATTGAGATATATGAAACCATGTCTCCCTCTCTCATAATGACCATTAGGTCTTCAAGCAACCAACATATAAAAGCAGCACAAGAGAAAGCTCAAAACTTTCATCATAAAGAGAGGAAATTCAATAACATGAAGATTTCTATAACCATATTTTCCTCTCTCAAAATAATTTTCAGTAGCGTCATGAATAGACTCAACAATATAGCTATGACATGAAGCATTCTTATTATGATACAAATGCATAGAAGTATCATCACTCTCCACATAAGCACAATCAATTTCATTAGTAATAGTGGGAGTAAAACTATCACAGCCATCATTGTAACAATCATAAATTGGAGGCATAGTATAATCATAATAAACCTTATCCTCAATAGTAGATGGACTGAAAATATCATGTTCATCATTGTAAACATCATACATAGGAGGCATATCATAATCACAATAACTTTATCCTCAATAGTAGGTGGACTGAAAATATCAAATTCATCATTATAATCATCATATATTGGAGGCAAAGTATCATCAAAGCAAATTTCCTCCTCCAAACCCGGGGGACTAAAAAGATCACATCCATCACCAACGTCCCCAAGCTTAGAGTTTTCCATAGCATTAGCAATAATGGTGTTCAAATAATGTATGCTAATAACATTGCTACTATCATGCAAATGAAGTTCCATAGGTTTTTAAATTTTCTCTTCAAATACTTCATGTCCTAACTCAAGATAAATTTTATGGAGCTCTCTCATTTTGTTGTTGTTTTCCATTAAGCCTAACTAGTGAAATAAAACAAGAAACAAAAAGATAAAACTGCAGGATCTAAAGAAGATACCTTCAAGCACTCACCTCCCCGGCCACGTCGCCAAAAAATAGCTTAGTTGCCGGAGGATGTGAGTGCCGTTTACCTTACCTCCGCCGCAAAGGCGACAGAAAATAGCTTGATGTCTACTACGTGCTTCTATTCTTGTAGACAGTGTTGGGCCTCCAATTGCACAGGTTTGTAGGACAACAACAATTTTCCCATAAGTGAGTGACCCAAGGTTTATCGAATTTAGGGAGGTAGAGGTCAAAGGTATCCCTCTAAAGCAACCCTGCAATTAATATACAAGAAGTCTCTTATGTCCGCAACGCACCCAATACACTTGTTAGATGTATAGGTGCACTAGTTCGGCGAAGAGATGGTAAAATGTAAGTGATATGGATAGTAACAAGTGGTATTTGTAATCTGTGATAAAAATGTCAGCAAGCAAACACGTAACAAAACTGGAAATAAACGGTGTTTCAATATTTGGAAACAAGGCCTAGGGATCATACATTCACTAGTGGTCACTCTCAACAATTGCAAGACAGTTGGACAACATGCATAATACTTCCTCTTCAATATGCAATTTTAGATGCTATTCGGAGACTATTCTCCTGCTGGATAAGAAATACCATTACTACTGCGTAGCGCCACAAAAGCACACATAAAAGTCTGAGTAAACAAACACCACAATTTTATAGGCCATCCAACACAAAGAACAACTCATGATAAGTATCCCTCTAATCTATTATCCATAGTCACACACGGCACACACACTGTCAACTTCACACTGTGGGACAAAGGTGACTCCGGTAATTATACTAGATAAAACCAATTGAGCAACATATCCATAATATAATGAAGGGGAAACATCTATGAATTCAACTAGATTACAATGCTCATGATCACATAAAGATCACACCATGGGAGAGAGAGAGAGATAACCACATAGCTACAGGCACGAGCCCTTAGCCTCGATGAAGGACTACTCCCGGCGCATCATGGGAAGCAGAAACGGCGATGAAGATGGCTCTGGGGGCAATTCCCCGTCCCGGCAGAGTACCGAAACATGAACTTCTGTCTCGCGAAATAGGGTTTCGGATGGCGGCAGAGCTCGGAGTCGTATTTGGGAAAATCCTTCGGGCGTTAGGGTTTTCTTGACGGGACGAATATATAGTCCGAAGGGCGGCGTGAGGTGGTGGACGAGGTGGTGGGACACACCCTCGGCGCCACCCCATGGGCCGCGCCCAGGGGTTGTCTGGTGGCTGTGGGCCTCCCCCGGACATGTCCTAGCTCCCGGGGTCTTCCAGTGAAATATAATTTCTGTAATTTTTTTGGATTTTCCGAGCACTTTGAATTTTGGACCTTTTCTGCAATGCACAAACATAATAAACAGAAACTGGCACTGGGTTAATAGGTTAGTCCAGAAAATGCTCTAAAATGATATAAAACTATAGTAGAAACATGTAGCATTTGATACAAAAAAAGAATGGAACATCAAAAATTATAGATACATATGTTTGAGACATATCACCGACTTGGAATTACACATAACACAACCACTCAACTTTGCCCCAACGTTTCAGGAAGGTTGTCAATCTTCCCGTCTTGCTAAAAAAAGGGATTAAACTTATGGTGTGGAAAAAGTTATGGAAGCAAAAAAGAACAACGAGCAAGTGATGATTAAAATCAAAGGAAACAAGTTGTAATCAATGTAAAAGAATGGACCGGGGGCCATAGTTTCACTAGTGGTGTCTCTCCATAAAACAGTAAACATGCTGGGTGAACAAATTATTGCTAGGCAATTGACAAATTGTGAGGGCATGACAATGATATTATGACAAGATAAAATTCACTGAAATATTTAATTGGGCATTACATCAAAATACATAGACCGCTATCTAGCTGCATCTATGACTAATAATCCACCTTGGGATCACTGACGTGGGATTACCACGACAAATGCCATGGTGAGATACCTAGAGTTTCGTATAGGGGGTGAAATTGTGCGCGCTGGTAGATTCGGACAGCTGGCAAGTAAGGATTACCCAGGTTCGACCCTCATTATGAGGTAAAAACCTAGTCCTGCTTGTGTGATTGTATTGATGATAATGTTACAAGGTGGGCACAATGGCCATGGTGCGTGTTCCCCGAAGGTGCCTTTGCCTGGCTTTATATATGCAGCCAGGTAGGGTTTACATGAGTCCTTGTCTTGTGCTCCAAGAAATTGGTTGCAACATCTTTTGGCTTCGCTTGGGCCTCCAGGTATTCTTCGGCTGGGCCGCATTGGGTACGTCAATGGTGGGGTGCCCGGAGGGTATGCCCACGTCAGTAGCCCCCTAGTGTCTCGTCGATTCATAGAATCGGCTAGAGACTAAGAGCAACATGCCGAGTAGGTGTAGTCGATGCGTCGGGTACGTTGATGACCATGTGATGACTGTATTAACCATGTTTTGAGAGTCGAATCATTTATGAGAAATCCAGTGCAGGTTTAAGAAACCCGATATTAATAAATTGGATGCGGGTGTAAGGAACCTGACTTAATAAATCTGATGCGAGCTACAGAAAGCTCGACTTTGAGAATACCGGTGCGGGCTACAGAACCCGACTTTGAGAAATATGGTGCGGGCTTAGAGAACCAGACTGTCGTCGTATCGGCATCTGAGATAGGAGACAGAGTCCTGCTAGCCGAGGGTGAACGTAGGGCAAGAAGGTGGACGTCGTCGAGGTCGGGATTGTACACGGCAGTTTACCCAGCTTCAGGCTCCATGGCGGTGGCGGAGCCCTACGTGCTGCTATAATTCACTATGAGACAAATAGCCGAGGTACAGGTTACAATGAGCTATGGGATGTGTCAAAGTATGAGAATATGCCATGTCTTGCCCTAAAGGCTGCCTCTAGGCTGGCTTATAAAGGCGGCCAGGCCTAGGGTTTACAAGACTTAGCCGACAAGTAAATAGAGTCCTAATAGACTACGTATTGGAGTCCTTGTCTTGTATTCTAAGTCGGCTGACTGTTGGGCCTTCGTCTTGGACCTCCTCCATTGTCGGCCGCCATCTTCCTTGTCGTCAGCTTGCTGGGCCGCTAGTGTAGGGCCACCTCCACCAAGCCGGATTGATCCATGTCTGTGATACCCCCACTTGGTATATCCCCAACACAGACTTTGAGAATACCAGTGCAGACTATAAAGAACCTGACTTTGAGAAATCCGGTGCGGGCTATAGAGAACCTGAAACCGTTAAGAAATCCGGTACAGGCTATAGAGAACTCGACTTTCAGAAATCCTGTGCGTGCTATAGAGAACCCGACTTTGAGAAATCCGGTGCATGCTAATCACGTGGTATTTTTAGGAACTAATTTCGGATAAGGAAACTAATACTCTAGGAAAATGTTCTAAAAAAATACTCCATGAAAATGAGATTCCATGTCATATATTTTGTCATTTTGTTTCCTGGCAAAGCACGTATAGTTTCCAATGCTATTCGGTTAATTTTTGCTTCTACATGAAGAATTGTTTTTTCCAATGGTGGACCTGAATTTAAACAAAAACTTTTCGATTAGTAACTTTTTATGGAAGGACGAATCAGGTTATATTTTATTTGGATCTTAATACACAAGTTTCGAGTTCAAAATTTTCTCAAATTTGGCCCGCGTGTTTCTCCATATCGGATTTTGCTCAGAAATCCCAGTTTTCGGACCATGGACCCGAAATTAAACAAAACTCTTCGATAAGAATTTTTTATGGAACGACGGATCGGTTATATTTTATTCGGACCTTAATACACAAGTTTCGTGTTCAATTTTTTCTTAAATTTGGTCCGTGTATTCCTAAATATCGGATTTTGTTCAGAAATCTCAGTTTTCGGAACAGGTCCGGTACACCCGGCGGATGTGCCCACATTAGTAGCCCCCTGAGTGTCTACTTGATTCAAAGAATCGTCAGAGACTCATAGTCAAGGATTCGTCAGGTGCATGTCATGTATGCTGATAATGGGAGACATCAGTCGGTAATACATCGACCAATGCTCAGCTTTGTGCTTGTTAATCACCTGATATGGCCTAGGATGGTGGTATAGCAGGCATAATTAACTCGACGGATCAGGACCATTTAATTGCGCTTGGGCAAAAGCTTACTAACCTAATGCAAGCATAGTCCCCGGGCTCGAACCTGGAAAAAGCTGGTGATGCCCGACTCAGGCTGCAGAGGTCTTACAGAGTCAAACTCCAACGTCAGAAGGGGTACCCAATGCGCCCGTCGGGATTTTTCATCACGCCATAGCATCATAAATGGACTACTCTTAGCGTGAGGCGCACAACATTACTCCATGTCATGGTTAGTATGCACTCTGCAATACCGTGGTAGCATCCTTTCATAATACTCGTCTAAGGAAGAAACCAAACTTGATTACATATAATAATGTTAACTCATCACGCTAGAGCAAAATAATTTGGACTTTTAGGGGTTTCACAGAGGCACACATAGTTCCGACTTCAGAGCTACTCAAAAGAAGCATCAGAAGCTCTGTTCCATTCTGCCGCCGTGATCTGTGCCGCGAGAGAGAATCATCTGCATGGACAACGTTCTCTTTTGACATTTGAGTCTTTCACTGTTCCAAATTCCAAGATATACAATAAATTATCAGAAGCCCTATAACAGTAATGTGCTGCAGGAAGATTTAATTTCCCGTTTCAAAATACCTGGCATTTTTCACCTATTATCAATAATTTCTTGTTTTCCAGTTTGGGTGTATTTAGATGGTAATGTTAGATTTGACATCACAAACATTATTATAAAACTAAAGTTCCATAATATTTATAGTGTCTTAGTAAAAAAAAGTGAAAGTGTAACTTAAGAGAACATGCACAAAACAATGATGCCAAATATATTGAACATGTCTATGTGCATTTGGACCCAAACATGCACAAACATATTATATTTTGATACGGAGGGAGTAGGTGCTTTCTTATCCCTCAAATCTATGTTAAGTACAAAGTGATGATTTCCATTATCAGATACGACTTTTTTTTGAAAGATTATCAGATAAGACTTTTTTTCGAAAGATTATTAGATAAGACTTGTAAGCCTTACAGTAGATAAAAAGATATGTAATCAAATGTAAGATCTTACCGCCAAAATTGCAGACCCTAAACGGCAGCCCATCAGCGTCTTAGGGCCAAGGATTGGCCTGTTGAAATGTGAGGAAGCGAATAAGTTCCAATTGTATAAATTTAGATCAAGCTCCAAGACAAACGCCAAGTTTCAACAATAGACTTATCATTTAACCAAAATAGTAGTAATGTAAGACTTGCATTGCAATATAATGACATTTTGTGGCTTTAGTACCAACTAACCAAAATAGTAATAAGGTAAGACTTAAGTGAAATATGGTAAGAATACGTGACTCACAAGTTTGGCGAGTCGGGCGGTGATCGACAGATATCATTTCCATGGCTATGCCATTATCAACGAAGAACTGTACTAACACATGAACTCTTTCATCATCCTTGGGACATTTTATCTTGACCATTGCAAGGTTTTTGCAAGCAAATCCCTCTGGTTTGATATCGTCCTCTATTTCCTCATGATCCTTGTCACAGAACAAAGTGAATGTCATGAAATATGTCCAAACTAACTTATGACAACTCAAAATAAAAGCAGTACAGGAATCCTTATACCGTTTTAAGTTTAAGAAAAAGCCTCTCCAGATTTGGAGCATGCTGCAGGAACAAAACTAATGGAAGCAAGTCAGCAGCCATACACCATTCACCAAGGGATAACGCCTTCAGGTTGCTAAAAGTTGGGCACATTTCCAATTCCCTATTCAGAATCACCTTCATATGGCAGGCACACAAATGAATTAGTTCAGTCCAGTTCAAAGAAAAGAATAATAACACAATGAACCTACAAGCACTAGACATTTGCGTGTAAGTGAAAAGAATAATAACACAATGAACCTACAAGCACTAGTTCACTCCAGTTCAGAATCACGCTTTGTTTTCACAGTTATTACAGAGTGTGATAGGGGTAATATATTAAAGAGGTTACCACAACAACCCATCCATTTTCATCCTTCGAACCAAACAACAAAATGGCTAATCCCTAACCACCTCTTATTCCACCGACCCAAACAAAAAATTTGGCTATCCCTAACCAGGTGATTAGGGATGCCCTCATCCCCCAAATGGTATCCTCCGAACCAAACACACCCTAAGTTGTGTAGAGGATGTTGCCATTGGACTGTAGACATGCTATTAAGGATACAACATTGGAAAAGAAAAAGGACAAAAAAATGGTGCCGGCAAACTACTCACATTCTATGCGCTTTGCTTACAATTTTATTACAATCAAGCTATAATTATTTCCCATAACTCATCTGATCAATTGTTGTGATATTGTGAGTATGTAACCAGCTGTTGGTATTAGACTGCAAAAAATACACAAAATGTGCACATAACACATTGAATGTCAAGTAAAAAAAAAGGTTTTGTTAAGTACAGAATTTTTCTGCAAAGAAAATAACCGACAACTCTATATTAGTTGAACAAATATAATATGCGGAAAGAGAGATATCAGAAACAGATTCATATGTATACCTCTTCGGCATCAGCTATCAGCTCCAAACTTGTAGCATTTGAAAGGCTGCAGATAACATTTTGGCCACCTAAAACTTTAGCACCATAGAATCCTTCATAGGTACTCAAGTCGCTATCAGCATCGCTATCATCATTTGCGTCACTGCCATGGTCGCTGTCACACTCAAATGCATCTGGATTGATATCTTTGTACTTGTATTCAAACTTATCATGCAAGAAAGAGTCGTTAAGCATGATGGTGCCAGTGGCCAGAGACCCCATGTATTCGAACGAGGGAGCACGGTGGTATGGATTGACACAGCGCAGCAATATGAGGTTGGGAGCAGCAATGGAGAGGTCCGCCATGATCCTGCAGTCGACCATGGTCAAACTAACAAGCGAGGCAGATGATATTTGGGGGCCATCCAGGAAGCACTCCTTGAGCTCCAGGATTTCCAAAGAAGTGCACTGAGAAGAGAGCTGCCTTAGTGTATTGTCGTTCAACATTGTACCCGACAGGTGCAGGTGTTTCAGGTGGCAGGAGATGATGGGCACCTTCTCAAGGTAGGAGAAGGATTCATCCCTTGGATGATGACTAAGCTGGATAAACCGAGCCCTCCGCTTTATGGCAGCACGGATCCACATTTCGACATCCTCAGAGGTGTAATCCTCCCCGTCGTCGTCATATTCGGGAGGACTGTCCGACCAACACGGAACATCTTGACGTGGGGGGCTGGACAAGATCCGAGGGTATCCAACGGCGCAGACACCTCCCGCAGCAGGAAGAAGTGGTTGGTGAAGTTGGCGAATCGCTGGGGGAGCTGCCGGTGACGGACTTTGCAACAGACCCGAAGGTCGACGCAGGGCGCAGAAGCCCAGAGATTGCGCCAGCGGCGAGCAAGCACGCAGGTGCGAGCCACCTCCCACGCCCTCAGGAATGACATGACCTTGTGGAGGAGCTCATCTGGGAGGGCGCTGAGACGGTCAAGGGCGGCGGAAGCATCCCCGTGCGCATCTCCCTCGACGGCCTCAACTTTGGTTTTCTTGTGGGACATTTCGTCGAACAGATAGCCTGCGCTTCCGGTTCAGATGGTTGCGCCTAGTTTGCTACGAAGAAATTCCTTGAGAAGTTTGCATTACTCTACATTGCAGGGGAAGAACGCGAAGGGAGGAACGAATCGGACCTGCCGTCACCTGAACAAGAATCGGTTGCAGTTGCCGTGAGTTCTTGCCGCTCAAGTACAATCCCACCGGTAGCGGCGGCGGCAAATTCGGTATAAACTGTAGCTCCAGGAGTAAAATGCTAGGAAAAATTAGATAAACTATAGAAACCACAAACCTCGATGGTGATCTCGCCGAGCGCCCAGCCGAATCGGGTAGGGTACCTTGGGGTAAAGGTTTGGCGGCGGGGGTCGAAGCAGAGAGAAGAGGCGGAGATGACGCGGTTTGCGCAGCTGTTCCCGACTTCCGCAGAGTAAGAGCATCTCCAGTCGCGGCGTCCAAATGGCCGCCCAAATGCCTTCCGGACAGGCTCTTTGGGCGCCGTCCGGACTACCTTGTCCATTTGAGCGCCGTCGCTCCCCACTCGCGGCGCCCAAATATTTTTTTGTAAACTTAAACTTCGGCGATTTTCATTCAAACTTTAGGAAATTTTACAGATTCGAATGAAATTTAAAAAAACTAAACCTAATCTATTGGCCCCGGTAGCGGCGCCTGAAGGCGTAGTAGGGGTCCTCCTCCTCCTCCTCCTTCACCTCCTCCTTCACGCCGTCGCTGCTCCCTGCGCCGCCGTTGCTTCACTCGCCGCCGGTCCACGCGCCGTCGTCCTCCTCCTTGACGCGGCTCGGTCCTGAGCCGTCGTCGACGGTGAGGTCGTCGGCTCCTCTGCAGTTGTGTTGTTACTGTACAGCGTACAGTACTTCGAAAATCAGCCGTTCAAAACAATCGAGCGGACCTCATTCCTTTCCTCCGTTAACACCTAGACCTCCTTCCGTTCCTCCGTTATAGTAACAGACTCGGCGGCAAATTTGTATTTGCTCATTACACGACTTACAGAGATAACACTCGCCACAACATTGTTGATCGCTGGTACAAGACGCACCGGAGGCAACAGCCGTAGATAAGGGCGACGTCGCTGGCCGGCCGGCCAGGCCGGCCTTGCACTGAACTTGCTCACCTGTAACTTGCCGGACTTTCAGAGTATATACTTTGCTCATCTGTACATTCATGGACTTGCAAAATATGTGTATTGATTTCTAGCTAGCCCAAACAATGAACCAGTGAGAATATGAAATGAGCAACTGTACCTTTAAGTAAATGTGTAAAAAAATCTTCAAACAAGTACATAGTTTAGGCTGTATTGAGATTGTTACATAGTAGAAAATCACAAGCTTATTCAGTATGTATATGTCAAGCTAATGTGGCCAGCCAGTAAAATATGAGTTGTGCTGAAAGTTCCAAGTCTCGTCAGGTATGTTCTGCTCCATGCTAGAACCCTACAGATTAAAGAGACAAAGAATTGATTAGAACATACAGATTGACAGACTGATTTCGGCAAGTTGAGTTAAATACCATTAGCAGCTGGGTGTAGCTGGGAATCCACCCATATTCCTCAAACCCATTCTCATTTGTTCTAGTGTTTGGCTCCAGAGAAATTTGATCTTGTGGTGCTGCCATTTCTTCCCTCTCTATCTAATCAATCAAAAAAGTTTGTAAAATACTAGTCTATGTTGAACAACTGTAATTAATATTTACAAAGATATAAGTAACTTATAGAATCAACTTGTTTCTCCTGTACTTTTTTACTTGATTCCTTCTTCTTTTTACGCGGCCGCTGCTTATCAGGCCAAGTTCTCTTTCTCCTTGTACTTTTCTTTTGAGGTTCCTTTTTCTTTAGGCTTGCACTCTGCAAATGTTCATCTGCGTGTTCAAGTGTAGCTTCAGCGTTGCACAAACTGCTAGGAGCTTTTCCATCAACTCAGCTTGCTGAAATCATCAAGGGTATTATCTAATAGTGTGCTACATTCTTCAGACTGAGCTACTCGAGAAGCTATACCAATAAATTTTCTAACAAGATAATTCAAGCGGTGCCTATCTTCAGATCTAGGAACCTCCAAAATAATATTCCCACGCTTGTCCTCAACAGAACCGCTTCGAGCTTCTCGAGTCCATCGCTTCAGTATATAGCGTTCAGGAAGTGACTTAATATTCATCACATCAAGGACTTTTAAAGCATGGCTGCATAGTATACCAGCTCGTTCAAATTGCCCACAGCTGCATAAAACCGATTGGTCTGAATAATTACCAAGAACTTTGCACTCTTCTTCATATGCTGCTTCTTGGTCGAGACTTCCTATTGCAACTGTATATTCATTCTGTTCTCCTAGTGCCTTGATGTATGCTGACATGGATCTTTCATACTCAATCTGAAAACTCCCAAATATATTTGGAGTGTAAACTTTGCTTGCCTGAAGTAATATAGGAGTTCTCACTTTCAGTCTCGGCAATTTTTTCCGAGACTCATACTCTGAATTTAACTCATTATCTCGCTTTCCTTGGATGGCTCTCTCAAGATGCTTGAAAAAACGCAAGATGTCAAGATCTGATTTCAAATGGTTTTTCAAGTCACTATTCAAGCTCTCACTTAATTGTGTGCTTCTCATTCTAGCATAGTCAATGATCATCCTAGCATCAGCCCAGAAGATGTTTGTTATTTGTTCTTCACAATCGTGTTGTAATGCATACTCAAATGAAGGATTCTCACCAACTCTGTCTCGAAAGTACTTTAACATACTTCTGGCTTCGCCATGCACCAACTCCCTTTGACGCTTTGTACTTAAGTAGTTCTTGTGGTCACGACGAGAATAGCCAAGTTTTGCTGACCCACCAACTTGCCGGCTTGCTAGCTCATGTGCAGCTTTTGGAAGTATTCCTGAAGCATCTGCGGTATCAATTTCAAAAGCTTGCATGGCCGAGATCTTACGTTGTGACGGCATCAAGTGGCATGTTTCTGGCAATTGAAGGGCATGGTTGTGTTCAAGAACCAAATCATGTATCTGATAATCCCCTACTTCTCGATCTAACGTGATGTCCATCCGCACTTTGCAACCTGTTCTTGTTTCCGCACGAGGACAACGTGTTTTATGATCTCGTTTGTCTTTCACTCGATAACCCTCATTGGAGCAAACATATCTTGCAGAAGTGACTACCTTGTCAAGTTTGCTCTTGTTTTCATAATTTTTCCTGACATCAAAACCAATATGTCCACCATAGCTTCTCCAAAAATCCAATGCATTTGTTCTACATTTAAATTTCATCCCAATCTGGGGCATCCAGCTAGGGATCATGTTTGTCCTGGTCAAAACATGTATGACTCAATATAAATGCAAGTGCACAACGGAAATATACAAGTACGTAGCAGATTAAGCTATCGATAAACCATATGTACAGAATATATGTTCTGCAAGACACGGTTAAATAATACTGATGTCTTCTTATTTTTCGGAAATCACAAGAACACAACGCAGGGAAGATTGATAATACCTTGGACAGGAGACGGGAGAGGTGGGAGACGACATCAGACAATAAACGCAACACAGTTGAGAAAGGCGCCGTGTTGCTACCGGCGGCGAGGTGTCCCCGTCAGAGCTGCCGGCGACGAGTACTCGCCCCCGTCACGGCTGCCGGCGATGAGTCGTCCCCATCATGGCTGCCGGCGATGAGTCGTCCCCGTCATGGCTGCCAGCGGCGAGGCGCTGTGTGCTGCCGTGACTTCCGTGGCCTGATTGATCCTCGATCTGAAGTCTGTACTTGGTTCTTGTTTTTTGCCGCCAGTTTAGATGTTTCACGATGGTATTTGGCGCCAAGATAGAAGATGCGTGATTTTCCCTCCGCTGTCTCCTTAAATGCAGGGAATTTGTTTCTAATTAGGTGTTAACGGAGAAAAGGATTGAGGTCCGCTCGATTGTTTTGAACGGCTGATTTTCGAAGTACTGTACGCTGTACAGTAACAACACAACTGCAGAGGAGCCGAGCCCCTCGCCGAGCGCCTAGCCGAATCGGGTAGGGTACCTTGGGGTAAAGGTTTGGCGGCGGGGTCGAAGCAGAGAGAAGAGGCGGAGATGATGCGGTTTGCGCAGCTGTTCCCGACTTCCGCAGAGTAAGAGCATCTCCAGTCGCGGCGCCCAAATGGCCGCCCAAATGCCTTCCGGACAGGCTCTTTGGGCGCCGTCCGGACTACCTTGTCCATTTGAGCGCCGTCGCTCCCCACTCGCGGCGCCCAAATATTTTTTTGTAAACTTAAACTTCGGCGATTTTCATTCAAACTTTAGGAAATTTTACAGATTCGAATGAAATTTAAAAAAACTAAACTTAATCTATTGGCCCCGGTAGCGGCGCCTGAAGGCGTAGTAGGGATCCTCCTCCTCCTCCTCCTCCTCCTTCACCTCCTCCTTCACGCCGTCGGTGCTCCCTGCGCCGCCGTTGCTCCACTCGCCGCCGGTCCACGCGCCGTCGTCCTCCTCCTTGACGCGGCTCGGTCCTGAGCCGTCGTCGACGGTGAGGTCGAAGAAGGGCACGCCCTTCTCCTTGGCGGTGTCGCGCGCCGACCTGGCGCAGGCCGAGGGGCCGTCGAGCGGCGGTACGTCGTCCATCGACGCGGCCTCGACGGCCGCCGCAATGGCGTCGTCGTCCGTCCCCGCCTGCGCCGCTATGAGCTCCGCCATGAACGGCGAGAGCTCCGGCTCCGCCTTCACCTTCATCTGCTCTGGCTTCGGCGTTAGCAGAGAGGAGGCGCGGGAGCGAGATGAGGACGAGCGCGAGGACGACGCCCGCGACGAGGACGCCGTGGAGCGCGACGAGGACGGCGTCGCGCACGGCGCCCACTGGTCCATCACGAACTAGAGCGTGCGCCCGGGCACGCTCCAGAACGCCTCGCGCCCGGCGACGTTCTTGTCCGTCGGCGCCGGGCCGGGGCCGTCCCAGCGGTTGAATTCCTCCTCGTAGGCGCGCTGGAACGCCGCCTCGTACCGGCCATGGTTGGCCGGGTTTCGCGGATTCCAGCGCGGGTCCTGACGCTGCTCCGGCGTCAGGTCACGCCAGTAGTGCGTGTTAGCCGCGGCGGTGAAGCCGCGGTTCGCCCGCGTCAGGGGCTTCATCACCGGCACGCCGTTGACGCCGATGACGAACCCGTGGCAAACACGCATATCCGGCGGCACCGGATAGCCGTTGTCGCGCAGCGCCTCCGTCTGATCCTTGAGCAGGGTGCGCGGCGCGAAGCCGTTGGCCGCGGCGCCGCCGGTGCGCCTCCAGGTGCCGGCCATGGAGAAGGAGAGCGGCGGCGGTTTTCGAGTTGAGAAGGAGCGGCGAGGTGAGGGAGAGAGAACGGCGAGGGCGAGAGTGGCGATGAGTGGAGGCCGACGCACACATTTTATGGCGGCCGGAGAGCGGTGGCATTAACGCTGCTCGCCTCGAAAAGGCGCGCCGCATTCACTCCGGCGAGCAGAGGACGCGACGGCTCACTGGCCGCCCGCCGGCCGTGAAAACGAGGAGTCGCCACGTGGCACGCGCCTTTGACGACGCCTTTGACCACGGCGGGGCGTGGCCATGTCACTGCCAGGCGTGGCCCGCGCGTCGGAGGCGTGCGTTTCCTTCCGTCCGGGGCCGCCCCAAGCCTCCCCAAGTTGAGGGCGTGGGCTGGGCGTGCCGGGCACAAAACTGGGCCGCGCCGGACCGAATTCGCGTTTGGGCGCGATTTTGTGTCCGGCACGCCCCAAACGGCTTTGGGCGGCCGCTTGGGCGCCCCGACTGGAGATGCTCTAAGAGCATCTCCAGCAGCAGCGCTAGGCGTCGGCGCGCTAATTTTTTTTTGCGGCGTCAGAATTGTGATTTCTCGCGCGCGACGCCTGTTTTGCTTTAGCAGACGCGCTATAATTTAGCGCAGCGCAGTCGCGCTAAAATGCAGCGCGCGCGAGCAGCGCCAATATAATGAGCAAATTCATAGCAACATAGCAAAATAGCATAGCAAAAATTCATGACATAGTTCAAATTCTTCCACAGTGCATAATTTAAATGCATTACAATAAAGTGCATACAAACGAATAAAACATCATCACTTGCCACAAGTTTATTTCTCTCCAATTTCTTCCACCTCCTCTTCTTCCTCCTCCTTCTCTTCACCTTGTTCAACCCCATCTTCATCATTGACGGGGACGATGCTTGCACTATTTCCACATGCACCATCCGAAGCATAGGAGACACCATGGTAGCATTGCCTCTACCCATGGTTGCACCCAAGTTAACCGGCGGTGCACCCATTCCTCCCATGGTGCCCATCCCACCATATGCTCCAAAGATGTTTGGAGATGCACCCATGCCTCCCATGCCCATCGGAGGTCCTCCCATGGTAGCACCAACGCCTCCCATGCCTCCCATGCCCATCGGAGGTCCTCCCATGGTAGCACCAACGCCTCCCATGCCGCCCATCCCTCCATATGGTCCCATGCCTCCCAAAAGAGAGCCAAAACTCATGCCTCCCATGCCCATCGGAGATGCATTCATCACTCCCATCCCTCCATTGCCTCCCATGCCCTCCAAGCTTGTTCCTATACCTCCAAAGCCTCCCATGGTACCACCAACGCCTCCCATGCTTGTCATTCTTTTCGTCATCAATAGTTCATCACGGCGTATGTTGAGGTACTCCTTTTGCTTGTCATCAAAGTGTGACGTGTCCATGAAGAAGAGGTATTTCTCCCACTCCATCATCCTAGCTTGCTCCGCCATTTCCAATTTCTTCTCCTCCAATGCCAACCTCATCTCCTCTGCCGCCACCTTTCTTGCTTCGGTCTCGGCGTGTAGGCTATTCTTCTTTTGCTTCGCCTCTTGCGCCAATTTCCTCTCCTCCATTGCCAACATTCGTGCTTTCACCATTTCCTCCATGGCGTGCTTGAGATCATCATCTCCTCCTCCTTTTTTCCTCTCTTTTGCTATTTTTGCACCCGTTGGTCTCTTTGAATTTTCCGGGTGGTGGTTGCTCGCTCGCGCGCAATTTCGTTTCGCACCGCGCGCTGGAGCGGCCACCCCAAATTCAGCGCAACGAGTACCGCTTGGGCCAGCGCGCTGGCCCCTTTTTACCGCGCGCGGAATTTTAGCGCGGCTGCTGGAGACGTCGAAACGGGTGCGCACGGCGTTTTTAGCGCTGCTGTTGGAGATGCTCTAATGCGAAAGACTCGAACTTCCACTCGAGACGGACAGAGACACTGATGGGCTATTAATGGGCTGGAGACCTGGGCCAACTCTCTAAGCTATATGGAGTAGACACTGATGCCTCTATGCCGATCGGCACATGATCGTGTGTTTACACCCATTCGATAAAATGTAAAAACAACAAGACCGGATGGGGGACTTCACCCCGGCTTTCTCATCCCTCCAATAACTAAGCTCCCGGTGATTTCTAGCCTAGGAGAGCACCCATGTGTACCGAGTTGATTCGAGCGCAGAGAACGTACCGACGCAGCTGTGTGTAAAATATTTTCCTAAACAAAAATACTACTCCCTCCGATCCATATTAGTGGGCATAGCTTTGTCTAAATTCATATGTATCTAGTTAAGTATTTAGACTAGATACATGTTTATCTAGACAAAGTTGTGCACACTAATATGGATCGGAGGGAGTAGGCAACTTTTGCCTAAACAAAACTAGGAGCCCGTACTAGCGGCCAGCCCCACGCTGTAGAGGTCCAAACTCCAAACCCCATCGACATCAGCCAGACGGTGGCCGCCTCCGTCTCTCCCGATCCCATTGCCGTCGCCTTCGTGGCCGGTCGACCGGCGCCGACTAATCCTCGTGCTGCTGTCTACAGCCCCAAAACCATCTCCTCCTCTCTCTCAGTTCCATGGCGTGGGACTGCCCAACCGCTGCCCCACGACGAACCCTAGCCGGCAGGGATTCCAGCTGGTCGCCGCCGCAGTGAGTCCTCCATGGCACCGCCCAGATGGTGGCCGCTAGTGCTCTTGCCTCCGGTCCGACCGCTAGGGTTAGGTCGGGAAAAGGGCGGGACTGCGGGAGAACGCCGGACGCCAGATCGCCGCCTCCGCCAGGGTGAAGTCCTCTGACATGTTCTAAGGAGGCATGGCAGTGGGCTCACGTGATTTCTCATTATGGTCACTGAATTAGAAGAAATGAATTTATGTTGCCTTTCGAAGTTAGTGTTTTGTTGCAGTCAGTTCGCAGAGCATGAACTGCAAGTGCTGGGCAACCAAGTTGGATATTCAAGAAGAATAGAGAGAGGATCAGAAGCAGAGTAAAAAGAAAAAGTAGGCATCCCCAGAAGAATGTGACAAGTCTATGGAAGGCCTAAGCACTGCAAAAGCTAAAGCCAAAGCCAAACAGGTGCAATAATCTATAAAGGCTAGCCAATGGATCGTGCAAAAATTCTGGGCAAGGCCAAACAGGTTCTCTGTATTTTGTTTGCAGCTGTACATGTTTAATGCAGTTTCGTTCTGGTTCCTGATTTGATTGACATGTTTCATAATCAGGACCCACACATAGTTGTATAAATCCGGCACTCTGATGATAAGAGAGGTGATCACAGAGACAGGAAATACGACCTTCCGGAAATAAGAGATGGTAAGCTACTATTCTTCTGATGCCACATTGTCTGATTGGGTTGAGAAAATTACACGACGTCCATTGCATTTAACAACTCACTAACTCCACTTCAGTTTGTTCCTAAAATGGATAACCAATCTGATCTTGAGGAGTGATGTAGAATGGTCTGTAGCAATGCTCCATTTCCTCACAGAAAAAGACACAAGTATTATATCATGAATGCTATGCGACGTTCTTCGAGATTTGTCACTATATCTCAATAACGCCAATGAAGCTAAAGGTGGAAATACGTGATGTTCTTGTTGCATTCTCTGATTTAATTTGTTTTTTCTTCTGCTCTTGTGTTTAGGATTGTGATACATAACTTTTGTTATTTAGCCTGTTAATTTAGTTGAGTTCCTTTCCTGAAATATAGCTTAACGCACAAACAATCAGTCAGAATATTTGTACTAGCAAAATCTCTTTTCACACCATCCGGTCCAAAATCGTAAGATGATGTTTTCTCTGATGACTTCTAAGGCAACAGGATAATTACAAGCTTCCTTGGATGCTCTGCATAAGTTATACATGACACATAACAAACGCCGTATTAACAAAGGTTATTACATCTCTACGCCAAGCAAGTATTTACTTTGTGCAGATTAGCATCCCTATTTTTGAAGGCTATAGCTTTATGATCTATCTGTTGTATGTACATAATCAATGCGTATTTTATTCAGATTTGAGTCATTTCTCATTTGTATGACATACATGTCTTGCATTCTAGGCTGTAACAGCTTTTTAAGCTGGATCTTCTTACTAAAATCTCTTCAGTGGGTGCACAATAACTAATCAGACTGAACATGAGCTTTATTTCTGATATGCAGCCTAAGAGGCCTTCACCGGCCTGGAGAATCTGAAATTTTATGCTCAATGCAAGATGTTTAGTTCTGACCGTTGAAATTGGTGTAGACATTCATACGATGGACTAGCTGTTCTTTCATAGGAGGTCCATGTGTTAGAGTTCTATAACGTGTGTTGTTAGGATACACTCCATTTTTTGGGTTGATTCGTATTTGTTCTACTTAAAAGGATATTAGATTTAATAGTGTATATAACTAGAACATGACTGCACTGTGTCGATGTTAACAGTTCCTTCAAGTTTGATATACCATCTCCTGATGACATGGTCTCTATAGGTATATAATCATCCTGACATTTGAGAAAAGGTAGCCTTTGCACTGCATTTTCTCTTATTAGTCAGACTACTTAAAATGATGCAATCTAAACATTTAGTTCATGTGATTTTTTTGCAAGCTCATGTAACTCTTTTAGTTTGGAAGGACTTTATTAATCTTATATCTTCAGGCAAAACCTGTGAGTCTGTTTGTCAGATGCTGAGTAGGGTCTGGCTAAGAATTTGATGTGGGCTACCAATCACACCTAGCTAAAATAAATGATATAATCTCATTCAAGATAGGTAATAATGGAGTTTTGTTTACTCAAAGAATAATCTTTCACTAGATAGTTGGGTCATTCACTTGTGATGTTGGTACTTTCTTCCACCGGATTGTCTTTATTTTCTTTTAGCGGAATGGAGCAGCCGTTGAAACAGTGGCTGCTTATGATTATTTCTAAGATAAGGCTCAATGTAATTTTTCTTAATGCTAAATTGAAAATGAACTTTCTTTGTCTTCAATTTAGCTTCAGTATAGAACCGCGAGTATTTTGCCGTTGTAACATCTACTTATGTGCTCACATGTTACAACATGAAATATATGTACTTCTACAGGACTTTCCATAAAAAGTCTGAAAATTTTGGTTTGAAATTTTACATCAGTTGTTCTTTCCAGGTCATTGTAATGCAAAAGGTGGTGTGATGGAGAAATGCTTAACTAAACCGGAACCCCAACTTCGTATGGGCTAATCTTCCTTCATCCAACGGATGACATATGATGGCAACTAAACTGCGGGCAATTGCATCAATCTTGTGATGCATGAAGCCTCACTAATTGGATAATACAGGTGGTGCTTCATTGAATCTAGGAGATTTGTGGTTTTGATCTGGAGATGATCATAGTAGAAACTTTCTGTCATATGTGATTGTGTCCCACACTGAATCATGGTGTACTTTGACATGTTCCCCAATTTCTCTTCTACGGGGTTGCACATAATAATCTTTGCTCCTGAAATTAAGAGATATGCATTCTATCCAATTCCTTAAGTGTTTTTCCTTGCAATTTTGTATTCTGGCTGATCCACTTTCTCTGTTGTCATATTTGAACTTTAACTGACTAGAAGTACTTTTCACTTTAACTTTTCTGAGATGGGATACTCCTAGGCTCACCAAGAAGTTTTGTTCCGCAAAGAGATAAACATGCTTATGCTTATTGGGTATTTTGGTTTGTCACTAAGTTGTAAATTAGAATAAAGATCCTTTTGCATAATTACTCTCTCTGTTTTGATTTACTTTGCATTCTGCGTTTAGCCAAAGTCAAACTTTTATAGTATGACCAAGAATATAGAAAAAAAATCAACATTCATAATATCAAATGCATTTAATATGAAAATGTTTTGATGATGATTATAAATAATTTAGATTTAAAATTGTAGATGTTTATATTTTTCATGACTTTGACTAAACCCAAAACGCAAAGTAAATAAAACGGAGGGAGTACTAGCCAACTCAGTGCTTAAATATTGTTTGAACTTGAGAATTGTCAAGTTGTATGCATGTATATGTATAATGTTTATAGCTAAAAGGATGTTACTATTTATAGTGGATTTTTTTTTTGCGAATCAGGAGCTTTATCGATTAACTGGTGGGATTACAATACATGGATTTGTTCTAAGAAGGGGGGTTTATAGACCCACAAACACCTCCTTCTAGAACTACTAGCCCTCTTAGCACACGCATGAGCAGCCTCATTTGCTTGGCGTCCAGTATGCACCTTGCACTAAACATGGTATAACAAAATACTCCCACCTTGCACTAAACATGGTATAACAAAACACATTGGTTGCGAGTGAGGCGTTTTGACTCCCGAGCTACATGTAGCTCATTTTTTGAAAAATTTAAAATTTGCATTTTTAAGTTTCCAAAAATCGTGAAAAAAAATCTCAGATATAAATAGTGATATGATTTACAAGTGTGCAAAATTTTAGCTGGAAATTCGTTGTATTGTGATCTGGACAAAATTTTTAAAAACTTGAAATTTTACCCGATTTGTCTTTTATGTGTAGCCCAAAATACTACGCATTTCGAGTTGAAACTTTGCACGATTCTAGGTCTAGCCACAATCTACGACTGGGATTGTTTTCACGATTTTATGAAATTAAAAAGTGCGGATTTCAAATTTCCGTTTGAACTTTTCGATTGATTGCGCTTTATGCTTAGTTGTTTATGCTTTACCAACACCTGACGTTGTCCTATTTGCTTCATGTCTCGCAAAACATTTTGTGTCCCTTAGATATACTTCATATTATCATTCCGAACTAAACCTCTATTCTCTCGGTTATAATGGAGCGGACGCGGCAACACGCGCCTTTTCCTTCTGACCTGGCCCTTATGCGCATATGCACGGCTACCACTAGTCCACGGAAGAGTTCTCCATTCGATAAAATGCATTAGAGGTAATACTGTTGCCTGATTGATTGCTTTCTTTATTTTCATTGATGTTGCATAACGTAAAAGCCAGTAAGGACTAACGAATGTGTTATGAACTTTGATCCCCGTTGACATGTACACGCACCTGTCCTAATGTACTCATGTTTTCAGCTCGCAAATTTCTAAGTTTACAGCATAATGGTACACTAAAATTTGGCTGATCAACCTTAAGAGTATGTTATAAGCACTGTAGTCCGCAATCTGCTACAGACTACACGTTTGGCCTCAAGGGGCTAATCATGTTGTGAGACCGACTCAGACTGCTTTTATTTAAGGTCGCAATATCCTTGATGGGGTTGTGATCTTACATGAAACAGTTCATGAGTTGCATCCGAAAAAGCTGAATGGGGTTATTTTAAAAATAGACTTCGAAAAGGCCTATGATAAAGTCAAGTGGGTTTTCCTCCAACAAACACTCAAAATGAAAGGAGTGGCGCGTTATGATTCATAATTTCGTTTCCGGAGGAAGTTTCGCCATCAAAGTTAATGATGATGTTGGTAGATACTTCCAAACGAAAAAGGGATTACAACAAGACGACACATTATCACCTATATTATTTAATATAGTTGCTGATATGCTAGTCATAATCTTTGAGCGTGCAAAATTGGATGGGCAAATTGAAGGAGTGGTACCGCATCTAGTGGATGGCGGGTTATCCATTCTTCAATATGCTGACGATACGATTCTATTTATGGAACATGACATGGAAAAAGCAAGAAATCTAAAATTAATATTATCAGCGTTCGAGCAACTTTTCGGTCTAAAAATTAAATTCCATAAAAGTGAATTGTTTTGTTTCGGCGAGGTTCAAGACGAGGCTACCCAGTATGCTTAGCTTTTTGGCTACGGGCTAGGACAGTTTCCAATAAGCTATCTAGGCATCTCAATTCAGTTTAGGAGGCTAACGATTGCTCAATGGAAACATGTCGAGGAAAGGCTACAAAAGAGATTGAGTAGTTGGAAATGAAAACTACTATCCCTGGGTGGTAGATTGGTTCTCATAAATTTAGTCCTAAGTAATATGGTACTATATATGATATCCTTCTTCAATTGACAAAGGAGTCTTGCATCGATTGGATTTTCGATCTAGATTATTTTGGCAAGGGGACAATGGAAAAAAAAACGGCTAGCCAAATGAGATGTAATGTGCCGCCCCAAGGATCATGGTGGTCTGGGGTTCATGACCTTGAGGTCAAGAATAGAGCCATTATTGGTAAGTGGTTGTTTAAGCTTCTGACCGAAGACGGGTATGACAAACTCTTCTTAGGAGGAAATATATTGGCTCAAGTGCGATATCACAGGTTTCTTGGAAACGAGGTGATTCCCATTTTTGGGCTGGCCTAATGGCGACGAAGAAATTCTTCTTCCCATATGGTTCTTTCTCCATTAAGGATGGTTCAGAGATAAGGTTCTGGGAGGATAGGTGGCTAGGAACTACCTCGCTCCGAGAACAATATCCAGTTTTATACAATATAGTCCTTTGACGCACAAAAGCGATACACTCGTTCAAGTTTTGGGGGATACCCCTCCAAATGGGACGTTCAGAAGAGATCTTGTTGGCCCCAGACTAGCCTCTTGGCATGAGTTGCTGCAGCATCTAGCTTCCGTCAATTTGACGCAAGGGACCGACGAGTTTCGTTGAAATTTACACAAGAGCGGTAAATTCTCTGTGGACTCCATGTATAACGCTTTAATCCAACCAGATATGCCGGTAGATAATAATAAGAAAATCCGGAAGATGAAGATTCCACTAAAAAACAAATTCTTTGGGTGGTATCTTCGCCGAGGAGTAATTCTTACTAAAGACAATCTTGCAAAACACAATTAGCATGGAAGTAAAAAGTGTGTCTTCTATCATAAGGACGAGACTATCAAACACTTATTTTTCGAGTGCAAATTAGCTAGTTCTATATGGTCAATTATCAAAATAGGTTCTACTCTATACCCACCCAAAAGTATTGCCAATATTTTTGACAATTAGCTGAATGGGGTGGATAATAGGTTTAAACAACTTATTAGGGTGGCAGCGCTTGCCGTTATATGGTCGTTTTGGCTATGTAGAAATGACAAGTTTTTAATGATAAAAATTCTTCTCTTATGCAGGCTATCTTCAGGATTACAGCTACGCTCCGTTTGTGGTCTCAGTTGCAACGTGTGGCGCATCGAGACCCTTTTTTGTGTACCAGATTGAAGGATACGACGAGAGACTTTTTATCCCAACATGGATGACAGCATAATTTGCGGATTGGCCCTCCACCATCATAGGCATTCTTACAATTTCTCATTATGATATGTAATTCACCTTTTTATGTTTCAAACTACTGAACTCGTTTCGGCTGTGTGCATCATTGTTATGCAGAGCCTGGGTGTAATGCTTAAACCTTTTAAATAATAAAGCTTCCTTTATCAAAAAAAAAGGGGGGAAATGTGGTCAAATGCTGTAGAGTTTACTCGTGCTATGATATGGTTGTTGAAGGGCTTTACTGACTGGCTGCTGCTTACACTTCTAGTCGGAGAGAGCTTTTCAGAATGCTTGTTCTTGTCGCTATTACTACTTCTTAAAGCATGATCTACTTGTTGTTAGCTAGCATTGTGCATCATTTGCGAAATATATGTGCTTCATGCTTATAAAACTTGGTAAGTACTAGTAGCAAGCGACATGCTAACTTGCTATGTTAACCTTACAGGGCGCCATGTTGAGGTACCAACCAAGATTGATGAGTCAGAGTAGCAGATACAGTTCAGAGCAAGGAGGAAGATGGATACTACTGGGGACGAAGAGAAAATAATCGTACGCTTTAGTCGTACAACTGAGCTCAACTAGCTGATCCACTCATTGCCACTCACTTTTGGATTGGCTTTCCGCTTCCGTGAACTAGCAGCACGCACCACCGAAGGACTAGCCTTACGAGTTCGGGTATCCTCTGAACGGCCGACGTAGCGCGATAAGTAGTCTACAATCTTGTCCCCGTGGAAGTCATGTTCGATGCTTCCATCCAGCAGATGGTAGGCGTCGATTCTCGGCTAGCCGTCAGCCCACGCGCTGCACCTGTAGACTGTGTCGGAGCCGATGGACGAGGACAGCCCGGCGGGCACCGAGAGTGCGGGCCCATCACGGACTCCACCGACGAACACCGCACGCCCTCCTAGCCCGTGGGTGGGTACCATATTGCGGGCATCCAGATCCACCTGGTGCACCTCATACTTCTCGGGAAGATCGGCCGTAGTCGCGCCTCTGCTGTTCACAAGAATCAGTTTGCCGTCGTTGTCCACTAGGTTCACGGTGTTTGGGTATGGCCAGTTACAAAAACCTTGCTCCACTTCGGCCGCCACCACCAGCTTCGGCCACCGGCTATCGGCGGTGAAGTCCAGCACCATGATGCCTTCATTTGTGACGCAGTAGAAGCGGTTCGCGAACGACAAGGTTGCCTTGATCAAGACGGACCCGCTCGAGGACCCCCACCGTCTCCATCGCTCAGCACCCGGCTGGGCCACGGCTAGACAGCGACAGCCGGAATGGAGTGCCATTGTTGATGAGTCGTCGGCACGGCCAGCGCCGAACACCCGCAATTTCTGGAGCCTTCTGTGGTACATAGTAAGCTGGCTCTTGAGCGCAGGTAGCAGGGTAGTCCCGTCCGGGAAATCGGTGCGCTGGCGCGTCAACGGGTTAAGGAGACGGACGACGTAGGTCTTCTTGTCGCAGAGCACAATGAGGCCATCGGAGGTGGCCCCGTACACGAAATGGCGCTGGAGCTCCGGAAGGTTCACCAAGATGCGCTCGCCGGTCGAGAAGTTCAGAAAGCCGCGACGCTTATGGACGGCGCCGGAGGTCTGCTGGAGCATGATCCACCGCCGGGGGTGGAACCGGCGGTCCAGGCTGCCGTGCGCGTGCGGAGAAGCGGCGCATCGGCGCCAGGAGCTACACACCGCGCGGAAGCGGAGGTAGTTGGCGACGTCGTCGGCTAGGATGCGCTCGGTGATCAGGTCCGCTGGCCCGGCCGTGAGGTTGGCCCAGTCCCTCCTGGAAACCACATTTAAGATAAGTATATTAATTCTCGCGCCGGACTCACACATGGATTGGAGAATATGAAAAAAAAAAATCATGGACGACGATAGATCGAGAGGAACACGAAACCGTACGTACCACAGTTACAACTTGGGTGGGCGGCGGGCATGCCGGAGAGCGCGCGCGGCGGGTCGGCGACCTCAGTGCGTGCGCGCTTTGTGTTGTGGAAGCGCGTTCCTACAACCGTGATGTTAGGCGCCGCCGCCATGTTCTGCAAGTCGTCGGCCAATCGAATTGTGCGCTTTGGTTCCCCCCAAATCCTCCCTATCTGGTCCGGTAGCACAGCAGCTCACCCAACGGTCCTCTCAAACTCTTCCTAAACATCCGGATTGTCCGGCTCTCCACATAGTCAGTCCATATATGGTGGGTTTGGGGACGCCTGGACAGGCTGCCACGACCACATTGGACCACTTTATCTATATTTATTTTCTCTTTCTTTTTTTCCTTTCTCACTCTATCCCGACCGGACAATTTGGGGGGATTTTGGCTATATGGTTGAAGACACATACTTTTGAGGGATCAAAGCGTACACGTCCGGACACGTTTTAGGGGTCAAATTTGACCATGGTGGTTGGAGATGCTCTTACTACGCCATTCTCACAAGTTGACAAGGACTAACTCGGGGACTCCCTGCTTCGCAAAAGCATCGCTCCTTAGCAGATTTTATAAACCCACCAGGCTCAACTGGACCATGAGTTAAGAAAATTTAAGAAAAAAGAATCATGTGAGTTTTGTACTAAGGGCTGAGCGACGGCCCAGCATTACACCATATGGAAAATGCACTACGCAGCTAGCCTAGAGATGGTGAAGAACACGTTCATAGTACATTTCACACAAGTGGACAAGGAACATTTTTCAAAACCTTGCACCCAACACTAAATTTCTCTTATAAGTTATAACATGAATGTACTCGCTGGGTTAGCGAAGTAACGCCTTCTACGCTTGGATGGTTCTGTACTGCTGCCCTGACTGAAAAGACTCTGTAATATGGTGGGAGTAGTATGCACAGGTTCTTCGGACACACGGACATAGAGGTGCCTAACAAGCGTCAGCTTATCCAATATAGTCCTGCATGTCTGCAAAAATTATGAAGGAAATGTAATGAGAGAAAGATTAGCGTCGATCTTTCAATTATTGATAATACTGGCACAAATAGACAAAGTAGGGCACCATACCTGAGGATTCAATACTTCCATCTGATGGATAACATCCTCCTGACACAACAACAACAAAGCATACAATCAAAACTCTAGAATATCAATGCTGACAGATAAAGTGAACCATAAAGCGAACAGGGAGACAATTCTTCAGTACATAACATACTACAAAAGAAATATGTGACTTTTTGTAAGTGTGCCAAGTGTCACCTTTCAAAAATGGTTGCAGGTGCAGCCACATGCACTCTGGATTTTTTTTTCTCCAATAGTAAGAAAGGACACAAGCACAATAAAGTAGTTTGAGTCTCGTGTATTAGGATTAGGTTTTTATAAAGCAGGGGTGTTCTTTCGCAAAACCATTTTATAAACGAGCTCTTTGCACGTTATTTGAATTGCGAAAAAGTAAAACAAGTTTTCTTGTGGATCTCAATAACATGATGCTTGGTCAAAATCATGACAAAACACAATTTATTACTGTATTATGAGTTAGGGTCAATCCAAGAAATTCACAACTTACTGTGCTACACAAAATTCTCCCAGTTCATAAAAAGCAGATATAATTGACAAAAATAGATACACACCTCTACTATTCCTGGGTATTGCATGACGTAGCCAATAATACGACGAGTTAAACCTTCGTAGACGGTACTATTCATGCTGCCGTCACCATTTATCCATGGTAATATAGGGTAATAAATATGCCTTTCACAAGCATGGCGGCAATCACTCTCCCTGCTGTCTTGTGATGGAGTAGACATTGCTTCCTTATCTCCTGAATTTTGACTACGCGTATGAGATGAGCTCGACTTGCTTTGAACACTAAGAACTGTGACAGTGTGCCCATCACCAAGCATTTTTACAGTTCCCTGCTTACTAGACATGGCATGCTTCTCTTTCAGTACATTTTCGGCGCCTCCAGTCTCCACTAATTGAGAAGCTGGATCTCGTGAACAGCTGCAGTTGCTGTATTCTGCAAGTGTGCTTAGATGATACTTTGACTTATGTAATGAGTCAACAATCCGGAAACCATCATACGCGTTGACCTACAAAGCAATTGAGCACACATGGTGACTCCCATTTGAGTAAACACGGATAAAATAACAGAAGCCATGGACAGCTTCTAATTTATGAAGTGATGCATTGCTCCAACAACTCGAGGCTTCATCTCAAAAAGGAAAAAATCACACATCAAAGTGTGAATAGTCCATTTGGCTGCTGAAGATCAGCCGAGTACATAGAACTACTAAAATCCTTAAAAAGCAAAGGTAAAAAACACTGGATTTTAGAACGCTACGTGATCTGCACTTGGCTTTTCGAAATCTTACCACATCCGAAGTGCCTAGCATGTACAAGGTGCTACATTCTCTCACATGCATTAAGCAGATATATGCTCCCTCTGTTATTTTTTATTTTTTATCTCGTAGATCAGCAAGGTCTCCAATAGACATGTTTGCCAAATATGAAACCATTTCATTCGACAAACTAAATAGTTTATGCATATTAGGGGCCAAAACATCAAAACTTTGACAGGACATATTGGACGATGGGACATTAAATAGGACAGATGGAGTACCATTTATATACCGCCATCAATTAGTTTAGAACAAACTGATAGCAGAGTATCAGTAGGAGAAGTATCTGAATTGAATGCTAAACTTTCCTCATTTTGTTTTTCATGTTTTCTCAGTTCTTTCACTGTCATGACCATAAGTTGTAGCAGAGTCCTACAACCAACAACAAACCTACATTTTCTTAACTATGTTACCATCTAGTCCCTCGTTGGGGCGTAACCCTCTTAGCGACGCGCCATATCGGAACCCGGGTGTGGTGTCAAATGGGCAAGGGCCGGGCCGCCACTCCCTTGGTGGCGCGCCGTATCTTGATCTGGATACGGTGATAAGTGAGCAAGGATCGGGTCGTCGCATCCTTAGTGACGCGCTAGACGACTCCTCGGATGATACCAGCAGACGCTTTGTGCGGCGTATCCAGGAGGCTGAGGTTAAGGAGGCTTTGAAGAGGATGAAAGGAGGCAAGGTAATGGGCCCTGATGGTATCCCCATTGAGGTGTGGAGAGGCCTTGGAGACGTAGCGATAGTATGGCTAACTAAGCTTTTCAGCCTCATTTTTCGGTCAAACAAGATGCCCGAAGAATGGAGGTGGAGTACATTAGTGCCAATCTTCAAGAACAAGGGGGATGTCCAAAGTTGCACTAATTACCGTGGAATCAAGCTGATGAGCCATACAATGAAGCTGTGGGAGAGAGTCATTGAGCACCGCTTAAGAAGATTGACAAGCGTGACCAAAAATCAATTTGGTTTCATGCCTGGGAGGTCTACCATGGAAGCCATCTTCTTGGTACGACAACTTATGGAGAGATACAGGGAGCAAAAGAAGGACCTTCATATGGTGTTCATTGACTTGGAGAAGGCGTATGATAAGATACCATGGAATGTCATGTGGTGGGCCTTGGAGAAACACAAAGTCCCAACAAAATACATTACTCTCATTAAGGATATGTATGATAATGTTGTGACAAGTGTTCGAACAAGTGATGGCGGCACCGATGACTTTCCAATTAAAATAGGACTGCACCAGGGGTCAGCTTTGAGCCCTTATCTTTTTACTTTGGTGATGGATGAGGTCACAAGGGATATACAAGGAGATATCCCATGGTGTATGCTCTTTGCGGATGATGTGGTGCTAGTTGACGATAGCCGGGCGGGGGTTAATAGAAAGTTAGACTTGTGGAGGCGGACTCTAGAGTAGAAAGGCTTTAGGCTTAGTAGAACTAAAACTGAGTACATGAGGTGCAGTTTCAGTACTACTAGGCACGAGGAGGGAGAGGCTAGCCCTTATGGACAGGTGGTACCTGAGAAAGACACCTTCCGTTATTTGGGGTATATGCTCCAGAAGGATGGTGATATCGATGAAGATGTGAGTCATCGAATCAAAACTGGTTGGATGAAGTGGCGCCAAGCTTCTGGCGTCCTCTGTGACACGAGAGTGCCACAAAAGCTAAAAGGCAGGTTCTATAGGACGACGATTCGACCTGCGATGTTGTATGGCGCAGAATGTTGGCCAACCAAGAGGCGACATATCCAACAGTTAGGTGTAGCAGAGATGCGCATGTTGAGATGGATATGTGGCCACACAAGAATGGACCGGGTCCGGAATGATGACATACAGGAGAGAGTTGGGGTAGCTCCGATTGAAGAGAAGCTTGTCCAACATCGCCTAAGATGGTTTGGGCATATACAACGCAGACCTCCGGAAGCGGCCGTGCATAGTGGATGGATAAAGCGTGATGAGAATGTTAAGAGGGGTCGTGGTAGACCAAACTTGACATGGGAGGAGTCTGTTAAGAGAGATCTAAAGGATTGGAATATCACCAAAGAACTAGCCATGGACAGGGGTGCATGGAAGCTAGCTATCCATGTGCCAGAACCATGACTTAGTTTCGAGATCTTGTGGGTTTCACCTCTAGCCTACCCCAACTTGCTTGGGAATGAAAGGCTTTGTTGTTGTTGTTGTATGTTACCATCTAGTCCCTCCGTATCAAAATATAAGATGTTTTAGCATGTTTGGGGCCTAAATGTACCTAGACATGTTTTAGTGCAAGATTCATGTCTCGGTACATTTGGGCCCCAAACATGCTAAAACATCTTATATTTTGATACGGAGGGAATACAAATTTCTATAGATAGGAAGAAACAATGTGTACATGGGTAACAAGAATACAAGATTATACCAAAACACAGACACAGGAAATAGTCACACCTAGGAGCAGAGTGAAGTTAATTTTAGTTATCTCCTTGATAAACACTAATAAATCTGTAGATAAATATGTAGACAACTAGTCTACTGTACGCAAGTTTACAGCTTTACCTCCATGGCCAGATGAAATCTCTTGAGTGTATGAACAATCACATCAATTAACCGTGTGCCTGCAGTGCATAAGATCAAACAGAAATGAATTATACCTCCCAAAAACAAAGACCATACCTTATGCAAATTTTTATTCATGAGACAACAGGTACCTAATGGGTGCAATTCCTGTGACAATTCCGTCAGACTAACTCCTCCTTCACCACCTTGATGAATAACACAAAATGCATTTCTGAACAGATCAGAAGACAATATGCATGATTCAGTTTGATTACAAGATGATGACTGTAACTGATCGGCATATGTTTTCATAGCATCCCAAGGCCATCCGTTATAAGAGTTTTCCAACTGAGATTCAGACAGCATACGCCGACATGAACTGGAGTTATTTAAATACAGTAACGTGTTCTGGCTCTCAACCTGCGCATCAACATCATTTCTGCACATTTCCCTGGCTGAACTAAAAATAAGGCACTCTTCATCATGTAACACTTGCGTAAGATGGCTTGTTTGAAGTTCCTCTTGATTCAGAGCAACTTGGATACCAGAGAAACCTTTTTCACGGCGATAACAAGGTTTGTGTTTCTTAGTCCCACTGCTTTCCTGTTCCACCATATCAACCTTGCGTTTGTGAATGACATTGTACAGTGCACTGGTATCTTCAACCAAAGAACTAGAGCTATTTGGCCCATCAGTGTCACCAACTCCTTCACTTGGCAAGGAAGGTGAAATGGACAACTCTCCTGACCAAACCAGAGAAAAGAGATGAACAATTTCCCCACATTCTACGTCTGGATACAAATAAATTCTATCATCCGTAATGTTCTTTTGCTGCCTTATAAGCCATTTAGAAAATTCAGAAGCCTTTTTTCCTGAACCAAATGGGAAGGGTGACTGAGAAGCCTCTAAGAAGAATTTCCGTGAAAGGGTGTATGGCTTTGTTCCATTTCCACTAACCTGCAAAGAATGGGGAGAAGTATGAACAACGGTACAAATTGGGAGAGAGTATGAACAACAACACAAAATAACTGGTGTCTTAAATCAAATTACACTTAAATCAATCTGCCTGCTACAGATCATTACAGAACTGAAGGAGCCCTATCATTCCTTACATTGGTGACAGTGAAGACGTTGATACACCAATCATCATTTGCAGATGTTAGGAAAAAAGATTATTCAACGTAGCTCCACTGCAAACTCAAGTGCTTATATCACAGCAACAGTAAAGGCTGTAAACTTTGAACTACACGACATAAACATAAGTGTGTGCAGCACTGATCACCACATAAATACATCCAGACAACGGTTGGGCAAGCAATCACGCATATTTAGATTTCGGCTTTAGAATGAATTTCCAGTTATCAACATCGGAACCCAACATGTACTTCAAAGATGCACCCTGACCAAAAGCTTATATTTGTAGATGTTAGTTATGAAGTTACTTTCCTAATGGTGGTTTGTGATAGGACCATGTTTCAGACAAAGTATAATTATTGTGATTGCAAACCATGGTTAGCAAATTTTAAATCCTATGAAACTGCTATTTCTAAGTACGACTGTCACTATATTTTTTTTAAATGAAGGCAAAAGCTTTGCCTTATCCATTAATTAAGAAGAAGGCGCCCAGTTAATTAGCGGAAAACCGGGCAAAAAACCATACAACACAACACAGGGCCAAGCCCACAACACTACTCCATCAAGACCAGACGGCCTCTCACCCTGCCGAAGAGAAAGCGCCGTGACTGCTATGGGAGGAACAGACACGGGACGCTCCAACACAGGTGAAGAAGCCAACCCTCCGAGGAGCTGCGCCAACGCGACGCCGACGACCAGCATTGACGGCAACCTCGTCGTCCACACGATTCGGGGTCGATGCGCTCAACACCGACAAACTTTTGGGGCCGCCGCCCCGACATCCAGCTGCTCCGCCACGCCCAGCAGACCACCAACACCACCTTCCGGGACCGAGCCGACAATCTCGCCGCACTAGCGACACAAGAATGTCGCCCAAACCACGCAAACAACTGCCCCACCCCATGAAGCTGCCCAACATGAATCCCAAACCACGCAAACAACGACTGTCACTATAGTTTTCTCACAGCAAGAAATGAGAGAAAACGTCTAGGTTCACATGCAATGAACCAAGAGCTGAGCTGGGTTCAGCATACTGAAGAATAATAGAGACTGGATAAAACTGCATAAGTTAGCAAATACTAACCGTGAACTTCTTCTCGTTGAGAAAGGAAAAGGCAGTGACAATTTCACTCTCTGAATAAAGCTGGAGAGTTGCCGTTAAAGAAGCTTGTACTTCTGATCCTGATGATGTGCTGAGAAAAACCAACTTCAGAAGCTCTATCGCATTTGCAACTGCTAAGGATTTGCATCCATCTCTTCTAGTAATTTCATCTTTGTTGACCTTAATGACCTTTTCATGAGATATACACGTTACATCCACGCTTTTACTTGCATGGGATGCATTTGAATGTCTAGACAACTTTGCACGTTCACGTGATCCAGTTTCTGGAATTGCAGTGGTTGTACTTGTTGCACCTTGCATAACCTGATTAATTTAAGGTGAAAGACTGGTATTAAATAAGACATAGGTTGGCAGTTGAGGTTAAATAGACAATTACTTACCAGATCTTCCTGCCCACTTGGAATTTCCTCATTGACATTATTATCATTATTGCTCTTTGCATTATTAACTTCCCTGGTCTGGTTCAACTTTTCTACTCGAATGAATTTAAGGACTTCATCAAGTGCATTTTTTATTTCCGGATCTTCAAAATAATCCCAATTTAATATCTCAGAATCTGAATCTTCACAGTTCCCATGGCTAGAATTGGAAATATGGGAATGGCATCCGCTCACTTTCGATCTCCTTCCCTCTCTGAGAAGGCTACATATTCTCGTTACAGCTTTACTTACATTTACGTTTTTATTTAAGTATGCCATCCTTTTACGGCATGTATGTGGTGCAGCTGGAAGACCAGAGATAGAGTTCCAATAACATTTGGGTCCGCGTGCTGCACAAAATCTAGTGTATACCATCAGCAGTTTTCTGCAGATAATAATAACCAATCAGGCTCAGCATCATGGAAAACATTGTTTAGCTCCAATAGCAAGGTCTACCGTGGATACAGAATGAAACTATACCTGTTAGACTCATACGTCCACTGGAATTTTTTACCAGTGGATGTGGATGATGCAGAAATGATCCCTGGTACTTCCTCATCCTGGGTAGACTGGGCTGGTAGCTTTCCAGCAGAACCACTGGCTTGTAATTTTTGTTTAATAAACCTTAGGGTAACCTTATTAGAAGATCTTTTCCTTTTCTGACAGATCGATCCAGAACTAGCTCCTTGCTGCTTTCGAGTCACGGGAAACCTGGGCTGTCTATTCTGAGAGGACGAAACACACAGCATCTACATTAATAAAAAAAGAAGTTGCTAGTCAGAAATACTGAATGAACTATAAACAAAACAAATCAGACATAACAATATTTTAACAAGGATAATTAAACAATCAGGCTACTGATGGAGAGGATGGTTGGTCAAACTTTACATATATATTTTCCTATATATTTGGTCAAACTTTACAAAGTTTGACTTTGACTAACCCAGAACACAGGGTAATTAAAAATGGAGGGGTTAATTTATATTGGTCATAACATACCTTCCACGTACATGATTACGAGTTTCCTCAATATGGACTGCCCGAAATCACAAAGTAAAAAGGGACTAACACAGAAGTTAAATAAATAAAAAGTGCAGAGCAAGGTCAAACACTTATCAGACTGGTCCTGCAGATCACTAGATGAAGATGGAGGGAAATTCAAAAGCATACCTGCTCTACAGAGAGATTTAACTCTCTTGCCATTACAAGACAATCTTTGAAAGGAATTCTTCCCTCCTCACTGATATTCATAATACGCTTTTGAAACTTCAGCCGTTGTTCAATAGTCATCACTCTACGAGAACTCCATGAACGAGGATGAGAAACCTGCAAGAAACAGGGTATGATATAGAACTCAATAAGCTAGAAGAACAGCAGATACCAGATGCCAGACATATTGTTTGAAGTAGATAATGATGGGTTTCCAGAGTAGATATCGGAGAAAATGGGCAATCAGTAAAATGCTTGCAGGTAACAATGTATATGGTCAAGAAGAAAGTAGAAGCAAGGAATTAGAAAGCACAAATCAGTATGACGATATCAAGAACCTGGAAAGCAGCTTTAAGAACTCTGATACCAACTAGAGTTAGGCAGCAGCAATGAAGCACCCAATCATGCATACTCATGAAGCAGGCGAAATATGATATGAGATCGTATAGAGGGTAAAATTGGAAAGCAACAAAACTAACAAACAAGACGGCATTGCACATTCAAATGAGCAGGAACATCTTTTGTGAGGGTAAAAAAGCATATGACCATTTGAAATGGTAACAGGTAACCCAAAAGTACAATGTTACTAGTATGAGATAATATTGCAATGATGTATAGCAATGATGACAAACCTCAGGTACAGAGCAGCCAGGGAAGGCACTCAATGGTTCAGCAAAGCCAGCAGTTAAATAGCAGTACTCTAATGTTTCCCAGTAAGCATCAACAAACTCCTGCTTTGAAAGCACAAAATCATGCCGAATTTTTGGATGATGATTCACATTAACGTGGGATGGTGGAAGAATTCTTCGTGTAGGTTCCTCAATGTAAGGCCTGAGCTCCATTGCATGTGTAGACACAGCGTCTGATGGTACAACCCACTCATCTAAAGGTTCTTTTGCAAATTGGACCAACTAGCAAACATAGCCACACAAGTGCAGAACTGAGTCAATACAAATACGCTCCATCCTAGTGAATTAAGATATCATGCAATCTGAATTGCATCAATCATGAGCTTGACTTTGCAAAATAAGAATATGCAGCAGGCAAATATCAACCTAAAAGAACTTCATATTTGTATTCTTCTTACCTTAGTTTGAAAAAAAAACACCTAAGTTTCTAGATTCTCGCAATGTTAACTGAAATACTAAAGACAAAGAACATACCTTGAGCTTATATAAAATATTAATTAAGCGTGAGAGTCGGCCCTTGGCATGAGTATCCATGAGCTGGTTGTATTCCTCCGTAGGAATTTCTGAAAGCACTTTAGTTATCATGTTATCGATCTTCGCTGATCCCACAACTTGTAGAAAGAGTTTGACAGGCATTTCATTAATAGCTGCTGCCATCGAAAATAACAGACATGATTGATTAAGGTCCTTGTCATGATGCTCTCCTTTGGAATAACCAGATGGCATACAGCAACTTGGCAAACCACTAACATAAACCCACAGAAATTTATGGAACAGCTTTGCCCGAATCATTTTCGCACCTATGAATCCATTGGCATACATAGCTTCTATTATTAATGGTTTGTTATCTTTAACTCTGCGTGAAATCATCAGACCGGGAATAGCCGTCTTATGTTGATTTTGCTTCACTTTAGCTGCTGCGCCAGAACGAATTTCAGTATAAAAGTTCCGTTGTCTGATCATAATTTGATGCACCAGTTCCGCTGACAAGTCGCCAACAGAATAATGCAGTATCACATCAATGAGACGACTGCCAGTGTAGTTTGTAACCAGAGGGACACTAACTTTGATACGTTTACAGCTGCCCTCTTCCTCAAGCTTATTCAAAGTGCGAACCAATGTCTTCCTATCCATCATTTTTCCATTTTCCTTTTCGAGCCTCTCTAACCATTTATGTAACTCCACCTGTAGTACAAATCTCTTTTTCTGCAAAAGAGACAAGGGTGTTACAGAACAATGGAAGGCAATCAGGCATGCAAGGGTGCACGGTCAACATGTGCATGCACATGACCGTGCATACACAAAAGAACAAAAACGATGATGCTCCCTGCGAGTCTGACTAAGATAAAACTATCAAGTGCTTCATTCATTACAAATAAAACAGTGAAGAGGAATAAATAAATGATAAACATGAATCATTGAAGAATAAGAGGATATTAGTCTTGTACTGGTACCATAGAACAGTACTGTCCAGATAGAAGCATAATAGTCTAAGAAATGTTGAGGCCACAATCAACAGACTTACATAATCAAAAATGGGATGATGTTCCTGTAGGTCATTTTGGTTTATTAACATCCCTATAGATAATTTTACCATATAAATACTGATCCTACATGTGTTTCTTATCGAATCATGACATAGTAGAGGTCAAGCAACCATCTCAATACCACATGACATGTGGGATACACAGGGGCGCTGCCCGTATCACCAACAGGGACGCCGCAGTGAAGAAAAAGGGAAGTTATTGTTGATTAAGGCGAAGAGAGAACCAGAACAGTCTGCCTGGTGGATCCCATTTGTTAGTGGCTAATGACGTCTCATGAATTGATGGGAAATTCGCGAGGAAATGAAAAAAATGAACCCTACAAGAGTGTGTTCAGATGGTATAATGACTTATAGACGAGTCAGCAAACCCGAACAAATTAAAAGGTGGAGCGGCTGAGTGACTTCTACGGAAGAGAGTTGGATTTTTTTTCATTAAACAACTCTTAATGAACACATTTCAGCAGCTTCAAATGACTGGTGCAGAAAATGAATAGATAATTGAAGTCCTATTAAAAAAGAAAGTGGCTTATGATACAATTGATGCATGCTACATATCGCACAAACTAACACTAACATTTAAACTAGTGCATTACATGCATGCACAGATAATGCAATTAAAAGTATTTGCAGAGGCTCAGATCATGTTATGTTCTTATAAACTGTAAAATTGCACTAAGTAATGGTTGCCATTACATTTACTGAGCTCAGATCATGCAGAGGCTCAGATCATGTATGCAAAAGTGATGCAGCTAGAAGTATGTAAATCGGACACAGACAATGTTAACACTCATGTGAAGTGCATCAAGTCGAGAGCAAGATTAACTTCATGCCTTGATGCCACAGATCAAGCACTTAGTCTCAGTCTCTCAGAGAGGTATAAGAACAGTAATATAAGACAGTTGTAGTATAACAGATGGTTCATATGAAAAAAATGGATGACGGATACTTAGCAGGCAACCTTCAACATGTGTAGAATCCTTCTTTGCCGTCGATCATCAGAAGTTGAAGGGGGGCACCGATGCCTCTTGTTACGACCCAAAGAAAGTGTATCTAAAAGAGAAGAGAAACCATGTGATTATCTACATTGAAGTGACCTCGTTTGGGAGGAGATTGCGCAGAGGGCGTATGCACACACCCAGGATCCAGGAGACGTTGCGGCTTAGCATAGGCGAGGGGCTTTCTGCTCCCCTCTTCCTTTTTTCGGTTTTTCTTGAACCACTTTGGATTCTGCAAGCCTTTTTGTAAATACCTTTTCTATTCTATCTAATCGGGTGGCAGGATTGACTGCCTTAAAACTCAAAAAAAAAAAAAAAAACTCAAAATAGTGGCCAGTATTTTCTCTCTGCAACCTATCTATATGACCAGATTATGAGATTTTGCGCAATTTAATCATTTTATTAGTAAGGCCCTCATGTATTTTGAGATTCAAAATTTGTGAATTTCTACAAACATTTATTCAGAACAAAAAAAATATTGGTTGACTGGCACAAAAGTGGTACCAATTGATTCGAATCTGAAAGTTCTTTAATGTAATCATATGGTTTTACCGTTACTATAAATATAGTGTAAAAGAAATTAATGGTCAAGATTAAAGAAGACCATTCTAATTTCTAAGTCACACCACGCCTTACAAAAAAATAATGCAGAGACTACAGACAAAAAGGGCCACAGATAAGTCAAAACAGGAAATTGTTCGCAAAATCAAGATTGACACGATACTTATTTTTAGCTGAAAAAGGTGAGCCCCCCATAGTAAATTTTATTAAGAGAGAAAATAATCACAAGAGAAGGGGGGATGTACAGAGGGGTACACCGGAGCAAAGGTTACAGACTGTCTAGCCAACTAATGAGGGGGGGGCTCTATAATGATCCTTCATTCTGTAAGAAAGAAGGAAAATGTCCCTTTTGAAAGAGAAGGACCAAGGGCTCAAACTAGGTAATACATTTTCAAAAAAAAAAATAGCGTTCCTAGGATTCCAGATAGGCAGATAGCCCAACTTGTAGTAGCAAAATCTTCCATGAAGGTTTGATAAAAATGAGTTTGGCCGAAGAGAGCATGCCAGTCAAATCCTGATCATTATTGAGCTGAATGCTGATTGGGGACATATTAGGTGGCTATTGCCTAAATGTTGCAAATGTGTGAAAATCATGACTAAAAAGTTAAAACTATCTGAAAAATATAGGGGAAGCCGTGTTCTAAATCTCTTCAAATCTCATTGTATTAAGTGAACAGAGATTGCACTGTTCACAAAGTATATGCATTTTTCAATCTCACAAATGCAATTGATTTTGATCTTCATATTTCATGTTTTTAGCACATACTGTTCCATATGTGCAATAAATTTGGGAACTCATGCACATGATTTTGTTGGATCTATGAGCTATCAAAACTCAAAAGTTCAAATCCAAAGATAATTCGAGTTCTAGCACGGCACAAATAGTCAGATAACACTGTTACAGTATATGTGGATTGCGCTGGCCCTTTCCATCAGATCGGTCTTTTGGAATAGTGGTCAGCGCATGAAGCTTGACATGGTATCAGAGCCCAAGGTCTCGAGTTCGAGTCCTAGCTTCCGCACTTTATTCTAAAATTGCTATTGCCCCCTCGGTGTCCACGTATAGGCACGTACAGGCCACGTACAGGCACGTCATGCCTCTTGAGCCTGCCTCTGACTCTACACGTGTTGACTTGTCTTCCCTTGTCTTCCCGTCACACGTGAGAGGGGGTGTTACAGTATGAAGATCTGAAGGGAGAGCTAACCTTCCATGAGCTGCAGTGGTGGTGGCTGCTGGGATGGTCTTTCTAGGGTTGAGGAGGTTGAGGAGTCGTGCACACACACCACTTAAGTAGTCAGCTTCAGGATGGGCCAAATGGGCCAAGTAGGTACAGAGAAAGAAGGCCCATGGTTCAACACTCCCCCTCAAGAGGGGTGATAGATATCTATCATTCCCATCTTGTCACATGCACTATTGCATTCTCTAGTTCCCAATCCTTTTGTCAAACAATCAGCCAACTGCTGTCCAGAACTCACATATGCTATTGAGATGATTCCAGCATCTAGTTTCTCCTTGATAAAGAATCGGTCGATCTCCACATGTTTGGTCCGGTCATGTTGCACAGGGTTATTTGCAATACTTATGGCTGATTTATTATCACACCACAAGTTCAAGCATTCCTTCCTTAACAGTTTCAGTTCACCAAGAAGATTTCTAACCCAAATCATTTCACTTACTCCTAGAGACATTGCTCTATACTCAGCTTCAGCAGTAGACTTGGATACTACAGGCTGTTTCTTGCTTCTCCATGACACTAAATTTCCTCCAACAAACACACAATATCCAGAAGTTGACCTTCGATCATCAAGGCAACTTGCCCAATCAGCATCTGTATACCCATCCACTCCCAGATGACCATTAATCTTAAACCAGAGACCCTTCCCTGGAGTGCCCTTTAAGTACCTCAAGATTCGATGAACAGCCTCCAAGTGCCCACTCCTTGGCTCATGCATGTATCTACTCACCACACTCACGGCATATGCAATATCAGGTCTAGTATGACATAAATAGAGCAGCCTTCCGACTAGCCTTTGATATTTCTCCTTTTCTACAAGTTCGCCTGATTGTGCGGTCACTTTATGATTCTGATCAATGGGAGTTGGAGCAGCTTTACATCCAAGCATGCCTACATCGCTGAGCAGGTCCAGGGTATATTTTCGTTGTGATAAAGCTATCCCCTTTGATGATCTAGCAACTTCGATACCAAGAAAGTATTTCAACTTTCCAAGATCTTTAACTTCAAATGTCTTGCTCAGGTTTCCCTTTAGTCTTTCAATTTCTTCCGCATCATCTCCAGTAATGATGATATCATCAACATAAACCGCAAGAATGGTAATGCGCTGTCTGGAATGCCGATAGAACAGAGTGTGATCACCATTGCACTGCCTATACCCCATATTGCATACGGCTTGCCTAAATCTGTCAAACCAGGCTCTTGGTGACTGTTTTAAACCATAGATGGATTTTCTTAATTTACATACTTTCCCTGTAGTTTCACTCGTCGCAAATCCCGGTGGAATTTCCATGTAGACCTCTTCCTGCAAGTCCCCGTGTAAAAAGGCGTTCTTAACATCAAGTTGGTGCAATGGCCACCCAAAATTTGCAGCACAAGACACTATGATTCTCACGGTATTCATCTTGGCTACTGGGGCAAAGGTTTCATCATAGTCAATACCATATGTTTGACTGTATCCCCTAGCGACTAATCTTGCCTTGTACCTTTCAATCTTCCCCTGAGCATTCTGTTTAATGGTGTAAACCCACTTGCAGCTGACTGCCTTTTTCCCTTCAGGAAGTCGAGTTAGCACCCATGTCTTATTTTTCTTCAATGCGTCCAACTCTTCTATCATTGCAGCACGCCACTTTGGGTCTATCTTTGCTGCTTTCCAGTCTGTCGGAGTTGACACCGCTTGCAGCGAGGCAATGAACGCTTTATATGAGGGGGATAAGGCATCATATGAGACATAATTACCAATGTCAGTTGCAAAGCCATATCGTTCCAGTGGTTTCCCCACTGCAGCCCTTGTCCCCTTTCTTAATGCTATAGGCAAATCCTCTGTAGTTTCTGACTCGGTGCTGGACTCCACTGAAGAATGCCCATCATTGACTTGTGTTTCACCATGAAAATGTGCTAGCTGCTCCCCCTGGTCCTGGGTTTGCTGCTGCTCCCCCTGAACCTTTCGCCTCATGTAAACCCGAGGATTTTGTTCCTCATTCGGTCTAGGCCACCTTCTCCCTTGCTCTTCAACTGCAATTGGAATTGTACCCACCATTATACTTGAGTCAGGCTGCACAACCGGAGCCACCTGCTGCTTCTCCCCCTCTTGACCAACCTGAGAAGACAAAGGGTGGTCAAAATCTTCGAACAACACACTGAGGTCAGTCTTCTCGCCATAATATGGTTCAGACTCTCTAAATGTAACATCCATGCTGACAAAAGTTCGACGCTCGGATGGACTCCAGCACTTGTAGCCTTGTTGTCCAGAAGGATAGCCTATGAAGATGCATTTTGTAGCACGGGGATCCAATTTGCTCACAGATGGCCTGTGGTCCCTCACAAAACACACACAACCAAATAACTTAGGAGGTACCAGAAACTTGTTCTCCCCCATTAGTAGCTCGCAAGGTGACTTCATACTTAGTATTCTTGAGGGCATGCGGTTGATCAAGTATGTTGCCATCATGACAGCTTCACTCCATAAAAATTTCGGTACATTCATAGTAAACATCAGTGACCTTGCAACTTCTAATATGTGGCGATTTTTCCTTTCTGCTACTCCATTCTGAGGAGGGGTGTCCGGACATGAGGTTTGATGTAAAATGCCTTGTTCAGACAAGAACCCCCCAAATCCCTTGTTGACATACTCGGTGCCATTATCTGTTCTGATGACCTGTACCTGCACATTAAAATGGTTCTTCACATACGCATAGAAATTCTTGAAGCATTGAAAAACCTCATCCTTGTGGCGCATCAGATATACCCAAGTCATGCGAGAGTAGCAATCGATAAAGGTCACAAAATACTTCATACCATTGATGGATACAACAGGACATGTCCACACATCTGAATGTACTAACATAAAGGGAGTTATACTCCGGAGCCCCTTACTCACATAGGACGCTCTAGTGTGTTTTGCATACTCACAAGCATCACACTTTAACTTGGTTTTGTCCACCCCTCTCATTACATCAGGAAATACCTTATACATTTTATCAAAAGATATATGACCCATTCTACAGTGATGGACCATCGCCATGTTCTCCTTCCCTTCTTTTGTAGCCATACACACCAGTTCTCCTGCTTGGTCCTGGAATGAACGGTTCATGTACCACAGCCCTTTACGCCTGGTTCCAATCCCAATCTTCTTGCTCGTCAACCTCTCCTGAATCAAACACATTTCTTTGTCAACTGTGATGCGGCAATCAATCTGATCAATCAGGGCACTAAATGACACCAAATTAACAGGAAAGGCAGGAACATATAATACAGAAGATAAGTTGATTGTTGGTGTGCACTGGACTGTCCCTATCCCCATAATAGGCTGTGATGAACCATCAGCAGTTTGTATTGTTTCCTTGTTTGTGGGAGGGTACTGACTATATTTTTCAAATTCTTTAAGATTTCCGGTAACATGTTTCGATGCCCCTGAGTCTAACACCCAGTCTGAATTAGTTTCATGTATAGCTACAGAGGCACAATCAATATTACCTTCATTTGTGTGGACAAAGTGGGCAAAGTTTCCATAGCTAACATCCTCCTGACTTCCAATTTTGCTTTCACCTTGTGCTGTTTTTGAACACCCTTCTCCTGAAACTACAGCATTGGCTCTATGAACTGAAGAGTAGTTGTGACCACCGCTGCTATTGCCACTGCCTCTTGCACCCTGATAGTAACCTCTTGCACCCTGGTAGTTACCTCTTGCACCCTGGTCACCCTGATAGTAACCTCTTGCACCCTGGTAGTTACCTCTTGCACCCTGGTAGCTACCTCTTGCATAGTTTCTTCCTCTACCACGCCCTCCTCTAGGAGCATGGCATGAACGACTCAAGTGTCCCGGTTCTCCACAAGTATAACATTCCCTGTACTCTCTCCTTTCAGTCACCATAAATGCTGGTTGTTGTAGGGTCTCACTGCCCTTTTCAAGATTCAGCCTCACTTCCTCCTGTGACATTGCTGCGATGGCCTCCTCAAGGGAAGGAAGAGTGGGCTGATGCAACAATGCAGCACGTCTGCTTTCGAAGGGCTGATTCAGCCCCTTCAGAAATTTCATTAACCGCCTCCTTTCTAACCATTGTCTTGAAGATGTGATACACTCAGAATGCTCAAGTTCAAGTGGATCACAATGATCCAAATCTGCCCACAGGTGACGCAGTTCTGCCACATATCCCCTCACCGACTTCTCATTTTGTTTCAGGTCATGCACCTTATCTTCTATCTGTGCCATCAAAATGAAGTTTCCCTTTCCGGAATACATCTTTGAGAGGGCATCCCACATTTCTGTTGCATTTGAGAGAGCCTCCACAGAGGTAGCAATTTCAGGCACTAGAGAATTCAGCATCCAAGCTACAATCAGAGAGTTAGTAACGCTCCACTTCTTCCATTCTCCACTCCCTTTGTCAGTTGCTTCAGAAACCTCCCCAAGCACATATCCCTCAAGACCTTTAGTCCTCAAGATCAGCAAGGCCCTTCTGGACCAACTCAGATAGTTTCCCACACCTTCCAATTTGACCTCATTTGCCATTAGCTCCACTTTCTGAGCTACCTCCGCTTGAGGAACCATGGCATTCAAGGAAGCAACGTCATTTTTCCCAGCAAGGAACTGTGTCAGCTTTTCCACCGCCGTGGCTAACTGATCTCCCATGACTGCTGAAGTATGTGGAGCTGTATCTCCCTTTCCCTTCACCTACTCTGACTTCACTGTCACTTATGCCTCCAGATCCAAAAACACACAGCCCACAGAATCCAGCAACCTCACAACATTCAAACACAAACACCCAAAGAGCCTCTGCCAAAATCACCCCACAAATGCTAGAGCCAGACCACAAACCTTGTTCTGAGATGCCCTGGACAACGGGACACACCTTCCAGCAGCTGCCGCCTTCCCTCACTATCTTCAGCACTGTAGCCGCCAGTGCCCCACCACTGTAGTAGCTGCCCCCATCTCCGGTTGCTCTGATACCATGAAGATCTGAAGGGAGAGCTAACCTTCCATGAGCTGCAGTGGTGGTGGCTGCTGGGATGGTCTTTCTAGGGTTGAGGAGGTGAGGAGTCGTGCACACACACCACTTAAGTAGTCAGCTTCAGGATGGGCCAAATGGGCCAAGTAGGTACAGAGAAAGAAGGCCCATGGTTCAACACAGTATATGTGGATTGCTCTGGCCCTTTCCATCAGATCGGTCTTTTGGAATAGTGGTCAGCGCATGAAGCTTGACAAACACAAGCTCTTATGGCAGCTTGTAGTTCCCAAACAAATTTAAAGTACAGAGTCTTAGAGAATACACAGTTAGCAACAGAAATTTAGATAGCTATACCTTTTTTGACTCCAACACAAGCTTCATGGTTGCTTTGGAGGTAATGTCCAACTGGTTCATCGTGGCATTCCTCTTCAAACATGGGTTTGTTATTTACAACAAGGTCACCATGCAGGCTATCAGGTCCTCTAGATGGAACTGGTGACCATACATTGGAACAGCTGGCATTATCATCTGGGAGCCCCTCGATACTTTGCAGAGCAGTAGCAGATTTGTAGTGCAAGAAATCTTTTTTAGTCCAAACTCGGTACTGAGATGTCTTATGTGGAACTTCAGGGTCCCAAGTCAAATTGAATCTTTGCAACATCGATGACACTCGTTTATGAATCTTTTTTGAATTCTTGTGCCCAAGACGTTTGCCGAGCTAATTGGATAGAACATGAGTTACTAATTCAAGAAATTCAAAAACTAAGATGCCAGAGTAGATGCGATAAACAATGCAAATCCATATTACATAACGATGTGTACCAAAGCTACCCTATATATTCAACCCCCATACACTGTTGGGTTCATAGTGCAAGGATGTTTTGCCGCATGGAGCTATGTTTACCACAATCAGATGGATATCGTTTTGCCAAGAACATTATACCATAAAGAAAAAATCATGTGTCATTTAAGTGGGGAATAAATGAAAATTCAATAGATAAATTTGCTAAAGGCCATGCAGTTAGAAACAAGAAAAAAAGTTGTCCCACTGTATATGAGCAAGGAACAAGCCACAAATAAGTCTGCTAATAAGACATTAAGACACCCATTTATATACAATTATGCCAGAAACATTGGACGGCACTACGATTAATTTTTTAACAGCTGTGGGTAGCAAACTAGCAATGGATAGTCTGCAGGCTTCTATACATGTTGTGTTTCTGATAGTATTACTAACGTTGAAAGTTCTCACTATCAAATCTGCTATAACACATAAAAAAATAGTTCTAAAACCATTTTTGTGTCCCACTAACGGTTTAAAAATTAGGTTTATTAAAGTTGTCCCACTAACGTTGGAAGTTCTCACTATCAAATACTAACAATGCAGACCACATAGGTATTGAGAAAGATATTTAAGTGGATAAACACTATCAATTCTGTTATAACCCATCAAAAAATTAGGTTTAAAACCAAAGTAGGCTGCAAAAAATAGTTTTCAGGAGCTGTTCTACTCCTATCCTGACATCAGAAATTATTGATGTCACCAAGTTGCTAAATTAACTAAGCAGTTGCTAAAACAACAAATCTGTCAGTATTTCCATCTGGTTGATCCAAACTCAAGTATTCAACTATCAGAGAAACAAAGGAGGAGAACATGTAGTATATGTTATAACTAGAAATGAAGCAGAATATCACTGCAATGAGAAGAAATATAAAAGGCAGTATCAATTTTCTGAAGGAATGAGAAGAAATATAAAAGGCAGTATCAATTTTCTGAAGGAATGTAGCGCACCGTGTTGCAACATTGGAAGGTTCAGAGAAGTACCTCAACAAGAGTTATACCTTTTGACCCTTGAGCTTTGATCATATCATATATACACATATCTAATGGAAGCTCCATGACTTGATCAGTTGCCTGGTGTTTCTGGCCAATTTTGTAGTCTGGGGTTGTACTTTTCGGTTGAAACTCAACTGGATCAAATTTCTTCAACAGGCGTAAACAGTGAACAACCTGAAAAGAGTCTCGCTAGTTGGTTGACAAAGTACGCAATACAACAGAGTAATAGATTACAGCACGAGTGTAGCATGGCAGCTGAATATTCTGTGAAGTCTTACACCAAATATATTGTTTGTTTCTTATTATTAAGGCAATACATAGTCAAGCTACAATTATAAGTTCTTAGTTATCTATCCGTGGTTTTGGTTTTTTTTAAATATGCATGACTTAGTTATCTATGCATGACTGTATCTGCTGCCATGGTGGTCTCTAGTCTGGCCTTTCCTGTCTTTAAATTGGAGGGTAATGTCTTGGCTCTGGGGTCACAGCTACACCACCTGCTCTGCTTCTGTTTGATTGATAAAATACGGATCTCGGACCTAGGGGGGGTGTTATCACACCATTGAGCTAAGACAAATGCAAGTTTCTCGCAGGAACTGAACAAGGGTATTGAATAGTGCTGGTAACTCTTACTAATATGGTCTAGCACTCTACCGTTACTGGAGATCGCAGGAAGAAATGACTTCCAACAGAGAGATGGTTTGTTAGCTAGAAATTCAAATCTTCAAATTCCAGCTCTTGACGGGAAGCACCAAGAAACCACAAAAATAATCTCAAAATATATTATATGATGACACAAGTAATAACTTAAAATAACTTTTAAACATGAGGAAACATTAGCATCACCTTATCATCAACTTCGGCATTGAATTCTTCGACAAGCTGTGCATCTCTTAGCCTATGCAATACCTGAAGAAAAAGAAGTCCAAAACAATCTATGAGGAGGGAAACCGGAAAGTAGAGAATATATGCAGTACGCCATGATAAATATACTTACATTTCTCCATGCTCTATGTCCATTTGTCATCTTGTAATCTAAATGAACTTTTATGTCTGACACAACAAGAGCCTATAGGGAAATAATTGCACCAGGTCAGCAAGCGTGCAATCAGAAAAGAAATACAACAGTGTATCAAATGGAAAAAGGAAGATGACAGTTGACCTTTCCACTGGCATTTTCAAGTTTGTCACATATGGCTTCCATTGCTGGAAGATAATCATGAACGGATATGTCATTCTTGAAATTTACACCAAAAGCTCCATCTTCTTGCAAAGCATCTATATTGTTGGTCTCTTCATTGGGTTCATTAGTCCCCAGCTTTGTAATCTCAATTCTTTGGTGTGAATTCATGTTCATGTCTTTGGCATATCGGGACAGATATAGTGAGTTGGTGTTAGTAACCTTCTTATTCCGTGAAGCCTCAGCCCCATTGTCGTTTATTACCTTTATGATAGTTGGTTGGCTAACTATCAACCGTTGTGATGCAAGGCTCTTTACAATAAAATGAAAGTCCTCTGTTTTGACTTTCTCGGCTAGATCTTTCTTTCTTTTTTTGACCTTCTCGGCTAGATCTTTCTTTCTTTTTTTGACCTTCTCGGCTAGATCTATCTGCGTTACACAAGAAGTCCTATGGCAAAAAGTAAACAGGAAGATACAAATTATTGCAGGCGTTGCTACTAAAGTCATAATATCTTCTTGGCTATTTGCAAACACATCATGAAAACAAAAGACAAGTTACCAACAAAAGAAATAAAAGGCCAATAACTACAGTGTTGAAAATGTTTATTATGCTAATTTACAGATATAATGTGTGCCGATGTTCAAAAGCATTTGTAGGGGTATTAACAAATCAATGTTTACCATGCAATACACCCTTAGACGTCGGCGGTTAAATTTGAGAAAATGAACTTTAAGGTACCTATAAACTTGGTAAGTGAGACCTCAAACTTTTAGCAGAGGACTTTAGTCAAAACAAACCTACCACATGACTTGGTTAAACTTAAGAAACGGACTTTAAATGTGCCAAAGTTAGCCAATGTGCCAATGTGGGACTAGAACTTATTTGGCTGGCAAAGAGTGATAGCCTGGCACCTGGCTTCCCCGATAAGTTCTAGCGTCTTCCTCTGCATGTCAGATAGCCTCGAACTGGAGTGGCGGTGGTCGTATAGCCCGAGGAAGTTGTCCCTGAGATCCGGGGTGGCGAGCAGTAGAGCGCCACGCGCTCGGCCACCTCCACGTCCTTGTCCGGCGATTGGACGAGCCGTGGCGGCTCACCCTCCATGAGGTTGATGACAGGGAGCGCCATGAGACGGGCAAAGAGGACGCGCTTGACGGGTAGGTCGGGGGGGAGGCGGCCACCTGGAACGCGCCGGAGAGTGCGGGCCAGAGGTCTGCCACTGGGAGGCCGGCAGAGAGGCGGGCACACACCTCCTCCAACGCCGCCGAGACGAGCGCATCCATGCCACCCCGCCCCAGTGCAAATCGATCGAGAGAAAGTAGAGCAAACCAAGACAGGGTTCAGCGGGAGAGAGAACCGACGCGGGGATCTGCAGTAGTCACCGGCACCGGGAACGAGGACCAAAGCGCGGCCGATCTGGCGACTGGCGGCGGTGTTATTTTTTCTTCTTGCGAGGAGAGGATCGAGGAGCGTTAGAGCATACCGCGGACGTGGTTTTCAGTTCGCTCAAAACGTGTCTGTGCTTTGTGACGCCGCCGCCATGTTATGCAAGGCTGCGGCGTGTGGCGTTGCGCGGGTAGGGTTGCATTTTTTTTTTTGAGGGTAAGGGTAGGGTTGCATTGGACTGGTGATTCCGTCGGGCTGGTCATCGTGGCGGTTTTTGTTCTGGGTCCGGAAGCGAGTCCGTCGAGAATTCAAGACTGGAGCCCAGCCCAGCTAGTGCTGCTACGCAAAATATACGTGTAAGGTTTTCTAAAAAAACACGTGCACAGCTCCTAAATTTTTACGTTATAAAATATATATTATATTGGTCAAATTCATGACCTAGGGATACGCGCATGACTTATAAACTGGAACGAGGGAGTACTTTACAACCTTAGAGGAGTCTTTGAAAGCTTGGATGAATTGCGGTGCCTCCCCAGCATCCAGCGTCTCTGGATTGATAAGCTTGAGAAAGTTACACCAGGAGATGAACTTGTACTGAAACCAGTCATAATCTTTGAGAACAGGGACTCCGATGCGCAATGGGGGTAACTACTCATGATAGAACTCGCTATGAGGCCAATGAGAATGAGAGAATTGAGCAAGTCTATGCTATGCTTATGCTAGCATCAAGCCTAGTATATATTTTTCTTCTTGGGTTTTCGGGTACAATGTTCCCATAATGGCTAGCGCTACATTTGGAACCGGAGCATAATATGCCAAGTTTGCGTCATATAGAACTCTGATGACTGCATATCATGCAGAGGTTCCACCAGGTCATATGCTACAACGCAAGCTCTTAAAATTAAAGATGCAGATGCCGTAGAGAACTAGATACCATTGTCACAGAACTCTAAGGGAAAGGAGTCGGAAGTCCAGTGCTTTTCTCCCAAATCATGAACTGCTTTGCTTCATTTGCATGTGGAATTTACTAAGCTGGTTCCTCGATCAAAACTGGGAATCCCTGTGATAATACAGATGGCACTCTCCACAGCTACTCCCTCCGTTACTAAATATAAATATAAGATCTTCTAGGTGTTGTACATCTTGACTAGATACGGAATGAATGAGTGAATATGCACACTAAAACATGTCTAAATACATGTAAACACATGTGAATTTAGAAGAAAAAAAAGGCTAAAACATTTTATATTTAGGAACAGAGGGAGTATTTCTGATGCCTGAACTAATGCGTCTGCTTATTCTTGATTGCCCCAAATCGACAGCTCTCCCCTCTGACTTGTCCAAAATTGTTAGCCTAAGCCGTTGTGTGGCTAAAGGTGAAGAAGAACATACGTTTGAGGAGGATCTCCAACCTTTGTAAGTTGCATAACGTGTTTGCGCAGGACTGCCCAGTGCTGGATCATGCAGAGAAAATGTGCCGGCTGAAACGTGTCTCAAAGCATAGATCAATGGTAAAATGGATAGATGGTGCCGAATTGTCCTTTTTGATATTTTTTCTTTGATAACCACTCAGTATAACTACACATTCATGCACACCACATCTAGCAAAAAAGAAAAAGAAACACATAAGCACACCACCACAAACTTACAAAACACGTACGGAGTACTGAAGCGCAGCAAAGCTTCAAAACTAGAGATAAATGAGTAGGATCATTCAGTTGTGTGCCCGCCAATATATCTGCATAGGCACTCAACGATCGTGTGAGGGTGCACCAGTCCCTTGCCCGAGTCGCGGCTGGACCCCTGAGTGCAATCGCAGTCGAACCCAACATAGGGTGCTTCAACAGAGATGAACGAAGACAGCCCAGCCGGCACAGACAGCGTACGGCGCATGCCAATGAACAGAGCGCGCCCGCCGAAGTTACGACGGTGAACACGTATCATCGTCGCCGTATTCAGATCCACCCGGTACACCTTGCAGCTTAGGCTAAAGAGATGAAGTCTACGGTGGAGTACTTCTGGTATTCGGCGCACCATCATTAGTTCCCCGCCATTGTCGACCAGGTGCATGGTGTCCATCAAATTATGAGAAGCCTGCAGACGAGATATGCTACACTGAAGCGGCCCCTTAAGCATGGCGGCCATAACCAGCCGCGGCGGATGGTCCGGCGAGGTCTCGACCACCATGACAGTCTTATCCGCGACACAATACACGCGGCCTGCGAACGACAAGATCGGGCCTCGAATTCGGTGCGCACACTTCACCTTCGTCCAATGTTCATCGCCTGGCCTCGCAGCAGACAACAACCGATATTCGCCGATATTGATCACGACCGTCAAGTCCTCGGTGATCCCCACGCCATAGACCGCAAGAGACTCTCCAGGTAACCTTGGGTAAAAGAGATCCGCCAGGTAGCGGGACAGTAGCGTGGTCGCCGGCGGAAGATCGGTGCGGGCGCGAGTGAACGGATTCAGTAGGCAGATTTCATCGGTCTTCACTGTTAGCAGGACGAGAAGGCCATCGGACGTAGGCGCAAGGACGGTGCGGCCGTCTAGCTCCGGCAGTTCCATCCGGATGCACTCGCCGGTGGAGATGTTCAAGAAGCGGCTGCAGCGAGGTCGGACGCCACCGATAATGTCCTGGAGCATGATCCATTGCCGAGGGTGGAACCGGCGGTCCAGGGCGCCGTCGCGCACGCCGCGCGGGTCCACGGTGCATCGCCGCCACGCGCTGCACGTCGCACGGAAGCGCAAGTAGTCGGCGATGTCGTTGGAGAGCACGCGCTCCGCGATCAGCCCGGCCGGCCCGCACGACAGATTCCCCCAGTCCCTCCTGCTCAACACACAAACGGACATGGTGTCGAGTAAGAATTCTTAGACTAGAAATCAGAGCTACAGATGAGAAGAAGCTTTTGAACGGTGAGCTAGATCGAGAGTGCAACTGGATGCGGATCGCTATTACTACCAGCTAGAGTGGCCGGCCGAGTCGTCACCGGAACATGGCGCGCCGATCCGGGTGCGCTTCGAGCGTCGGCGGCGATGCCTTTTCGAGACCTTCTCCGGAGGGCTGCTGGATAAAGTCGGTGCCATATCCGGCTAGATCGGCCTGCTGCGAGATTGCTATCAAGGGTTTCAACCTGCGCTTTTAGTTTGGAATTTTTGTTGAGGCGTGGCACCGAACAGTGGATAGATCATTAGACATGGATGATGTCACGATGATGACCTTTCTCTTTAAAATTTTAAAAACTTAATTTTTAAAACTAGGAAGAGAGCCTAGTATTTTAAAAATTTGAAAACTTAAATTTTCACTTAAAATATTCCGGAGAAACGTAAAATGTTTTTTTCGACGAAAACAAAAAAAAATAGTATCTGCTACAGTACAACATTGATCTCTTTCCTACTATAATCCCACCTCAACATTTTTCGCATAATATCATGCTAAAAGACTAGCAGGCCCATCGATGAGGGCACCGCACGACCCCCAAAATATTAAGGGCCCCTAATTGTAAATTAAGTGCTGAGTATCCGCTAATCAACCGGGCCTAAAAGAGAAAAATAAAATCCACTCGTGATCCTGGATTCCTAGTATGAGGAGAAGAAAAGAAAATTTTAGGAGAAATGCACAAACAATATTCCGAACTTGATGCTGCCCCAACCCACTTCTTTGTTCCCTCCCCCTTTTCATCGATCTATTCCGAACAACTTGTTATTTCTGTTCTAAGTAATGGAAAAGGGTTTGAAGTCCGGTTGGAAAAAATGGGTGTCGCGGTGACTGGAGGTATGTATAACTTGGCGGTCTTCTTGGGCCGCTCCGCCATGGAATTCGACAACGTGTTGTTGATCATGTGGAGGGCTATGGATTGATTGCTTTAGGTGGTGAATGGAGAATTGGAGTGTTAGAGATATGGCCTAGAGGCAATTAATAAAGTGATTT